>CAIGQV010017386.1:9687705-9719562 GCA_903798115.1 Danio jaintianensis
AGAGAGAGAATAATAGAATTGAATCTTTGCAAATCTGAGCACAATTTAAAACACAATAATAAAGAGATGCTATAATAAAACCAACATAGGGTCACAGGAATGCTAAAGTGTGGACAGATGGCCAGTCCATAACAGGCATAGCAGTCATTTTATTTCCAAACACATTTAAAAGTACCGTTAAGTTTTACAGTAAATACAAAAAGTTTATTCGGTTCTCCAAATGTACAGTGTTTTACTTCAAGTGTATTGGCAACATTATTACAAGCTAATATCATTCATTCTCCACTTCAGTCTAAGGTTTAAAAGGTGATTGATATGACTGTACAAACTCACAGCCACACAAAAACGTCTCTCTTCCCTAATACTCGGATGACCACGCCAACATCCCAGTAGCTGCTGTGACTAGCATTGGCTCTTCATCACTGCTATAATACATTCTCCCAGTCAGGCAGTTAATGATGAATACACGAGCCACAACAAATCCTGCCCTCTTTTTTTGCAGCACTGCACAAAATATCTGCGTCAGATATTTTTAGTTGGACTGGATTCAGCTTTTGCTAGTGGCCTAGTTGCTGCAGCAGCCACACAGTGTCTTGAAGCGTCTCTAAAAGCACACTGGCTCTCAGTGACCCCCCCCTAGAGGCTGACCTGGTCCAAAACACACCACCAACGCCTAATACAAGATGGAAATAACGGGCTGGAGTAAGAATAGGGAGAGGGAAAGGAAGGAGATTTAATTATATATTTCATTTTTGTAAGACTAAAAAAAGCTGAAGTTGAGCAAGGACAAACTAATGTCACAGACTGGGGCGCTGAGTGTTTCCCTCCGGCAGGCATGCATGTGATCTCTCTGTCAGTCAGCGTCCGCCATCATGACAATCATCTGTGTGTCTTGGCCTGGGGAAATGCTGCAGCGAGCTGTCCTTGTAAACAGCACTAAGTCCAACAGCCGCGTAAGAAACGCAAAAAGGACACCGTTTCCAAAGTGGAAAATGCGTTCATTCACAACATTCTGGGTATATGGCAGAAATTCCGATTTCTTGCCAGATTTCTCCTCCTCGAAGCTCAGTTGTGGACAGTAAATGAGGCGACTATTGATTGGAGTCAGTCGGTGGAGATGAGGTGTGAGGATGAGATGAACTGGGACTGGTTTGAGATTAGTTAAACTAGCAATGAGAGGTGAGGTGAGATTAGTTGAGCTAGCAAGGAAAGGGAGAAGCAAAGCCATGAACATGAGGAAGGAAATGTTCAAATGACAAATGTCATTCTCATGAACTCATGGAGAGGAAATCAGGGTTGTAATATAATTAAATACAATTATTACTGTATTTAATTATAGGGTTAAGGTTACAAAAGAAAAATAATATTAAGTGACTTAAATGATCATGCTCATGTGAAATGGTTTGACTGTGTGATCAAAATTATTATAAACCGATACTACTATTAAGCACAGTACAATAAGCCAATATCATTTAAAAAGAAAGAATGTCTGACTATCTATATATCTGTAGGAATGGAAAAAAGAAAAGAAAGCTTGTCTCGTCAGCTTGTTACCAATGAAATGTATTATTTTCATTTAGTTTAACTAAAAGCAGACAAAAAACACTTTACAATAAGGTTCCATTAGTTAATGTCAGTTAATGTATTAACTAACCTGACCAAACAATGAACTATGCCTTTATTACAGTATTTTTTTCATCTTTGTTAATGTAAAATAAGTCATTAGTGTTGTTTATTGTTAGTCCTTTTTAATTCAAAGTACATTAACTAGGTTAACAAGCACAACTTTGGATTTTATTGATGCATTAGTTGATGTTGAACTATGATTAATAATTAATACTTAATAATTAATAATTAGTACAATTATTGCTCATTCTTAGATCATGTAAGTGAATACACCAACTAACATTAACTAAATTCTGACCAAAGAAAATACAGAGAACATACAGCCAAAAACAAAACATAAAACAAAAACTATACTATAAAGGGGCGAATACACACGTTACTAAACCGTAAATTGTAAACAAACAAATTAGTCCCTAATGGGAAAAAAAAAACTGCAGTCTGCATGCATTAAAAATGTTGAAATAATTGGGATGAAAAACATTATCATTATAAATTATATTTATGACTAATAGCATCGGGTAGTTTCAGGCAATAAGTAATACAATGTAATTTTTTTATCAGTGACATGTTAATTAAAACAAAAGCCATAAATCATATATAATTTTTGATAATTGAAGTACTGTAAATAGTGAGGAGTGCAAGAAGAAAAAAAAGTCAGCTGGTTCCCAATGAAATATTTCTCATTTTCATTTAGATTACCTTAAGTAAAACTAAAATTAAAATGTAATAGAATTATACAGACATATATATTTTTAATGTCAAAAACAGCTTAAATTTCATTTTAAATTTTAAATACAAATGAAACTGAAATAAAACCAAATTCAAAATACTCATAGAAACTAAAATAATAACTTAAAGATTCAAACTTGATATAATTATAGTCATTCTGCATTAAAGCTATTTTAATGCTATTAATTTCAATGCTGTCACTTATTGTATTTATAATATTTATTTTATATCTTTAATTGATCAGGTATTAAACATTTTCGTTATTCTTACATCTCTTCATAAAGCGACCTTTACGTTCAAACATGAACAAATGGCCTTAATTGCAGTCATCTATACGCATTTCTAAAGTGCCCTGAAGTCCTTTTGAATGTATGAAATGAATCTCTCCTCTACCAGATGCTCTTATTTGTCACGTCAACCTGTTCTCTTAAAATAGCTGTAGTCCGTGTTCTTTATCTTTCACCCCAGCCTGTGTTTCATTTAACAGCTACATAACAGCAGCAGACTTCTGATAAGCACTCAGGCCACTTACACACTTTTTAGCCCATGGAACCCATATTTTAACCAAGCATTTGTTGCCTCTCTCGCCAACATTACCCAATAAAAACAGACAAGGGATAAAAAAAAAGTAAAATAAAAAAAATATGAGATTGATTTATTTGCTCCAATGTTCTTCGGAATGAAGCTTTTCTATTTTTTTCTTTTATCCTCTCACAACTGAAACCAATTAGCACAGCTAGCTCTTGTAGTGCAGAAGGTAGGTCAGCGTGGAGTAATAAAAAAGTATTGACTTTTCTCTGACTGTAAGCAGGCTGAAAGGGGTGCCGCGGCCTTGTCGTACATGAAAAGAGCTCCATTAATTTCACTTATTTCAAGAAGGGCCCCTGTCAAGTCCTAATGCGTCCAATGCACTTTTCGCATTCATACACGCTGACATCTTAGCTGGGCCTCAGCCGGAATGAGTTTACATTATTTTAGCTAGTGAGAAGTTGACGGCGTAATTCCCACTGCACACCTCTATACGGGCCGGGAGGGAAATGGCAGAGGACTTTTTCATACGTGGTTAGGCCTGATTCATTCGTAGGGGCATTAAATGTACACTTTTTTGTATACTTTTGACTGATTTATTTGAAGTATTTGTTGACTGACGACATTTTGGTTTGATTGTAACGAATTGTACAAACAGAAAAACAAAAATGTAGCGATAGGATATCATACTATTAAAAAGCTTCTGTTCTCAAAAACACATTTAGTTATTTGTTTAAAATAAATCCAAGTAAATCCGAACTAAATCCAAGTTTAAACAAAAATCTACACGCTATTTTTGGAATCAGCCCAATTAAGCTCAAATGTTTAATGACATATGCATTTCATAATAACATGCAATTTCTTTTTTTTCCAAACTGAAAAAAGTTTCTAACTTGTGTAAAAGGCAAAATCTACATACATGTTAAAAATAAATATATTTACTGCATTTATTAGCTATTAATATTTGTTTTATTCTAGGAAACGTTGATAACATTTATTCCAAATTTGGAATTAAAAATTAAAAACTGTAATTGCGATATTATTATTATTATTATTATTAATCAATTATTTTTATTTTTTCTGCCAGAAAATGACAATTGGTCAAAATTCTGCGTTACGGCACTAAATAATGTATTCCTGTCTTCTGAAGTTAAAACATTGGTTTTGTGTGGTCTAAAATTAAATATAAACATGTCTTCTTTTTTTTTAGGCCAAAACTGCTCTGAATGATAATTTTTTGATCATAAATTTGTAAAAATGGCATCAGTTGTTCACAGAATATAACAAAAAGGATGTTGTATTCAAACACATAATTATAAATCATGAATCCATAGAAAGGGATCATTTATAAGTAGTTTCTTAATTTCCCCCATAACCATGTAAACATATTATGTGTACTGTATATGTGTGTATAAATTTAATATATACTTTTCATTGCGTTTCACAGTCTTTCAGAGGGAATATAAGGATTATCTTATTATTTTAAGCCATGAAGCATGTAATCAAATCAACGCACTTAAAAAAAAACAACCTTAATAACTATGCTTTATCAAAAAAAAAAAGCATTATCTAAACCCCTAATGTGATTTCACACTGTTCAGAATGCTTTGCAATTAAGTCACTGCAAATGATAAACTTGATATAATCAAGTTATTTCAAGTTACATGACCCCAATACAACTTTTAATCGGCAAGCACACACAAACACACACAGCCAATTTCAACAAGATTAACGGACAATGCCAGAATCATGCAGGTTTCTAGTAATTATGTAATGTTGTGTGGCTAAAGTAATCCTGGAGTCTCTATTGAAGAGACCCAGTGCATGTCATCTAAATGAGATTTCTGTTGGACGGCAGCACGTTATTACCTGTAACAGTCTCATGTAATTGGGATGTGAACACAAATCCCTGTCCTTGGAAGCTAACGTACAGTAATTCTGCTTTCATTAATTCAATCACACTGTGAAGGGAAAAATAAGTTTGGTTCTTGCTATGCAAAAACTCCAATAGCTTTCAAGTAGCTGCATGAGCCAGAGCACAGAGTCCGTTTTCAATGTCAGAATCTGGCTCTTATCTGAATAAACATATAGAGGAAAGCACAGCTGAGCTTTGAAATCTGTAGAGCATGGATCATATAATTTTCAGTTTCAAATTTATTTTATTTTATTCTTTATTTTACCATGTCTGTTTGTTATTTTTTTTACTTTGAAATATATTTACATGATTCCTTATTCTTTCCAGATTCCAGAGTATAACAGTACTATTTTTTTTCTTATTTTAAATATTTAAATTATAATAGTTTATAATAGTTTCTATAATGATAATAATAATAATAATTATTATTATTATTATTGTGTTTAGTTATTGGGAAGGATTAGGGATGTAGAATAAGATCATACTTATACTAATATGAGTAATAATAAACAGCCAATATCCATATATTAAGCAGGTAAGCCAGTAGTTATTGTGGGAATTGGTATTTAAACTAAAATGTTACAATTATTATTATTATTAATTTATTTGTATTATTAATTAAAAGTTTTGAAAATATTATTTAAGTCCGCTTGAAATCAAAATGTAATGTCTTTATTTTGCTAACTCACATTGTTATTCTTAAGGAGAATAATTAATCCGTGCAAAATAGTTTATTTTGGTAATTTTCTACTAAGGTCTGACCATTTGCTTCTGCAATTGGAGTGGCGTGCCTTCTGTAGACGTCAACTTGAGGGCTTCCGTAGCAACTACATATTAATACCCTCCTTTATTGTTAGTTGCCCCTACTTAATATTCCTTAATATTCCTTTTCAGTTGGAAGTACATCAAAAAATCACACTTTAATACTTGCTTACTGCTGTATTAATGTAACGGGCAGCTTATTACCTGTATTTTGTACCAAAGTTTACATGATCAATATATAATTTCAAGCTACTGAATCGAAATGTCAACAAAGGTCTGTTTGTAACTGCAGTAAATTTTTTATAATTAAAAGATGTCAAAGCAAAGATTAAGGTCCCATGATGCAATATAAAAGCATAAATAACTGCAAAACCATTACGGTCTCACAAATGTTAATAAAAACAGATTGTTTTTTTTTTATTAGATAACAAAGTTAAAAAAAAATTGCTATTCTGTAAATATTTCCCATGTTGATCTTTACCGGAGTTTTAATAATTATTTTCTAATATCAAATTTCTTTTGTCTTTGCCATGATGACAGTACATAATATTTTACTTGTTATTTTGCAAAATGCCAGTATTCAATTTAAAAATTAAATTCAACAGCTTAACTAGGTTATATAGTCAAGGCTAACTAGTCAAGTTCTGTTAAGTAGGCAAGTCATTGGACAACAGTGTTTTTTTTTGTAGCCAATCGGTTAATAATATTGACCTTAAAAAATAATAGAAAATATGGTGAAAATCCTTGCTCTGTTAAACATCACTTGCAATAACAATACAGAGCTAATTCTGTGTGTGTGTATATATATGTGAAAAACAATAATAAATAAATAGTTCATAAATAAACTTGCTGAGAAAAGTTGACAAATAATTAAGACATTAATCAAATATCAATCAAATCAAATGTATATTAATCAAATATATAGCATTTCCATTACAATGCATAATCCTTCGCTTTGAGAACCATCCATAACTTAAATGTTCAATTAAATTCATTTGCTGCTGAATGATTTTTTTCTAAACATTTAAAGCAAAGGCCATTAAATCAATTGCAACACATTACATTTATTTACCTTATAATATGAATGATGATAAAAATGGAAATACTGACATGATAGTAGGAGTAAAGTTAATTGATACATATGTAAGAAAAAAAAAAGTGAGAGGCTTGTCAGACGAATTGTTTATTGTGTGGCAAATGAAGGGGCCGAGGGATTCTATATCCCTATAAAATGGGATATAGTGAATCACCCAGAGGCTCCTGGTCACTAATGTAGTCCGGTCTGGGATATGAGTATGTGTGTCTGTGTATTTGTGTGTGCATGTGTAATAGAAACACTCACATGCCATTTCCTATCCTGGAGTCAAAAGCAGGTTGTCCTACTTTTATATCACTTATTTATTGCTCATTATGAATATCATTCGCATTTAAACACACCTCATATATCACACACATCACAGTGATGCATTATTCTGCCAGTGATTAACAAGAGCAGCCACTAACAAAGCATCATTTTAGGCTAAATATTCCAGTTGCCTACAACAATAATTAAAAAAAATAGAAATTTTGCTCCAGTTGTGCTTAAAGGCAATATTTCGAGGGTTGGGAGGACAATAGAGACGGGGGTCTTTTGGAAAAGCAATTACTGAGCCAACATTAAAATAGAAGAGAGAGAAAATAAATGTAAGCTGCATGCTGGTATTCGGGCGCTAAGATCTATCAGTTTGAAAACATGATTGATGAAAGTCTAATGCTAGGCGAAGGAGAGGCTTTTGCACCGAGGCAATGCCACCGCCTGCACTTTATTAGCCGCTGTAATTAGCCCTGGTGCTTCAATTTGTTCGAAACGCTGGTGATGATGCAAAATCAGATGGCTGGGCCGGCTAGTCAGTGGCCGGCGAACAGCCTGATGAAGGGTCATTCTTGTCAAGGGGCGATTAACTAATGCACTAATTACAGAGGAGAGGGAAAAGCACAGACCCCGTGCCTTTCTGTCTGTCCGCATCACTTCTGATCCACAACTTGCCTGACAACACACCGAATTCTTCACATCTGAAAAAAAATCACCGCAATGATTGCTTTCATTCATTCTATTTAAAGATGTTTCTTCAACTACGAGAATTAGAATCAGATATTTAAAATAGACTTTTTACACTGACTTGTAGATTTCAGTTGTTTGTCCAACAGTGTATATTCTGATATTTATTTCTGGGTATCATGGACTAATGCCATTTTAACCTCAAATTGTTCTTTTTTTCTTTGTTTTGAAATGCACATTATATTTAAAAAAATATCTGTAATCAAATGAGTTAAATAGCAAGCATTTATGTGTACTGAATTAAATAGTGCTTTCATACTCTCTGCATAACTTGGAAATGACAAAATATTCTGCTTCTATGTGTATTTGTAATGAAATGCAATATATTTAAAACTTTAAACTGAGATTTTCAGTTAGGTCAGTGAAAAGGATAAAAGAACAATACAAATTAAAATGTTTTAATTAAATGCCACATCTTCAATTTAAATTATCATGTCTTAAAATGTAATACAGAGCTTCTAAATGCAGTAATTTTGTAAGGGATGAAGTGTGGATTTACTACTTTGATAAACGCATATTAAATTGTCATCTTAGTAATACCTTTTATTAGTTTTTAATGTCTTTGAGACGATGGTCTGAAATGAAACCGAAGGCATTATTTAAAGTTTTTCTGTGTGACGTATTTGTCATCACATTCAGTCAGCGTATGATGTTTGTAGTAATCAGGCGACACTCTTCATCGCAGTGACCATTTGAATGGGTGAGGATGTCAGTTTTCAGGAAAGAAAAGTTGATGAAGAAAATAGTTTTCAAAGATGATTGGACAGAGATGTATGCGTTCATTTTGTTCTCCAATTCAGCAAAAAACTTTTCTGTTTGATTTGTAATGAGACTGATGGAATACAGACAGTGCCATTTTCCACATTAAACTGTTCTGTATTTTGGACCATGTTACTTTTGCCAACATGCGGTTGTGTTTTATTCATAAAAAATTATTTATTTATTCATTCATTCATCATTCATTCATTTCCCTTCGGCTTGAACCGCCTGTATTTACTATTTGTTTTTAAATTAATTAAGTGTCCCTTGTCAATGTGTTTTGCATTTGTTCTTAATGTTTTTGTAAATGCAAAAGACACATAATTTTTTTAAACAGCTCATTTATGTATGTGCATGTTTATTAAAAACAGGATTCGTTATAAAAAAAAATTTCCAGACCTTTGACATTGATGAAAATTCTGATTTGGACCTTTGAATTGAGACTATGAAAACCACTGAAAATTTTTTGGAACACATTGATTGAATTTTAAAGTCATTACAGAATGTTTTCTTATGAAAATGTTTATGAGACAGAACAGTCAACAACAATACCACTTCACAGATAATTTGTCTTTAACTAAAAACATCAGCACAGTTTAAAGCAATATCATTTCTCTTTTTTTTCCATTGCCACAAACGATGCAATGACAGTCTTTCAGTGTGGCATTTGTCCTGCCCCTCCTCCACTGTGATTGGACAGCTGGCTCAATCATGACAGTGATAAGCACTGTGATTTACTTAAATGTGAAATTTTTTTTAACTATACATGTCATCTATACATATATATGGGGCGGTGGGGTGGCGCAGTGGTCGCTGGTTCGAGCCTCGGCTGGGTCAGTTGGCATTTCTGTGTGGAGTTTGCATGTTCTCCCCATGTTCGTGTGGGTTTCCTCCGGGTGCTCCGGTTTCCCCCACAAGTCCAAAGACATGCTGTATAGGTGAATTGGGTAAGCTAAATTGTCGTTAGTGTATGTGTGTGAATGAGAGTGTATGGGTGTTTCCCAGTGATGGGTTGTAGTTGGAAGGGGATCTGCTGCGTAAAACATATGCTGGATAAGTTGGCGGTTCATTCCGCTGTGGTGACCCCTGATGAATAAAGGGACTAAGCCGAAAAGAAAATGAATGAATGAATGTATACATATATATATGGCACTCATATTGAAAAAAATAATAATAAAAACTTGCCTCAGGATAAATGCTTTGGTGGACACATGGCATAATATTTAAGTTTGTATAGTTAAGGAAAAAAAAGTTTAGCTTTAAATTGACTTCTGTGCTTAAAGGGGGGGGGGGAAGGACCTCAAAAGGCCTTTATAAAAAAGGACCTAGATTCAAATATCAGAGGCAAAGTTCATTAGTTATGTATCTGAGCGTGTCTGAAGCCTCTGTAATCCTTCCTGCATCAGTTCCTTTTATCTCCACAATTGAGATAAATCACCAAGCACTGCTTTCAGGTTAAGACATGTTAATCTGAGAAATAACACATCTCAAGGTGTGGGGTGAACAAATGAATGGAGAAGAAAGGAAAAAGAAAATGGCTATAATTAAATCAGAGATGCACTTGGAAATTACCATATCCATCATTATCTTCATGTGAGTCAATGCAAGGGAAAAAAGTGAGCAGCTTAGGAGATTTATTTTTTAGAAAAAAGAGTCGCATGCAACGTATTTCTCATTGGCGAGCGTCAAAGGTAGGCAAATGTGAAACATTTATCAAACCACAGACAAATGACACTGGGTTACTAGTTAGACAGTGTAATAAGTGCCATCTAATTTCCTCTTTAGAATCAATTTATATTTCAAAGCGCAGGATCGTCATCAAGGGACCAAGCTTTTCCGCAGAGAAATTAGAGATCTTCTCCACATAACATATCTCTTACATACCTAGCACGGAATACAAGTTTTCTTTTTTACAGGAAGATTTTAATAACTTAAACATAATAATATATTTTTAAATGATAATATTTACCCACAATGAATCTGAAAAAACCTTTATAATAAAATGTACTCATTGGCAGACAATGTTTTGTTATATGAGACTGAGATTTTTATTTAAACCTTTTTAAACGATTTCTTTTTTATTTATAAATACATTTGATCAATTATTAATATGTTTATATTTACATAAAATGATATTTACATAAAATGAATGCATATTTACATTAAAAAGAAACAAAAAATATGTGTAAAATATTCCATGGCAGACATTTTTTTAAGACACAGGTTTATATGACAACCTTTTTATTAACTATTATTAATTATTATGATGTTCTTTTCAATATTGACTTAATGAATTTGTGGAAAATTACAAAATGCTTCATAATATAAAAAAACTATATATATATATATAAGGTGTTATGGCAGATAGTGTTTTGTTATACACTGAAAAAAATTATTCATTGGATTTGCTAATTTTTTTTAAGGTAAGTGGTTGCAAACAATTCATATGGGCTGAATTTAAACAAACAAATTAAGTTGAACATTACTACATTTTATTTGTTTGTTTAAATTCAGCCCATATACCTTAAAAATTGTAGAAAGTCCAACAAATCATCTTTTCGGTGTATAAGACAAAGATTCATATTCTAACCGCAGTTTGCATAAATATAATACCTAAATCAAACCCATGGAGAGTGGCGTCATTTAAAAACGTGCAATTCTCAGGGGGACATCAATGCCTCTGGCATCTGGGTCTCTGGCTGACCCGGGTTAAATGGAGGGCATCTTTTGGAGTACATTACTCTCTTACAAGTCTAATGCATTTTGATTAATCAAACAGTACTCTTCAGAGAAGCATGTTAATAAATAAGCAAACAAAATAATTAGATGAGCAAAACGCACCCAGCGATAGAGGAACGGACGGGTTCCTTGATGATGAGGTGGAAGAGAATGAGCGGGTTCTTCCAGATAACTCATCAAAATAATCCACTCAAAGCTAAAACGCTGCACGTACGTTACATGAGCCGCTTGCATTAATTACAGCCACCGAGGCAGCTTTGCTAAGGGTTAATGAGCCTGCCGTGTGCCAACAGATCAAATGCAAGAATGCCACGAACAAAATTGTATTTGGCTGCCGCTTTAAGCCTGTTCATATGATAGCTTAAGTTTAAAAAAAATAATGAGAACCAGGGTTGTGGTAGTGAACTAACATAATTTTTGTTACTTGAAATTAAATAAATATTAAGGCAAAAAAAAAAGAACATTCAAATTACTAAAACAAAAAGAACATTCAAATTACTAAAACTTAAACTATACACATTTAATGTGAATGCATAAATCTCAATGTGTTCTTATATTTCACCAAAGGAAGAAAAAGATGACAATAATAACATTAGAGTGAAAGGTGTTTTTTTTTTTTATATTTCTGGATGCTATTAAAACACGTATTGTTTTTAAAATAACTAGTTTCTTTTTGAATATATTTTCAGTCAAATGATCATTCATAAATCATTCTAATAATTCAATAAACATTTCAAATTATCCAAAAAAATCTAAAGCAGCTTATTTTTTATTTTTTAAATTCTATTAGTTTTTTTCCTCAAAAGTGTGTTTATTGAACATGTTAATGTAACATAAGAAACATGCACTGTTAAAAATGCTGGGTTCCACAGAATTCCTTTATGTTGTCCCAACACAAATAGATTAAATTAACTTTGATGATTTTTACAAATTTAGGTGGATTGAACATAAATTAAGTTGTCCCAAAAAAGCTTAGGAATTGTGTTGTTTCAACTTTTCATTTTTAATAAGTTGTTTAAACAAGCAGCAACAGTCATTTTTTGAGTGTGCAGTACAGATAGATTTGAACTTTTTCTTTTTTTAACAAACAAACATAACCCGTCGCGCACATATACATTCAGGTTCTATAAAAATAAATGTATAATATTACAATAGAATACAAATAAATAATAATATTAAGTATAATATGCCAAGTAAGATAAAACATATCAGTACATCCTCTTACACGTATCAGTACAACCTCTTACTTATTATTATTATGTTTTTTCAATAGACTTATAAACTAAATGTTACTGACCACAAACTTTTGAACAGTAGTGTATGTGGTAAAGCTCTTGTGGAAGGGGAATCACCCCTGGGGCTGAGGGTTTGCCTCCTGTTTAGCTATGGATCAGTGATAATCCTTAATATGGTGTCCTCTGCCACATCAATTATGTTGATCATAGACACACTCGTTATGCTGAGTCTTCATTACTGTCAGACGCCACGAGCACCAGCCTCAAACCATCATGTATAAATCAAGACCTGCTGGGCTACTTTCCAAAAGAATCCGACAGAAGCATACAGTACACATCTTTAACCTGAGATGTATTAGGAGATGGAATAGATATGGTGATTTTTTTTGGTGATTTTTTTTTTTAATGTTATGACCTGATGATTTCTATGGGTCCTTTTCACAAGACTGTTATGACACGTTTAACGATCATCATCATCCTAAATCCTTGAAAGTT
This sequence comes from Danio jaintianensis, assembly GCA_903798115.1. NCBI lineage: Eukaryota > Metazoa > Chordata > Actinopteri > Cypriniformes > Danionidae > Danio > Danio jaintianensis. The sequence continues at coordinate 9,700,592 of CAIGQV010017386.1, forward strand.
TTTAATATTTAGATTAAAAAAAAACATGATTATTTATATGCATTCATGTATCTATTATATCATCTTTGCATCAAATTAATTAAATTAAAACTAATTACCACTTGTGTGAGGCATTTGAACTGCAGAGTGTATGGGCAGGACAGTAAATTTGATGTTATTCTCTCTTCTGGATACCGTAATCAGTCTCACACAATTTTTTTTCCGTTTTCTGAAAATCTTGATAACACCATCGTGGAGTTTTACAATAAAAAATTGTTGTACTCTCCCATTCACTGCTCTCTACGTTTACACAACTATAAGGACTTCCACTACTGAGAAACCCGGAAATGTGAAAAGCGTCTATTCTCTGTTAGATGTCCCTGCCACACTTACTAAACCTTAAAAATTGGAATTGCATTTAAATGGAAAATATAAAAACATAAAGGAGTTCAAAATATAAATACTATAATAGTATCAACCAATTATGGTAAGTAATTAAAAAAAATCTGACTTTTTAGATGCTGAAATTATGATTAGGAGACATAATTGCGGGACAAACATTTGAAATTGACTTAATTATGACATACTTAATGCAAAATGGCAAAAAAACTCAAAAATAATTCAAAATGGTGACTTGATAACTAGAAACCCCCCCCACTATGAATCTTACTGTTGAAACTGACTAAAACAATCAAGTATGACTGTCAAAACAATGACCTATATTAAGTTTAAAATGAATTTAAAAGTCATTATGAGATAAAACATTGAAATGATGACAGAAGTCAAAAGTCTGATTTAAAAAGTCAAAATTATGACATACTGTAGTTCGATCATAATTTCAAAAAGTCAAAATCATGACATACTACTGTAATTGAAAGTTCCGACTTTAAATGTTAACTTAAAATAAGAGAGAGAGAGAGAGAGATCCAAAATTGTATGCCATAGAGAGAACAATTAAAAGGCAGAGCGGAACGGAGCCGCCACATCTAGTATCAGCCAAGCATACATGAGCGGTGTCAGCAGTAGGGCTCTCTTATTTATTTCATTCCGGAGGAGGTATTTCCGGGCAATTGCGCTGGATGCAGAGGGTAGTGCCTGCTGGTAAGAGCCAATAAAGAACTCTCATCCATGAATGGCCTTCAGCAGAGACACAGTCAATTACCTAATGTGAGGACTTTGAGGGGGGGGAGAAAGCCTTTTCTCCTCATTTACTTGTGGGTATTTATTAAATTGCTGTCAAATTTGACAAATTTGCGACGCTCAACATAGAGGTTGTTTTGGAGGGGGTGCATGGGTTCAGAAGGAACACCAGCCCTCCCTCCCACCACCATCATAGACCCCTTTCCCAATTCATGCCAGCACACTGAATGGGTTTTGGCAGTTCTACATGTGCATGCTAGCGAGACGTGTACCTTTTTCCCCTGGAGGAGCTCCTTGTGCTCGTCTCGGAAGTGCTTGGTCCCATATGCCACCTGCTCGAAGGGTGTGGAGGTGTGCATCAGGCCCTCGTATCGCTTATTTCGGCTTGGGTTTGAGAACGGAAGGAAACTGCATGGTAAAGAATACAAAGAAATGGGAATTAATATTTGATTCTTAATAAGGTAATATGCAGTGATGTACGTACAGTAAATGGTGCACACAAGAGTAATAAGAAACGTGCATGGGTAAATAAATTTAGACTACTCATTTGTGTAACACTTATAGTTGATAGCTGTTAAACACCTTTTTAGATTGAGCAACTGTAATAAGATGGATAAGATGTCCATGTGATCTGAAAGCAAGCTTTTATATCTATAAATCTAGGCTATGCACTACTGGTTACAGAGCAAAACATGAAAATGTGACTTTTTTTCACTTACTTACTTGAGGGCAAACTAGCAAAATAAAAGTTTGAATTAATATATTGAAATTATATTAAAAAATAAATAAAAAATAAAAAGTTTATTTTATTTTATAAGACCATTGTAATGCTTGATTTATTTAGCACTTTCAGTGCAATTATACTTAATAGTACTACTTTTATTTTTTATTTATAACATCCCCAGGTTCTCTCTATGAGAATCAGACTAGATCGCTATTGATGACTAAATTTCTTCTAAATTTAAAATAAATATGTTGGCAAACCTGAACCGAATAAAAAAACAAAATTAAATACACTGTAAAACAATGTCTTTACATTAATTTTTTTGTCCATTTCAGGCATTTTTGCTGACTAAAAATATAAATTCTTAAAAACAAAATACTAACCCCAAACTTTTTAACACAAAAAGCTAAAACAAATGTAAATTCCCAACATGCTAACAGTCGTATTGTCCATAATGAGTGAAAAAAAAAAGAATAATCTCAGTGTCTGCCCCATTTCTGGCCTCTGGTCTTGGCTAACGCTCCTGCTATGAGCTAAAGCTCTGCTATATTCACAGCAAAGCACATGTTACTTATACATCAGCACATCGCCTCATTCCTCCCTCGCAGGCACTTCTCATTCTAGTCCAGATCATTTCCAAACCCAAATCGCTTCTTAATCGTTGTGATGTCTTGTGGTCGTTTCTGCACATGCTGCGTGTTTGCTGGGCACACGTTCAGTGCAAATAGCAGTTACTTAGGAAAAATGCCAGATGTTAATTACAGCGAGGTTGATTTTGTAAATTGTACCCAAGACACTTTGCCTGGAGGAAGATTTATCCAGTGTGGTACAAGAGGTGTCTGCACGAGGCTGGGTAAACGTCCGCTGGGCATTGGCTTGGCTTGTCACAAAACAAACAAACAACCAAACAACCTTGGCATTTTCTGTGAACACAATCTGCAAAGCAAGATTTGTTTTAATTCCCAGTGCTTCATTCTCTTTTATGATGATGAAACCAGAAGTGCAGGTGAAACCCTGTGCTCTTTAATGAAATCAAAACAGGCAAATAATGGAAAATGTAACCGTAATCACTCCATCTGGAAAAAAGTGAAACAAATACTGGCACACGTTCAGGGTAAAACAAAACAGACGGGATCGTCTAAAGAGACATTTGATCAAAGATTTGGTCTTATATTTTTGCATGGATCCTTTTTGAAACATCTGGGGTGAAAATCTAAAATAATACACAAAGAAATAGTTGTTGGTTTACATTTTTAGGTTGAATCAAATTAGTTTACAAGTCACGTTAACTTACATTGTATTTATATTTCATTCACATTGCATATATTTTATATATAAATGACACGTTTAATTTCATTAAAGTCATTTTTCTGTGTTACTTTTACTTTTTAAAATTGGTTAATTTGCTTCATACAGTTAATATATATTTTTTATAAGTTATATAAGTTTGAACGTAACGGTTACTAAAGTAACCCTCGTTCCCCGAGGGGGGGAACGGAAATGCTATGTGGAAACTTCCACTATGGGGATTTCGTCAGAAAGCCAATCATTCTGAAGAGTAATTAAACGGGCCAATGAAATGCCAATGAGTTGGCGGTGTCAGCGTGCACAGCTGGCAGCAATCATAATCAGCTTGTGAATAAGAATGCCGGCTGTGCCACACAACCACACCTTTTCTAGCTGAAGAAGCCGAACTACAGCTGTCAGCTAAGGCGCAATCCCTGTGGCGAAGGAACATAGCATTTCCGTTCCCCCCCTCGGGGAACGAGGGTTACTTTAGTAACCGTTACGTTCCCCAGCGGGAGGGGAACTACAATGCTATGTGGAAACTTCCACTATGGGGAAATCTATGGAAAACGCCACAGTGATTGAACCTTACCACGTCGCTGGTGAGAGGTTTGCCAGGCTCCAGCGTGAGCGCACCATCATCACCAGAGACGCAGCCCACCAACGTGTCCCCTGGCCCTAACTTACCTTACTTACCTGTGAAGCACGTAAAGGCTTATTTATATTTTTTGGGGAGTCGTAAAAAATACACCTAGTTAAGATACTAGGAATTTTAAATTACGACAGTACGTTGGGAAGCGTGCAGTCCCGATAGGGAGGATGCTGCGGAGGCCACCTGCTGCCCAATGGGGAGACCTGGTGGCAGGAAGACATATGGACTAACCCTGAAAAGGGGGAGAACACATATGAAGGATGGTTAGCGGGGAGGGAAGACACGGGCCCGCCTAAGAGGAGGAACTACACCGTGGCTGAGTGAAGCATAGGGGATCGCCAGTGGGGATCGCGCATAGCAGGCACCTAAACCCAGAACGCGGGCTGACCAAGTGGGCATACCAACTACGTAATGGGCCAGGCACCTGACTCCTCCGCTGAGTCAGATGCTGGGGGGCCTCGGAGGAACTCTGTAGGGTTCGCCAAATGGGGAACTCAACTGAACAGAGTTGAAGCGCACAAATCTCTGTGTTAGAGAGAAAGGCGCAGCAAGCGTGTTTCAACACCGTACTGAATTTCCTCATTCACTGGCGTATCCAGCACACGTGAGGAAAATCAGCCCACTTAAAGATTATAGAATTTTTACGAATGTATTAGGTGTCGCCCAGCCCGCAGCTCTACAGATGTCTGTTAGAGAGGCGCCGCGTGCTTACGCTCAAGAGAAGGCGATACTCTTAGTCGAGCGCGCTCTCACTCCCGGGGTACGCGGCTCACCCTGGCATAGAAAAGCGAGGGAGATGGCATCCACTATCCAGTGGGCCAACCTCAGAATGGATACGGCACTTCCCGTCTGCCGATCATAACAGAAAGGAGCTGCTTAGAGTCGTAAGTCGAGTCGTTGAGGCGATGCTTTCCCAGCGCGCCGCCATCCCCGCGTCCTCAGAGCGGGGATGATCGTAACGCCAACCCCTCAGTGCGAAGGGGACAGCCTTAGCTCAGCCAGCTGAAGGAGGAAAGCATCACACTGATCTGGCATGTCCGGGGTCCTTCTCGGAGAGAAGTACACCACACAGCGAATAGACTCCACTTCAGGGCGTAGGCATGCCTCGTAGAGGGTGCTCTAGCCTGAGTGACGGTGTTAACCACCGAACCGGTAAGTCACCTAAGTCCTCCACGCTCCATCTATGGACCTTACACGTGATTCCAGAGATCTGGGCGCGGGTGCCAGATGGTGCCTGTTCCAAAGAAGAAGGAGCTTCTTCAAAGGGATATGCCAGGGAGGGGCCGTCACGAGGAGAGAGCTGAAATACAGATAAGATTGAGCCACAGGCGCAATAACAGATCTGGTCCTCGTCCTCCCTGACGTAACACAGTATCTGCGAGTAGGCTCACTGGAGAGAAATGCGTATTTACGCACGCCCAGGGGCCAGCTGTGTTAGCCAGTGCGCAGAGCGCACCTATAACAGCTGGACAGCCGGGGGTGGAGTCTCAGTTTTCCCGGGCGTGAACTGCCGTGAGAGCGCATCGGCTGCACGGTTGAGTTCGCCGGGGGAAAAAATGGCACGCAGCGATTCCGCCGCGAATGCCTCCGGAGGAGCAGACGGCGAGCGAGCTGAGACATGCGGCGAGAGCGGATACCCCCTGTGCGGTTGTAAAAAGCAGTAAAAACAGTGCAGCGCGAGATACACTGCCAACAGCTCCAGGCAATTAATATGCCAATGCAACCGGGTTCCTTCCACGGACCCGCAGCTGCATGCCCGCAACACACGGCCCCCCAGCGCGTACTGGAAGCATCCGTCGAAACGACGACATGCCTGGACACTTGTTTTAGAGGCACACAGGCCTGTAGAAACGCAGGGTCCATCCAGAGGCTGAGGGCACGGCGACACAGCGGAGTGACAGTCACCCGGTGCGTGCCTGCGTGCCATGCGCGTCTAGGGACCTGATCGGGAAGCCAATGCTGAAGCGGTCTCATATGGAACAGCCCGAGCGGCGTGAAGCGGCCTCGGATGCCATATGCCCCAGGAGCCTCTGAAATGATATCAGTGGGACCACAGTTTTCCTGTCGAACTCTCTCAGACAGGTCAGCATCAGCCCAGCGCGCTCTCGAGGGAGGCGCGCCGTCATGGTGATCAAGTCCAGTTCCAACCCGAGAAAAAAGATGCTCTGCACAGGGGCGATCCTACTCCTTTCTCGGTTGACCCGAAACCCCAACAGGTCGAGGTGCCGGAGCACCCAGTCCCTGTACATAATCAATTGATCCCGCGAGTGAGCTAAAAAGCCAGTCATCTAGATAATGGAGTATGCAGATGCCCGCGAGCCGAAGGGGCATTAGGGCATCCTCCGCGAGCTTCGTGAAAACCTGCGGAGACAGGGAGAGCCAGAAAGGGAGGACTTTGTACTATCATGCTCGACCCTCGCACGCAAACCGCAGCCGGTGGCGTGGGAAAATGGAGAAATGAATGTACGTGTCCTTCAGGTCTATCGCTGCAGACCAATCCTGAGGACGGACGCACCGGGGGATGTGCTTCTGCATGAGCATTCTGAGCGGCTGCTTGTAAGGCAGCGGGTCAAAATGTGCAGAACTAGGATTGGTCATAACCCACTGCTCTTTTAGGGTACGATGAAGTACAGACTAAAAAGCCCATACCTCATCTCGGCTGGAGGGACCGGCTTGATTGCATCCTTCGCCAGGAGGACAGCAATCTCCTCGCACAAGAGAGTGGCGGACACAGGGCTGACACCTGGTGTAATACACGCCCGTGAACTTGGGGGACCGTTTAGCGAACTGAATAGCATAGCCGAGTCTGATTGTCCGAATGAGCCATCGCGACGGGCTGGGCAGCGCTAACCAGGCTGGCAGAGCCCACGCGAGTGACATCATCGGTGCAATCACTGACGCACCAGCGGTGGGGCAGCACGGGATGGGAGAGCTCACCCCGGGAGGCATGCGTCCCAAGGAAGAGCGGAAGTAAAGAGGTTTAATCTTAACTTCGTCCCAAGAGCCCGCAGGGCGGCTAGGAGTGTGAGAGAAAGGAGCCCGTCCTCTGGCACTCACAGAGCCTGTGGCGAAGAGCACCGATCCTGCAAGCTGGAAGGCATAGCGTCCCATACTGGCAGTGTTCGGGCTATCACACCCGGAGAGAGGAAAAAATTGCTCTTAAAAAATTTAGTAGCCATACGGCCTTTTTGTTAATGATATGGGTGTCCCTGGCCCTCCGCCAGGGAAAGAGCAAACATCCTTTTCTCCGAGTGGCCCGTCTCAGGGACGCTTCGCGGTCCGTACTGGACTTAGCGGCGCCCTGAGGCGGGGGGCGGTGATCATCTGTGAGGTGCTCAATGCTGCCGCTTAACCAGTTGAACGGACAGGGCGGCGGAGCAGATTTTGGAGCCACAGACGAGAGCCCTCGGCGAGAAGCAGCCAAAGTGCACGAATCGACGGGGAGAGCGGTTTTTGAGCCCGCCAATCGCACTTGACTACTCTTTCACCGAAGTGAATTCCTGGGTGAACTCACCCCGGTGTCGCCGAACAGGCCAGCCTGGTATATGGGTGTGTTAAGAAAGCAAACTTTGTCAACGACACGCATATCTGCCAGGTTTAGCCAGAGGTGGCGTTCCTGGACCACTAGTGTGGTCATCGTCCTTCCCAGGGCACTCGCAGCCGACCTGGTGTTTTTAGAGCAAAGTCGGTTGCAGTGCGTAGTGCATTAAGCCTGGGTCGGAACCTTCCTCGTGCCGCTGGGCCAGCGCTTGCACTAGCCATAGCAAGCAAAACGGAAGCAGCCTGGCCCGCAGCAGTGTAGGCTCTGGCCCTGAGGGACACAGACAACCTACACGCTTTGGACGGGAGCCGAGGCTAACCACGCCAGGAAGGGGCACAATGCGGGCAAGATTGACCGCGCTAGCACACTCGACCTGGAGTTTTGCCTCATACCCCCTGGCTGCTCCGTCATCGAGGAAGGTGAGGGCGGAGCGCACGCAGACCGGGCAGAATAAGGTGCCCTCAGCGCTGCGTGAACTTACTGTGCACCTCCGGGAAGAAGGGGACGGGAGGCTTAGAGGGTTTCCCCTTCTTATCCTCCACGTAACACCCGTCTAATCAGTCCGGCGGCGAAGCTGGGGGACAAGCCATCTCCAGCCTCGTCGCCGAAGCAGCCCGGGTTAGCACGGCCATCATATCAGATGCCATATCCGGAGCCTCGCTTACCACCCCTGAGGGAGGAAGCGGGTCCGAATTGTCATCGGAAAATGACAGCCCACCCTCCGATGCAGCGATGGACATCTGGTCCTCGGTGTCATCGAGTGAGAGGGCGACCCTCCCGAAGGATGGTGCGCTTCTCTCACTCGAAGCTTGGATGGAGCGCGCTGAGGAATGGGAGGTCCGCAAGCCCGAGGGCGGCGGATTGACCCCCACTGTGACCCTCAGATCTGCCCGAGTGCCAACCGCTACTTGCGGGGGACAACAGGGGTGGTTCGCCCTTTTGCAAGAGCGAACCGCGATCTTAGCTGCGCAACAGACATGCCATCGCAGTGATGGCATGCGCTGCCCGCGAGCACCGCATTAACATGCTGGTCCCCCAGACATGCAATACAGTGCTCGTGCCCATCATCCGTGGACAGGAAACCACCGCATCCAGAAACGCACGGTCGGAGCGACGTCTTTAAAAAGACGCGCTGCCCGACCGTGTTGCTCTTTTAGGAAATTTGCTTAAATTTATACGCACCGCTCTTGAAGTACCGGTCCAGCGAAACGCCCAGGGACAGGAGAAACCCAGCTCGACCACCGCTGCTCGCGTTGTTGCTCGCGCTGGAACCGGGAGAAATCAGCCTCTCAGAAGACGGCAGCTTTCTCTCACTCTCTCTCTCTCTCTCTCTCTCGAACAAAGTCGGAGGATGACAGCAAAACGTCTCTTTCAGACTGCACATGAGGCTTCTGAAAGCGAAAAGGTGTGGTTGTGTGGCACAGCCGGCATTCTTATTCACAAGCTGATTATCATTGCTGCCAGCTGTGCACGCTGACACCGCCAACTCATTGGCATTTCATTGGCCCGTTTAATTACTCTTCAGAATGATTGGCTTTCTGACGAAATCCCCATAGTGGAAGTTTCCACATAGCATTGTAGTTCCCCTCCCGCTGGGGAACTTGATGTTTTAAGTCAGTTTAAGGTAATGTACATTGAAATAAAAGTCAGCAACTGTTTTTTGTTTATTTTATTTTAGAGTGTACTTGCTGCACCAATTAAAGGGCAACTTTCTGGCAGAACTGGACTTTGCTTGACACTCTCTTTAGTCATTTTCTTAAAGAACCATTCTGAACAAGATCATTATTTATTAGAGGTCCTCTCCTGTCGCGTACGGACTACATAAGCAATAATGCTTGGTAAAGCTTTGATGGCGCAAGGCAAGAAAAAAAAAGGGGGTGACATCAAACACCGTGCTGGCCCTTTAAATAATGGCCCAATCTCCCACAGACATCCTTATCCACCAGAGACACCAGCCTCCCTACAAGACAGATTACAGTGCAACCCATGCTAATGTGCACATGGGACGGACATCACAGAGCAAAAATTAATGTGGCCCCAATGTCCCAGAATACACAACGCTTCTGCTGCTTGCCGGCTGTTTCACTTACTGCTTTCATTGCCACTGAATTGCATTTTAATAGGGTAGTTTTTATTCATTGAAAGCCATTAAGGAAAGTTTGACTTCTCGCAGGGGATCTTTTGGCAGTGCAGACCAATGCCCAGTGACAACACCCTAGGAGGCCACCAAAACAGAAAGGGGGAGTGGAAGAGGAAGTAGAGTGGAAGAGTAGAGGGGAAAAAAAAGAATATGTATGGATGCATCTATTCAGTCTTCTTGTGCATTTGTAAATCAACTTAAATGACAACATTGGCTTTTAAAAATAAATATATAAAAAAAATGTATAAGTCATTAAAAAGAAATAAGAAATTAAGATAAAATATACATGCAAAAAAGAAGTGCATTTCTCAGAAATCACTAAATAAATTAATAAATAAATGAAAGAAAGAAGGAAAGAAAGAATAAATACATTTTAAAAAATGAATGTTTGTTTGTGCATCCTGAAGTTGATTCATGCGTCTTTGCTGGAATTCTATTATTATTTTTGCCTTTTTATTACTAATTTAAAATTGTTCTCACATTGTACATTTTTAAATAAAAGTAACAACAGAATAACAGACTATCAATCAATTAATCCGAAATTAAACTCAGAAATGACCTAATTAAATCACATTTAAAAATAATAAACTGTTTGAGCATCTTAATGTAGTATGGTTGATTGACTCATATCAAATAATATTTGACATATTTGTATGTATAAATCAACTTATTAATTTTCCTGACAAAATATTTACAGTGTTTAACAGCAGTACTCAAATATTTCACAGTCCAAGTACTTCAATTCCCTGTTAAACTGTAAGCCGACTAGTTTAGTCCACAATGGAGCTGTTTGTTTCTCTAAATCATGGTAATCCATCCCAGCATTATCTGCATTGCTGAAGAGACACATCACTAGGACTGAAATTAAGCTGGCTATGAAAAAGAAAAAGAGAGGCAACATTTTGGTTGCTCTTTGAAACATTCCGGAGGAAATTAGCAGGAAACGAAAGTGGGATACTGGATCAAAAAGACTCTAATCATGCTTCGCCATGCCCTGCAGACACCACATGTATAATACGATTTACACAGTAACCACCTCTCCTATTACAGCCTGTTTGGTGTATTCTGTGTTAATGGGGTTAGCTAATTTACTGTTTAAAGTCAGAGCAAGAAGGGGGAAAAAATTAAACATGATTAAAAAACAGTGCACATTGAGCTTGTAATTAAAATAAAACAGAAGGGTTTTAAAACAGAGATGGTACTGCTGAAGTAATGCTGTGAAAAAATGTTATTACGGTAATCCGCTGCAATAATTATACAGCAGAGAAGACCGCTAATAATGTCTCAGCAAGGATGAAACGCAGTATAGGGCTATTAATAGTCAAAAAAGGCTGCATTTTTGTCCAGCGATGCGGTTGTTTGTTAACTTATTTAGCAACTAACCCCACTTGAGATTACACCATCTGCTCCGGACTTAAAGTTCAGGTCTTTTCTTGTTGTGTGATTAATGTGCATCTACACAATGTCACATATAGGCGTCTCAGCACTCAATTTACACTACTATACTTGGAAATATGTGTTCATATTAACATCTACAGTGGCCTTAAAAATTATTTGGACACTTAAGTTCGCCCAAAAATGAAAATAAATTAACTGTACTTGATAATGCAGTGTAAATGTACAACATGATATAGAATCGCCCTGTAATGAATTTTGTGGAGATGTCATACATCCAAAGATTTTTTCATGTGACTTGAAGCCATACTAACTGTAACCAAAAATGAAAATGCAATTATTTTTATCTGCCTTCATATCGTTCCAAAAGACTTTCTTCCTTCTATAGAAGAGAAAGGATATTTTTAATAAATTGACAATAATGTGAGTGAATTTGATGACAGTTCCAGATCAATACATACATGCGTTTCATACAGGCATGTGTGCATGCTAGCACTTGTGTGTGTGACTTACGTCTGGTCGATGACGCGAGTCCTCCACTCGTGCAGTTTGAGCTCCTCTCTGGCCTCCTCCAGGGCAGTGATGGATGTGGCCATGCGCAGGCTTGGCTCCAGGGGCCGATAGCGCTGCTGCTGCACCTCCAGAGCTGTGCGAAAGGGCCCCTGACAGGTACGGGGGATAAGGTAAATGTTTTATTGCCCAGACCCGCCTGCCTCGTTATTGATGAGGCCCCTGTGGACGGCCAGCTGGACCCTCCAAAGCCCCAGCCTTTTCATCTAAGACATTAACAAACCCTGACCAATGCTGATAATGATACAATGACCATATAGTGAAGGCCCAGAAGAGGGCGAGGTGGTGGAAACTTCAAGTAAAAGCACAACATGTCATATACTCAAAGAAATGAAGTTACACAAACTCTCACTGGGGCGATACATTTTTAAAACATTATATTGGTACCTTAAGTATACTGTACATATTAGTATATTAAAATTAGTTAATTTTAGTATTACTAAAAGTGTAACTTTTGAAAAGGTACTACCTCAGATTTTTTAGGCATTTTGTGTCTGTTGGCTAACTGCAGAAATAGTTTTGCTCTATAAATCAAGTCTGATTTGACTTTTAACCAAACCACTTTAAAGCCTATTGTGGTTAACAATCAATAGTGCTAATAGAAGTACATTATACTTGGTGAAATATGCTACACTGGCATATGAATATAGCTATAAAACCAGTGTTAAGTTTGTCTACAAAAATGGCTTGACACAAACAGAAACATGACAGGTCTGTTACAGTAACGTGACTGAATGTGTGTGCTCCGATCTGCTCATCAAAATGTGGATTATAATAAAAATTAATGTTGGTTAGTTTTTATCTTTTTGACTACATTTTAGTCTCGTCTTTTCTCGACAACGATAATGCACTGTTTATTCATTAGATGAGCGGATCAGAGTGTGGGCATTCATAGTTTTCAGTCACATTGCTAGTGCTAATGACATGTCAAGTTTCTGTTTGTCAAGATATAGGCAACAAACTTTTTTCACCATTATTTTTGTTGACGAAATTAAAACTGAATCAAACTTGTCCAAAATGAGTGGTATTGTACTGACACACGTCAGTTAATTTTAACACAAATTTCTGACATGAAAAACTGGATTAGTGCATACAAATCTAAACAAAGAATTGTTTCAGTTTCAAGTGCTTTAAGACAACAAAATCGGCACTTCCGACTAACTAGGAGACTGATGCAATTTATCTTTTTTTAAAAGATGTTAATATTTTACACTAAGGTCTGTTAGTTACCATTAACTAACAATGTGCAAAAGCAGTATTTATTCATCTTTTTTCATGCTATGTTTCCCAGTGATGGGCTGCAGCTGGAAGGGCATCCGCATAAAACATATGCTGGATAAGTTGGCGGTTCATTCCGCTGTGGCGACCCCTGATGAATAAAAAGACTAAGCCGAAAAGAAAATGAATGAATGAATGAATGAATGTTCATGCTATTTAATAAGCGTTATTAGCTCATGTTAGCTCAGTTCCATTAAATTACAGTTATCAATAAACAATTAAAATGTGTATTTGTTCATGTTTAAATTGCCATTAACTAAGATTATTAAATACTTTATAATAGTCTAATAATATAGAATAATCTAGTTCTAAGATGTTATGGAAAATTATAAGTTGCTTCAACCAGGGAAACCACTGTAGCTATTTTCACAACATAAATTGTTTGCGTCTCGGAGTATGCCGATGACATGTGCAATAACAAATGTCATCTAATGTTCTGTGCAATAATTTAACCAAATCACTTAGATGACAGACTTTGATTTAGGCATCCCAGAATGCCTAAATAAAGCGTTTTTATGTTATCTTGCTGTTCACATCCAGAGTTTTAATGTGATATCCCAAAATGCACATACAAATACATGGACGGAAACATACAGTAGCTATTGGAACACAAAAGCTTCTAGGTGATTTAAGTTGCCCAAAACAGATGTTTTCCTGCACTGTCCTGCTGCAGACACACTTGTGGCACAGCTCTGCACATAACCTAATGTTTTGGTTGCTCTTAGTTTAAATGTGACCTTCAGACATTGCTGCTTTTAATTCATGCTGGCGCAACACTCTCTGCCCTTGATACTATCAAGACCAGATCAGCACCTGGCACTGACCAATCCCCTTACTTCCCCTAACAATACACATAATCAATCTATCACTTGCAGATGCTTATCACACAGGGAGAGATGCTTATGGAGAGGGCTCTACCTCAGACAACTAATAATTGGGAGAGAGAGAGAGAGAGAGAGAGAGAGATGGCATGAGGGAAGGGGTGCTTATTCTGGGGTCTTTGTAAGGGCAAAATGTAGATAAATAATGCATCTTCATCTATTGCACATTGTGTGAAAGATGTGGCAGTTTTTCTTTTAATGAATTCCCACTAACTGGGCCCAGCTGGAGTGAAAAGCCAGCCCAGGGAGAAGAACCCGGGCTCTAATAAAAAGAAATGACTCACGCTTCATTTCTGCTCACTTATGTTTTACATTAATAGAAACCAATAATAAGAACCAGTTACCATAAAAGTCATGGACCGTAAATAACACAAATGGCAAATACGTATCATCAAATCTCCCTCACAGCTGGACAAGATGACATGCTAGATTTGGAAGTACTTAAAGATATTCTTTATCGGGACACCTTTACATGTTGCAGTATTCCCTTGCTGAGAGTCCTTTAATGGGATCCATGGAATAAAGGGTTGACAGGCGTGCTTATCACCGGTTATCTGGCTGTCTAAATGCTTTGACGGTATCCAGGCGAGAAGGGAGACACGTTTAATGATATTATTCCATTTTTACAGCAAGTTTTCAGAAATGATCTCACGGTGGCAATAAATCCTGGCTTTAATCATAGTTATCTCAAGATCTCTTTTGTTAATTGTCACCACACTCTGTCTTCATTTTGAGGACATTTCATTGGTCCGGTTTAGAGGGATGTCAATATTTGTTATGAATATACATATAAATTTAATATAAAGGATTTTCAGTGTTTAAAGGCAAATAAATGTACCTGTATAACAGCATTACATTCATCTCATTTATCGCTCCCTGGATTTCATAACAATTGGGCAATAGTTCTGTCCTTATTTACCTTCTTGGTGTTCCAAACCCATAGGGGTTTTGAAGAATTTCTCGGTTGCTCTTTTCCATGCAAGGGATTAGGTTATATAGCTTCAGGTTTCATTCAAGACTGAAAAGTGCCTAAAATATACTGTTAAAATTTTTGTAATTGTAACATTTCACAATATTAGTTTTTATCCTGTTTTACAAAAATAAATGCTGCCTTGGTGAGCATAAAATACTTTTAAAAGCACATTAAAAACCCTACTGAACTCAAACTATAATATAATATAATATATTCCCAGTGATGGGTTGCAGCTGGAAGGGCATCCGCTGCGTAAAACATATGCTGGATAAGTTGGCGGTTCATCCCGCTGTGGCGACCCCAGATTAATAAAGGGACTAAGCCGAAAAGAAAATGAATGAATAATATAATATAATATAATATAATATAATATAATATAATATAATATAATATAATATAATGATTAATAGGGCGTCACGGTGGCGCAGTGGGTAGCACGTTCGCCTCACAGCAAGAAGGTCGCTGGTTCGAGCCTCGGCTTGGTCAGTTGGCGTTTCTGTGTGGAGTTTGCATGTTCTCCCCGTGTTCGCGTGGGTTTCCTCCGGGTGCTCCGGTTTCCCCCACAAGTCCAAAGACATGCGGTATAGGTGAATTGGGTAAGCTAAAAAAAAAAATTGTCCGTAGTGTATGTGTGTGAATGAGTGTGTATGGATGTTTCCCAGTGATGGGTTGCGGCTGGAAGGGCATCCGCTGCGTAAAACATATGCTGGATAAGTTGGCGGTTCATCCCGCTGTGGCGACCCCAGATTAATAAAGGGACTAAGCCGAAAAGAAAATGAATGAATGAATAATGATTAATAATAAAAATTAAGAGACCACTGCAAAGTTATTGTCGGTTTATTCATTTACCATTAATAGGTATGTTATAAATAAAATGTTTCAGTCAAAAACACAACTACTGTCAATGTGTCTTCAAAATTAAAAAAAAAAAAAAAAAAAATTAGAGTATATTTTTGCAGAAATTAATAATATAACATTTTCCATGTTTTCAGACTTTAAATATTTGGGCGAAACAATTTACATGTACACAGTTAGCCCCAAAAAAGTGCCTTAAAAGTTATCCATAGAATGAGACACTGGGTTAATGTATATCTTTAGATCTAGATAAGTTGTTGCTCATAAGAACTAACTGTTTGCTAATTAGACAAAACTACTCAAAACAACAGGAATGGCATGTAAATCAAGATTTTGATTAAATAACAACTTATTCTATCCGTTCATCACTTCTCAAATGAGTTAAGAATCACACAAGTATTTTTGAATCCCTTCTGATGTCTTTTACATTGCACTGAAGAAAGAAGATCAATCATTTTGGTAACATTGGAACAGCACGTGAGTAAATAACGACAGAATAATTGTTTTTTTGTTTTTGTACAAACTACTTCTTTAAGGAAATATTGGGGAACGTCTCACCTGTGTCTTTTTATGAATGGGCGGCAACCGCTCTCTGTTTGGCATCAGACTGGAGAGATCAGGGGTTATATTTTGTGTTTTTCCCTCTTTAGGAGCTGACCGCACCAGAAGCGGTTTCACTCTTCTCAATCTCAGCTCCATCTCATTGGGCTCTG
Source organism: Danio jaintianensis (assembly GCA_903798115.1). Lineage (NCBI taxonomy): Eukaryota > Metazoa > Chordata > Actinopteri > Cypriniformes > Danionidae > Danio > Danio jaintianensis. Next base: position 9,716,720 of record CAIGQV010017386.1, read on the forward strand.
CTCTGAACGGTGAATTGAAAACACCTGGGCACTAAGATGAGCACACAAACACAGACACAAAAAAAAGGAGAACAAACAATGTTATGCTTCCGTTAACATAATGAAGAGAATGTGTGTCTCTGTAAAAGACTGCCCTTAAACCCTGTATAGGAACCTTCAAACCTAACCCATTTGCTAGCAATGGACTGCTAACAGCTTCCATTGTACCTCTCATCACAGGTATCCATGCAAAACTCACAGCAAAACACATTTAGCTCTCAGGAAAAGGAACCCACTTTAATCGGTTGACCACAGCAAAACAATTATACTTGTCACCTCCCCTGAATGGACACACATCCATCACTCTGGCATGTGTCATGTCTGCTAGCGTAAATGTCTACTAGCTAACTACGAGCCGTCTCATCATACCGTAGCACTTCGGTGGTGCTTGGCCTGTGGTATAACAGCTAGAATAATTAGTCTCTAATCAGATGCTTCCTTAATTAGAAGCTTTGTTATTATATTGTATATGCTAATAACTTGCACAGGTAATTTGCTTGCTAAGTCTGATTTCATATATAAAGGTTTCCAGGTCCAATGCTCTATCAATAGCCAAAATCTTTGTAAAATATTTGATTTAATGTCATATATGACTAAACAGTGGTCATAAACGTATATTGAATTTCTCAATTCAAAGGAGTAGAAGCTTGAACCCAGAAACAGTATTACATGCGTCACATATGAACTAGCAGATACACGTTGGTAAAGCTCCTGCGTAGGTGTGTATAGTATAGCTTTGGGTGTCACATGGTGGGGGGTACACCGCAAACTCCCAACTTGCCTCGGACTTACAGGAAAAGAGCAATGATGTTGACCCTCGTACCGAGGAACTACATCTATGTCAGCACAGCCACTTTTGTCCAGCGGAATTTTCTCTGGTTAACGATGAACCATGGGAGACCCATCCATTTCACAGAGACAAGGTCAGACTGTGGGAACATAAGTTGCCCAGCGTAGAGACACAGAGAGTGAGAATGAGAAAAACAGGGAGGGGGAAAGCTGAGAGTCAGAAAACTCGGAGGAGAGTTAAACCCTTCCTGCACTGACAAGCACTTAAGCCTGAGTTTGAGCTTTGAGGTTTAAATGATGTTCCTTTTTTGGATATTTTATTTAATCGATCAATGATTTTCTGGTCATACTATATATTCAGGCTTTATATGTGCACCGAATATAATATAAAATTCATTCATTCACTCATTTTTCTTCGGCTTAGTCCCTTATTTATCAGGGTCACCACAGCGGAATGAACCACCAACTATATGCTTTACGCAGCAGATGCCCTTTCAACTGCAACCCAGTACTGGAAAACACCCATACACTCTCACATTCACACTCATACACTATGGCCAATTTAGTTCATCCAATTGACTTATAGTGCATGTCTTTGGACTGTGCGGGAAACCGGAGTACCCAGAGTAAACCCACGCGAACACGGGGAGAACATGCAAACTCCACATAGAAATGCCAACTGGCCCAGCCGGGACTCGAATCAGCGACTTTCTTGCTGTGAGGTGACAGTGCTAACCACTGAGCCACAGTGCCGCCCAGTCTTGTAATTCAAATTCAAAATTGTAATTCAAAAGTCTGTTTTTTTTATTAAAATTTTTCATTACTTTTTCAAGAGTATTGCATTTTTTATACAAAAAATATAGATATTGCTGTTCCTTTGAGCATTCTATTCACAGTTCAATTCATAATGTTTCCACAGAAATATTATGCTGCACAAATGCTTTTATAATTTTTAATAGTTAAAATATTTTTGAGCAACAAATCAGCATATCAGAATAATTTAGTAAGGCTGAAGAATGAAGGAATGATGCCGAAATATTTGGTGAGCATAAGACTTTTTAACATTTAAAAATTATACCGACCATGAACATGTAAACTAAAATACAATATAATACTTCTGTCGCAATAGAAGTATTTTCATTAATCAGATTTGTAGAATATAAATATAATACAATCAGTGGGACGCAGGGAAAAGATTACAACAAAAAAAGCTACAAAGTACACATAAAACCCCAGTTTGTTTCTTTACTTGTGTAAATTTATATTTATTCCGTTTTTAAATTAATTTCAGTAATATTATTGACTAATATAAAAATGTTCATATGATTTATTTACAATACAGTTTGTAAAATAATATTTTCTGTCTTTTAGTAGATATATTATATGAGAGACTTGCTTTATTTACCAATTAAGTGGATCTAATTGGATTTCCATTGTAAACATTAAATAAAAGTTACTAACATATTCTTTTTTATTTCATATATTAAGTTTTTAGTTACAATACTCCCAAAATCATTTCGCATAAATCCGCAGATTTTTTACAACATTCTGTGCAGAAATAGCAAAAAATGTCCGCAGATTCTGTCTGGCCCTGGTGATTAGTAAACTAGTCTAGTCACAGTAACCTCATCCTACACACAGCTTTCTCCATCGTCTAAAGCATCTTTTAACTAGCATGTGGTCTCTCGCATCTGTTGTCCATTAGCCATTAGCTGATGTGCATTATTTTTTGATTTCCTTCCTCAGACTGCAGGCAGCTGGCCATAATGTCCTCTTGCCCTGTTCACGGTGCAGGCTGGCACTAAGCGCCCAGTGATCAGAGCAGGAACTTGTGTAAGAGAGGTGCAGCCACAGGAGGTTGTGATGGAGAAGGAGAGGCCAAAAAAAGAAATATCTGCTCACCCTGCGCCTGCTGCTGAATCAACAACGGCCAGAGCACTTCATCATAATTATCAAGACACATTATAGCCAGAGGGATTTCTCAAAAGAATATATATATATATATATATATATAT
>CAIGQV010017386.1:9729885-9749863 GCA_903798115.1 Danio jaintianensis
TATCTATCTATCTATCTATCTATCTATCTATCTATCTATCTATCTATTCATTCATTTTCCTTCAGCTTAGTCCCTTATTTATCAGGGGCCACCACAGCGGAATGAACTGCCCTATCTATATCTATCTATTTTTATCTATATATCAGTCTTAGTACATACAACTTGCAGAATATGCAAAATGCTAGTAATTGAAAATAAATAAGTGGGGTCATAAAATTGTATTATTATTATGAAGTATATCATCATAATTTATGATCCACAACACAAAATAATAACCTTTTTTTTTAAAATCCACATTTACTTTTTTTTCAGAATTGTTTGCAGAGGCTGTGGATTAAAGTGGAATAAAGGTCATTTGTCTGTTTTTTGTTTGTTTGTTTTTCCATGGTAGCCATTGACATGCATTTTATGAATCACAAAAAAAACACACGTAAAAATAACTAAAAATCTTGTACTGAAGACAAAAATCACCTACATCTTAGAAAGCCTTAAAATTAAAACCCATTTTTGGGATGAACTATCTATTAAAGAACTTTGACCTAATTGACCCTTCACCAGGGGTTTGAAAGACAGGCCAATCATATAAGCTATAATACAGTACTATGTACAATTAGTTCAACAGTATAAGAACTCAAGTGACATTCATTAGCAGTCATCATGCATATTTTCCCATGGACCTTTCCAAACTCCAAAAGAACTATTGGCAGTCATTTTCTTCATCCAACACACCAAGTCTGTGCTTGAAACAGATCCTTCAGAGAATGTTTTCATAGTCTGTCTTTCTTTTTTCCCCCCTTGCCAGATTTTTACATTACCAGTGCTTTCCGGACATAGCACTCTATTTTTTTACAAGGCCTGTAAAAGCTATTTGTCCTGTTGAGCAGCTTCTGTTTGGTTCTAAGTGGTGACAGGACCTTTAGTCTCATATTCTGTGACCCCAGAGAAGAGGTTAAGCTTCATGTTTCAAATTAGACTCTCATAACAGAAGGGGGAGCAAAGAATATAGGGTGGGCCTGTGATTTAACACAGAAGATTTGCCTATAAATCCCTTCCTCAGTTCACATTTCGTGTGATGTCCAATCATCACAGTACAAATATGCAACCCTCCATAGAAATACAGCATTCTTCAATATGCTATGAAATTTTGTAAGAGTTATAAAATTCTTTAAAAGTTTCACCTCAGGGAAAAACATCTGTAAAACTAAAGTTTCTATGCATAGCAATAGCTCTATAAAAGTGCCAATGTATCACTCAAATATAAACGTGTTTGATTTATAGGCTGTGAAAGAGCAGGCTGGATTGATATTGCTAGCTTTATGTTTACAACGTTATGCCTCATAAAAGATGAGAAAAGATCATGGTAAATTCTTTAGTATTTGACTTCAAATATTTAACTTGATTTAATATGCCATTATGAATAAAAATGGGGTGACACGGTGGCTCAGTGGTTAGCACTGTCACCTCACAGCAAGAAGGTCGCTGGTTCGAGTCCCAGCTGGGTCAGTTGGCATTTCTGTCAGTTTGCATGTTCTCCCCGTGTTGGTGTTTGTTTCCTCTGTGTGCTCCGGTTTCCCCCAGACATGCGGTATAGGTGAATTGAATAAACTAAATTCAGCCATAGTACAGTATATGTGTGTGAATGAGTGTGTATGGATGTTTCCCAGTGCTGGGTTACGGCTGGAAGGGCATCCTGGAAGGGATAAGTTGGCAGTTCATTCCGCTGTGGCGACCCCAGATGACTAAAGGGACTAAGCCGAAGGAAAATTAATGAATGAATAAAAATAATATTTAAAGTAAATAAATAAATATACCGTCGTTCAAAAGTGTTTTTTAATGTTTTATGAGATGTCTTAATTTATTAACAATGAAAACACAAACACTGTGAAATTATTTTTAATTCAATTAATTTTTTTTATGCATTTTATAGAATAAAATGTTCTTTACTTCTTGCATATGCAATGCAAATTCAATGCAAGTAAATATCTCTAAATAATATGTACAGTTGAAGGCAAATTTATTAGCCTTCCTGACAAAATTGTAATTCTTTTAAAAGAAATCCAAAGTTATGATTAACAGAACAATCACTTTCCACAGTATTTCTTAATAAATATATATTTTTCTTCTAGAGAAACTCGTATTTCTTTTTGTTCATCTGGAATAAAATAATTTTTAGGGTCAATTATTAGCTCCCTAAAAAAACAATATTATTTTGTTTTTCGATTGGCTACAGAACAAACCACTAGTGTCCAATGACTTGCCTAATTAACCCTCCATAGGGGAATGAACTGTCAACTTATCCAGCATATGTTTTACACAGCGGATGCCTATCCAGCTGCAACCCAGTACTGGGAAACACCCATAAACACTCATTCACACTCATACACTACGGTCAATTTTTTGTTTATTCAATTCACCTATAGCGCATGTCTTTGGACTGTGGGGGAAACCGGAGCACCCGGAGGAAACCCACGCCAACACTGGGAGAACATGCAAACTCCACACAGAAATGCCAACTGGCCCAGCCGGGACTCGAACCAGCAACCTTCTTGCTTTGAGACGACAGTGCTAACCACTGAGCCACCGTGTCACCCCTACTTGGGAAATATTTGAAAAAAATTAAAATTTCACTGCAGGGCTATTAATTTTGCCTTCTAAAATCTATATTTTTATATTATGTCAGTAAATATTTTTTATATGTATTTTAAAATAACTCTAATATAAAATAACATATACATACATATGTTTTGAATATAAAAATATGTATTTTTATTTAGTCATATTTAGATTTTTATGCACCATATTCCCTTTACATTTCAGCACGGTTATCTCACACACCAGCAATATCTGTTTACAGATTTCATCCAAATCAAATGTGTGACCCACTGACTTTTCCCTCTCCAAACAGCAAGAGAAATATTTACCTTGACAGCCATCTTATTGTAGAAATTCATCTTCATGATAAAATATGCTGTCTGTGAAGAGAGGGAGATAGCATTACATTGTGACCGGGCCCTCTGATGTTTTCCCAACACGCGAGGAATAAAATCGTCTTTATACATAATACATAAAAGTCATGGAGACGCAGCAGCAGATAAGAGGGTGGAGTGGCAAGTCATACTTTGTATCGAAGGGAAGTGCCTGTTCTAAATACATAATGCAGACGTGGCAGGGAAAATCTATGGAAGTCACACTGGTAACTAATGGAGATGTATGAAGGTAAAATGCTCTTCGCTGAGTTTGATAATCAATGGAATGCCGCTGAGGATGGGCCGACTAAACACGGTGAGGAATATTCACAAGGCAATTGATTCACTCACTGGGAGCTTAAGTAAAAAGAAACATGATATTGCTGCTCTACTTGATAATAAAGATGTGCACATTTTCAATTACTAGTAACAAGAAATCAGAATACAAAAAAGAGACCATGCACAGCTTCCTTTGTTTTATAGAGAACAGATTTCATAGTAGTACTGGATTTATTTTCAAATTATTCAGGCTTTCCACAGTAAACTTAACTGGAATTCCTGAAAGATCTGAATGATAATTATTTTTAGGAAGGAACTTCATCTATATTGAGCTGCTTTGACACAATCTACATTGTTAAAGTGCTATAGAAATAAAGATGAAGACATACAATATTATCCAACTAAGTCATGGTTGAAAATATTCTAATTTAAAATCTATTACCAGGAAATCATTCAGGTTTTATTGTAATTATTAAATTTAAGAGACGATAAATATTAAAATAAGTAAAATCAGCACCACCATAGACAAGATAAAAGCATTCCATTGGAAATCAATAAGAATTGTTAAATTACAAACTTACACTAGATGCATGTAAGTCACGGCATGCATGTTAACTGCTACATGTTAATGAGGGTTATCATAACATAATCAATATTACATGTCTCCACAACTTACCTTTAGCCTTTGTCTGAAAAGTGCCCGAGCAGTGAAACCACGCCATGTTTTTTGTATTAATATTGCGTTTTTATGCAGATGTCTGAAAAAAAATAAAAAAACACTCTGTGATTATAGCTGTACACTTTCAAACATTAAACTTCCTTCCTCAAAAAAACCTTTTTTATCCTACCTATCCGTGGTAAGTTTTCCTCGGACAACTGTACATTTGCATTCATCATTAACCACCCTCTAAATGCATGTCTATAGCAACTCTGAACTCAACATGGCCATCAATTTCCAAAAGGCCATTTATAACTCCAAAAAATCAATGCGTATAGGGACGGTGGCAACCCTGGAGCTGCACTCAAGAATCCTAGATTGAGCTTAATTAGCCACTTAACACATTGATCAATTAACTAAAGTAATCTAAATTAACCTACTGTCTGGGAGTTTGTCTGCTCACTGCACAGAAATATGTTGAGGTTACACACTGTAGCGCCCTGCGCACTGGCTAATTCTTGCATTTAAAGACCAAATGCATTAGATTTAGGCTTTAGTGACCACTTACAGGTATATGCTGAGAATATAGAACAACACATCTGTCTACCCTATACAATATATAAGTGGCATGCCTATAGAGTGAAGCAGTGGTCACCCATTGCTTCAGTGGCCTTAGTTCATGAAATATTTTTCCCAAAGGCTTTTTTAAAAAGTCATGTAGATGGGCTTTTATCACTTAAAGAGGTGAATTACAACATTATAAACTTTGATTTAAAGCAACAAAAAATAATTAAAAAATCTGACAAAAATACATAACGTAAAAGACTACTTTAAACTGTACTGTTGATTGTTCACTCTCAGGCCATTCAAGAGTTTCTAATATATCAATTCGAGGTGTTGGTTAGAACAAAAACTCATTGTAATATGGAAAATATTCCTTCTATCGCCTGCCGTTGCTTTTATATAGAACACGATTTAAATCAACCTTTAGGCTTGATCGTCAAACTCGCTCCTGTTTGTGCTCAATCTGGCAACCTTTGATCCAGGAATGCAATACCTAGTTCAACCACTGTGTGTAAAACTTACATACTGCACCTTTAAAACAATTTTAGAAACCAATATTCCAGAGTATGAAGCATTAGCTGATAAAGTTTATTTACAACTTTTTAATATACAGTGTAGCATCCAGGATAAAGTACATCCTTATGAATAATACAGCACGTGGACTCTCTATCACTCCATTGTAAACGACAGTAAATAATGTATGTTAAATAAAATTCTGTTTCATAACAGATTGTGGTATTAATGTTGTTCTCCCTGTATATGCTTTTTTTTTTGACTCTCAGAGTGCTAGTAGTTTTTGACTTACGTTTTGTGGATCATAAATGGCCAAAGTTAAAAGCCTAATGTTCTACCAAAGAAAAAGTCACCTACATCTCGCATGGATGGGGGGTTAGTAAATTAACAGCAAATTGAAATGTTTGGCTGAACTATCTCTTTAAAATATTTAATAAAAGATTTTAAAAATAAAATTGACATAAATATAACACTATTTAATATGTCTAATGATACAGTATAAATTACATGTATTGCAAATTATGCACACACATTATTTTTATTGATTTAATTGTATTTGATTAGTTCTTTTTTTATTTTTTTATTTTGCAGAAACGTAAGCAATGTTGCTTTTTGAATGCTGCTGGTAAACGTAGCTCCTGGTGCAGTAGGTCTGTTTTTTAACACAAGTTATTTTCAAAAAATAAGTAAATGAGTGGAACTTTATTAAAAGATTTTATAGTCAACTTAAAAATATAACAAAACTAAATGAAATACATTCAATTAATTGATTAAGTAAATTCAAATAGGAGGCCTGATTATAAGTGAAAAGGGTCTAAAACACTACAGAGGTTATTAGCTTAGACATACAGTAGTCAGAAACAGGACTGTCACTTATTTCAATAAAAAATAAAATGTTTACGTATTAATACTGAAACTTGCCAAATTGATAGTTTAAATAACATATATTGACAGATGAAAAGGAGATCACAAAAGCTTGAACTTACCTGAGGTACGCTCTCACCTGACAGCCCCTGAACCAGCTCTGAATCCTGACCGCTGCCTCATTCTCTTTCTGTCGGTTTTCCTCCGCAATCCTGTATCATGATATGCTTTCACTGAGTTTACCGAGTTATTACAATGTTATCTTATCATCACCTAAATATTAACCATAAGTTATGTGTTTTGCTATTCTTGTCTAAAACAACAGGGAAGAACGAACTTGTTGAAAATAGACGTTATGAGATTCGGGTTATTTTCAGACTTGCAACATAATTACACCGTTCTCAAATGCAGCAAAATTAATAATTCGCATTACTTCATTACCTGTTTCTGATGAAATGTTGCTCTTTGATGCGATCAACCTGACTGTAAAGTTTCACAAGTCTCGCCATCATTCCGGAAGTTTAAAGGTGTCCATGACAACAGAAACGCTCGTGTGCGCGCGGGGGGAGCGAGTGCAGGTCAGGCTCGCGCAGTGGAGGAAGTGAAATGCACGCGTCCGTTCAAATGAACACTGATAAGCGATGACATGTAAACCTCAGCTCTGTTCGAGATTGGTAAACATGCCTTTTCTGAACAACTCTTTTAAGTTTAACCAAAGCTACGAAACGTTCATATGTTGCTCTCAAATAACAAAACGTGTGCTACATGTATTTATTTCTTCCTGTTTTTGTTTTATTTCCTGTCAGACAGCCAGATAAATCGTTTTTAAAATTATAATATACATTTACTTTTTAAATAAGTGCTTTACTTATGGTTATGTTTTATAGTATTTAACTTTTGACTTTTACATAAAATGTACTGGCCTATTAATGTGTGTTTATTTCCTTTGTTTGTTTGTTTGTTTATTAATTTTTTTATTATTATTTATTTATGTCTGTCATATATATAAACATTTGAATCTTTAGTTCTAATGGTAAGTAAATAGCCACTTTATAAATTTGTCCTGCGGAGTAGATCCTAAGAAGATCCTTTGAGATAATAGACAATTTCATCTGCTTACAAAGTACTTCTCTCTGTTTTCAGATATTCTGTCTGGATGTAATACAGGCAAGATACAAGACGTCCTGCAAGTTCCCGGCAATACAGATAACCGCTGACAGACGCCAGCCAATTTGCTGTCCCGCCGCACCAGAGCAAAGCACTAGAAATATGGGCAGAGGAGTGACCCTTTGGCTGTGTCGCCCATCCATCCGAACCCGGTGGTGGGCTGGCCACCGTGGTAATTGCCTGCGAAACAGTGTTTTGACAAGCCAGACGGGTGTAAGCCATCATTCTAGCAGCACGGTGATGAGGTGTCACCTGGAGAGAGCTGTTGAGAGCCCACATGTTTACATGCAGCCAGGTGACCCAGTTTTGCCCTGCATCAGACCACCACTGCATTCTTCACTTTGTTTTCAATTCTGTAAATCACACTTTACTGATTTTGTTTGTCAGTGCTGAAGGAAAGGTTCTAGAGGAGATTCATAGTCTATACTAAAGCTCTTCATAATTTGTATTGCTTTAATACCAAATCTTTAGACTCATAAAAGATCACACAAAGATAAACAAACTATTCAGAGTGCTAATATGGATTTTACACCACAGACTTTCGTATTGTGCTACACAGGTGATATCAGGTAAGGTTTTTGTATGTGCTTTGATTTGGTTAAAAGTGACTTTTTGTTATGCTAGTTAAAAGTCTCTTCACATCTCGATAGCATTCATTAAGTTCAGTGGTTTAAAGTTATTTATATGTACTGTATTTATATAATCCCAAAAACATCTTCATCCAATTAAATTGTTCAGTTCAAACATTATGATAGGCCGCCTTACCTGGCTATAAACATATGTACATACCTCTGCGTGCTGTTTGTGCAGACAGGATTATACCCTTGCATTGTAACGTTTTATGAATGGTAAATGGATTAATCTGACTCTCTCTCAGGATGAGAGATTGTTTGAGCCTTTGGTCTGCTTGTGCCATTTGTATCTTTTGGAGGTGTGGACAGTCATTATCCAGGGAGGGCAGGATCTTTGGCTTTCAAATCTAGCTCGCTATTACTAGCTTCTCCCAAATCACCTACCTTAACTTTAAAGGTAGTATACGTATAATTCAGAAACACTTTTATATCGACATCTAAGGCAAAAAAGTGAACTGCAGACAGAGATTTATTGCTCTTGTTTGCACTCATAACCTTATATTCTTATAGCAGAGTTGCTCTTCATTGCTCAAAAGAGTGGAAAAAGTAGGAAATTTATTTGCAGTGATATACTGATAACGAACACAGAGATGCTGCTGAGAGCATAGTTTCGATTAGTATGTGCTGATGACAATTAGCAATGTCAAGATGACAGTGGTGAAAGAACAGCTGTAAAGAAAGCATCTGATCATAAGCATGAAAATATATTTGCACACGCAATTCACCAGCATCATGTCTATTACTGGGGTAATTTAAATCACTGTTATGATATTCTGATTATAAAGTACTGTATTGATTGACTGTATTGATTGATTTCTAGCTGTTTAAACATTGTCAAAAAAGGGATTAGTAGTACACCCAAATCATTTAACAACTTGTTATAATAATTAGCTTAAAACAAGCATAACATAAGATGTACAAAGTGTGTTTTTTCTTCTTCTTCTCACAAACATTGGGATAAAAATAATGTACAAATCCAAACATATCTCAGTTGATGAAACATGTGGGGTGATACCAGTTTCCTTGTTTATTTTCTGTATTTGACTTTCAGCATAAATCCTATTAATATGCTTCTGTTAAGCAAAATATTGAAATGCCTCATTCATATACTGTAATTTGATTGAAAATCCACCACACATTTTTCTTTATCCTCGCAATGGTGCGACCATGTAATTGCAATGATGGCCGTTACTGCTTTAGGATGATATCACCTTCCCCCCTCTCCCTTTGTTTCCCTTAAAGGATAAAGGTGTGACTGTTCCGGTGCAAGAGAAAATCATATTTTTATTAGCTGGCCTTTATCTGGGGAAAAAGGTAATGAATTGAGTATTGTGTAAGATGGTTTAATCTGTAGGTGTTCTATCATTATTTGCAGTGTGGTTCCACTGAGACAGCAGTAATCCATTAAGAAGGGGGCTGATCCTGCGAGGGGTTTGATGAAGTTGAGGCTCCTCTGCCCCATGCAGAAGGGCGTTTAGTGCTGCCGGCCCCACAGCTAGTGTGCAGGGATATATCACCTGCATACTCGCTGTTTCATCATAGCTCTCTCTCTGCTCTCCAAACAATCTTCAGCGCTTCCGACTGAGTGACCAATAGAAAGGCAGACTCTTTTTTTTTTTTTTTTTTTGTCTTAAAACACAGTAAAGAAGACTCTATTATGCATGGCAAAAAGCTTAAAAACTCATTATGTTTCGACTCTATGTGACTTCATTAAAAGCTTACACTAGTATGCACGATGGGATTATATCGTGCAAGCTATAAGTACAGCATCTATGCCTGCTACTTATTATTCATAATCAGGTAATTCATGTTATTTTCCATCCTCCTTCTGTTTTGCATTTCCTTTCTTCCCTCTTCATCTTCTGCCGTTCTCTCTGGCAGACGTAATATCAGCTAGAGGAGTGCACTGTTTCATGTCCCGAAGAAAGGCTTAGCTCACGTTTGATTGAGGTCTCTTCCATCTCACACAGGCGCTGTGTTTGTGGATACGGTGCCAGAGAAGCAGATGCAAGGGCCTATTTGATGGCAGCAAATAATAAAACGTATCATTTGCGTTTGCAGTTTCTTCTCCACTGTATCAGGCGCACAGATGCTGCGGCGCAGTTTTATTTGCCAAAAATCATATGGACTGTAGTTAATGGAATAGGGAGTGTTTGCCATCCAATTTTGAAGAGAAAATAAATCAAGCCATGTTCCTTTCTGTTATCTGGCTTTGGCTGTGAACATCCACCGTAAGCACAAACTTGCTTCTTTTTATCGTTTTACCATTCATCTGTCGGTTAGCCCTTCATCTCTCTATTGAGTCGGACTGTTTTTGTTTTGTGGCTGTTGTGTTGTTGTCATATAGGAATTGCCTAGAGGCCATGAAAAAACCCAATTTAAATCCTCTTGGGCAATGTTACACCGTAGTCGTATTTCTGTGGTGTTTACTTCCACTCTAAAATTCTTTTTGTATGAGAGGAACGTACCGTAGCACTTGAAACATTTGCAAAAAGTAGAACAGCTCTGCATTGCCAAGATTAAGCGAGACTTTGATTTCTGGAGCTCACCGGTGGCAGAATTATTGAGCTGTTGTTAATAACGGCGTTTTGAGAGTAAATAAGACTACAAGTCTCCTGGGATGTACTTGTCACAGTGTTGTTTGGGTTTGTAAATTTTATTGTCATACAAATCCTCTTGTATGCGCTTTTCTTTTGTCTGCCGTGTACTGTATTTACACTCACTGAAACATAAAATGACATTTCCTTCCTGCGGGGAGCATCTTTTGATGATAAAAACATGACAGTGCATCTATTCAAACATTTCTCTGTAGTGTGATCGGTAATCAAATGTGATGACTTTAGTTGTGACTTTGGTTTTGATTATTTGCTTTCTGTATAGGGCCAAAAGGATCTCTAAGGCAACAATATGCTGTCTGAGTTAAATCTGTGATCGTTCAAAGTCTTCTGACTAGCAAGACTTGCCGTGTTGTCTTGTTTTGTCATTTTATGATTATAAAATAGGGCAGAGCGGTGGTGCAGTGGGTAGCGCTGTCGCCTCACAGCAAGAAGGTCGCTGGTTCGAGCCTAGGCTGGGTCAGTTGGCATTTCTGTGTGAAGTTTGCATGTTCTCCCCGTGTTCGCGTGGGTTTCCTCTGGGTGCTCCGGTTTCCCCAACAAGTCCGAAGACATATCGCTATAGGTGAATTGGGTAGGCTAAATTGTCCATAGTGTGTATGTGTGTGAATGGGAGTGTATGGGTGTTTCCCAGTGATGGGTTGCAGCTGGAAGGTCATCCGTTGCGTAAAACATATGCTGGATAAGATGGCGGTTTATTCCACTGTGGCGACCCCAGATTAATTAAGGGACTAAGCCGAAAAGAAAATGAATGAATGAATGATTATAAAATGATGTCATACATGTTTGGTTTGTTGCAGATGATAAAAACAAGACAGCGCTGTCATACAAACATTACTGTTGTGTGATCTGCAACAATGAGATGTGAGGACTTTTCCAACAATGAGGTGTGAGGATTTTATCATTTTTGTTTCTTTCAGGCTAAAATAATGTCTGATTCATTTTATAGGTTTATAATAGATTTTTCAGTAGTCAACATTTGAAGTGGTTCAAAACCTTTCATCTAAGTTTTATAACTATTTAACAACACCCATTCCTGTCTTAGGAAAATTTTGAAAAACTTATTTGATCCTCTTCAAGTGTTGACTACTGTATGTAGAAAGTGAGATTTATTTGTTTTTATACATTATATTATTTGATCTAAAATAAAAATTTTGTCACTTTACATTGTGATTATATAAATATATAATACATTAAATTTCAAGTAAAAACATTAAGTGGTTGTTGCAGTCCAGTGTAAAAGTGTTTGTAGTTGCTAGGAACTGAATTGAATCTTGCACCAAAGTAGTATACAAAGCGATCCATCTTATGGATGGGAGGGAGGCAGCTATCGTAAAGACCTTGACCTCTGAACTCTGGCCTATTTTAGTCATGGTCCAGCGTGCTCCATCCAGGGCCGGATCCCATTTCTAGCTTTTGGTTTGCTTCATTGCCCACCTGAGCCAAGCAAAGGATTTGTTGCCTATTTACTCGCCTCTATTTCAATGGCTCTGACCACTTTTATAGGAGCTATTACAACTGAAAGATTAGTTTTCATGGGCCTGATGACATGGGACTTTAGTAAGTTGTTGGCTTAAAATACTATTTGACACTGAAAAGTTTTCTACTTTCACTATCAAATCAAGAGAGTAAGTGGAGCACAGTGGCTGGACACAGGCACTCTGGGAACAAAATGGATTTCTGTTCAAAGAGACCTTAGTGGGCATTTTATCATTATTATGGACCAAACTAATAGAGTGGTTTGTTGTGGTTAGTTCTTAGCATATTGGTTGGCTTAAAGCAAAAAAACAACAACAACATTTGTGTATTTAGATAATTGAATATAAGCTTATATTGTAAATGGTTTCCGTTTAGTATAATCTAGACTGATGTTTTCTGAAGTTCTGCAGTGCACGTTTATATTTACCTTGGCATTAATGGATAGTTGCACCAGATAAATTTCTTGAATCTCTGCATCTCTCTCTCTCTCTCTCTCTCTCACTTGATCTCTTTCCCAATCATTATTGCTAGAAAATCATTCTTTAAATTACCCAACTATCATTTAAAGAGTTAACTACTGGCAAGTTATTAAGCCGCAAAGGTCAGACTTGTTTCTAAAGGATTATCCTTGTTAAGGAGTCGGAAAACACTAAATATTTCTAATCCTATGTTATTTGCCGCTTGGCTGGTTAAAAGCTACTTTAAGCCTCATAAAATTAAAACAGAGCGTTCCCTCAGCTGTGGCCGGCCATTGAATTTGGAGGAAGAGGTGCAGAGCCAAAATGTTGCGACAGAATTAAATGTCAGAAATCTTCTCAAGTTGTAGATATATTGTTCACACCGGCTGATTTTGATTAATACATTTAATCTAAATCATGTGAAGGTTTCTCCTCCTTTTATCCATAAAACGCAATAGGACACAAATCAGTTTTACTGTAGCTTGATAACAATTGGAAAATAATGCATTTTTCCCACCCAATAAATTGTTACTTACACCCCTAACCAAAATCAATTCATCTCCCTCGAATTTATTAAAATCCCAGCCATAAATCTTCCACAATGTTTGTTCATCTGCTTTTGTGATACATTTCTATCACGTTTGTTCTGGTCTAATGTTTTCCCTGTCGCTTCTGCGTAAAATGGAAAAATCTATTTCGGACCAATTGAATAGTTAAAGAAGTACGATCCTGGTGAGGTGCTGTAAATAGAATCGATAAAGATGGCAGTGTGCGGTGAAGATAGCACCTTTCCCCTTGAGTTTTTGATTAACCCATCCGACAGCGAACCTGACAGCAATATACCGGCGCTGTGCTTGGGAGGTATTCCCCGAGGCCCTCTTTTTGTCTTTTCATAACCGTTCTAGACATGTTTGAAGGAGTTTTTATTGGCCTGTGTGTGTGTGTGTGTGTGTGTGTGTGTGTGTGTGTGTGCGCGCATGTGTGCACATGTGAGCCTGAGCATGTTTTTCTGAGCACAGTGTTTTTTTCTACAAGGGTGGGCTAGAGAGACTATTTTTCAGGCCTAATAACAGTATATTTAGAAATCATTTACACCATTCCTTGTTGCCAGATCTTTACCTGAGGCTATGAATTGATTAGGCACGTTAAGAGTAAGTTGTGCACCGATGCCATTTAAAATCATCAGATGCTGTCAACATTCAGTTAAGATTTCGGCAGTTGGCATGCCAAGATTTTATATTGCAAAGAAATGGTCCTCAATCCATCTGTGCTCTCAGACTAATGATTTGGGTGTGCTTCAAATATGAGGATACAATACGCCTCATTGCTGCACATTGTCCAATTTACTCTTGATCAATTACCCATTCTGCACCAACAGGGTCAGTTGAGAGAAGCAGGGCTTTGTGATTTATTCCGGGTGTTAAAAAATAATTTGTTTGGATTGATTAACGTTAATTAATTATGCTAATTATATGGACTAAAACAGATGTTTCCCCTTTCTAAGACTTTAATTACAAAATCTTGCTTTACCTAGAAAACAGCATTTAAAGTGGTTTAGTGCAGTTTTAGGATCTTAAAGGCTTCTCTGAGTTAACCGGTTATTTAAGAATTAATTCTACAAGACAATTTGCATTGCTTGTAGACATCGGTATAAACAGGGATGCTAATTGAAATATTTATTAGTATAGTATTGGATTAGTTTGAGCAGACATTTATTATTATTGTTCTGTATTTATTTTTTATTATTCAATACCTGATATTTATTTGGCATGCAGATTTTCCTTATTTTGTGATGAAATATAAAAAAAAAACATTAAAAAATGTAATGCCATATAAATTTTAGCAAATATATATATATTTTTTTTATTTCTGTTAAATTAATTTGTTGATTAAAAACAAATGATTGATCTTAATTTCTAGGTTTGTATTTATTTGTTCTTTATTTAAATCATTGCAAACTTTACCTTTGAAGATGGCCCTAATATGGCCATTTTATTGTTTATAATATGAAAACAATTATTTGCACATACTTTAATAAATCTCAATTCTGCATACATATTAAGAAGAAAACAAAGAATTAAAAAAAAATCTTGCTGTCATCAGTAGCGCTGCCTACACAAACTGCATGAACGTGTTTTTGGATTGTCCCCTGTTCCTTTGGTGTTGTATATGTGTGATAGGGCTGTCCTGTCCCTTCAACAGGAGCTGTCATCATACCATGCCAATCATTCTGTTCTCTTGTCTGTCAGCCTTTGATATGGTAATTCACCCTGACTGACTGCAATAATGACCAGTCTTCTGGGTGTGATTAAGTGCATAGCTTTTCTGCCTGGCCCCGCTAAACCACAGAGAGCCACACACTGACCCCTGCGTGACTGCCTGGAGGCCCCTGCTGTCAGTCTCGGCCTCCACATTAACACACTCCACTTCAACATCGCACTTGAACATTTGTTTCTTTATTTATTTTCAGTTTATCCACATGTGACTACTGTGTTTCAAATTATGGGTTGCACTTCTGGAACTTTCATTCATAAGAAGTGATGCAAATAATTATAAATAATGAAGTTGCATTAAAGATAATCCATATACATAGTGAAAACTGAGTTAAAGTTACATTTGGCTTTGTGCATTATTTTTATCCATCATAAAAATAGCACTACACTTGGTACAGAATTTTAATGTGATATTCTATGTCACAAGCATATCTGGGATATATAATTCTAGCTATGTATTCACTGGCTATGTTTCCATGCAAAGATGCAAATTAGATTTATGTGGAAAACTGGAACGTTGCATTAAACATTTAAAAATAAAGCACAGTTTCTGTCCAGTGAGTCAAAGAGAACAAAATCGTCACTTTCTGATAAACTGGCACTAAATATCAAAAAGATTAGGAGAAGCCACTGTGTCTTTTTTAAAATATAATATTTTTTTTGTCTTCCACAGATGCACCCATTTTGTTATCACATGATCTGTCAAATGACTTTTTTTCATGCGCATGCTGGAGTTTATTCAGTAAATGTGTTTCCACCACAGTTTAAGCACATTTTTCAGATAAAAAGTTTATTCTAATTTTTTCTGCACCATTAAAACATTTATGCACACAATGACGTTTCCATTAAGTGTTTCATTCATTCATTCATTCATTCTTTCATTCATTCATTTTCTTTTCGGCTTAGTCCCTTTATTAATCTGGCCAATCTTAACCGCCAATTTATCCAGCATATGTTTTATGCAGCGGATGCCCTTCCAGCTGCAACCCATCACTGGGAAACATCCATACACACTCATTCACACACATACACTACGGACAATTTAGTCTACCCAATTCACCTATACCGCATGTCTTTGGACTGTGGGGGAAACCGGAGCACGCGATCACAGGGAGAACATGCACACTCCACACAGAAATGCCAACTGACCCAGCTGAGGCTCGAACCAGCGACCTTCTTGCTGTGAGGCGATCGTGCTACCCACTGCGCCACTGTGACACCCATTAAGTGTTTTTGTAAGCATTTTTGAAAATGTGCATAAAATTAGGTGGGTGGAAACATAGCTACTGTTTTGTTTCTCCACATAATCTTCTCTTTGTATTCCCTACAATACAGTAATTTACAATGCATTTGTCATATTGCTGTGGAATAACTTGTTTTAAAAAATTTTGGGTTATTCATTGTCTGCTAAAAGTCATTTGTTAATTCTACTTTTTTAATAGTCAATGAACTGTGAGGAGGAGAATAATAACACCTTTTAAAAACACATCATTTATTGTTTACTGTTTAACAAAAGTGAATAAATAATTCATAATTAAATAATAATAATAATAATAATTAAATAATTCATTATTCATGCAAAGTAAAATGGGACATGGGTAAAAGGTGAATAAAATCAGAGCACTTTAAAAAATGTACTTGATTTGTTGACAGGCTGTGACCCTTTCTTTGCATACACAGCTGCCTTTAATACATAATACAGAAGAGCCTTAAACAAATTACAGTATACAAAATCCTAATAAGTCTTAATCGCTTTCATGTTGCTCATGACATGCTCATAAATGATACATAAACATCACTAATTGCTTGTGAATAATGCACATAATGACTGCGTTTCATTATCCAAAGCTGCATATTAGCACGGCTATTAGTATAATACATGAAAGAGGAGGGTGTTTTAAGTCAGCCTGCATTTGGTTGTTTTAAAAATACAAAACCTAGTAGAAGAAAATGCTTTTATATTTATTTTATTTTATTCTATTTATAACCTTTAATCCTGGCATAGAGGGACTTTACTGTTACATGTAAAGTCTCTTAGTCATCTCAGAAATATAATGATATAGAGGTTGATTTTCAAACTCAGAATCAGTGACGTTGTGCATGCGGAGCGCGTGAGAGAGAGAGGAACTGCTGATAAAGAGACACAAGCTGTCCGCTGTGATGTAGTTAAACTGTTATCGATAGCAAGGAGGAGACATAGATCATTCTGGAGTGTATTTTTGCGCATGCCCGTGTACACTTTGTGAGAGTGAGGCCATTCCTCACATTGCTCAGCTTCAATGTCATTTAGCTTCAGTAGCGGAGAGGTGTGACTGCAGGGACTAACTTCAAGATGTTTACCGTATTAATGTTCATGCTTTACACCTGCGATGATCAGAGCATATCTGTGCATTTAGCCACAAGGATTTCCAGTGTGACTGAGCAATATGCCAAATAATATAAATAGAACAAACTAATTTGATTTTGAATCATTAGTGCAATTGTATAGGGTCCTAGTATTCAATTTAATTAAAATTGGAAATACAGCATGATTTATTCTCTTAAAAATATATATTTTATGTTTTTATTCTATTTATATATATATACACACAAAGTGGTCAAATGTAAAACAAATGGTTAAATATCTTTGCAGAAAAGATGCGTGACAAAAACTTGTCTTCAACATACATATCCTATACGTTTAGAAATAATACAGTATAAAAAATATATATAATCAAAGCAAAAAATTATCTAAATTCAAACTGTAACAGTTTGTACCTTGAAACGTAACAGTAAATGCTTTGTAAAATGAAAGAAAAATACCTTCAAATACCCATCATCATTAGTCAAACAAGACTTCTTTTACTTCTTTTTTTTTAATTGTGCTGATTTTCTGTTGTTGTCCTATATAAACATTTAAACATACACTCTAAAAAACCCAACATTGACCCCCCCCTCCCCCGAAGGTTGTGTTTGTCCATATTTGACCCAAAGTTTGGTTAATGCATCCCAACTATGTTTTTAGAGTATAAAAACGTTTTCTGTATAAACTTTACTACTATAATTTTGTACATTTTGACGTTGAGTTTTCAGTACTGTATGTCTTCTATGAAACACCATTCTGAAAATACAGTGCTTAGTGGAATTTTCTCGTTTCGCTACCCGTTTTTCAATGAGAAATCACGTTCTATGCAAATAGGCCTTATACGATTAGCTTTATCTTTTACATGATTTGTCCTCTTAGAGTGTGTCACATGTGAGCTGTTTGTCATGTGGTCAGATCATTATTTTCTCTTAAAGGGGACCTATTATGCAAAAATCAGATTTATAAGGGGTTTAAGTGTGTGAATATAGCCAGCCTCTAATGATAAAAATGAATTAATTTTATTTTTTTATAATCACACTTGATAAAAACAGTCTGCAAAAACACTTTGATTGGCATTCTCCCTTTGTACGTGTCATCACAAGGGGAAAGCTCTGCTCATTAGTAATAATCTCTCCCTAATTAGCATAAACAGCCCTGAGTGAGAAGCAACCATCCGTCATTAGAGTTTTCACCGGCTGAAGATAATGTCAGTGACTGAGAGGATTTTTAGGATGCACAAATGAACACTGTAGTCTCCATAGACTACCTTCTTCTGAGACACTTCTTTTCACATT
Source organism: Danio jaintianensis (assembly GCA_903798115.1). Taxonomy (NCBI): domain Eukaryota; kingdom Metazoa; phylum Chordata; class Actinopteri; order Cypriniformes; family Danionidae; genus Danio; species Danio jaintianensis. Next base: position 9,747,993 of record CAIGQV010017386.1, read on the forward strand.
TTCAGTTTTTCATAGAGATAACGTTATTCCTGTTTTGAATCTACCACTATGCTGATGCATAGGAGTTTGTAGCCCCGCCCTCTTTTGAAAGGAACACAATCTCATTTAAATTTAAAGAGACAGTCACCAAAACAGCACAATTTGGATCAAAGGCTATAAGCTGCAGATTCAAAGAGTTATAAAACATTATTTGTGTGGTATTTTGAGCTGAAATTTCACACACACACTCTAGGGACGTCTTGTAAAAAGGGGCATAATAGATCCTCCTTAACAGTTATCATTGAGATTGTTGACTAATTGTAACATTTTCTAATATTTTTATTTATTTATTTATTTTATTTGGTTAAAATACAGTTTGGTCAATATGTTACATTCAAATTTATTGATTAAAAAAAAAAAAAGAAAAGAAAATTAGGTCGTAGATCTTAGTCTGAAAATGAATTGAATATAATGAACTCTTTGAAGTGAGCCAGCACAGAGCGATGCGCTAAACAGGCTTGTGTGACTCAGAGTTGAACTGCAGGTTAAAAAGTCACTTCAGCCAGTCTATATCAGCTGACAGGAAATGTCACGCTGGTGGAGGCTGATCCAGGATCTGATCTACAGCAAATTTCTATCTCATCCACCCCTCGCTTGCCCCCCCTCTCACCCACTCCCACAACAGCTTAACTGCATGGATTTGCTGCTGAAGTTTGAGCAGTTTGAAATTAAAATGTATTGCTCATTCTCAATGTATTGATTCACACCTTGCTGTGTCAATATTAACTGCAGCTAGTTTTCCAATAAGAAGTAAAGATCTGCGGGACGGCCAGAGTGACTCTCTCTCTTTCTCTCTCTCTCTCTCTCTTTCACTCTCACTGTTGTTCATTCTCTCTGTTAGATCCGAGTTAACAAGTCACAAGTTTTTCCACAACACTTTCAAATGCAATAGCATATCATCATGTGAAGTCTATATATACTGATGGATATTTCATCTGAAAAATTGGTGGTCAAAAACATTTCTTATTAATATCTTCATTCATTATTATTATTATATTGTTGTTTTGTTGGAAACAGTTATGAAATAATTATACTTTTTTCAGGATCTTTTGAAAAAATTTATAAAAAGTTTTTTTTTTATTATAAATCTTTACTGTCACAATTCATAGCTACTTTACAATGTCTCATTTATTCACTTTTTAACAACATGAAACTAACAATGTTAGGAATATATGTAATTATGTTAGTTAACAGCTTCAAAAAAAGGTGTTATTTTGTGGTGCATTAATATTAGCAGATGCAACATTTGATCTTAAAATTGTATTAGTGCATGATGAGATTAACAAATTCTGTTCATTGTTCATGTTAACTGATGTTTTCAACTATTGTTTACAATTCAAACCTTTTTGTATAGTTCTCGATGGTAATGTACACCCCAAACAATTTATTTGGAAAGGTTGTGTCTAACAAATAATCAATAAGGACAGCTTTTGTCTAATTATTTCAAGTACTTAAACTTATACTCTTGTTGTAGTTACTGTATAATCTTTATGTAGATCTGTATAATCTTTATGTAGTATGAGCGAGCAGAAATTCACAAGGGGACCTACAGTAGGGAGTGTAAACTTTCCCTATTAGCTTACGTCATGACTGAACGAATGAAAGTTTGCCTAATTCTTCACAATCTGTTTTCAAAACAATATAATATACAGAAATCAATATCATCTTATTTAGGAATTATTCAATGATCATAATCAACAAGTAGTTCCATATATTTAAACACACATAATCAAAAGTAAAACATGAACCAGCAAGTTGAAGTTTATGAAATGTCTCACTCACTCTCTTTCTCTCTCTCTCTCTCTCTCTCTCTCTCTCTCTCTCTCTCTCTC
>CAIGQV010017386.1:9758588-9768836 GCA_903798115.1 Danio jaintianensis
CTCTCTCTCTCTCTCTCTCTCTCTCTCTCTCTCTCTCTCTCTCTCTCTTTCTTTCTCTCTCTCGCCCTCTCTCTCACCCTCTTACTCACATACACACAAACAAACGCACATGGGCGCACACTTTCTGAATCAATGTTTGAACTTGACAATTTTGCTTTCTTTTTTTCCTCAAAGTTACATAATCGGTTTTATTGTTTAAATATTACATTATTTTCTGTTTTATTCTTTAGAAATGGGTATATGTAGTTCAGTGTCATTTGCACATTTTTTTTTTACAGAATTTGAATGGCAAACAATATCAGTGAGCACAGCTATACTATAGTTGTCTTAGTTACAGTGAGTATTTCACAATTCAGTACAAAAAATGTGCCATTTGTATAGCCGTAGTTTGTATGCTGGATTAAAAAAAAAAAAAGATCCTCTTATTTTATATTTTTGTCTTTTCTATGCAGTTTTTTCTCTAAGCTAATTAATCATATCGACACATTTTGTTAATGATCGTTCATTAAGTGAACATGACATACATTTAGACTAAATTATAAAGTGAAGGTATATATTAGCTTAAAATATTGAATTATTGTTATTTATGACGGAAAGGCTGACTGGTAATTTGCCGTCGTTTACATGGCTGATGTGTCTAAGAGCTCTGCCGATGGTCTGAGAGACGAGTGATTGATGTGTGACTGGACACTAACCGTTTCAAGGACTGCATGTTCTGTGTATGTTGAATAGAAACTAGCTTCATACTGACTCACGCCTCTGACATATTTATGTGTTATCACAGCAATTCCTGCCATTACTGAAGCCTCAACACACTGAACGTAAATGATCCCTCATTGCTAGTCACCGCAGTCATCACTGAAAAGAAACTAAGAAAAAAATATTTGTTTAAAATGATGTTTTTATTTTATTTTAATGAAGCTATGGTTGTATTGGTTGTTTTGATAATCTGCCTTTCTTACTGCATTTATTAGAATGTGAACTTGCATTTATATTAGAATTAACTAAAATATATATTTATGTTTTAAGAATATTTTTCAGCAATATGGTGCAAATTTATAGAGTTGTTATTATTAGTTATAATAGTAGTTATTATAAATATTACAGTTTCTTTTAATATACAGTTGAAGATAGAATTCTATTAACTCCTGTTAAATTTTAATTCTTTTATATTTTTCCCCAATTTCTGTTTAACGGAGAAAAGATAGCTAATTTCTAATAACTGATTTCTTTTATCTTTGTCATGATCACAGTACATAATAATTTCAAGATACTAGTGTTCAGCTTAAAGTGCAATTTAAAGGTTTAATTGATTAGGTTAACTAGGCAGGTTAGGGTAATTGGGCAAGTCATTGTAACAGTGGTTTATTCTGTGGACAATCGAAAAAATATATATATATATTGCTTAAAGAGGCTAATAATATTGACCTTAAAATGTTTTTTCCCAAAATTAAAATAAAAATTTTCTTACTCCAGAAAAAAAAATATTATAGGAAATACTTTGAAAAAATCAAATACTTATACTATAAAATTAAAGCTATGACAAATATACTATTTTAAATAGAATTCTATTAGTGGAGAATAATTATTTTGGTTGGTTTCAGGATCATATTTGATGTGTCAGTCCTGTAATTTATCATAAGAGATTTGAGAGATATTCAGTGGCGTTTAGCACCAGTCTGGCTGTGTTTTGTTAATGGATGAAAGGTGTTACTGATGTCTCCCTCTCTCGTAACCTTCACAGAGAGCATAGCAGTGTGTTTCCGACTCAGCCTTCCCACATTTATAAACATCAGAATCAAAGCTTTGCTTTTCAAATGAAACTGGAAATCCCCTCCCCATAGACATACACTGACGTGGATTTCTGTTTCTATCACATGACTGCGTTCATATAAGGTCACGACACTGTCACCTCAGCACTTGGTTGTCTTCTTGTTTTTTTTTTGTGTTTTTTATGTTAATGATTCTGTTTTAATTTCATCCCATTAACAGTTTGCTGACTATTAATAATATTTTTACAAAATTGTGACCTAAAGGATTCATTGCATTTGTTTTTCCTATATATTAATAATTTTTTTTTTTTGTAAATAGTCATATTAGTCCTCAGTTAATATCTTTATAAGTTCTGATTTTGGAAAATACAGAATTTTAGTAGCATTAACAAAGTGACACTGCAATGAAGAGAATAACTAAAACCAAGAGTTTCTTTGCTTTGTTTTAATGAGATGCTTTTTATCTTTCAATTTTAAATACATAAAATATTTACAATATTTTTTTCATTTATACATTATGATTACATTACAATCAATGTAGTCACATGTATGTTTAATAAATGTTTGTTTTATTAATCTTTATATTTTCAAAAAAATTATGTTTGCTGTTTGTTCAAACTGCTTATTTTAAATGAGCTGAGACAGCACAAATCTTGAGTTTTTGGGGGGACAAATTAATTGTTTTTTGTTCAATCCACTTAAATTTGTAAAAACTAATAAGTTAACTTAATTCCTTCATGTTGCCCCAACACAAATTGATTGCGTGAAATTAATAATGAAACATATTTTTGAAAGCATGATATATATTTTTAATTCAGCCTTGAATTTGACTGAACCTGACAGTTAATATATATCACTATTAATGACAAAAAAAGTGTTATATACTGTATGATAATTTCTACACATTCCGTTTACCTTTCCTTTTGCTACTGAGGACTAATTTTCACATTTTCTCACTTTGACATTGAGATGACTACGACTGTTTAAAGTCCCCTATGGGAATGAACTCAGTCCCTGTTAAAACACTGAAAGCGGTACATTTTTGTACTGCCTCGCAAAAAAAGCGGAAGAGTCAAAACCCAAGCCTCTGATAAATCTCCCTACCGCGCATTGATATTGATTATTTCTGCCAAAATGCTCCCCTGAGGACCCCTTTCTGAGTTTATTCCACCATTCGTTCAAGTCAATATATCTATCTTTGAATCACATATATCCATCTATCTTCTGAATCACAGTCACTCCTGTAAGTCTTGCAGGAACTAAACTTCAGATCTCTTCAAACAGCAGCAGCACTCAGATCTAGCAGCGGGGGGTTTAATAAGTTGTGTAAGATTGGTACTTTACTTTTTGCTAAGTATATTAAGGGAAATGTATAGAAATGTGGATTGGTGGTGTGAGTGTAATAGAATTTGACAGCAAGGGGCAACATTCTGGGGTGAATGTTAGATGTTATATAGTGGGCCACTGAACCCCCCACCACAATCTATTGTTTCAGTGAAGTTGAATACAACAGTAGTCTCTTCTAGATGTTGTGCAGCAGTTCTGAGTGGGTGAGTGTGTTTGTGTGTGTGCGTATGTGTATGTGTGTGATTGCAGGGTTGATGCTCTGTGACTCATGTTGCCCTCAGTTAGCCAGCAGAGGCCACTCACAGCATATCATACAGCTGACAGTCAGACGCTACACACACAGATCTGCCTGCCTTCACCAGAACCCACACACACATTCCCACACTCAAACTGTGTGTATATACAGCATTTCTGTTAAACAAGCTCTGCTGCATTTAACAAATCTAATTTGCACATTTGCACTTTATTTAGGTTATTCTTAAATTTGCACATTAGTTTTCTTTCTTGTATGATGCATATTTGAGCATTTAAGTATAGTTTATGTATTTTATTTTTTTATAGCTTGTTCAGAATAAAATTTATTTCATGTTACTGAGCTTTAATTCAGTATATATTATATTTAATAATTATAATTATATTTAGTATAATTTTAATAGTGGTTTCAGACCATTTCTGGTAATCTTATATTAATCAAATAAAATTATTAAGAGTTAATTCTTTTATTTGATTAATATAACATTACCAGAAATCATTCTAATATTGACATTCAAGGAGTCATTGTTGCTATTGTTAAACAATTCATTTTAAAAATATTATAAAAATAATAAAACACAAAAAGGAACTTGCTTGCGTTTTATGAGAGAAAAAAAAACAATGTCCAAATGTTGTATACATATATTTCACTGCTTGATTCTGTACATTAAGCAAACTGTTTTTTTTTTTTATCTTAATATGTCAATTAACACATAAGTCTTCATTTGTGTTTACTTACACTGTGTAGCTCACACAGCTTCAGCCAGCACACATATCGTTTTAACTGTCATATGTTGTATATTTAGCTATGTATGCATATAGTCTTTTGCTCATATTTTTGCTACTTTCTGGGCTGATCTGATGCAGAAAAATCATCAGCCAGATACTCGTAAAATCTGATAAATGATTTATCCATGAAAAAAATATTAACTGGAGTCTGGACAATTGATTGGCCGATGATGAATGCGAGGCATGTGGATTACAGGGGAGAGCCGAAAGGCAGTAAATACAGGTGTCATTTTGCTGAAGAGCGCCATGTTACGCTGCCATCACGCGGCTTTAAAATCACCAAGAGTGTCATCCATAGATTCATCACACTCCCATATGGCTTTTTATCCTTGTCTTTTTGTGACATTGTAGTCCTGTAAATGCTAAAAAAGACAGAAATGCTGTAAATGCCGGGTTCTACACAAATTGATTAAGTTATCTTTATTGTTTTTACAAATTTAAGTGGATTGAACAAAAAAAAACAAGTTGTCCCCCCAAAACCTCAAGAATTGTGTTGATTCAGCTCATTTTAAATAAGTAGTCTGAACAAGCAGCAAAAATCATTTTTTGAGTGTAATTCATGAGTCTACGATAGTTTGAATAATTAAAATGTCATAAGTTGATAAACATTTAATATTTATTTATGCTCTTGCATTTTTTAAATTTAGAATTGTATGATTAGTTGCCTTTGGTTTATGCTTTAAACTATACTTCAAACAATATGTATTTATGCTTTATAAACAGCTGTGGTGTATAACACAGTGCCGGTCTCGTCTCCCCGATCATCTCAGCGGCTCATCCTGTCATACAGAAGCGTGCGGCACACCGTGATCCGCTTGAGAAATTAAAAAAGGGAAGTGTTTCTGTCAGCCTAAGCCTAGGATTCACGACCCAATCCACCACGAAGGACTAATGAAATCATCCTAATCCTTCCACCTCCCCTCACCCTCCTAATGCACATTCATTCACTATTCTATCTTTACCAGGGGAAAAGGAAGCCAAATCAATATAGTCTACAGCTTTGAAAAACCGTGAGGAAATAAAACCTCCTAAATGAAGACATATGTGCTGGTTTTGTGCATTGCGTTGTCTCATTCGGCATGCTTTTATTCAATTGGCGGTGAGTGAAGGAAATATCTCACCGATGAAGGCATATAAGGGAATAAACCTAATCAGTCTTCAGCCTTTTTTTCTGTCTTCGCTCTCTCTCTCTCTCACTCTCTTTCCCGCTGTCCCTGAAGGTTGAGGAAATTCCAGCCTTCAGAATGAATCTTTTCCTGTAATCGGTCCCTGAGGCTGTGTCATAATTCTGTATACAGTATCATGATAATGACATTCCAATAATCATACGCATCATAAACCCAGGCTCTCGGGTTCGCAGAGTGAGAACGATCAGACGCTCGGTGTCATGCGGCTGACCTGTATTGTTACAGTGATGTGATTGGCCATAATCCCAGAGTGAATACAGGTTTCGTTCACTTTTAATAATGCTTTCAGACTATTTGATTTAATTTGGTATTAATAAAAGAAGTACATTTCTGTCTCACTAGTTTAAAAAAAAGCTGATCTCATTCAAAAACAAAAACTGAACAAATTAAAACACAAACACAATATACTTGTCTAGTGTACATAAATGCAAATTGAACATACCGTTTTTCTATGTAAATATCGGTTTTATTCGCATGTAATAATGTTTTCAGAGTATTTCTGCTAATTTAATGCCAATTTAATGTATATAAAATAAATAAAAATCTGAAAAATAATCAAGTACCTTATTAATTAAATAGGTAATTCAAACACAGTGTCATTGGTTAGATCAAACTTGTAACCATGCCCCAAACACATGCCATTGTTTTATTAACTGTTGTTGGGCTAAAAAATACAAAGAGCAACTTTCTTACTCTTTCAAACGCACATCTCCATGAGATCTGAGAAGGTATTTTACCATCCAAAAATACAACTCAATTTAAAAACAAAAAGGCAAAATCTTCTTTGTAGAATTAAGCCTTAATTTGTGTGCATTTCTAGTGTGTAGCTCACACAGCTTCAGCCAGCACACACACCTTTCTCACCCAGTTACTCCCACTTCTCAAAAGACTACTTTCTTAAACCCACAGGTAGTAAACAACCAATTTTATTCTCAAGAATAGCCTCAGCTTCCATCAACCTCATGTTTATTTTCTAGCAGTGCAAGGGGAGAGAGCCCAGCGCAGAGTGGTATTGTGATATTTGCGCTACGATAAGTCCATAAATAAGATTAATACGGCGTAGAGGAGGTTGTCGGCGGGCCGGGCTAAAGGAAATAAGTTGGCTGTGAACAGAGAATACTGTAAACTGAATGAATCAGTGGGGTCCAGTGCCAGATAATGTGATCATGAGTCCATGTAACTCAGCATGACAATGGGCGCAGGCTTCTCTGCCTCCATGCTTCACTGTTGAGAATGGATTACAGAGCTCCAGTGGCACGCTGTAGACCCATTTTCAACCTGCCACTGAGATAGCAGCCAGATTAAAGTCCTCACACGCACGCGTACACACACATATGAGGCCAGCCAGAACAGAACCAGACGTCAACAGTAATGTGGACATGTGTCCATATGCTCCAGGAAAACACATACTACTCATTCAGTGCAAAAAGCATGCATGAAGTGAGTATACCTGGCGGTTTAAAACATGAACTGCTTAGCAACTTTCAAAACAAAGTTTGGGTGGGACCTATAAAAAGGACTTGCCAGTTTTGTCTAAAAATTCCTTATTACATCCACATCACAGACATGAACCTACATTCAAATAGGATATTGCCATCAAATGCGTCAATTCTTATCTCATTTTTTTGCGATTTAACTCTTAAATGCATTTGTTTTTTTTGGGACCCAGACCTACGTATGCTACACAAATAGATCTCTAACTGCTTCAATACCATAAAACTTTCCTGTTGTTTTAATAACATTGTAACATTGGCCTCGCCTGTTGTTTTAATAACACAAAGCATATTTTATTACCTTTTGGGAGTTGGAAGCGTTCAGTCTAAGCACATGGTTTTACCATTACTGTAACAATGTTAAGGGCGCACATCCCGAGTACATTTATTTTCTGGCTCATTTTCATGTTCTCAACCAATTCTCAAAAATATAATTTCAACAACTTCAAGAAAATATAAATAAAAACATATATATTAATAAATGAATTAATAATAAATAAATTTAAAATATAAAAACATAGTTTCTTATTAGGCGACACGGTGGCGCAGTGGTTAGCACTGTCGCCTCACAGCAAGAAGGTCGATGGTTCAAGCCCCAGGTGGGTCAGTTGGCGTTTCTGTGTAGAGTTTGCATGTTCTCCCCATGTTCGCATGTGTTTCCTCCGGGTGCTCCGGTTTCCCCCACAGTCCAAAGACATGCGGTACAGGTGAATTGAACAAACTGATTTGGCCATAGCGGATGAGTGTGTATGGATGTTTCTCAGTACTGGGTTGCAGCTGGAAGGCCATCATCTGTGTAAAACATATGCTGGATAAGTTGGCGGTTCATTCTGCTGTGGCTATCCCTGATGAATAAAGGGACTAAGCCGAAGGAAAATGAATGAATTAATGAATTTTCTTATTACTGACAGCTTATATCAGCTTATAGTTTATATCAGCTTATATTGACAGTGACATTTATATATGTTTGCAAACAATAACTGTTCTGCAGAAAAAAACATTCAAGCTATTTAAAATTTTGCTAATCATTTTTTTTTGTTTAATGCATTTGGTAATTATGAGTGATACATGTCATCATTTTGTATCAGACATTTTCACCTTAATTGTTTTGATTATTTAATTATTTGATCATCATTGGGTCAACATTATATATTTTTTTATTTATTGTTGCGCAATAAAAATGCAATTGCACCATTACGTACCTCGGGTCCCTATTGACCATATACACTTTTTAAAATTAATAATTAAAAAAACATTTATTAATAAAAGAATTGTCTAACTTGTCTAGCTTGAGGAATACTAGATATGCTGTTTAACTTTAAACAGTAAATAAAGGGGAGGGTCGAATAAAATCCCAGATCGGGATGCGTGTAATGGTTTTTCCTTTAATTACTTTAAGAAATCTCAAACTTTTGAGTGGTAGTTTCGATACCCTCAAAGCTAATCGACAGTCAAACATTGTCAAACAAAGATACAAAAAGACTTACATCTATGCACATACTGCATATAAGAATACAATTTCCCAATGAATCCAATCTCCACTCTTGCATGTCTGTACACTTCAATACTCCTCAGGCCACGGGCTGCATACACACAGCCCACAGTGTGAGAAACAATCACACAATCCCAAAGACTACATCTGACAAGTTTTCATTGGCCTGTTGTATGGATTGGTATATTCACAGAAGTAATCCTTATTACCCACAGTCCCAGGGGACCCATTTACATTGATTTCTCTTCCTCCCTCATTTTTTCTCACTTTTTAATGCTTATTCCATGAATCATTTGCTTTTCCACACTCTCGCCTCATGGATTACACACATTGGCCTCCTCTCCCGTTCTCACAGGGCTCACTCGCTCTTTATCTCCGCCTTGAGTTGCCTCCCGGTGCTTGGCACCAATTTCAATAAGTTGTGAGTTTGATGCCCTTTTTTATATCACTCAGAGCAGAATGGCACATAAAAACAATAACAAATTGCTATACAGTTGGTCAATTAGGTTACTGTATGATCTGGTTGCTGGTGTGTAATTTGGGCCTAGCAGGAGGTTGTGGAAGGCCAAGATTATAAGAGTTTGTGTGCATGTGTGTGTTTGTGTTGTTTGTTGCTGTATTTTGTTGTATAGCTGATGCTTTTTAATTGATCAAAACTCTTTAAAAAATTATTTAAATATCAGTATATGCTGGCCCAAAGAGTGCAAAGGCTTGAAATATTTACAACAGCATTTTTTGTGTACTACTTTTTTTCTTCAATAATACAGTGCAAAGATCTATAGAGGAACACAAAAGTAAAGCTCCAAAACAGACAACAGACAACCAGAAAATTAACTAAAGATTTGCTGAACCCCAATTTTACATTTCTTACAACCTACAAGTATGCACTTTTTTTGTGAAGAAAAATATACTTTTGAGTGTTTAAAAGAAGAGTATGCGAGCTTTGGATATACTCCATCATTAATGGACCATTATGCTGATTAGTTAGGTGCCCTGTCAATCATGTTGTCACATTATCCACATTTCTTTCATATTTCATTTCCTACCATATTGAAGATGCAGCAGCTGTTTAACGTGCCATTTGCAGGTCTTTAATGCAGAGAAATCTCCTCAAGTGATTGCATAATTACTTCTTTAGAAGTTAGACCAAATATGTCTTTATAAAAGTTCACATTGTTGTTTTTAAAGGGCAGCACGTTCGCCTCACAGCAAGAAGGTCGCTGGTTCGAGCCTCGGCTGGGTCAGTTGGCGTTTCTGTGTGGAGTTTACATGTTCTCCCCGTGTTGGCGTGGATTTCCTCCGGGTGCTCCGGTTTCCCCCACAGGTCCAAAGACATGTGGTATAGGTGAATTGGGTAGGCTAAATTGTCCGTAGTGTATGTGTGTGAATAACTGTGTATGGATGTTTCCCAGTGATAGGTTGCAGCTGGAAGGGCATCCGCTGCGTAAAACATATGCTGGTTAAGTTGGCGGTTCATTCCGCTGTGGCGACCCCAGATTAATAAAGGGACTAAGCCGAAAAGAAAATGAATGAATGAATGTTGTTTTTAATGAAACATAACAGGGAAAGCTTGGAATATATATTCTACAGTCATGGCCCAAAGTTTTGAGAATGACACAAATATTAGTTTTCACAAAGTTTGCTGCTAAACTGCTTTTAGATCTTTGTTTCAGTTGTTTCTGTGATGTACTGAAATATAATTACAAGCACTTCATACGTTTTAAAGGCTTTTATCGTCAATTACATGACATTTATGCAAAGCGTCAGTATTTGCAGTGTTGGCCCTTCTTTTTCAGGACCTCTGCAATTTGACTGGGCGTGCTCTTAATCAACTTCTGGGGCAAATCCTGACTGATAGCAATCCATTCCTTCATAATCACTTCTTGGAGTTTGTCAGAATTAGTGGGTTTTTGTTT
>CAIGQV010017386.1:9769236-9809372 GCA_903798115.1 Danio jaintianensis
AGTATATGCAAATTGCTATTATAAAAACTTAAGCAGCAACTTTTCCAATTTCCAATATTTATGTAATTCTCAAAACTTTTGGCCTCGACTGTAGAAGATTAGGTATTAATTAAGAATCATCCAGACATCTTTACTAAAGCCTCTCCACTTAACTGTCAGTCTCACATGTCAGCCATGTTTGTAGATTGTTGACACTCTTTACCCATGTTTATAGTAATTGAATGTATGTCCAACATGAAATGTATTAATAATATTAGTAATATTAGTCATTAGAGTATGCACAGATCTGCAATTTTACCTGAAATAGTAGATCATCCGAGTAATTTTAAAATACTAATTTCAACATACTATGATTTGGGACATCCTAATTCTATTTTCAAATACTATTTAGTGTGAATTGGGACACAGCAATTGGTTAAAAATACACAAGACTTAAGTGAGCACATTATCAAGGAACAGGTGAACACAATACATTACCATGGTAACAAACACCAATGTAACTGCTCACTCAGAGCAGAATAGCACATAACAACAATAATTAATGAATATAAAGTCAGTCTTGAGTGCAATTAGGTTACAGTATGATTAAATACGAATGGCATCTGGTTGCTGGTGTGTAATTTGGGCCTAGCAGGAGGTTGTGGGAGGCCAACATGATAAGAATTTGTGTGCACGTGTGTGTTTGTGCTGTCTGCCAGTGGAGCACTTCATTACTGGTGTGTGTAGAGTCAGTTCGCGGTGGGAGGGAGATCGCCTCCCTGAGGAAGAGCGCACTGCATCTTCCCCCCGCTGACAGGCCCGCATACATCACCACCCTCCTTCCAGTCAGATGCACTTCTCCCTCCACACTCTCCCTTTATTATCCGTTTATTCCCCTTGCTCTTTCTGTCTTTTTGCTTTTCTCTCCTCGCTCTCTCTCTTTCTTTCATCCACCCCTTTTTTGTCAGCTCTTTGATTTTTTTAAAACTTCATTTGCGTTACTATTGCTGAGCATCATTAATACACATTCCTAAAGTTACCCTTGTGAATTTTTTTACTCTAAAATGGGTCCAAAATGAACTTTTTGGAAAACCTTATAATTGTTTTTTTTCCCATAATCTCTTAGTGTGTATCAAAGTTTTCTTTCTGACAAATTAGTTTCTAAGCATGTTTTCATTTGTTGTCATATTTGCTTATTTTTGTTTGATTGATGTTGTTCACCTGTTCCTTGTTTTGATCATTGAGTCTTTTGCCACAACCCAAATGTACACTATACTCAAAAAAATGCTGGGTTATCATAACCCAATGTTGGGTCAGACAAATCCAGCCAAACCAATCAATATTTAGAGTGTAATGTTGGCAAAATCAACTGTGATACAGTAGGCACAATATTAAAATTTATTTTGGCCAATACCCGTTTTCTGATATTTCTCACAAGCTTCAATATTTTAATTATTGTCATTAAAACAGATCACTGTTTTGATCATGTTTTAAATGAGCAAAGTTCAGGGTAAAACACATAGTATTGATAACAAACCTCATATTCAATGTTGCATGATAGGTCCCCTATAAAATTGTTATCATTTATTTTTCAAATTCAATTCCAGAGTCATTGCTCGCTGAGTGTTCATTTCTGACCCGTCTACACTTCATTTAATCAAATTCAGTGGTTTGCTGTCTCTCCTTTCCTTAGATGAGTTCATTTTTTGGTGGACACAGCCCAAAGCACTTAAACCTAAAGTTAAATCAGAGTCTCTGTTTTCATTTTATCCTCTCTTTTTTTCCATTTTTGCTTAATGTGTTACACCATCAAGGCAATCAATACCATCATGGCAAATATTGATATCAGATATTTCCCAGACTATGAAGCAGTATCCCACTGAATGCATAGATTACCATGCTTTGTTTTTTTTTCTTCTGCCTCTTGCTTTGCAGAAGCAGCAGGCATGCAATCATGCCAGAGAAGAACTTAATGATATGAAAGAGAATTGATTTTCCAGAAAGATATTCAACTTTGATAAGGTATTAGTATAAGAGAGAAAATGCTGTGAATCTTCATTATGCCACTTTGATATGCACTGGCACCATCATTAATAGAGCAAAAGAAAGACAAATGAATATTGAAAATAGTTTCCCACATTTCAGAAGGAGATAGAATTAGGTGTCTAGTTAGACAGAAGAGTCAGCCACAAGTTTTAATAACATGATTTCCTTGAATATAATACTGAAATTAGACAAAATTGAAGATATAGTGAAAATTCATTTTGCTACAGTATATTAAACACATATGAATTAGGAGTTGCTTAAGCTCATACTTTTAATGCTGGGCAAACAATAAGAACGTAGAAATGATGTAAAAGCTTTAGATGAAATTTGCTGACTTGACTATTCATTTTCAAGAGTATTACTGGAGATTGCAAATACAATTTTGAGGATCAAGAGACACTGACTTTACTGACTTTTTGTTCTGAAACTCATGTGACATTACTTATTTGTTTCTTTGAAGAAATCTGGATCTTTGAGCAAAATTGGCAAATATCATGTGAAAAAAATATTTAGGCATATTCATCTAACCTGATCTTTCATTTGTCATCTACATTATTTTATTATGAATCCATTTTAATGGCACATCATATGTCTTTTCTGCCTTTTGTTTCATATAAGATTAGCTACATAAAATAGGCATGTGCTGTTATGTGTATGTGTAATGTGTTGGTCATCATAAATGAAGTGCTCATTAAAAACTGCCAGCAGGTAAATCCTCTTTCCCGTTCTTCTCCTCTCATCCCTCACTCCCTTCATCTTTCAGCATCATAGTCTGTTCTGTTTTTCTTATAGAGTTGGTCACCCTTGTTGATCCTGTCCTGGCTCAGCAGTGTTTGAACTGCATTGTGTGGCTGTCAATCATGAAATGTACTGTCCTCAATGAAAGCAGCATTGGGGCAAAACGCTGTTGGTGTTCGTATGTGGCAAATAACTGGCTTTGGGGTCCAATTAGAGTAGAGGAATCTCACATCATGTAAAGTGATCAGTTAAAAGCATTGAATTACTTTCATTCAATGGGCACTACTTTCAATAATTTTTGAGGGGCACTTTTTTTCCAAGAGAAAAAAGGGCATGTGGTCTGCACAGGTTGAGCCCTACCTGTGCACGTGCCTGTATCCAACTAACCTTAACCCTTAGGGTTATAATGCTAGCAGTGTGCTAAAACATCACTAGCAGTGTGGTAATGCATGCTAGAAACATGCTAGCAAATATGCTAAATCATACTAGCAGTGCGATAAATAATGCTTCAGTACGAAAATGTACGATTTTAAAAACGACGCGTGGCTCCCAACCCCACCCCTAAACCCAACCGTCATGGAGCATAAGCAAATCGTAGTAAATTGTGCGAATGAGAACGTACGAATTCATACGAATTAGCCACTAAATTACTAAAGTTACAAATTGCAGTGAGATCATGTTGGAAAACACTTCTTGTGTACAATATATAGTTTTTCTAAAATGAAATGTAAATTTTCATTAGGTGTCTCTGGAGAAGTTAATAAGTTCATAGTGACATGGCAGATGCTAAAGCACCTTGTACATCACATGTACTTGGGTTTGTCTGTAGTAAACAAAACAATTAATTTGCGCAGACATGCATAATTCATTATTGTATTTTGTATTTTTCATTATTGTATTCATAAATTGTATTTTTGAATTGTGATTTGAATAATTATATGGATCTTCTTTTGATTTATTGATACAAATTTGTCAATTTCATGACATTCCATGTTAAAATTCCAGTAAATTTCAGTTCTATAACTGGATTCTGTGTATCATATATATCATATAGCCCTAAATCAGTTAAACAAATGCTTTAACTTTTATTTAACATTCAACTTTCTATTTTGCACTGATAGGAACTCCGCTGTGACCAATTTGCTTGCTTCAGAGAAGTAAACCACACTGATCCTGAATTGGTGTATATTGTCGACTTCCTTGGACTCCATGAGTTATGCTCATATAAAGGTAAGACAAGTGCTGGTCATTGAGGGATTGTTTCATTTACAACTCTGAGGTCTTTCCTGATGTTCATCAGTGGATACAAATCACTGCCCTTTATCACTCTGGCCCAACAAAGCAAATTATTCAGCTGTTATTTATCTTCAACAACTTGATATACCTCACCCTTCAGAATCACAGCTTTATCATCTGTTAATGAAGGGCTGTTTCATTTGGTGGCCTTTGGCACTCATTTTGGTGATGATAGAGATATTATTGTGATAGGAAAGATATGATTGACACAAAATCATGAAGTCATTTTAAATGTTTATTGTTTATTTTGAATTTGTTTGATGGATAGTTCATTCATTCATTTTTTTCCAGAAAGTCCAAAATGACACTTTAAGTATTTAAGTAATTAAAATAAATTAAATTAAATTAAGTAATTACACAAAAGTATACTTTAAAGTAAGTCAGTAATTGGCATTTTTAATAATATTAATTACATTTTTGCAATAGCGATTATAAAATACAATAATTAATAATAACAATGTAGGTGTATTTCTCACACCAATGGGTTGATATAAAGTACACTGTGTTTAAAATGAATTTAATTATTGACAGATACATCAGTAATCTAATATTTTTATTCCACCATATCGAAACCATTATTATACCCCAAAGACCAATGACTGTCAAGCTATAATCAATCAGTATCTAAATGTGTAGTGTTGGAGATTGTTGTGATTTTTGTGGTGATGACTGGCAGCTGTTGTGCGCTAATAGATCATTCGTCATGACATTTGTTGTGTTACGCACAACAAGGGTTTGAGTAACACAATCGAGGCTTCGATGCTTTCAGTGTGGTGCCAGTCGCAGCCTAATGAAGATTAATGCACTGAAGCTCAGACAACAGGCCAAAGAAAGAAAGAAACTTTGCTCTGTTAGTGTGAGCTTATCCGCAGGGCTGCCTCTTCCCCACCAGCCGCACCGATGAAACTAGACAACTGTCACACCGCCACATGTCACGCTCCTGACACACACTGCTCACTGTCACATGACAGCTTTTTTACACACTCCGGCATTGTGTTTTTTTTTTTTTTCTGTCATCACGCACACAGCATGGCTTTTCTGTTTTGCCAGCGCTTCAATGCAGCTTTATTTTCTATTTGTCCTCTCAAGCCGAGGCCAAGACTTACATCTTGCAGACGTCTTCGGCAATTTCCCCCCATGCCCATCTGGCCGTGGGTTATCATCTTCTTAACCTTCTTTTTTTCTAAATGCTGTTTTGTCTTCCTCTGCAAGTTTGTTTGTTTATCTGGCTTTGGCAAGCTCTACTGTGCCCGACTTGGCAATTGCAAAACACCTCAAGAGGACGCATGTTATATTGCATGTGACGGCGCCTTTTGCGGCCACTTAGCTTGCTAGAGCGGGCGTCCGATCCTCTGCTCTCCTCTTCTTCCTCTGTGCTGTGCACTTGCAGTTTCCCCTGTGGGCCGGTGATGGTTTGTGACAGTGGCGCTGCTGGTGATTGTGGAGGGAGATTTGAGAAAGGAGGCAAAGAGAGATAGTGTTCTCGGCCCCCGTTATGTTGTGACAGTGCCAGGGCCCCCTGTGCTGGCACTACAGCTGATGCTCTGTCCGGCCCCATCGCCGTCTGGTTGATGCTGAGCCGTCTTGCCAAATGCCAGGAACCATAGTCACATCTGCCCGTTTCGGGAGGCCTGGTGGCGGCTGGTCGCCTTCGGGCCATCGCAGGCCTCGAGGATCTTACTAGCCGCAGCTTCTGATCCACTGACTGACAAGAGAAATGGAGAAACAGAGTACCTGTTGTCTCCGCTTCAGTCTTGATCGCTGTTGACACATCTAGCTGTCACCACTGCATCAGACGCCAGGCTCTCAGGCTATGTAGGTTTTTTTTTAAGAGCAGATATCTCATGTGAGGTGTCTCTCCCTTGTTCAGATGCTTTAGCTTGAAGCACAAGGTTAACAAACTGGAATAAATGCGGAGAGAAAAGGCTACCAGGAGCCAGATGTGTTTGCGGGTGTGCAAATGCACGTCTTTTCTTTATTGCTGGATTTTGATAAACCCACAGTTCTCCGATTGACCACAAAATCAGGCTGTATTGTGGTTAATTGCTGACAGAATATATATGGACATCTTTGTGTTAAAATTTCCTAGGTTAATATCAATTTATTAAAGCAAACATATACATTTATTTTCTGCTTCATTGTTTTGAAGTTATCAATCATATTGAATAAACTAAAAATATATATTAAATAACATGTTGTATGTACATTTCATGTACAAATAATGTATTTGCTAATAGAAATTAACATCAACCTTGACTAATTCTGTCAAAGTATGTAACTTTTGTAATAAAATTTCACTGTTAAGTTATTTAATGATATATGTTGCTTTTAACGTTTAATTTAATTAATTGTTTGCAAAATTATAAGAGATATGATCATGTCAGTTTTGGAAAAAAAGCAGTTTCATGTAAGAAACACAGAAAACTTTGGAAACTATCTCAATATTGGCAAGACACAAGGGCAAAGGCAATCCTAATGGGTTAAATAAAGGTTAGACATGGGCAAACACAATCAATTCCTTATAGATCCCACACAAACCCATGTAGGTCCCACATGGGAAACCCACATAGGTTCCACATGAGCAAACCTGTGTAGGTCCCACATGGGCAAACCAACATTGCTGCCATGTGGGCAAACCCACATAGGTCCCACATGGGCAAACCTATATTGGTCCCAAATGGGCAAGTCCACGTAGGTCCAACATGGGCAAACCCAGGTACGTCTTACATGGGAAAGCCCACGCAGGTCTCACGTGGGCAAACCCAGATAGGTCCCACATGAGCAAACCCAGATAGGTCCCACATGAGCAAGCCCACATAGGTTCCACATGGGCAAACCAAGGTAGGTCCCACATGGGCAATTCCACATAGGTCCCACATGGGCAAACCCACATTGTCCCTACATGGCCAAACCCACGTGGTTCCCACCTGGGCAAACCACGGCAGGTCCCACATGGACAAACCCACATAGGTCTCACGTGGGCAAACCCTCGTAGATCCCACATGGGCAAACCAAGGCAGGTCCCACATGGGCAAACCCACATAGGTCCCACATGGGCAATCCCACATAGGTCCCACATGGGCAAACCCTCGTAGATCCCCCATTGGCAAACCCATGAAGGTCACATGTGGCCAAACCCATGTAGATCCCATGGGCAAATGAGCAAACTCATATAACACAACCAATCCCATATAAATAGCCTATGTGGGTCCTATGTAGGTCACAAGTAGGTGCTCACTCTATGGCTTTATAGTGTGTAAACATATGTGGAGCCTACATGGTTCTACCATGCAGGTCTCATGTGGGCAACCCAGATGGACACAAAAGCGTCCCACATGGGTTAAACACATATAGGTTGCCTTTGTGGTTCACAAGTGGTTAAAACCTGGGCTCTGCATCTCATTTGACTTTAGACTTTAGAATGCAAATCAAATTGTTGGTAGTAGCTCAATCACAGAGGCCCATATATACAGTAGACGAGTGCATTCCCTTCCTGCCTAGGGCTGTGTGATTTGGGTGGGGGAATCTAATTGCGAGTTTTCTGACATATGCTGCAATTTTTATTTGATTTTAATTTAATTTAACTAACAGCTCAATATTAAAATAATTAATAAATAATGATAAATGATAAATTATAGCGCGCACACACTTTAAATGAAAGGAATACAACATGCTTTAACTGTATAAATGTATTAACCATCTATATAAATATAAACTATGTACAGTGTGTAGTCTTTTTATAATGCATATGCATTAAGTCCCTGTGCTTCTCTTCACATAAAGATAGCTTTATATATTTTTATGTGATAATATTTTTGAAAATAGGATTTCAAGTATTAACAAAACAACAGTCAGTCAACCAGTTTGCAGTTTGCATTGAATTTGTATGTAATCTGCTCACACAAATATACTTAAGTTTGCATTTGGTGTGAATCATATGCTAATGCGGGCCAAATAAAATTATATGACAAGCTGGATTTGAGTTTGACACATGTGGTGTATATGCAATGTTAAACAAAAATATTTTAGCCGGTGTACCCTCCCCTCTTTCAAAAAAAAAAAAAATGAATCTAAGGTTCTAAAATCTAAGGTTTGGCAGCTTACCTCCAGGGTTGCTTTAAAATGAATCGTGTGAGCGGCACCTATGCAGAGGAGCTGAACTCATGCCACACTCGCTCCCCAACGTGAAGGACTGCATATTCTGGTTAATGGAAGTAGAATTACATGTTTTCACCAGGGGAGTGTAGGAATGGAGGGAGGAGAGGGAGGTCAGACTGTTTAGGTTTTCACACTAGCGCTGGCTTTTATGATAAATACATTGAGGTGCGCTGTGACTCTCCATTAGGACATTAGAGTCAGAGCGCACAGAGGTGATTAAAGGCCTCACCTTGTGTGTGTGGGGGGTGTGGGTGTGGTTTAGTGTGTTTGTCATGATGCCACATCCGTAGGTTTAAAGTCAATTTGAGCTATAGTGAAAAGACAATTGAGAAATAACAGAATGGAAACAGATCCTGCTGTTATTACCTATTAAGGTTGCCCTGGACAATTCATGCTCTTGTTTTTTAGGAAAACATAAAAATATCGTGAAAATAAATGTTTGGTTTAATTTTAAATAGATAATTATCAATATTTAGAAATATATCTGCTTAGCTTCACCTTAAAAATATATACTTATTAGTTCAAACTTTGCAGTCAGTCCTACAATCCAAGTAAATGTTCATTAAAGGCAAATGAAAACATTTGTTTATTTATTTATTTATTTATTTACATTTTATTATTTTTTACAGGCCATTACATTCAATACATTTTATTTCTTTCATGCAAAAGTTGACTTTTATTTTGTAGAAATTTTTACTGTAATTTTAATCAGTTTAGTAGCTTCTGAATAAAAGTATTGATTTGTTTAAAATGTCTTAGACAGAAGTTTAAAAATGTAGCATGACTGACTGGTGGCTTTGATTTGTCCATTGCCTCACTGTTACATGCATTGTTTATGTGTTATTTTGTTGCTCGTTTATGGCCTGTTATTTTCTTTTCTTTTTCACCTGAGGCTAAGAGCATCTTTTATGAATTAATGTCAAGGAAGACAAGCTTCTACTACTATTACATCTGCCAGGGCCAAATTAAAATAAGCTTTTCGGATTTCTTTAACCTGTATCCGACCGCATGTGTGTGGAGGGTGGAGGGTCCACAACAGGCAAATTTATACCACTTGTCTCCCATCTAACATCTCCCCGACCCGGGCCCTTTACCGCAGCAAGCCTCTGACAGCCTGATAGTTTTGGAGTTTCTATTAGGCATATTGCATGGTTGAGAGCGTCCAAAGATTGGTTACATTTTGTTCTGACGGCATTAGCGCTCTTCATATGGCCCATCAGCGCCTGTCGACTTGCTGTGGTGATCTATGATTCTCCCATCACACTCGTATAAATCACACACTAAAAGCATTTTCCCTTCCATATTCTCCCCCGTCAAATTTATAATGTTGTTAAAAAAAAATAGAAAGAAAAATCACTCATTGATGAGTTCTTCACTCCTCCCCAACCCTTCCTCACTACGTCGCAGTAAAATAAGTCGTATTTCCAAATTACACCATTTCCTTATCACCGCCGTAGTAATTATCAGTATTTTGAGGGTTGAAAATCTAAATTGTTTGTGATCGCTCACAGAAAGTCTGGTCTGACCCTGAGGTGTTGGAAAGCATCCTAATTACCGACTCTGCGCCGCTTGACCACAAACAATCGGACGTACAGCCCGGCGCCATTTATGTGTCTCAGTCGCTAAATGCAAATCATGGAGGCACTCAAGTGTAACGCCTTTCAAATCCTATCGCTGCTCCGTTCTGCCCTCTCATCTGAACGGCTCAGCGTACGAGACGAGAGCTCCAGTCTCGGTTGACTTGTTTGTTATTACTGGCAGTCTCGAAATTAGCAATCTTTCCCATTCAAAATAAATGTCGCTGTTTTTTATAAACATGCCCTCTTTTTGTTCAAAATATTGATGCTGAAATCTCACTTTTAAACTATGAAGTTGTTGTTTTAACCTCTGTACCTGTCATTTTAAGAGAGCATAGATGTTTGTTTCTAAATGTACGGTAATTGGAAATGAATAGATTTTACCTTTATATTCTAGCTATAAAAGCACTCGGTAGGGAGTAAATAGTGAATTTAAATTTAAAGAGTTTAATATGCATCGAAACATTGAACTACTTAGTGACCTATTGAACTGTTTTATATTTTGGGCATTGTGTTTGACTGATCCAACACATTTGACTAATCCTTAACTTTACTTCAGATTATAAATAATTAAATACATATTTTATGAATAAATAATACGCATTTCCATTTCAAGAAAATAGTTGTATAATAACTTTTATACAACAGTTCTGTCTGGTTCTTGAATCTGATTGGCTGATAGCCATGTGATATTCTGCAAATAACAGCACTTGTCCAGCCTCTTCACCCTTCACCCTTGTGTATTACCCCGCCCACATACAGCGACAAGCAGAGGACACTCTACAGTTAGACAAATATTGCTTCTGTTGGACAACATAATGTACTTTTGAGGCTTTCCGAGAATGTAGTTGTTTAGATTGCAACTATGCAGTTTATTTATAAGGATAGTGCCTATTTTTAAATATTTATAATTTCTGAGAGACAGCGCGTCTGCGGCCATTAGCCTGTCTTTGAGCAAAGACGGTTGACGATGTTCATCCACAAGATGGCGACAGAGACCGTATAATAATAAGCCCTAAGAGAGAAACAGAGTAACTTCAAACTACAGCTTATCAAATCTTTATTAAACAGGTTTTGTATGTTGTAGTGCTGTATTTATACCATAGTAATATTGTGATCTCTGCAACAGAGAAATACTGGGAAATCTCAGTAGACTGATGGCATTTCATGCCTTTAAGCCTTATAATCTTAAAATGTGATCAAAATCACCTGTTTTGTCATCACTTTAGACATTACGCTAAAGAATCATTCAAATACTAGCTAAAAAGTGACGTTAGTGAATGAGCAACAGTTTCTGCTTCTGCGTTTCTGAATGAGCTGTGACGTCATCTGCAGATGTGAAGGAATGGCTGAAGAAAGTAGTTCCTCTTACAAAAGGGTTTTGAGACTCTCCGTGTTTGATTTTCTTTTTTATATGCACGATTATGCCGTCGAACTGTTGTATAAACACAATATCACACTCGTAGCAGTGCATCACTGGTGGGACACTAAGCGCACGCCTCCCACCAGTGCCGATATACAGCCACATCGCACTGCTACTCGTGTGATATTGCTCATGTATATATACTGTATCTACAGTACACTAAAATTACTTTTCAGCAGCCATTACTCCAGTCATTCTAATATGTTGAGTTGGTGCTCAAGAAATTTTTTATTTTTTAATTTATTAAATATTAATAAATATAATAAATAATTTATATATATATTTATATGTCTGTATATATATATATATATATATATATATATATATATATATAATATTAATGAATATAATGAATAAAATATTAATATAAATATTTTTAATATTAATTAATATAAAGTTTAGATTTTTCAATAGAAAAGTAAACATTTCTTTAAAAAAAACCTTTTTTTTCAACAGTAATGTATGTAAACTAAAATCTAAAGCTATTTTAGCAGAGTGGTTTTATTTAATAAGCTAACTTTGATTAGCTAAATGTGTAAACATTTTAAACTTTAAGTGGCGTACATTTATAGGGATAGTTCACCCAAAAATGAAAATCGATCTTTTTCATCATTTACTCTCCCTCATGTGGTTTTAAATTTTTCTGCTGAACACAAAAGAAGATTTTCTGAAGAATCCTGGTTGCTGGCACCCATTGACTTCCATAGTTAGAAAAAAATACTATGGAATCCAATGGGTGCCAGCTACCAGCATTTTTCAGAATATATTTGTTTGTGTTCAACAGAAGAAAGAAACTCAAATGAGTGCATTCTTGGATGAAATCTAGATTCCTTTATCCATTGATACTGTAGCATGGTGTGCTGGAATCTAGATGATTATAGTGGACTGTTAGATATTACCACATACATGTGTGGCCCTGTGACCTTTGGCCATGTCTGATTGCTGCTCAGCTGGTGCAGATACAGGAGCATTTTTAGACATGGCACAAATGTTACACCCAAAGCTTCAGACATACAGCGAGCCCTAAAGATCAAGATCAGATTGGACCCCATGAGTTCTGGCGATTGCCCTCAGAGATTGACCAGACAAGGACATTCTTCGCCTACCAACACCAGGCTATATTCTAGCACGCTGTGTTATCTTCACCAATCGCCCTGAATACAAAGATTTATCAAAGGGGGTCTTGACTCAATGGCCTGACCCTTCTCCAGAGCTCAGGGGCAGATAAAGGACGGCTGCTGAGAGGCTAAAGAGCTGATTAACTTCCTCTGCAGGCAGGAAGTGTCCTGCAAAACAAGGCGAAGACACAACAGGAAGTCAGAGAAAAGTTTTGCCCTGGAGGGATCCAAGGAAAAGAAAAGCATTTAAGATGCCAGCAGATTGCAAAAAAAACTCTCCCCCCTAGACAAATTGGAAATGTAATGTTAATAAATAAAAAAGAAATGTTATAGCTGATGTTCCATTTTAATGCATCCGTCAGGGTTCACCTTGAATAATAGCAAACGTAACTGTGGGCTTCATAATAGCATTACATAAATGAATGGTTCCCCCAAAAGTGAGCTTCTTTGTCTCTTTAAACTGGCCATGATTCATTTCAATCTTCAGTCTTTGTGCTTACTCAAAAAGAACCACATTCTTCCTCACGGTGAAGCTCAATCAATTAGTTACATGTTCTTTTGCCTTTTCCAGAACTAGAGAAAGTCCTTTTGGTGATTCACCTATCAGTCTTTTGGCACACCTCCTCCACGTCAGGGCAGTGTTGGATGGCACCAGTCAAAATCCTCTGGTAGGCTCAAAGCACTAAATAACTTAAAGGGACAGTACACACAGAAATGAAACATTTGCTGTTAATTTACTCAAGACGTACAGTGGGTGACTTTTTTTCTTCAGCAGAAGTTTAAAGCAGATTTTTTTTAAATCATGTATTTTTGTTATTTACTAAATGAATGTTAACAGTTGCCGGCACTTTGAGAGTTAAACAAAATCTACCAGCAAAATAAAATCAAAATGCGCTTCGGCATACGGTTTCCTGTGGTTTCTGGGTAAAACGAACACTATAGGGTGCTATGACGCAGACAAATGTAGTTCATTTTCTCATTACTGATATTTACAGCGATGTATTATTGACAAATAGAGTTTTCGCACGGTTCTTCATGCAGCAACGAATAAATGAAAAAAACAACAAAAAACTTAAATACATTAGCGATTCGTAGTTGAATTCATTCACCTTGCCTGCTTATCTCTGTATGGACAACTTTTCCGGTTTAGTCAGTTAGCTTGGTACATTGTTGTACTTGGGACACGAAGTGGACTGGGTTTGAGTCCCAGAAACCAGAAACCAGGACAGTTCCAGAAACCAGGTATAAAAAGCAACGTGAAATCGTGGTAAAACCACACAGTCTCGATGCAGTTTTCTCTTCTCATTTCCTTTTTAAAACACAATCAGTTGGGTTTAGGGAAGGGTGTTTGCTCTATTGTAAGGTAATATTATGCACGACAAACTGGCCAGCTTTACATGGATGCATACAAGAAGGATGTGCAAATGGCACGTATGAAAAAACATAGCCCAGTAATGTATTTGAGATTTGCTAAATTGTAGACAGCGACCTCTGATGGATTTGTCAACAGAAGTTGCAAGAAAACGTCACTGGAGCAACAGATTTCACTGTTAACAAAAATGTAGCTCTGGCCACATATTCCCAATGAGCCTGGGTTGCTATACATTGAGGTCTTGTGAAGCTAAATAGTTGGTCTGTGCAAGAAACTGAACATTTACTACATTATTACATTTAATCCAAAACCTCTGTTTTCAGTTGCTGTTATATGAATCAACAAGGCCCACAATTTCACCTAAGAAATATACTAAAGAAATGATGGCTGCTAATCAATTGTTAAGGATAACTAAAATATTAATATCTGATTAGATTTTAGTCACTGTATATAGAAGGGTTGTAACCATATGTTGAACATTAGGGGACCAATTTGTGTACCTGTATAAACACTTAAAACAGTGAAGGAAATTCTAATTATATTAAGGTGTTTTGTGCATTTACTTACATGCCTAACGTTTTGAAAAAGAAATATGTTTATTGTCTTCAGTAGACATTACAGTAATTATATAAATGATACTATATTTTCAGTTGAAATTGAGAAATGTTGTATGATAAATCAGTTGTCATACACTAGGCCTATGTCTTGCTAGAATTTCTCTTTCGATATTAAAGGTTTGGTTCTCCCAAACATTTAAATTTACTCACCCTCAAGTGGTTCCAAACCTTTATGGGATTTTTATGCTATGGAACAGCTACTATGGAATCAATGGTTATCAGTTTTCCAACATTTTTCAAAATATCTAAGTAATATCTAATAAGAAAGAAACTCAAACAGGTTTGGAACAAGTGAAGTGTGAGTAATGGCCTGGTTTAGTTTGATAGGGCATTCTCAGTTGTTTTAACATAGATGCAAGCTGTTACGACTGGCCAGCATAAAAAAACTGACTTTTCTTCCCAATATAACAGGTTCCTCAAATTTCTATTGTTTAATTATTGGGTCAGTAAATGTCCCATTTGGGCATCACTTGTGGCCACTACTGTGTTCTGTTAAAATTCATTTTTAAATAAAGTATAGTAAACCTGTGTGATGCCAGAATTAATTAACAAGAAAGAATCATTTTCATGTATACATACTGTACATAAATGCAAATTGAAAAAAAGTCCTATAGAACTTTAATAATAAGCCTGTCACATTTGCCATAGTGGATGGTGTTATGCAATCTGGCTGATCTGATCTGATCTGAATTTGAAACGTGATCACAGCCTGTACTGAACACCATTAGATGAATTAAAGGAATTACATGCGCTTTAGCCTTCATTTGAGATTAGAGATCCGTTCTGTCTCCATTTCTCCTGCCAACCTGTTTTACCATTTATTATTTCATAGCGGTGACCTTAAAAACCATGCAAAAACTATTCTGATACATGTTGATTTCACAGTATTTACATCAATGTTTATTTTGTGACAATGACTGAAGAAGAAGGCCTAATGTAGACACAGACACACACACACATTCTTGGTTGATGCTGAAGTGTGACTTGGCTTCAGCACCTCATCTTTAAATATTGGGAGCGAGAAGAGCAGGCACCAGATGTCGGCCTTCTAAAGTCAGTCTTGCAATATGGCACACAGCACACAGGTGTGCGGAGGGAGAATCACAGCCTCATCTCCCATTATTTACCGCTATTAATCACAGTGTCACTCACTGAGCCCGATCAGGAAAAACAGGCTTTAATTAGCTGTGCCAAAACCATGACAATGTCCGCTTGTGTCATCTGTTTTATTCTGTTATCCCACCATCCCCCTTTACACTGCATGTTACTCCAGATGCAATAGGCAAATGCAGATTTAAAAACATATAGGATTGATTGTATAAAATGCTAAAATTAATTGTGTAATTTTTAAATTGGGGTTTCAGTGTTTTAGATGCCACTGACCCCCAAATATAACCTAAAATGCAGAAGGCATATACAATATTGATATTATTAATATAACATTAATAATATTAATATTATTTGGAAAATGTTTACTTTCTATTGTTGAGTTTATAATATTATATTATATTTTAATTAAATATTATTTTATTAATTTATGCCTTCAATTAATTGAATCTAATCTATGTATGATTGTTTGCTTTAATCAAATAAAAAAATCTATGGTTTTTAATCAATTATTTTTGTTCAAGTTATTATATAATTAATCTAATATTATTAGATAGCTGTTTAACTATTATTGGATTATTAGTGATTTTTTTTTACTAATATTGTATTACTATATACTAAATTGTTTTTATCCAGTTTTCATTTATTTGAATGTTTGTTTTATGTTTATGTAAGTGTTAATGATATTAAGATGATTTAATTTATTTATTTTGATGTATAATTCATATATATATATATATATATATATTTAATTTATAATTCTTTATTTTAATTTACATTCATTTGTGGACCCCAGTTTTAAAACCACTGTATTAGATGACAGATTAGAGATGTTTATGATAAATTAAAATGTTTGCCTTAGCTGAAACAAAAATGTTGAAATACTAAATCTATCTAATGAAAAAAATCTAATAAAATATAAAATGTAAAATATTAATTAACACTGTTGCTGAAATGAACAGCAAAGGCAGCAAAATTCCAACAACCTTTATTCTTTTACATGAAAATTATGATTATGGGTATCTAACATAGTAAACTTGCCTGGTAACTCATCTGGTACAGTGCAGCACTTTTACCTTAATACTCTCAGTTAGGTTTAGTGTGCAGTTTAGTGTATGTGAAACTTTTTGCACCACTCATAAGCCATTTAATTTGAATTTATCACCACTTACTGGACATTTTACTTTAAAACTGCCATGAATCAAGCACATTATTATGATTTTATTTTTTACTTTTGCACATAGGCAGCCTGGTTTAGTGTTTAACTGTGCAATTTGAGCACATTTAATTAATTGCACATTTAATTGCACAAGCTGAATTGCAGTGTGTCAACATATGGAAGTGGTCCTATCCTTTTTGTTAAAATGACAGAAGAAAAACTACAAAATGAATGCTTGTTGATTGTGAATTAATTATTAGTAGCAGTGATAACTGGCATGAAACAATCAGCAGCTAAATCTGCAGTATGGTGAGATTAAAACCCAGAGCAGCACAAAGCAGTGGTGACAATGTGATATTTTAAAAACAAATGTTCTTACAGAAACAAATGCACATGCGTAGGATGTTAGAAGGACAACTGTAAGAATTAGCCTGGGGAGGTTTGCCATTCTGGCGTAACTTGAGCTTTTAACAACTCATTTATTTTACTGATTTGCTGTAACTGATATGCAACTAACAACTGGACCATGAAAAGTCCTGCTGGTGCCCAGCACAGTCAAGCCTCATTGACTCCACACACCTGACATATAGAATAGCAGATTTCCCTCGCCTCTCACCTCACTCCAGCGCTACACCTTAACACACATTTCTGTTCGTTCACCTAATCAACACTGGCATCACATGAGTGTACTGTAGTATTAAGGCTAATTATAATGCATGCGAATGTAGCATATTGTGGCTTACATCCAAGTTATATTTAAAAATAACTCAATTGATTGTAAACCTTATTTAAAGTATGTAATAATACCTTTTGGTGAGGCCACAGACTGTAATCTCATGCATATGGATGTGTGTGTGATGTCAAATGAAGATAAATGCAGTTTATGTGATTTTATTTTAGAAAGATTAAAATGTAATAACATATTTAGAGCATGTCCATCCTGCATCCCGTCATCATTTTTATTCATTTAATATTAGAGTTTTATTTGTATTATTATTATTTTTTTTGTTAGGGGTTAGTTTTTTTTCTTTGTTAGGTTTTGGTTTGGAAAAACAGAGTTACACATGAAGGGTAAGCTGTATGTTTATTTGTGTATATTTTAAGTAATTCAGTCATTAAGTCATTTTAAGTATTATAATAACAGTTAAACATTATTATCATAAAAAATATATTATTTACTCTTAATGTTTTAGCTATTTTTTTATTTTTTTATTTTATTAATTTTTGTTTACAGATTTTAAGAAGAAATAACACAGAATAATTATTTGAATAGTGTCTGTTTTGGCTAATGTCTGCATAATTATTGATTGTTAAGTTTTTGGGAATATTTTCTGGGGAAAATGCCTACTAGTAGGCTCAGAAGGCTGTTAACAAATATCCACATGGTTAATTAGCTATAGATCAAATTTGACTGTGGCTGGAAATTAAGGATAATTATTTATATTGTTTATTAAATTTTCCATTAATTGTATTTTATTAACTTCTACCCCAACCCTAAACCCAACCGTCACAGTAATTTAAAACAGATCTGGATCTGGAGTCTTTTCTATTAGTATAGCTGATTAACCATGTGGATGGATGATAACAGGCTTCTGAGCCTGCTAGTAGGCGCAGAAGGCCTCTACTGGCCCATATCTATCAGCTGATAACCACTGATAACGCCCATTCAATCGAGTGATAACATTTGAAGCGAGTGGTCATTTTAGAAAAAGTCATCAAGCTTCAAGATCAAAACAAAACATAATTCTGAGGGTTTTTTTCTGCTGTTAAAATGGTCATGGGTCATTTTTGACTCTCAATTCAACATTCAATTCAGTTCAAGTTTATTTGTAAAGAGTTTTTCACAATAATTGTTGTTTCAAAGTAGCTTTACAAAAGGTGCACATTATTGCATTACAATCAAATTCGGAAAGTTAAGGTTATTACAGTAGTTACCATATCATTATTAGTTACTAATAAATTTAACTAATTAACTAGTAACTAATAGCTTTGAACAGTTAAAGTTAGTATACATAAACATAGTTAACCTGCAGTTAAATAGCAAATATATCATGATGGTTAAATATTAACTATTACCCTTATTAGAGTCCATGTTAGTGACATATAGGAAGCCTTTCATTTGTTCTCCTGAATCTCCTAGTGCTTCATTTATTCATTAGCACAGGTACACAGGGTAAACCGCATGATTATTCATTAGTAAAGGTATGGGGTAAATGGCATGATTGCCTTTAATTACTGCACCGACACAAACACCACTGGATAAATGAATGAACAATTAAGGACACAGGAGTCAATACTTGGTGACAAAGGCCTCCAGCTCCGAAAGCCAGCCCTTCTTGTTTAGTTCAGTTATCCTATATCCCGTCTCTCTCCCACACTCCCCTTCTCTCTCTCTTTTTTTGTGCTGCCGTTGGTAATTGTCTACACAGCAGTGACAGATGTGTAATATCGCCACCGCTTCAGAAAAAAAAAAATCACAGTTTGTCCGGTATGTCAGTTCCCTCTTTTTAGTGCTCCAGAGGTCCTGCCCCCATTATGGCTGATTTAAAAATGGAGAAAGCGCATGAAGCAGATACGGTTGAGCCCAGAGAGCGCTAGTTAGCACACTGCCTCATCTGCATTCAGCCATTCACTTACAGCAGAGAAATTGTGGCAGGCCCCTCTGGCCGCCGAGATGAGTGGGGGAATGACAGTGCCTTGATTTGTTGAGAGAGAGAATAAATGGGTTTTTCTAAAGCTGAGGAAATATCGCCATTACCAGCCAATTTATGTCTTTTTATCTGTTCTTCAAACATGTCGCTTTTGGTACTCTGGCATGGTAATTGCGCAGCGTCCAAACAGAAAAGTAGGGGGTGTACAGCATAGTAAAAGAGAGAGAGAGAGAGAGAGAGAGAGAGAGAGAGAGAGAGAGAGAGATGGGTTCAGATGGGCTTCAAAATCCTCTAATCCTGATAAATACCCATTTATGATACTCCCGGCTGATAGACTCATTTTAATTTTGAGTAGCCACACTCGGAGTAAATAGGATACAGAATTGGATTCCAGAGATTATGATTATCTTAAAAGCAAATCACAATTTGCTTATTTATTGCCCTCTGTCTGATTATGTGAAGCCAAAAGGGTCATTCTTATTGGCTGAAAAACACGAATTTACAAACACTGCTTGTGCTTGAATTGTGTAGATGCTGCATTTGTGTACAACCCAATAAAACTGCCTTCATTTTACAAAGGCTTATTGTGGTAGTTTTAGTAAAAGAGCTAAATGTGTTTAATATAATTTATCCTTGTGAATCTATTCTATTTTTATGCATTATATTAAGATTTGTTTACTTCATTTTGTGTATGAATTTATTTCTAAATCCTTTCTATTCAATGTTTTTATTTATCTATCGTTTTATACAATTTATTTATTAATTGTATTTGAGTATATTTTATTTTACTTGAATTTCATTCACTAATTTGTTCATTCATTCATTGTTTTATTTTTATTTTATTTATCTTTTAGTAGTCGATTTAAAAAGTGTAACTACAGCTTGATTTATTATTTTTAATTTATTAAAATAACTTTTTATTTTATTTTATTTTACCTAAAGGGTCATTTTTATTGGCTGAAAAATAAGAATTCACAAATCTACTTGCCTTAAAAACATAATTACCCTAATTTTACCTAAAGGTTTAATAGGCGTATTGGGCTAATGAGTTGTGCTAAAAGAGCAAACTGTCTCTAATAGTATTTACAGTCTCCCTGTGTATCGATTGGACAGCACATGAGTTCGTGCCCTTGGCAGAAGCTCTTATTGATGTCCCAGTTTGTCTTGGGGTTGAATGCGCTGTAACATGTTATAGATAAAACTCAAATGCTGAGGGCAGTGCATTAACATGAGGTTATAGCTTCAAATTGCACTGTCACATTATGAAGCGATACGAAGGACAAAGACGCGCTCTTGAGACATGTTTAGCTCATCAGTTGTTAGCCTCGCTGAGCCATGTAATGCTTTGCGGACGTAATGAAGGCATGGACTGAATTAGCTGTTACTTGAGCTCATCTTTGACTGTCGTCTCATTAGTAAGCATAGGTAACTGTGTGCAAAGGGTGGTTTTAACGCATGCTTTATATATTGTATATGTTTGTGTAGACATTTAAGTACAGTGCATATTTTTACAGTTTCATATTTTTTACATACAAATACAGTTTGTACAGATGTATAGGTATTATTTTACCTCATTCCTGGAATACTGAATTTTATTACAGTAAAATTATTTAAAGGGGTGGTCCAGAGTGTAATTTTAAGGCTTGGTTGTGTTTATAAGATGCTAAGCAATGTGTGCTCATGCTTCACTTGTAGAAAATTACGTTATTTTTTCATATATCTTACTTTGATTATATACAGCTACTGTGCTAACATGAAAATGTTTCCTAGTTCCTCTGAAAGGCCCACCCTCAAGAGACTCTGATTGGTCAGCTAACATAATGTGCTGTGATTCGCGGATCGGCTCCACGTCACCAGTAAAGCGTCACGCCTCCACAAGCATGCGCTTTGCCTCAGCTGTGTAAATATTGTCCGTCAGAATAAGTTAGCTGTTAGCTGTATCTGTTTGAGCCTTAATCAGACAGAAAATGAAAAGGATGAACCTCATGCCTGCTCTCTACAATAAAATCTGACAAGTGTCTGTAACGAGTGAAAATAGGGTGTGGCTCCTTTAAGAGAATCGCCATTTTATGTGTGTGTGTGTGCGTGTGCGTGCGTGTGTGTGTGCGTGTGTGTGTGCGTGTGTGTGTGTGTGTGTGTGTGCGTGTGTGTGTGTGAACAGTCTGTAGACGCATGTAACATGATGTTTATTTTATTTTTATTTTTCTCTGATGCTCGAATTAAGTTGTTTCTCTGTAATATACAGTGACGCTGCTGACAGGAGAATAAATGTGTAATACGACCCGTGTGAGCTTTGATTGATTTTTCTGCTGCAACACGAGTTAGGTGAGTTATAATGTTTTGTTTTTTTCTCAACTCAACGCGTTACATGTCTTTCACATATATCCGGAATAAGCATGTGTAAGTAATGTGAAATGTTCACATATGTTTTGCAATTTTATTATCTGAGATGTATAACGCAGGGAACGCGGCCGCATAGAGAGACACTGAAGCGCTGGTGAAGATTGTGGCTGTTTACAGCGGTTTGACTGATAAATATGAATTTGTAGCTAAATTGTTAGCAGTGCCAAACAGCATTTCCCGTTG
Organism: Danio jaintianensis; assembly: GCA_903798115.1. NCBI lineage: Eukaryota > Metazoa > Chordata > Actinopteri > Cypriniformes > Danionidae > Danio > Danio jaintianensis. The sequence continues at coordinate 9,791,064 of CAIGQV010017386.1, forward strand.
TTTACATCCTTGCTACAACATACCGTTAACACTAGACACTGTGCATGTCATAGATCAGTTTTAACAAATAAAAATACTTACAGGTTGTGGCTCACAATCCGGAGGAGTTTTAGCTGAAACCAGCACTGAACTGGGAGAGATTCTGGAAGTTGTTCTTTGTCAAATGCTTGCTATATATTTTTTTATAATTCTCTGGAACATTAAAATTAAACTGTAAGCACTTCTGTCTTGGTGTCATGTCCTTTGGAGGCCCAAATACAGAAACAGAAGAAGCTCTGTGGAAATAGCAGCGTTTGGACAGCATTTTAGCTTTCTCTGCTGTAATATTACAGCGCCTCTGGCCATGCCCCTTCGCTGTGCAGGCTGTGTGTGCGGTAAATGCGTTTAACCAAAAACCCTTGTGATCTCATCAGCAAGGATGTTTTTTTCCCCAAAGTTTGTTCACTGTAGGCTTTGCTAAGCTAACTCTGTAAAAGCCAATGTTTCCCTTTGCATTGAACTTTAAGCGTCTTACATTCAGAGATGTTGTTCATGTTCACACAGCTACATTACACATCAACTAAAGTTTAAAATATGAAATCGTTGTGGACCACCCCTTTAATACAGTATTCCATGTATTCGTTCGTTCGTTCGTTCATTCATTCATTTTTATTTCTTTAGTTTATTTGGGTAGTTTGTTTCATTTTATGTATTTATTTATAAGTTGGTTCTATTTTTTTTATTCTATTAATTATTTATTTACTTGTTTTATTATATATTTTCTTCTGTATAATTATTTTCCATTGTTTGTTTTATTGTTTTGTCCATTTTTTTATTTAATTTATTAATAATTTTTTCTGAGCAATTATTTAATTAATACATTCATTCATTGTTTTTGTTCATTTGTTTGTTAAAATGGGTTCATTCATTCATTCATTCATTCATTCATTCATTTGTTTATTTATAATAAACCTTGAACATTTTTTAAATATATATTGCATTTGTAAATATTGTTTTAAAAAAATGAATTAATTATCCCTAAATTTTGTCATTTTTTATTTCTAAACTGTTAAGCCATGTGACAGCTCTATTTAATAACAAAACCACAATCTAAAGCTTCATGGTGAAGAAACTCTTTCGCATCTGTTCTCTCATGGTGATTGACTCTCGTGTGACTTGTGTCTGATTGCAGCCTCTGCTTTTATATATATATATTTTTTTATAATGATGGGACAACCTTTATGACCTATTAAATCTTTGGTTTGTTTTTTGGGTCAAACATGTATTTTAATGCAATGTATATCTTTGTCATTTCGACAATGTTTGTAGAAATATTAGAAATGTATAATTTTCCTAAGTAATATACTGTACACATAGTTAAAGTCACAATTATTAGCTCTCCTAGGAATATTTTTTCTTTTTTCAATATTTCCCAAACATTGATTAACAGAGCAAGGAATTTTTCAAAGTACTTCCTATAATATTTTTGTTTTATTTCGGCTAGAATAAAAGCACTTTTTAATTTGTTTAAAACCCTTTTAAGGTCAATATTATTAGCCCTCTTAAGCTATATATTTTTTCAATTGTCTACAGAACAAACCATTGTTATACAATGACTTATACTACTTGCCTAATTTACTCTAATTAACTTAGTTAAGCCTTTAAATTGCACTTTAAGCTGAAAAATATCTAGTAAAATATAAGGTACTGTCTGTCATCACGGCAAAAATAAATCAGAAATTAGTTATTAAACTATTATGTTTAGAAACTTAATAGTACTACTTTACTTCTTCTTTCCGTTAAACAGAGACTGGGGGAAAAATATGCAAGGGGTGGTAATAATTCAGAAGGGCTAATAATTCTGACTTCAACTGTAAATGCTTTCACATTGTGCATGCAGTCAGTATTTCCATACACTTACAAAATTAAGGTTCTTTATTGTCATCATTGGTTCCAAGAAAAACCTTGAAAGCCAATGAACCTTACAAGGTTCTAGTAGAAAAAAAGATTCTTCTATAGCATCACGGTGAAAACCTGGCGCCTTTATTTTTAAGAGTGTTTTTTATTTTTCACAGTAAATATCCAAACAAACAAAGTAGAATTGCTAGCATGACATATAAATACAAATGAGATCAGGCCGTGTCATAATGGTATATGTACACTCCTGACATTATACTACTTAAGGTGTTCTTAAACCATCTCTTAAGACTGCTAAAACACGGGATTCACTTTACATTCTGTAGGGTATTGAAGTCTGATCCATGAAGAGCTCAGAAGGGTGCTTGAAGGTCGCGGTAATGTGCGTTTCAGAATTCAAGACTTTTTCCCAAAGAGGAGAGAAAAAACTGCTGTGGATTTATCTTACTTGAATTGTGTGAATTTTGCCAGCCAGAACTCTTTGTCGGATTGGGATAGAGTTTTTTGCTAATGTGTCTTTTGTCTTACGGCTCCTTCAGCTCTCATTTGCATTCGATGGGGGTTATTACAAGCTCACAACAGCCCGATTCATCATTTCCCCAGAAAGCCTGCGTTCCAAAAGTCGCAGACGAGTATTAAGTGCTGATGGCCTTGCGATGAATTTCATCTTAGCCACGGCAAAGACAATTTCACCCTTCTCGTGTGTTCTGCCGAGCTCAAAAAGGCAGAGCTTTCAAAGTAGCTCAACGTGATCGGTCTTGTTACATTCAATCCGCTGCCAGCGTTTTCTGTTACAATAAGAGAAACAATGTGTCTATGTTAGAACCTAGTGAGATTAGCCAAAGTTTAGCTGAACGGAGCCCGTGTAAAGCACGTCTCCAAATCCTGTTAGCGGACTTGTGCTCTCATCACGCTCACGTATTGCCCATGGCCTGCACTATTCAGACAGGAACACTGGAAATTAATTTGAACTATTAGCTCAAAGTTTAAACTGTTAAACTCCCTCTGTGCAGGCATTGTGGGTATGCTTCAGTCAGTGAAAAGGTAGATATTTTCCTTTTCCCTTTTTTTAATTTGGGCTTTTAACATCATTAATTAGAGTCATTGTAATGAAGAAGTGATCTATTGTCGCTCTGTATCGTTGTCTGGCAAGCTAATGAGATCTGCTGGTGTGCTGTAAGCGGATGCTATAGGCTTTCCGGAGGAGATGACGTTTGACATTGAACAGGATTAGAATCAGAGTCAGTGGACACTCGACAAGTCTGATTGTTAGATTGATGAGTTGTTATTGATTTTATGGAGAATATTTCTTTTTTGTTTGTTTGTTTTGATGGTTACCTAAAAAACATGTGAAGTATGTGGAATGCATGTAAAACGCAATTTAAGAGCATTTCCATCTGAAATTCATGTGATTACATGAACAAATGTGTACTCCAGTCTTCACAAATAAACATTTGCAGAAATCCCACAATTTCACGTGATTTTAACTTTTTTTTTTTCTACAAACGTTTATTTGTGAAACCCATGAAAATACATTAGAGTGGAGTAGAATGCTGTGGTTTTGCTTTTCAATAAGGTGTGCTGTAAAACATTAAAAAGTTATAACTTACTTTCATTTTTAACCCCTTAACTGTCACCCCACTTTTGTTTTTTTTTAGTTCAGACTTGAAAAGGTGTGTATGTGTGTGATATATTAAACATGACAGTTTAGGGGCTAGCCTTTTAAGACCCATTGTCTTTAAATCACACCTTATCTTTAAATCACAACCTTATTTTCTCATTGTGAAGAATATTTTAAAAACATAAAGAATCTTTTTCCACAGAAAAGAACATTTTGTAGAATAAAAAGTTTCCATGGATGAAAAAGGTTCTTTTTGGAACCCTCAATGCCAATGTTAAAATCCAGCAGACAGCCATTTTAATTACTTAACTTAAACCACAAAAATATGGGCGGCATGGTGGCTCAGTGGTTAGCACTGTCCCCTCACAGCAAGAAGGTCACTGGTTCGAGTCCCGGCTGGGCCAGTTGTCATTTCTGTGTGGAGTTTGCATGTTCTCCCCATGTTCGCATGGGTTTCCTCCGAGTATTCCGGTTTCCCCCACCAGTCCAAAGACATGCACTACAGGTGAATTGGATTAACTAAATTGGCCATAGTGTATGAGGGTTCATTCTGCTGTGGCGACCTCTGAAATAGAGACTAAGTCGAAGGAAAATAAATGAGTAAATGAAACCACAAAAATGTAGTTTCTAGTTAGAATGAATGCTACGGGACAGTATGACGTTAACAACTTTTGTTCCTTTTCACACTAATGATATTTTACAAGGAGATATTGTCAACAAATAAAGGATTCTTTTTGTGCAGTTCTTTGCACAACACCAAATAAATATCACAGGACACCTTAAAAATGTCTATGATTTGTATATGAATATGTTTGCCTCACCTGTTTATCTCCATATGGACAACTTTACTAGAATGGTCAGTTTACCCAGTAGCTCACTTTGTACGGTGTTGTACTGATGTGGAGTGCTTGGGTTTGGGTCTGGTGAATCAGTGTTCCAGCAATGTGAAATCAAGGTAAATTTACATGGTTGCAGTGCACATTTATTTTACATTTGTATGTAAAAATTGAACTATTGCTTGGTGTTCAGGGAATGGTTCAGGTCAGAGGTTTGCTAGGGTATCTGTATGACCCAAGTCCCACATTTTTGTGTTTCATACAACATACAACATAACTTACCATAAGTAGGGTATTTCAGATTTGCAAAAATGTAGACAGCACCCTCTGCTGGATTTGTCATCTGAAACATGCAACGAAACATACCTGGAGCAACGTATTCAGGTATGTAGGCACATATTTCTAGTGAGCCTGTATGTGAAAGAACATGTGAAACAAACATGTAAATATCGGTTCCAAATTGACAAAAGTGATCTTTTTTTCACATGAAAATGTTCCAAACCTGTTTTATGTTTTACTTTAGTTCAACATGGAATTTTAACATGTGAAGCTCATGTGATGCACATGTGTTTTTTCTGAAGAGAATGATTTTGTGAATGTTTTATTGTTATGCAACCAATTAGCTTACTGTCCTACCAAACTTTTGAGCTAAAGTGATTCTTGTTTGAGGCTTTTTTTAAAGCACTGCAGCGTGCAACTTTTGTACATGATTGCATGTGCTTCTCTTCAGCATGCATGTATTCACATCTATTAATTGTGTGCATGTCAAGGTTGCTCTGTGTAAAGGAGTGTGTGTAGATGGAGAGAGGGGGCTACTCTCAACCATACGCACTCCTCATGCTCCATTTAAGACGATGATTATTTGCTTTGTTCTCCTGTCCGTAAATTATCATTATTCTTTTGACAGCTTGTCTGCTGCAGAGCCCAATGTGTGAAGCAAAGTGTTTTTAGAGCGTTCTGCTTTCAAGTTGTTTGTGATTGTGTGTGTGTGTGTGTGTGTGTGTGTGTGTGTGTGTGGGCACAGGCCTTGTACTCGCTCTCATGTGTTTATCCACAGCAATATGGCCTGACCACTCTTGACAGGACCATTGATTCAACGCCGTGAAACAAACAAATCAAAAATAGCACACGGAAAACAACCAAGATGGGATTTCACTCACTGGTCATCCTTTCTGACAGATTTCCTCATCTTATTATTTCCCCGCTGGAGCCAAAGTGCTGCACCTGCCAGTGATATCAGAAAAGTAAATGTTTTTTTAAAGCTTGTGTATCAGAATACTTAATTTAATAACATAAGCAGTAGTTCAATCCAAAAATGAAAATTATTCTATATGACCCGCATAACATTTCAAACACCTGCAACTGTCAGTATTTGTGTGACTTTTTGAAATATTCTTTTGATTAAAAAAACAACGCTGTTACGTGCAAAAAAAGATGAAATTACATCATAAAGGTGTCATAAAAGTTCATTTGACTCATACTGATTGATTTATACATGCAATCATATCTATATTCATAGCTCGGTGACCTTAAGGACAAGCATTCTCCATGTTATTCTGTCAAGTCCTGCTTTTTGGACCGTATAATGTTAATTTGGTATCATATATGATTTATTGGTATAGCATGCACAACATGGACAAAATAGGAGTCTGTCTGTCTGTAGTGTTTATGAATTTAAAGCCTTTTTGAGTTTCTTTCTTCTATTAAACACAAAATAACATATTTAGAAGATTGTTGGAAACTTGTAGCCATCGACATCAATTGTAGGAAAATAAAATATAAATTGGAAGTCAATGCATACGCTCAAAAAACTGATTTGTTGGACTTACATAAAAAAAGAGTGTCAAGTGGTTGAGTAGTTTCTACAAGCAACAATATAGTTGAATGAACTTAAGAAATTCAGGTAAAGTTGACACAATATTTCTTAGTACATACAACCCATTCAGATGTGTCACTACTGCATTTTAGTTATATGTATATTTTACTTAGTAATGTTATGTAAGATTTATGAACTTTCAATACGTAAGGTGAACACTTTTATTCACTTTTAAGTATTTGCTTAATGTTTTTACAATGTTAAGTTGGTCAGTCAAACCCTTATTAAGTAAAGCCTACAGTACTAAATCTCTGTAGAAATAACAGTTAACTTGTGTTAATTTAGCTACTTTTATGTTTCATGTAATGTGAACAAGGGTGGGTGTAGTAAAACTAACTAAAGCGAAAATTTTATGCTTTGGCGTAAATAATGACAGAATATAAATGTTTCTGTGAACTATCCTTTGAAATTTTTGATCACATTGAATCTGACAAAATGAACGTCATTAAAATGATGACATTGTATAGACATTTTTTATCACGTTGGTTCGAATTAAGCCACATTTCCAGAGACTAATTATTTCGGCAACGTTAATTACGGCAATAATTAGTTATTCAAGTCACACACGATGAGCTGTATGTGGTGTAAACAACACATTTAAGCAGAAATCCGAGATGTGCCATTTCTCATCATGTCAATGTGATCATGTTTCTGTCATGTCTGAAAGATGCTCTCCTGTGTCGGTCTCCCACTGTCTCCTCTATGCCGAGGCCCAGCAAGCTGTCAGGGACTGACCCCGAGCTGCTGGGAATTGTGGGTAGTGGGATTACCTATAGTGGCATAGTCTTGGGCTTCCTCTGTGAGGCTGGCTGGGATGAGCAGATGGCACTGGCCTGGCAGTCACAGTATGGGGTGAGAGATCTCTTACATAAATGCCAATAAACTCACATTTCCTGTGTGTGAGACAACGTAATACACAGTTTCCCATCGAGCTGGTCTATGACAGCTGTATGTCAAGGATTTCCTCTTATAATTGTTTTGTGATATTATATAGCATTGATCGTTTGATACATGCAAAAAAAAAACTATTATCTACAACACATTATCATCAAACATTTTTACATATGATCAATGCATTCTACTTGCATTAAATCACCTAACATAATAAAATCGAGCTTAAAAAGAAATCTGTATTCGCAAACTGTTAATTAACTTAATTAATGGTAAAAACTTGTAGAACCGGGATATTGATGATGTATAAATTAGAGCACAGATGACTTGTTTACGTAATTAGTAGATTGATAATCCTTTAACTTAAGCCTGGGGAGGAGGAGCGATTGATTGTCTTTTAGTTGTATATAGATCGCCGTTTGGCTGGAAAATCTTTAAGTAATCCTTTTTTGGATTCTTCTCCACCTCCATCCTTTCCTTACCGTGGGCTGCTTTGAGCTCTGCTTTTCTTTTGTTGTGTGATTTTTAGGTAAACAAAGATGATTCATCCAATAGGCTTGCATAATAAACCAGCTAGAACTTTCGATAAGGTGTCATTTACTCACCCTTTAAATTTACTCAGGTTATATTTATTCATTTTTGGGTGAACTATCCCTCTAGAACTATACTATACATTATAAGTAACTGTAATTGAACTAGTTATGTAACTAATTTCACACAACTCTGATGAAAGGTCATCAGTTGTTTGCAGAAAAACAATGATAATATTTTACTCAAACACAGTGCGCAGACACACAAGGATTGTTTGTGGTTTACAGGAGCTCAGGGTACATACCAAACACAAAGAGGACAAAAATACATTTAAGTAAGTGAAAATTAAGTAGACAATAAAAATACATATAAAAATACATCTAGATGGTTTCTCTGCAATGTGTGCATTGTTGATTGTTTTACAGAAGGTAAATAAAAATAAAATTATTTCTTCAAGTGTTTACAAATAAGGGGCTTCTAGGTTACAGGAACCGTAGACATAATACTGTATAGTGTTGTAACAGTGTATACTATAGTTGTACACTGTAAAACAATGCTGTAAAGTTTACAATTGTAATTGTACAGCACAATTGTAATTATTTATTTACAGTGCACTTGTAAATGTTACAGTATTACTGGCAATTTTTGCAGTATTACTGGCAAAATTTACAAACACACTGTAAATTAACAATTACAACTGTAGATTTACAGCACAATTGTAATTGTTAATTTACAGTGCGCTTGTAAATTGTACATTATTATTGACAACCAGAATTGCCAGTAATATTGTACATTTTACAGCATTTGTTTTTACAATGTGCACTATTAAACTGCACAACTATAAATCATTAGTCCACAAGAAGCTTGGGAATTATTTAATCTTTTTTCCATAGCTGTGTATCTAAGGAATTTTTTTTGCATATTACAAGTATATGTCCATTGTTCATTTTTCTGTTCAGCTTTCACACGCCATTATCTACTTTGAGCTGCTAATTTTCTTTGTTATATTAGTTTATATAAAGAATTATAAAAATACATCTAAAACAAAGATAATTCATCCAACAGTCTGTGATATAATAAACCAGCTCCCCCATCTCAGACCTATTATTTGGCCCACTTTGCCAGACTCACTCAGTGGAGGGTAATATTTATGGCAGGGATGTTTGGGAATGAAAGCCTTTTACATTTTAATGAGCGCTAAATAGGAGCAGAGAAATATTGTTCATTAGGCGTAATCTGTGGAATTGCTTGAGTGAACTTCCTCACGAGGGTGTTTTAAACGCCTCGCTCAAGTAGAGCAGTTTGTATGGTAATTAAGACGCAGTTTTGCAGTCAACATCTGTGTTGTATTTTGAGGCCTCTGATTGTGTTGTGTCTGTGTCAAACATTATCGCAAAAAGAGCGTGCCTACAAATTCTTTTATTCTTCCTTTCCTCTTTCTTATTCGACGCACATTTCAACATAAACACCTCTCAAGTGACAAAAAGTTTCCCTTTTTTTCCTTTTATGTGCAAAACTCTATATAAAACTGATCATAAGGGCACCTAAACACATACAGAGGATTGAAGAGCTGATGTGTGTTGTGTTAGTTAATCATATTCCTGGTTTTCAACCCAGCTGAGATGCATAGTTTGCTTTTTTATTTTTGCTATTCTAATGCAAGTCTCAAGTTAATTTAGCATTTTGTACATAACAGGGTGTGTTTTTTTCAAACAAAAAACAAATTTTTAACAAGTACATCGATTTAGAATATAATAGAGTAGAATAGGAAGTGCTAGTGTTGGATGATCAAGTGCTGATACAGTAGATGTGTCTTTAGCCATTACTACACATGTACACTAAACGTTAACATGTTAACATGATGTCTTTTTATTTCATTATTTTTCAGATAGGCTTACATACATCATTGCTTTTATCTGTTATATTAGTATTTCATATTTACATAAGACATTTTAGTATACATTTTATAATGCGCAATATAAATTATTTAATTGTTTCTTTCATCTTTCTTAACCAGCACACACGCTCCTATATAAACATACCCAAGACCTCTCAAGTGACAAGAAGGTTTCCTTTCCTTTTCTTTTTTTTTTTTTTCCTTCTGGAGCACATTAGAAAAAATTACAGTGCTGACATTTCTTCATTAATCATGGCGGCCGGTGGTGGCAGCGAGCGGCGCGGAGCCTTGGCAGACGCGAGTGTCCCCGCCGCGCTGGCAGCCGAGCCCCAGACGCCAGCCGCTCAATGCCACAGCTGCTCCTGCCATCAGCCACACAAACATATGACACCCAGATCACAAGGGCTGAGGCCTGGTCTGGTGCGACCCGTGTGTGAATGGATGAATGGGTAGGTGGTGGGATGGATGGATGGATGTATATGGGCTGCATGGATGGATTAGGGGATGTGGTTTTCCTCAAGGCCAAAGTGGGGTGTCGCTCTTCTGAGAGAGTCTGATCTTGCTTTGATTGCTCAGTCTGGGCTCTGAGGAGTGAAGAGCTGAAGGGTGTTGGATTAATTCATCTTTTTTTTATTTTTCTTCTTATTTTTTCCCCCACATATTCCAAGGTGCCTACCAGTTTATGGCCCACCTGTGTGGTGTAGATGCATTTTTTCATGTGAGTTTTTATTTTATTTTATTAAAATAATAAAAAATATATTTTATTTTATTTTATTTTATTTTCATTCATTCATTCATTTTCTTTTCGGCTTAGTCCCTTTATTAATCTGGGGTCGCCACAGCGGAATGAACCGCCAACTTATCCAGCATTTGTTTTACACAGCGGATGCCCTTCCAGCTGCAACCCATCACTGGGAAACATCCATACACACACTACGGACAATTTAGCCTACCCAATTCACCTATAGCGCATGTCTTTGGACTTGTGGGGGAAACCGGAGCACCCGGAGGAAACCCACGCGAACACAGGGAGAACATGCAAACTCCACACAGAAACGCCAACTGACCCAGCCGAGGCTCGAACCAGCGACCTTTTTGCTGTGAGGCGAATGTGCTACCCACAGCGCCACCGTGACGCCCTTATTTTATTTTATTTTATTTTATTAAGTTCATACTATAGCTGAATAAACTACTAATTAGCTGCTTATTAATAGCTGCTTATTGGGCAGAGCAGTGGCGCAGTGGGTAGCGCTGTCGCATCACAGCAAGAAGGTCGCTGATTCGAGCTTCGGCTGGGTCAGTTGGCATTTCTGAGTTTGTATGTTCTCCCTGTGTTCACGTGGGTTTCCTCTGGGTGCTCAGGTTTCCCCCACAAGTCCAAAGACATGCACTGTAGGTGAATTGGGTAAGCTAAATTGTCCGCAGTGTATGTGTGTGAATGGGAGTGTATGGGTGTTTCCCAGTGATGGTTGCGGATGGAAGTGCTGCATAAAACATATGCTGGATAAGTTGGCGGTTCATTCCGCTGTGGCGACCCCAGATTAATAAAGAGACTAAGCCGAAAAGAAAATGAATGAATAATAGCTGCTTATTAATTAGGGCTGTAGAATAAGATACTTTATAAATACTAAAAAACAGTTAACTGTCATGTTCACCAGCGATCAAGGACTTAAGAGATCGCTGGTGAACTACATTTCATCATGAACTACAAATCATCACAAACTACAATTCTCATCATTCCGCCACACACACCCGGTTTCCACTTCCACTCATCACACACACAGCTGCATCCGATCACTACTCATTGTTTGGACTATTTATACACCCTGCACCCGTCTAGTCTTTGCTCAGTCGTTTGTTATTCTTAGTTGTTGTTGGTTTTGTATGGTAAGGTATTGTATAGTTTGTTATTTGCTCATGTTTTGTCTTAGTTCCCGATCTTAGTTTATTGTTTTGTTATTTTGTTACTTTGTTTTGCACAATGTCCTGTTTTTGTATGACAACTCACCATTAAATGCACATGGATCCTACCCATCTTGTCCTGTCTGCAATACCTCCCAGTAACGTGACATTAACATCTTAATAATAGGCAGGTAATAAGTCAGTAGTTAATGGTGTGAATTGTTACTTAAACTAAAGTGTTACCAAAATAATTTAAGCTGGAGAAATAAGAGGACATAGGGGCTGCTCCAAAATTGTGTGTGTGCGTGTGTGTATGTATCTCATGATAACACATACGTGGATAACATCAGATAAAAGTGTTTAGACCAGTGCATAGACCAGTTAGAACCCTGAGCTAATTTAATGCACTCTCTCACCAATTTCATGCCTCATGTAGGTGGCAAACGTCTAGTTCTTCAGTCTGTACATTTGAGTCATGCACATTCATCCGTGTGTTTGATTGTAACAGATATAGGAGTCATAGGCTAGAGGCTGAGGTGCTCATACCTCCACTGAGCTCCACGTCCCGCCATATGGTGAAGACCACTGGGACTACATGGCGAATCAGGCCAGACAACCCCCCCCTTTTTATTCTCACACCCACAGAAACACACACTTATATACGTGAGAGGCAAGACCTTCATCTTCAGAGTCGGAGAAAGTAGGACAGGTTGAAGGAGTGTAGGAGCGCAGACCCAGATGTGACACACACACACACACACACACACACACACACTTTCATACATTAGACTTATGCTACAGCTTCTCCTTATGACACACACAGTCAAGTTATTCTCTGCTCTTCTCCTTATGACCACTTTGAGTTTTCTTTCTCCCTTCCTGACTACCATCATACCCACCTCCTATTTATAGATTATGACAGCATTTTCTGCATCAAATAGCTTCTTAAAGAACAGCGGCTCACTTTCTTAGTCCAGTGTTTTGTGGTACAGGTGTATGGGTGTTCAAAAGTCAACATAAGGCAATATGAAGTCAATTTTGGTAAGGCAAGACACTACAGGTGAATAGGGTAAAAAATGAACTAATAGTTTGACTATATTTCCCTAGTTAATAGAACACATTAAGAATTTATTATAATAATAAAAAATAAATCATTATTTAGAGAAATGTGTACCAATTTATGAACATTTATAGCACAATAATTTGAACATTGAATTCAAGTTGGGTTCACAATTCTTGTTGTTTTTACAGAGGATGTTTTGGGATTTTTTTTAACATTTAATAATTCTGATAATTCTGCAATCTGCATGGGGAAAAAAACAACAGATTTTTGTAGAATAAAATCTTGTTGAATGTGTACACTCAGAGAAATTATGTAAGAACACAAATAAACATCTGAAATTGAGATTTATGGGTCATACAGGAGATATATTTTCAGTTATATAAAAATATATTTAAATTGAAATCTACTGCCACAAAAACACTTAAAATTGTATATGTTGTGTTTTCTTAAATTAATCTGAATCTCTTATGAACTTTAAGCAGTTCATAAACTCTTATGAACTGCTTAAATTCTCAAAATTGATGGATGTTTAACTAAAATAATACTTTTATTAATCAAGGATGGATTTAATTGATATAAAATGAGAATATTCAGTAGTCATTTGAATTGGTGCAGAAGATCATGGTTTTGGGTTCGATTTCCAGAGAACTAATAAAATGCATATCTTGAATGCAGTGTGTCATAATTTAGATAAAAGTGTCTGGCAAACACATAAATGCACCAATGAGGCTGTTCTCAGCTCCATTTAACACTTTTTATATTTTAAATCCATCTTGCAGATTCTGTCTGGGAGATGTTTTGCAAAGATATTTTGATTATTAGAAGGACAATAAAAAGGGGTATTCTATGCTTCAAAGCTTGCTTGTTCATAGTTCAGGAATCTTGAATTTGGCAATCAAATTTGTCTTCGCATTCATGCTTCTTTTCCTGAATGACTCTGTGTTCAGGTTTTTTCATTTGATATTTTATCAGATAATGCATTTCCTGGGAATCCAACTGGTGACCTTGTCTTTGCAGAAACATCATGAAAGTTTGTGCTAAAATTCACAAATTGTACAAGTATAAAGGGTATAAAAGCTCCATGCTTTGTAAGCATTTGAAGCAATTTTAAGCAAATATGAAGAGTTTGAGGCATCTAAGATTCACACAAGATGTGGAATTGTTCTTTAACTTTTTTAATGTGATGTTTTTTTAATAATTATTTTTTAGGTTTAGGTTTTAACTTTAATTAGACAGGATAAAAGAGAGTATTGGCAGGTCGGCAAAGGACCTTGAGGCTGGAATCAAACTTGGGTCACCCTGAGCACCGTCTAATTATAAGTATTATTAAACTGACTATGTTTTTAGAAAAGCTCTCCCACCAAAAATAAAATAAAAATATTCCTTGATTAAATAATTCAATCACGAATACCATCAGCCCTCTTTCATGTTTGAAAGCTGTATATAGGATAAAAAAGTCAATCCTTCTGCATAGTCATCCACTATGAAATCCTAAACCAGATACAATTATTGTCTTTTTGATTCCTGATGCTCATTGTCATTTACAAATGACTTCGACACCCCACAATTGGGCTGATATTGTGTAGTCTAAACCCTGAAACTTTGTCCATTTGTTCCTAGCTTGCCGTTAATTGCATTATACAGTACACTCTCAGGAAAAAAAGGGGCAGAACTTTTTCAGAGGTACTTCTACAGTATGTACCATATAAGTACTAATATGTGCACTTTTAGGTACTAATATAATATTATTATTGTTATTTTTATTAATGTTATTATTAGTAGTAGTGGTGGTAGTAGTATACAATTTATTCATTTTATTTATATATGTCTTTCATGGCACTCAAGAACACCTTAAAACAGTGAGAGTACAATAAAATCAAGACAACAAGAGACAATAAATCACATAAATGCCTGCCTGAACAGGTAAGTCTTTAGAAGTGATATAAAAGACATGAAAACTTAAATAGCAAACCTCAATAGGAAGTGTATTCCATATAGGGAGCCACATAACCAAAAGCCTGTGACCTCACAAGCACATGGGAGAGCAAGAGTTAGTGCAGAAGCCAGTCTTCTGGTGTATACTGTGTATAAAGAAGCTCTAAAATATGAGAAGATGTGAATTTCTATTTATTTATTTATATAGCATTTTTATTGGAAGCCAGTGTAAATTATTTATATATATTAATATACACTAATAAGGCATCAAAATGCACTCTCAAAAACGTATTTTCTCAGCAACAACTTCTATAGTGTTTAAGTTGCTTTGGAATATAAGTACATTTCAGATACAGCACATTTCAGATGATAAAAAAACAGATTACATTACAGAACAAAAAGCTCCACCTGGAATGGAAGCCAACCATATGGAGATATCAAAGGTCGAGAGTATCAGACATCGGAGTGCATGTATACTGTATACTGTATACTGTGCTCTGCTATAAATACCCCATTATAAGCATTTGCACCGCCTCAATCAAAACACACAAGTGTGCCTTGCGAGACTCCCATCTGTCTGTCGTTGTATGGCTGCTTTGTTTCAGTTTCCCCACAGACAGGAGTGGGGGCGGCTCAGGGAGGGTTTTGACTTTGTCTTTGGATCTCAGCTGTTTCCAACACGCCCGTCCTATCAGTCACAACGTCACCACGCTTTTCCCTCCTGGCATTGGTCCGGCCCGTGCCAGGTGTCCCTGATGGCACTGACATGACCACTAATGTGCTGCCAGATTTTTTTGCCCACCCCTGCAGCTCGGTTTTGGGGCTGATGTTCCTGGTTTATCTGCACATCGTCCATCTTCCTCCGCCCAGTTCACGGCCTTCGTTTCCGTCACTCCTCCTCCATTACAGTGGGTGAATGATTATAACACATTGTACATGGAAGTGAATGAAATGCAATTAGACTCCAGATGCAAATATGCGAATGTAATGTACTTGTAAATTAAAGAGAAACGCACTATGCTGTTCTTCGGCATTGCTTATGGCAGCCACTTACTTCAAAATGCTCTCTGAATATTCAAACAAGCTCATTTGTGATGTCTGCTGCGTGTTTGAGATGTTAACATCCCTCCACCGAGCATTAGTTATCATTCTGAACGCTTGTCGCATGGAGTACAATGGGATATAAATGAGAGCACACTCACACACACACACACATGGTACGTGCAAGCTTTTTTTTCTGCTGTGTTTGTCACCAGATACCACCATTACTGTTAACTACGCTATTAAATCCAGTTCCTATGCTGCGTTTCTCCTCTTTTTGTGTGGCGTGCTGGGACTCATAAAGCAGCAGCAGATGTTAACAGTGCGCACATTTAAAGATTAGCAGGTTTTAGACAAGCAGTAAAGCTGCGGTGGGAGAAGCGATATTAATGTAGTGGTTTTATGTTGCAGTGCAGCTCGCAATGAAGGGGGCAAAACATGAGGCACGGGGAGAGTCAGGGGTCCGGGGACATGCTGTGTGGTCATTCATGAATGCAGCCCCTCTGGAGAGGAAGAAAGAGGACCCAGGACAGGTCGGAATATTGCTAGGTTTGTTGATGTGGCATTCCGGTACAATGTTTTTATTTAAATTTTTTTCTGAGTATGAATGCACTGGGCTGCACGGTGGCGCAGTGGGTAGCACAATCGCCTCACAGCAATAAGGTCGCTGGTTCGAGCCTCGGCTGGGTCAGTTGGCATTTCTTTGTGGAGTTTGCATGTTCTCCCCGTGTTCGCGTGGGTTTCCTCCGGGTGTTCCAGTTTCCCCCACAAGTCCAAAGACATGTGGTATAGGTGAATTGGGTAAGCTAAATTGTCCGTAGTGTATGTGTGTGAATGAGTGTGTATGGATGTTTCCCAGTGATGGGTTGCAGCTGGAAGGGCATCCGCTGCGTAAAACATATGCTGGATAAGTTGGCGGTTGTGTGTGGCGACCCCAGATAAATAAAGGGACTAAGCCGAAAAGAAAATGAATGAATGAATGAATGCACTGTTCTCCTATAAATGCAGCATACATCACTAATCCAGTAAGCTAAAGATATAAAACAGTTTTATAACTGCAGTATAAGTTAATTTGATTTTTCATGTGAATCATAAAATATAAGCGCAAAGTTTGCTGCTTTGCTCTGATTTGCAATATTCATTTTATTATTTTGACTGGATCAATTATACATCCCAAAAGTCTTGGATATTACACTGACACCTATTGGCATGGTTGTATTAAGGTATTAATCACCTTTATTTTTTATATTTTTCCCAAGATGTTTATATGCTTATAAATAATGAAATAATTGTATCTTAAATATAATCATGCAATTCTGTAATGTACTTTTTTTTTTTTTTTTACTAAATTATGAAAATAATCAGTGACATTAGTGACATTAAAAAACTCTATTTAAGGATCACCCCAACCTCAAAGATGTAATAATTGTCATTTCAAATGTCTACAGTTTGTCACTATCCTTCAAATCACTAATCATTTTTTTCTCGCAATATGTTTTAAATTACTTAGAATATAATAACATTTTGTAGGATCACTTATATTTTTATAACTTTTAATGAGGTGAAGAATAAGTATAATGTTTGCATAAATATATCTCTTGTGCTGAATGATGGTAGAACACTATTTCATCCACATTTTGACATTTTAATTTTGTCACACTTTATTTAAAGGTACATTTCTCGCCATTAATCAACCATTTACTACTATTTTTCCTCAATAAACTCCTAATTTTCTGCTTATTTATAGTTATTAAGGTAGTAGTTAGGTTTATGTATGATTATGGATGTATAATATGATCATGCAGAATATGTGCTTTATAAGTACTAATAAACAGCCAATATATTAATAATAGGCATGGTAATAAGCCACTAGTTAATAGTGAGTATTGGTACTTAAACTAAAGTGTTACCATTTTTTATTATTAAAAATATATGACAGAAAAGAAAAAGCATATGACAAATCAAAACAAACCAATTGTTTGTTTGTTTTTTTGCATGTTTTTGTACAAACTTACTGTAAATGTAACATAAAACAAAAAACAAAATCATGCTTTCCTCAAACCTTGTGCTGTCTGTTGTCAGGCAGGCTTAATTGTCTACACTTGACTGAGACGTGTGTGTCATTGGACATAAATCAGCAGACTTTAGATCTGTTTACTGTCCTTTATCAGCTGAATATTAATGCATGCAGAAACAGCTTGAGAGTACATGGCCGTAGCCTCTCCTCCTTGAACCTGCAGACTCCTTTAATTACTCCTGACCTGCTTGTGTGGATTCAAGCTCACAAATCACACACTACTATATTGTTGTGTCTGACAGGAGACAATGAGCGTAGCTGTGATTTAGGGCTGGAGATTGACACCCAGAGAACCAAATACAGATGAGACAACAACACAGTGAGTGGCTCTGTTTTAAGGAAGCCATTCTGGCAAAGGTGATGGTCAATACAATAGGATATTGAGTACAGAGATATAAGACCTATATTGCTGTATATACTGTATTATTATTATTATTATTATTATTATTATTATATATATATTTTTTTTTATTATTATTATTATTAATCATAATATATTTATTATGCAGTATATTTTATAATCAATTTCTATATGTAAAATTATATAAATATATATATATATATATATATTTTTTAAATTGCCTGCAAATTGCTGTAAATATAAATTAATATTATATCGTTTAGTATTTATAATAGGACTTTATAATCTATTTTTATATAATACCCCATTTCCCTTTTTATAAATATAAAAAACAGTATACATATAAACATATATATATATATATATATATATATATATATAT
>CAIGQV010017386.1:9818463-9845359 GCA_903798115.1 Danio jaintianensis
TTTTTTTTCAAATAGTATTTGTGAACAAGAATAGCCTGCCCAATTTCAGGTAAGAAGACCGCTGGAGATTTTTTTCATGTTAATTTGTTCAGTGCTTCTTCAGATGCAAACACTTGAGGTAGCCTAGTTGACGTTGACAACTTAGTTATCAATCAATATTCATTCATTCATTCATTTTCTTTTCGGCTTAGTCCCTTTATTAATCTGGGGTCGCCACAGCAGGATGAACCGCCAACTTATCCAGCATATGTTTTACGCAGCGGATGCCCTTCCAGCTGCAACCCATCACTGGGAAACACCCATACACACTCATTCACACACATACACTAAGGACAATTTTTAGCTTACCCAATTCACCTATACCGCATGTCTTTGGACTTGTGGGGGAAACCGGAGCACCCGGAGGAAACCCACGCGAACACGGGGAAAACATGCATATATATATATATATACTGTAACACTTAGAAACAAAAAAATGTTCTATGTATTGTTTTCATAATTTGTAATTTATGTACAGCCCACTCAAACACACTTTGTCTTACAAAAGCTGCCGTCATCACAAAAACTTAAAGATGACAAAGATGTGGAGAGGCAGAAAAGCCTCGGTTTTCCTTGCCTGAGCAACCGATCTCCTTCATGAGCAATTAGGAGTCTGTAGCAGCGATGGCTTCAGACAGCTTCAAGAGTCCTGCATTCTGCTCTCATGTCTAATGCTCACACCTCCTGCTCATCTGTAAATACATTTGCAGCGATTTAACATTCAGGCATCATCCAAACTGCTGAGGGTGATTTTTTTTTTTTTTTTCACCCACTGGCAAAGATATAAATTTATTTATATAAAATATATATTATTATTCAAAAGTACAGGTTCAAATGTTTTAATTTAAATACAATTCTAATTCTTTACTTTTTTATTCTTTACTTTTTTACTTTTCTAATTCTTTATTTTTTTTAATAGATGATTTTATTCTTTGCTTTCTCTTTCTTTCTTTCTTTCTTTCTTTCTTTCTTTCTTTCTTTCTTTCTTTCTTTCTTTCTTTTTTTCTTTCTTTCTTTCTTTCTTTCTTTCTTTCCCTTTTTTTTTCATATTTATTCAGGAAACATATTGAAATCTGATTTGTGAGCAAAGCCTTATTTCCAGTCAGATTTGTTTAGCTGATTGATTTAGTTCACAAAACTACTCTCAGTCTCAAAGATTTATTAATCTCACCAGTCAACTTCTACAATTCATCTCATTTTATGGCAAGCAGTTTTAAAATTGTATCTATATAATATATTAGTATATTTTTATGCCACTACTGTGCTAGTGCTTGTTCCTAGTTTTCCACCAAGTATGTGTACCTATTCCTTTTTGTAGCTACTAGTTCTTATTCTTCAGCTACTAGTGCCTTTTTAAAATATACTACTGCTTACTCTTTAGAAACTGCTTTTAGATAATAATAATAATAATAATAATAATAATAATAATAATAATAATGATAATGATTAGTTTGCTATACTCCTTTGGTGTCCCACACAAGATGTCAAATCATGAACGAACTCATGAGTGGCTAAAAAGTGGCTAAACAGTCTTTCTTGGGCTGTTTTTCACACTTCCAGTCTGACCACATCACATGACGGTGAACATAAAAAAAACCCCAGCACATTCTGGAAAAGATTCTGTTTCACATTCACATTCTGTTTTCTTCCACAATGACTTATGGGTTCAAATAAAATCCCCCCTGAGTGTTTTAACCCATTTGCAGCCCTAGCAAGCAGCTTGTTACTGCCTGCCTTTCCTCTGGCTGCCCGTCTGCCTTTTCACTCCGTCATTCCACACTTCTGCTGCCACCAGCGCAGACAGAGATGGACTGTGACAGCAGGCGGTGGGCAGTGCCTGATCCCAGACCTGCGCCACCCCCATCGCCCCACAGCCTCTCGCGCGCCGCTGGCCGGAGGAGCTCGGCACTAAACACATGTATCACTGTAATGTCTTGTGAAGGGCCACTTTGCCAAGAGTATTAATTAGAGGTCAGGCTTTTGGGGAG
Source organism: Danio jaintianensis (assembly GCA_903798115.1). Lineage (NCBI taxonomy): Eukaryota > Metazoa > Chordata > Actinopteri > Cypriniformes > Danionidae > Danio > Danio jaintianensis. Next base: position 9,820,491 of record CAIGQV010017386.1, read on the forward strand.
CTGCTTTGTTTCAGCCCCAACTCAACACACTGCCAGGTCAGGGCTTCACTCCAGCATGGCTACGAGGGAGGCCTGTGTGTGTGTGGTGTGTGTGTTTGTGTGCCACACTGCTTGATCTCCGTGTGGCTTTTTATGTGCACAAGAATCAAGAGTATAGCTACAAAAGGTGAAAGTTCATTTGAAGTAATTAAATGCTTGATTTTTTTTTTTGTTGCTACTTGTGCTCTCTGTGTCATCTTATGGCACATTCTCACTCATGTTCATCCACACATACTCACAGTTTTCAGTGATAAATAGGGGGTCATGACTTGGATAGTGTGCATAATATACAGTCAAGCCCAAAATTATTCATACCTCTGGCAAATTCTGACTTAAAGTTACTTTTATTCAACCAGCAAGGTTGAAATGACCCAGGCTTCTCCCAAATGATAATTAGAAAATTTACAAGATGCATCATTGTGAAAAAATATATTTCTCAGCTTTCATTCACATTTGAACAAAAAGTTTATGTCAGAACTTGCCAGGGTATGAATAATTTTGGGCTTGACTGTATATTTATACCAAATGAAGATTTGACCCATTGATCATTTATGGGGATTTGACAGATTGTCTGACCCCTCTTTTCATTTTATTTGTTTGTTTGTTTGGTTGATTTATTTAATTTTATTTTATTAAAGCAAATAGACATTTGCTAATTAGTTAACAAATATTTGTAACTTTAATCCAATGTAGGGCCAGACAGAATCTGCTGACACTTTTTTTTATTCTTGCGCAGAGTTTTGTAAAAAAATAAAAAATAAAAACTGAATGATTTTGGGAGTATAGTAACTAAAAACTCAAAACATGAAATAAAAAATAACAATAAATAAAATAAATATATAAACGTTTTAACTTTTATTTAAGGTTTACAATGCAAATCCAATTAGATTCACTTCTTTGGTAAAAAATAATAATAATAGCAAGTCTCACATATATTATACACTAAAAGACAGAATCTATTACAAACTATATTGTAAATAAATCACATAAACATTTGCATATTAATCAATAATATTATTTTATAATTAATATAAAACTGAATAAATCTATATTTATATACATTTACATAAGTAAACAAATGAAAAAATCTGAAAATCTAAATCTGTTATCATTGACCCACTTTATATTATATTATATTATATTATATTATATTATATTATATTATATTATATTATATTATATTATATTATATTAATGTATAAGTTTGTTGTATTTTTTTTAATACGTTAGTGAATATTTCAAATGTTATTTTTATGAGTGGAACACAGTTTTTTTTGTGTGTGTAATTTGAGTATATAAGATTTGTGTTGGCGACGCGGTGGCGCAGTGGGTAGCACGTTCGCCTCACAGCAAGAAGGTCGCTGGTTCGAGCCTCGGCTGGGTCAGTTGGCGTTTCTGTGTGGAGTTTGCATGTTCTCCCCGTGTTCGCGTGGGTTTCCTCCGGGTGCTCCGGTTTCCCCCACAAGTCCAAAGACATGCTGTATAGGTGAATTGGGTAAGCTAAAAATTGTCCGTAGTGTATGTGTGTGAATGAGTGTGTATGGATGTTTCCCAGAGATGGGTTGCAGCTGGAAGGGCATCCGCTGCGTGGAACATATGCTGGATAAGTTGGCGGTTCATTCCACTGTGGCGACCCCAGATTAATAAAGGGACTAAGCCGAAAAGAAAATGAATGAATGAATGAAGATTTGTGTTTTTCATTCCTGTGTTTTGTTACATTTACTATCATTTCCAATCATTTCAAAACCGTATTTGACCTAAACATTTTTTATTTTTATAACATTCCAGTCATCTCTCATTGCCTCCTGTCCCCTGCACACAGTTTGTTAGTGCCATGGCAATCAGTCCAGACAGACCCGTACAGCTGTTTGGGAGATGACCGTGTCAGAAGTTAACAGGATTTCATCCCGCTATGAAAACCAGAGATAGAAATCGGAAAATGTTTATGTGATATTGCATCCAGAGTGACAACTGTCAATAGTTTGTGGATGGAGGTGAGGCAGGTATGGATTTTTGAAAGGCGCTCTTCCAACCCTGCCTGTCATTAGATAGTGAGCAGCTTCAGTTTGCCTGTGCATGTTCAAAATTTAATCTGTCGACAAATGCTGTATTAATAGGGTCCAGAGAGACAGGGAAGAAAAGGAGGAGAGGAACGGGCCAGACGGTGTGCAGTCACACCCTACAGAACCTTACAGACAATGTGTTATTAGTTAAAGAGATTGAGGTACTGAACAAAGAAGGCAATGAAAACTATTTTGTATTGTTTATCTATTTATAAAAAACCTATCATTCATTCATTCATTCATTCATTCATTCAATCATTAATTCATTTTCCTTCGGCTTAGTCCCTTATTTATCAGGGGTCGCCACAGCGGAATGAACCGCCAACTATTCCAGTATATTTTTTCATGCAGCGGATGCCCTTCCAGCCGCAAGCCAGTAATGGGAAATCAAACCTTTCATTGAAATATAACAATTGGAAATGGAAATCACATTAGGCATTTCTTGGTTGGACTTTTTTCAACCTCCACTTGCTCAGATAACAGCTGTGAGTGTTCAAATTAGAGAGCATTTTTCCATACATGATCTTTCTAGATCCTTCAGGTTCTCTGGTCCATGTTGGTGCTCTTTCCTTCACCGGTCGTTTTCTATACAGGGTTGAGGTCAGGAGATTGTGATGGCCACTGGAAAAACTTATTTTTGTTGTATGCCCATTGTGGAGGTTTGTTTTGGATCCTTCTTATTATGGAAGATCCAACCATGCCCTATTTTAAGACTGCTAGCATAAGCAGTCAGATTTTCATTTTTTAAAACTGTTTGTATTTGCAAGAATCTGGGACCCTGTCTAACTAATTAACATACAGGCTGTCTGGGGAAAATGATAAATAAAAAAACGTCCTAAGCATTAAAGACCCTCCAATTTATTTAACTGTGAAAATGGGGTACCTTATACCATGCATGAACAAAACCCATCCTGTGTGTTTGCTAATGAAAAGCTCTTTACTGGGGGTTTCATCTGACTTGAACTGTCTCATTTGAAGGGCCAGTAGTGCCTGACAGCTGTACTGTATATACTGGAAATACAAAAGTCCTCTTTCAGGCAAATTTAGAATATCTCCATTTGATTCTAACTTTTTAATTATTAAATGGAATTTTTCAATGCATTACATATTTTTCTTACAGCCACTTTCTGTTTTCGGAAGCTCAACAATCTTTTGCTTCAAATTAGAACTTGCTTTTTGCTTTTACTCGTTTTAATGGATGAATGATGGTATTTGTATTTGCCTTTTTTTTTCGTATTTATGTATGAAATTGAGAGCCGCTGCAGGGCTCTTTTGTGTTTGGACTCAAAAATGTAAATATGAATGAAAAATATTCTTCAGTGGTGCCAATAATTGTGTATTGGATAAAAATGTTTATTTCATAATGAGATTTGCCCCCCATTTTCAATAGATTTATTTAAAAGAAAGGTTAGGCTTTTGTAAATCTTTTGAATGAAAGATACTGTATAAACGGTGAGCAAAGTTCTATTTTAACAGCATTCTTTGCTCATATTTACTAAGGAACGCCAATAATTTTTAAGCATTTATGTTTATTTGTTCTTTTTCTATATATTTCTTTTGAATTTGAATATACAGTATATATATACAGTATACAATTTATTTTATTTAACTGTTCATTTTTAATTGCTTGTACTATAGGTTTTAACTGCACAATATGTACAATGTCTCGGTCAAAATAATTAACAATAACATTTCATTTTGGTTTTATTTTTTCCCCTCATAAATCCCATATTTGTTTCTCCGTAAATCTCATATCCTAAATTAGTTTGTCACAAAACCCAATCCTCTAAGTTCAAACATCCTAGTGTACCAAATGACAATCTCACAACAGCAAACAAAGAAAAAAAGGCAGCCCTAGATGTTCATAAAGTAGAGTTTGTCCCGTACGTCGAGGTCTCCTCTTTACTGAAATACACACAGTGGCAGTGAAGAGGCATGACCGCTCCAGCAATTACTGACTCCGCACCTCTGACTCTTTAATTTGTTCCTCACGGACTTGCCTGAAGCCAATACGCAAAATCAATAGTCTCTCCTCCAGAAGAACTACTGCCAACAGCTGCACTGACATATGAAGATACATGCTCTCACATGAGGTCAAAAAAACAGAGCATTGCACATATTGTTTTGTGTCACGTGTTTGTGTATAACACGCTCAGTGACGGGCTTAATTGTTTGTTTATGTTTTTTTTTCCCTTCTTTCTGCGCTCTCTTTATTCTTCTACAAATCCGCTAAGTGGCTGTCTGTCAACACGAGGTAAATTGTTCTAACTGAGCTGTTAATCTATGCTAGATCCATGAGCTATTTAGTTGTAGTGCAGTAAGTGTTTCTCTGTTCGGAGGAAACCACTCATTAACACAGCATGTAACAGGATTTGCTCTTAGCACTTAGCAGTTGTCGAAATCCACTTTACCTGTTTTTTTTCTCATTACGTGATAATGGACGAAGAATCACAGTGACTCGATAGCCTCGCAATTAATCTCATCTGCATTGTGTTAAAAGTGTTGCTGCTCCACGATGTATTTATTTTCTTCTAAAGTACATATGGGGTTAAATAGAAATTAGAGAAGGGTTGCTTTGGGGTCACCTGACTATGCTGTACATTTTATTAACATAACTTGTGTAATTGAATAGAATGGAAGTTGTTTTATTGATGAAAATCATAGCCTTTTTTTCTGTACACAACTCTGTAATGCAATAGCTGGAACATAAGAAGATCCCTATAAAAGCCGCCACCGCGCTTTTTGCTTCTGCACTGTAATGCATGACATATTTGAGAATATTAGGAGAAATTAAACAAAGTGAAATTTTAATGGTGAAGCATGCTTATTTTTCCATGTTGTGTTATATATTTTAATCCACTATGTTTAATTTCTTCTTTAATATTCAGAAATTATAACTGATGTGTTCTTACATGTTTATTTAATTAATATTCATTCATAAATTTTTCTTTGGCTTAGTCACTTTATTCATCAGGGGTCGCTACAGCAGAATGAACCGCCAACTTACCCAGCATGTTTTACACAGTGGATGCCCTTCCAGCTGCAACCCAGTACTGGGAAACACCCATACACACTCATTCACACTCATACACTACGGCCAATTTAATTCATTCAATTCACCTGTACTGCATGTCTTTGGACTGTGGGGGAAACCGGAGCACCCGGAGGAAACCCAGAGGGAGAACATGCAAACTCAACACAGAAATGCCAACTGCCCCAGCCGGCACTCGAACCAGGGACCTTCTTGCTGTGAGGCAATAGAAATAGAAAATATATATATATATATATTATTATTATTATTTTTTTACAATATTATAAACTAATTCTGTTTATTCTCAGACTATTAAACATGAATATTTTAGAATTTTAGTTCTACATTTAATACTTAGAACATCAGGAAAAACATTTTTTGTGTTTCTAGTAAATGTAAAATATATATTTTTTAAAGACATTTTGAAGTTTATTTAAGCTTTTGTTCTTTCTCAAATTTTCTATTCACTTAATAATGGCAAATATATTTTTGGATTTGAACCCAAATGTTCTCATCATTTTAGTTTTTTCCAAATGCTAATATGTAGCCTAATTATTTTTGAATATTAGCATCAATGTTGGGTGTAGTTGGTTACATCAATTAAATAACCTTTCCGCTGAAAAAGTAAAGTTAGGGATGACTCTTTATTTTTAGGTAATTCAATTACAGTTACAGTTTTATATTAATAATAAATAAATAATAATAATAATAAATTCTGAGAAGCAAAGAATGTAGCCTATATTTTGCAGAATAATTCTAATTTTTTTCAACTAAAGAAGAAAATGTGAAGAAAATTGCTTACAGTATGCTTAAGAAATACACTGAAGTTAGTTCATGACGATATAAGCTATAATGTACAAGCAGAGTATTATTATTGAGATATTTTATGTAACACAATTTTTCTACTAAATAAGGTTTTATTTGTCCAGAAATTGCACATGCTTACGAAACATTCTATTGTTTTTTTATAAATGTATATGTATGAAATATGGTGTCACTAATATGAATACATTTTGTGTTTTGATGATAAATATATTGTTTAACAATTCTTTTTTTTAAACAAAACAACTAAAAGGCCTTGTTTGACTCAAATATAAAGATTTAAGAGTTTAATTTCTATTGTCTATTCATTGAGATTTATTTAGATTTTTAGTATTGAGTCAATTAATTAAATGCCTCATTAAAGTAACTTTTAAAATTACTTTTCAGACAAAGTAATTAGAAAAGAAATTCGTTTTTTAAACTAACTGATTAGATTATATGATAATACATGTTCAAATTGTATCCGATATAATGTATCATTATTTATAAAATATTTGTATAATGTATATATTTATTAATGTTGGTTTGCCATACAGACACACAAGATTAATAATAAATAATAAAAGTATTAGTAGTAATAATAATAATAATTATAATTTTGATTATTATGATTTAAAATGAGCTCAATTCATTTTTACCAAAGAAAATTGCATTATGATTGATATTGAATGTGACTTTGATTTCATGTCATTAAACTCCAGTTATTTATTTAATTTTACTCCCAATAGTATCCTACTAAAGTTCATGTGTAACTTTTTGAGCTTCGTGTGATTGTACTGTGAGTCAAGAGCGAAATCTTTCTCCCTGGGCGTCTTATTTTTAGACATTGTACATGGGCTAAAGACCTAATGACATTAATTGTGACTTCAAGCTAAGTTTACAAAGTTTTTGGCCTAGAAAGTGACCGGTGGCCTGGCGTTAGACCTGTTGGAGGGCCTCTGTTCATTACCGTTATGGGCAGGGGGTGGTCCGTATGTTTGTGTGTGTGTGCGTGTCTGTGTGTATTATGGTGTTTTCAGGGCCGGACTGTGAAATGCCGGTGAGGAACAGCCTGCAGACTGTTTGCGCTGATGTCACAGAGAGGTATGATGACGTGTGCAGTTAGGTCTGTCAGTGTTCATCCATCAGCAGTGTGGCCGGTCACTGGCCTCTCTCCATCCCCACAGCTGAGACCAATGTGGACAGACAGTTGGAGCCCCTCGTATTTAAAGCTAAGAAGTTCAGACAGATGACACCCCTCAGGGAGACCTGCAAATGTGCGTCCCCTCGCCTGCGCTTTTTCTATTTCCCCGAGTGAGGCGAGAGATCCTGCTTATTGCCTGTCACTCACTATGTTTATATGGACAACAATATTCCCACATAATTAAGATAATACTCTGATTAAACATCTACCAACAGTTTACAATATTATCAATATTCCTCTATTAACATGATTAAGATGAGGTTTTGATTACGAATCTATCAAGTAAACAGATTTGTCGAAAATCTTACTTGAAGTAAACAAACTGAATTGTGTCAGGTGGAGTATTCACATTAGTTCAGTATATAGAGTTGAAGATAAAATTATTAACCCTCCTGTGATATTTATTCATTCATTCATTTTCTTTTCGGCTTAGTCCCTTTATTAATCCGGGGTCGCCACAGCGGAATGAACCGCCAACTTATCCAGCATTTGTTTTTCGCAGCGGATGCCCTTCCAGCTGCAACCCATCACTGGGAAACATCCACACACACTCATTCACACACATACACTACGGACAATTTAGCCTACCCAATTTACCTATACCACATGTTTTTGGACTTGTGGGGGAAACCGGAGCACCCGGAGGAAACCCACGCGAACACGGGGAGAACATGCAAACTCCACACAGAAATGCCAACTGACCCAGCCGAGGCTCGAACCAGCGACCTTCTTGCTGTGAGGCGAATGTGCTACTCACTGCGCCACCGTCACTGCGCCACCTGTGATATTTAATTCTTTGCAATATTATGTTTAACAGAGCATTTCATTTATTATTTTTTTTCTAGAGAAATTCTCATTTCTTTTAGATTGGCTGAAATAGTAAAACATAAAAACCCCCAAATTAAAAAAGAAAAAGAAAAATGTAAACACTGAAAAGGTCAAAATTATTAGCCTGTTAAATGTAAGAAATTGAGATCATGAGAACAGTCCTCTTATTCCATTTTATTTTACATTTATTACTGAGAAAAGACACAAACATTTTGGCAGGAAGCGTTCCTCAATTTTTAAATCACTGGTTATGTCGATGTCATCATTCATTAGCTATTATTCAATTACTAAAGTCATTAACTCATTCAGTTATTTCCACTTGAATACTTTTCCTGTATATCTACAGTATACAACACAGAAGACCACATCCACCAATAGACTACACCATAAACAAAAAGAAGAATTCTCCAGGATCATACATCACCACAAATCCACAATTTAAGCAGATCATCAATATCTACTTCATCAATCAACTTTAAATTGCATACCAATGGAAAAAACCTATGATTTAAAAAAATCAAAAATACATCGTCATGCTCAATCATTGTTTTTTTTTTTTACACTGTAAATACTCAATATTTATTGTATACAATAAAGTTGTTGATTTTTAATTGGCTACAGAACAAACCACTGTTGTCCAATGACTCGCCTAATTAACTTAACTTGTGCAGTTAACCCAATTAACTTAGTTAAGTGTTTAAACGGCACTATAAGTTGAATGCTAGTATCTTGTAAAATAACTAGTAAAATGTTATGTACTGTCATTATAGCAAAGACAAAAGAAATTAGTTATTAGAAATAACTTTTTAGATTAAAACTGTTGTTTAAAAATGTGTTGAAACTAAATATTATAATATAATATAATAATATAATATAAAAAAAAAAAGAATTTGAATTTCACAGGAGGGCTAATAATTTTGTCTTCAACTGTACATGAACAGGATACACACAAAACACTGATTAACAACACACTCTGAGTTTGCAGAATTAGACACATTCCAGTCATATTTTGTTGATCTTTTTGTTGAACATTGTTCCTGTCCAAATATGTAATCTTAACCTAATCCGTTCCATTAAACCTAACCTTAACTTTTAAGTTATTCAAGTCTAAACTTGACATAAACTTTAAGCTTGTGTTTTAAATCTGATTGCATGATTAGAATGTTGTCAATGCTGGAACATTTTGCACTTGGTAAAATCAGGTTCTGTGTATAGCATGGCAAATAATTAATTGCACTCAAAGCTTTTCTTTTTTTTTTAAACAGCCAAAACGGTGTATGGTACATAAAAAAAACAACAACTGTATATTCATATGTAAAAATGTTAAGGAAACATCTGATGACATTGAGTAGGCAATGTAATCTACTATGATGTAAAATGGGAACATAAAAGGAATATTCTGAAGCAACTCATATAAACACCTTAATCATAATATTGTCAGAATTCATTGATTCATTCATTTTCTTTTCGGCTTAGTCCTTTTATTAATCAGGGGTCGCCACAGCGGAATGAATCGCCAACTTATCCAGCATATGTTTTACGCAGCGGATGCCCTTCCAGCTGCAACCCATCACTGGGAAACACCCATACACTCTCATTCACACATACACTACGGACAATTTAGCTTACCCAATTCACCTATACCACATGTCTTTGGACTTGTGGGGGAAACCAGAGCACCCGGAGGAAACCCACGCCAACACGGGAAGAACATGCAAACTCCACACAGAAATGCCAACTGACCCAGCTGAGGCTCGAAACAGCAACCTTCTTGCTGTGAGGCGACAGCGCTACCCACTGCGCCACCGCACCGCCCATATTGTCAGAATAAGTTAAATAACTAGATTACGAATGTCCATGCAACCATAGTTGAGTGTTTGAACTCTGTTGTTGACTATAGCTGGTCATCTAAGAGTCTATAATGAACCTCTGCTTGCGTCTCTCCTGGAGCTCTTCAATGAGATGTAAAGGGAGAAAATAAGGCTCCGTCTCATTCTGGTTGCCTAATACCAGGAGACACTTTGAACAAGTGGAAACATGACCCGTGGACCACAAGCCACAAATTCTAAATCATTGATGAGATGCTCCTCTTAGCTATACGCTCTGGCCACGTCTGTCAATCTTCTGTGCCAATTATGCACCACCATCCTTTATGTTTTTCAAGGAAGAGGTTGTGTTTTTGCTGTGACCTTCTCTTAATGCCGGATTCATGCTCGAAGCATCCTGTGATATTGTTCTTTTCCGTCACATCAGAATGATTGCTGTCATTATACATTTTATTTGATTGCCCGCTACTAAGATTAACTACATGGCTGAAATGCGTACCTCTGCCAGCTGTGTTCGTTGAGGATCAGTTGAAGTTGCTCTTTAATAATGTAGCTGTCAAGACAGTTCTCACTTATGTTGCATTAAAGTATTAACTTTGTCGTTGGTGTTTTTAACAGAAAATAGTTTCAAGTAAAAGCTGCAATAAATTGCAGGACTTTTAGGATCAGAACAGATATTTGTAAACTCTAGACAGCATGAGATGATGATGATATACTACTAGATTTTCAAGTTCAGAACACAACAAACTCGAGCAAAAACACAAGACTCATTTCTAAGAGAAGATAAATTAAATAGAAAATAAATAAATTTTTGATAAATTATAAGCAAAGAATCTTATGTGGAGGAAATAAGTGTCGTACTTCTTTGTGCTGAGTAAAAATAAATAAGAGACACAAAGCAAGAAAAGTGCATTTGGATGCAATCTTGGGTAAATTAGAAGTTAATTGCACATTTGCTCAGAAACAATATTTGTGACCCTGGACCACAAAACCAGTCATTTTTGGAAATTGAGTTACATCATCTGAAAGCTGAATACATAATTTTTCCATTGATTTCCAATTAAAAAATGTGGAGTCTAAGGGTTCAATAAAATCTAAATATCGAGAAAATTATTTATTTATTATTTATTTTGATAAAAATTATGGTTAAAAATGTACAAAATATATTTATGGTAGATGGTAATATTCAAATGATTTTTGACATACAAGAAAAACATTTATTCTTAACTCATATAATGGATTTTTGACAACGCAATCTCTTTTTGATTTAGTGGCTAATTCATATTCTTTTTATTTGTACATTTTAGTATGATTTGTTCATCCCCCAATGAAGGGTAGGGTTAGGCTGGGGTTTGGGGGCATGTCTCTTCTTTTAAAAATCTTGTGAAATAATTATTTTTCTGACAATACCTCAAATTGTTTCCTCGTGAGATCAGGCTGTCTTTTCCCACAAATATACCAATGGAACTTTAGACAACTGCTCTGTTGTATCTTTGTTTGGAAGTAAATTGTAAGTATCCAACAACTGATAATATAATCCATTATCAATCACTATTACAATTTTATATGACTTTAAGCAATTCAACTTGTTCAAACTGTAATTAAACATAATTAAATGTAATTAAACTGTAGTTAAACATTTTGTCATGATCAAAAGTCATGTAACATTTCAGCCTTAAGTTAATTATTAACAGCTAGTAATAAAGAAGCATAAAATAGTATTTGTGTCGTTATATTAGATTTATATGCATTATTTTTTGTGCAGTATTTGTGTTTGGAGAAAGCACATAACCTGGCTACACTGAGATTTTAACAGCCCAGAACTGAAATTAGTCCAACACATTAAAAAAATTATGATAAATAAATACCTTGTTTAAGCACTTTGCTTTTATGAGAAAATTTTTGAGATTTCTGTCAGTATGCATGAGCACTCAAGACTATTCTAATGCTTCTGATTTTTAAACTCAACAGAAACCAGTTTGATTGGTTATAATCTCAGCAATGCAAAACAAACAAGCAAACAAAAACATATACAGATCTGAGTGTAATGCTGCAAAGTGACACCTCATTCATTTTCATGACAGCTGTAATAGTTTAGTTTAACCCCATTGTCTTGATTTTGTGCAACATATATTTTACTTCATTAAATATAATATTTGAATAAATACTTTAATATTACATTTGAACATATTTTTAAAGGTAAACAAGAGACGGAGCTCAAACGCTTCGACTTTCAGACCCTCGAATCCACTGAGCTTGTATATTCATTAAAGTCCAGAAACAAATGTTTTGTGAGAACTTCAGATTGTTTATTGATTTTCATCTCTGAAGCTTGAGTAAGTCTGTATGAGGGGCTCCCGTGGGACGCCGGTGTCGCGTTTCAGACCTCTCTGCACACTGTGCCATGTCAACTCCTGGGATATGAATGAGCGAGAGGACAGAGCTTCTCATTACAGGCCTGCAGCTCACCATCTCACGCAGGCCTTTACTGGACATTTTTTGAGTCCACGCTGCGCTGCTGTGATCCAGCACAGAGAAATACACTGGAGTGAAGGGTTAGTTAGTTCAGCTTGATCTGAGCTGGAGAAATTCATTTGTTGAGGTGAGATAATGGGTTCAGGTTAATTCAGTCGCGTTGAATGATATCAAATGTAAATTAAGTTAACCATATAATGCACAAGTTACCTGACAAATAACAGACAGACAGACAGACAGACAGACAGACAGACAGACAGACAGACAGACAGATAGATAGATAGATAGATAGATAGATAGATAGACAGACTTTAGTGAAAACTTTTAATAAAAAAAAACATTACAAAATTCATAAACAAATGAAACCTGTCATACATTTTCTATGCACCTTTCTGTGATGCATCCATGTTTTTTATTCATCCATGTAACTTACTGCATGCTGAAGGTGACCCCATTCACCAGATAAAAAAATAAATATATATATTTATATATATATATATATATATATATATATATATATATATATATATATATATAATCTAACAACATGTTCACAGTGTAAGTAAAGCTAAACAAAAAGTATGTAAAAATATGATAATTATTTATTTATTTTTTACAAATGACTAATAATCATCAATATAAAATCTAAATGATTAGGCAATACATTTACAATATGCATTCAAAATTAATTTATTCCCAGTGATATCAAATTATTTCTGATGGTTTCTGATGACAGTTCTGATGTTGCTTTGCTTCTATATAAATGAAATGTAGTTTGGGAGCAGCCTTAAACTTTGATGTCATCTTAATGAAAGTTTCATTCATATTTCATTTTCATTCATCATTTTAAAGCTTCTGTGTAGATAAGTTAAAGCAATAATTTCATAACATTACCTCTGCATTTGTAATTCACATGCAATTCTGAAGCCACCTTTTTGTGCATATCTCACATCTTCACAGTGTAAAAATGTACCATAGTAACACCTTGTTTTTTTTTGTTGTTTTTTTTTGTGTAAATGTCAACATGTGAGAACACACGCAGACATGATCGAGAACTGGCACTCAACACTGCATCTACTTAACAGACACACTCCGCTAGCTGTCTTACGTATGTCACTCTCATAGAAATAGCACTGATTTAAGTACCAACCATTCACAGCATCTGTGCTTTTTGGCAATCATCTTCTTTTGGCACATGGACTTCTTCATTTAGATTCTTGGATTTTCTTCTCGAATGGGCCTTGAGAACAAACAGCCACTTTGCCAATGGCTCCACATTGACAGTCCCAGATTGGGAAGATCTGTGAACTGACCTTAGTGCACGCCGTGTCTGAACAGGTTCCTGATATCGCATGACCGCTCATAATGGTGCGTAAGCCACACTGTCAGCACTGAGCCTCTCTTCAAAAACCATTGGGCAGCAGCTCTTGATCTTCTCAGTCACTTGTTTTAAAGGGGTCACAAACTGTCTTTATTTGCTTGTTTTATACTGTTTGTTGAGGTCCACTTCTAATATTCAAGTGCACATTTAAAAAACATCATGATTTAGAAGTAATAGCCTAATTTTTTGGACTGGTCGTTTTTTTACCCTCCTCATCGGAACACATGGTTTAAATATTTGTGGTGGATTATTGACGCCAAAGTCTCTTTAAGGCAAGTCATTTCAGTCAGCAGCCATCTTTGAGATTCCTCTCTGGCATGCAAGTGCGTCTCTCTTTAAATTGGGAATTTCTCCAAAACTATTTGACAAGCTTATTTAACACCATTTATATATATTTTTTACAACAACTTGCTATTCAATTTTGTTCAATCAATCAATAAAAAAACTGTCAGGTTGTCCAAGCTAATGTACATGTGCACTCGAAGGGAGCGAGTTCACAACATCAACTACCGTAATAATCAATATCTTATGTGTTAGACAATATCATCATTTGAATAATGCCGTGTCCAATCGTGCTGGTAAAATATCTTCTCCCAAAATGACAGAGACCTCTTTGTTGACAAGTTTGTGGGCGTTTAAGGGGCTGCCATCATGTGATTTACGTTTGAATGGTGAAGAAGGGAATTCTTATGTGAGGTGTTTCTAATGCAGCATCTGTGGGCAACATGATAACCCAACATGATAACTTCTGCTGCTGAGAAACCCAGAAATGTAAAAAGATCTATAAAGCTGCAGAAACTGTCATAAAGAACATGCGTTATTACCAAACCCCTCCTCCGGAGAATTGTCAGTCTAAAGCATCCACATTAACCATTGCATTTTTCACCATTCAGAATATTCAGTGATCTTTGTACGCCCACTGGTGTGATTGGCTGACAGTTTTGCATATTTAAACATATTTCGAAAGGTCAAAAGGACAGCTGTGTACCCACCAATGTAAACAGCCTGCAGCCTTCTTCTTAGATGGACACTAGTGTGATTTAGGTCAAGCATTGCATAAATAATCAGTACATACATCAAACTATCTGTAAAAACAGACAAAGCGATAGTGATCTTGTAATAAAAACAATTACTTATACATGTGTGGTGCGATATAGGATTCAATGTAGTAGGAAAAACATTGTCTTTTAGTTTAAATCTTTCTGAAAAAAGAAACAGTGTTGAATTGTTCATTGTTTGAAAACAGATCCATAGTAAAGTTCTTACTGACATGGTCTGGAGTTTAATTAAAAATAAAGTTCATCCACTCATTCCTAATGTTGAGATCAGAAAGAAGGTGTTTTTATTTTTAAGAAATAAGTGTTTATTTGCATCTTGGCACTGCAGAGCATGTTGTGTTAATCAGAGGCATCTTTATTGTTAATTTTATGCATTGACCTGCATTTGACTCTCTGGTTATTATACTACTACAGGGTGAATCTGTGAGTGGAGTTAAACAGGCAGTGATATAGAAGCAGGTGTTGATCTTCTGTGGAGGTGGAGTTTTGCCTGATAAAGAGATTTTTTTTAAAGCCTTTGATTATGGCTCATTAGCTTCAATATAAGTTTAGAGTTCTGAAATTGATGTTTTTTCCTAGTACATCGATCAGATTTTGATTGCTCTGTTCACAATGCTTTTAAACAATCCCCAACATTTACAAAAAGTATAGATGTTTGTTTGAAAACAGAGCAGACTTACGTGCAATGAGATTTACTGACATGATAGCTATCGAATATCGCTGTCTGAGATGCATTGTGAATACATTTATGCAACAACTCAGAAGCATCTGTTGCTGTGAATCATAATTTGAGTCACAGCTTGGTGCCCTAGTAATTACAAAATCTAATACGTTTGCTCTCGCTTAAAAGCCTTCATCTTCCATACCCATGAAACGGCAAACAAGAGATAAGACTTCAAAACATGGCCGCTTTCAAGGTAAACTCTTAAAAGGCAAGATTCAGGTCTAGATGTTTGGGATTGTGTTTTAGACTTGAGCTTTTGTTGAGGAGATCTGCACAACTGCTACTGTTTTATTATTACTTTGTAGATGATGTTTGTTTGACTGTTTATGCGAATTTGTTTATTTCTTGTTTTACTTGGAAATATATTTTATATCATTTGTTTCAAACATTTATAAATGCATCCCTGTTTGTTTGATGCTAGGAATTTATGACTGCTTCTGCTTATTTGTTTGCTCATTTATTTACAAAAATAAAGATACAGTTTTCGATGTTAGAATTTTATTTTAGCACCCAATATTTTAGTTTGTTTGCTTCTTTATTTATTTTACTTGTAAAAGTTTTTTGTTTTTCATTTTTGGCATTTGTTACTACATTTATTGACAATTGTTTATTGTTTATAGGTTTTTTGTTTATAAAAAGAAAAGACATAAAGAAGAACTGGTACTTGTAGATGTAGATTTTATTTATTTATTTGATTAATATTTGATTGTTTTTGTTGTTAGGAATTTGTTACTGCATTTGTTTGTGTGTTTCTTAGTTCGATTGTTTGTCGTATTGATAGTTTGATGTTTATTTATACTCGTAAATAGGGTTCGTTGACAAGAATGTATTACTGCATTGTTTGCTTGTTTTTTGCTCATTAGATGTTTTGTTGATAATGTATTGCTGAATTATATTTGTTTGCTTGTTTTGTTTTTGTTACTAGAGGTAGGTGATGTCTATTCATACTAGTAAATGTTTTTATAGTAACGCATTACCTGGCGTACCTGGCAAATGCTTGACATTTGTTTGTTTGCTTGTTTTTGTTTTTGTTTGTTTTACTAGTAAATCATTTATTTAGTGCTAGTTATTTATTTATTTATTTATTTATACTGATGTGAGGATGGCGCAGTGGGTAGCGCTGTCGCCTCACAGCAAGAAGGTCGCCGGTTCGAGCCTTGGGTGGGTCAGTTGGCATTTCTGTGTGGAGTTTGCATGTTCTCCCCATGTTCGTGTGGGTTTCCTCCGGGTGCTCCAGTTTCCCCCACAGTCCAAAGACATGCTGTATAGGTGAATTGGGTAAGCTAAATTGTCCGTAGTGTACGTGTATGAATGAGAGTGTATGGGTGTTTCCCAGTGATGGGTTGCAGCTGTAAGGGCATCCGCTGCATAAAACATATGCTGGATAAGTTGGCGGTTCATTCCGCTGTGGCGACCCCTGATTAATAAAGGGACTAAGCCGAAAAGAAAATGAATGAATGATATGAGGGTCTTTGATGTGATCAGTTTGTGGCTGCATTCTGTTCTTGATGTTTGTTATAAACTTATTACGCTGGATAGAAATTAGTTTTATCTATTACAGCATTTATTATTAGATTTTTGTTTGTTTCCTCATTTCTATTTATTATTTTTTTCTTAAAATTTTCTTTTCGTTTTATCTCACTTGCACAGCTCAAACTTTGACAGTACATAACTGAACAACACACTATTACACCTTTCCCGATCGACAAGATCTAGCCCCCACCAGCAGCACCTTGTTATGGCATCTCCAATGAGCAAGAAGTCGTCTCTCATCACCCAGGCATGTCCTGTATAAAGAGCAGGAAACTGAGAAGACGATGTTTGTTACATATTGATGCCTATCAGCCCTGAAGATGGGAGCCATGTTTCATCCCTCCCCCTGCGCTTGGCAGACATGCCCCTTGCCGCTGCATAATCATATTAATTTATGCCCTGAATCAATTATGCATTCAGATTCTCCTGATAGCTTGTCACTTTTTATCCATTAGTCTTTGTGCGCTGGGTTGCGGGATGGTAAATAAATAGAGAACACAACCCGCCCCGCGTCGCTGGAGGTGTGTTCAGGCATCCGGGGGCATTTGCGGAGATTTAAGGGTTATTAAGCGAAAAAGAGGGCAGTCTCTTTAATTTCTCGGAGCTTGTTTGACACCTTGCCAGGTTTGTTAACGGCAGTGAAGGAGGGTTGAAGGTGTCACATCTGAGTCTTCTAACAAAGAGAGAGACGAAGTTCACCAGGACGCATGCCATAAACGATCACGGCACAAAATGCAAATAGTTCCTGTGATGAGGCGTTTTGCTGCTCTCTTGACAGTGTCAGAAGAGCGCAATTACCTGAGAGAAGAGCTCTGGCTCTGGAGAAAGGAGGAGACACACTTCGGCATCTGGACTCACGTTTGCAAATTGTCTTATAGCCGAGAGTGTTGATGTGGTGTCTGATATGTGCGCCTCGAATCTGACCTTAAAGGATGATGCACTGGCGCTGTCATGAAGGCCAGCTGTGACATAAGAGCGCACGTGATACACTCGTTTTTTTGTTTCGTCAAAGCAGGTCAGATAGGACTATCACTGTGTGCTTTCTGCTGATGGCAGAACTCATTTGTTTAAATCTGGATGGTGAGATAATGTTGAGTGTCTCTCTCGGGCTGAAAGGAAACATGCTGCCATGTTTGGTGGGATAGAACTCCACTTCTCATTCAGATGAAGCACAGGAGACAGGGGACATGTTGAGCGTGTTGTACTTGTGTTTATCATAAAAACATATAAATTTTTTTTTTTTAACTCAGCCATTTTCATTGCATTAGATTGTTTTGTAATCTTCAAATTCAACTAAATATGCAACTTTTTAAATTTAGCTAAATAAAAAAAGAAGACAAGTGTGTTTTCTAAAATAAATACATGTTTAAGATTAAGTCATTTTTAAGAAAATACAGATTTTATTGAATCATTAAAATTAAAAATAAAAGTATTGTTTGCTGGTTTCACTCTAGTGTAATATTGTTACATGCTACAATCGGTGTTTCCTAATGTACTTACTTTTTATTTTGGTTGTTTATTCTAGTAGATTATGTTTGTTGAAGTATAGGGATGTAATTATGCATTCTGTTTGTCTATTTATTTATTTTAAATGTCACAAATAGTTACAAAATGGCAGACAAAACATTGTGTGTGTATGTGTATGTGGTGTGCGTGTGCGTGTGTGTGTGTAAAAATAAATAATACTAAAAATACTAAAATTCTACATTGTTTTGTACTTTTGGCATACACTGACAGACGTCATAACAAGTTCACCACATGTACTTTTTCACGATTTGATGTTTATACTAATATTTAAAGGGTATTCAGTGTCATATAGATGACACACATTTAATACAATAAACACTTTTACAACATAAGATATTACATGAAACTAAGGTGTGTTAAAATATATGACAAAAGGTGTGCTGAGGAAAGCGTAGACGTGATATAGAGCAAATGGCATTCCCTTTACGTAATAATAGGAAACCTATCAGGTTTCCACAGGGTTGGGGTTACACATCAATTAATGCCTAAATGCGGAGCAATCTGATCCATTTTCAAGCTGTGAGCTTCAGCAGTGTCTTATATTACGCAATGATGAGCTAGATATCTAACACCTTTCATTTCATTTTCTGCTGCTACAAAATATTCAAATAGAAATAGCATTTCTCCATAAGGCCATGCAGAGATTCACAGAGATAAAGCTTTAATGTCTGCATGCCATATATACATTTTGTTAAGTCTCATTAAAAAAGAAAAAAAGAAAAAAGAAAACTAGATGAAGTTTTAAATGTTTGCTAAAGGTTATAAATGTATCTGTTTATAATTATTATTTTTTTAAATATATTAAATTAAAAAATAATTATTGTTATTCAAATATTTTAGCATGAAAATGCATGCATTGAGATCAGATTACATGCATTAAACACATATATTAATGTATGAAATTAAGTCAAGTCATGTCAAGTCGAGCTTTATTGTCATTCCGCTACATGTGTGGACATACAGAGGAACAAAATGTCGTGTCTCGCAGGAATGAAATAGTTAATTAAATAAATTTGTTAGTTTAATGAATTCCAATATAGTAATAAATAAGTAATTAAACTTGGTCAGAGAAACTGTTATATATTGGCACAAACTGATGTCTGATATTCGAACAGTTTTTGGTCCCAAACGGATGCTTTTTATTATTTATATATAAATTATATTTAAACACATTTTAAGCAAGAAAGGCAAAAAAAGTGTGCACTGTATGCCTATATTCACGGACAAACTGCCATATTGGTGCTGACATTCAAATGATGTGTTCTTTGACCCACAATGTATTAACTACTGCAAAATTGACTTGTGTATTGTTAAAAGTCCAACTTAACCACAAGAAGTTTTCTTGGTATTCAGCTGTTAAAACCTAAAAGTCTGAGCATACTAATCTGATGATCAGTGTTGTTCACTGCATGTTTAACAGTCTCAGATGATGCATCTATTCAAATAGCCTAAATGGACATTCACCATACTAGTACATACAGTGTGGAAGTATGCTTAAAAAGAGACAGAAATCAACTTTTGAGGAGAGCAGATCAGGACCATGGACAGCAGCCAAGTGGATGCCTATACTGAATATCTAAATATTAAAAATGACTGCGTAAAATAATGTCTTAATTGTGAAATGTCATAAATGTGGCCACCAAAGGAACAAAACATTCATTACTATTTATAAGAAGTTAAATAATTTTGACAACAAAAAAAAAATCTAAAACTTTTGCAAGTGGCAGAATGTTCAGCAAAAGCACAAAGCTTTGTCTCTCACACAAAAATAAAATTGATCGGGCATTTACATCTATCTAAAGCTGTAATGAATAATGTCTCGCAAAAAAAAGAAAAAAAAAAACTATATAAAAGTCTGTGCATACCAAAACGAACTTCTTCGCTCTCCCGAGCGCGCCCCCTTGTTCTGACAGGCGCGTGCTCAAGTCTTCACCGCTTCATCTGAGACTCTCACTGTACAAAATGACGCCTAATTAGGTTTAACATTAATTTAACATTGTCTTTTACACGAAAATCTGAGAGAAGTATTTCATAAATGGAAACTATGTAAAGGGGCGTGTGCGCGCACTCACGCACAGGATTGAACTCTATAAATCAAGACGCAAACATCCGCTTGCCTTTTGTCTGTCTCTTGTCACGGCATGGATTAATTCGAATCGTCTTTATGTTATTAGTTTATGGGCCATGAGATTAGATATGAATATGAAACAGTCAACCTGCACTGCGACAATATATCAAAGGCAATATAAAAGAGTTAATACTTAGAGTAAGGTGCATGAAAGCTGACCATCTCGATTTTATGCTTACAGGTTGTTAGTGATAAAGAGAATTGCTTAATCACTACACAGTTAAAATGCACGCACTAATCTAGAGACTTTCCTTGAATTT
Source organism: Danio jaintianensis (assembly GCA_903798115.1). Taxonomy (NCBI): domain Eukaryota; kingdom Metazoa; phylum Chordata; class Actinopteri; order Cypriniformes; family Danionidae; genus Danio; species Danio jaintianensis. The sequence continues at coordinate 9,841,369 of CAIGQV010017386.1, forward strand.
ATAGTTTTAAGATTTTTCCTCAAGACTTTGTTTAGCTTTCTTGTTTTTTTTCCCCCGTCTTGTGGAAAAGTGCACGAGTGCTGTAACCTAATGTCTAAAATAGTTAATTTTCAGTGGATCGATTCAGTTTAAAATCAGCAGGAAAACTTTACTCTGTCCTTCTAAAACGCTCTAATAATGTATGCATTTGTCTTTAATGTATTGGAATGTTTCGGGAAGCTTTAAAATTTGAACATTTTGAAAAAGCCTAAACTATATAAGCGTCTTAATATAAGTTAATTAAAAAGAAAAAAATATTTATTTGTAGTTAGTATTTCCCTTCAGGAAAAAAGTAAAAGAAAGTCAGCCGTGTGTTTTAATGCTTTATTTCGATTCCTTGACATTTTGAAGTCCGTCGGCGATCTTTTGAACTTTAACTCTCTTACTTCAATAATTCATCTAATGATTTGTAGAAATTTCCATGACAGATTCCAGGGGCAGATCTTGCTGAGAGAGGGAGCTCCTGCGCAAAATTACGCCTTCCCTTCTCATTTGTTAGCCGTTTTCATCTGAAAAGTTACCTATTAATAGCCAAGTACACACAACAACCCGAAGGCATCGTAAACCGCGCGTGGCGTTTGAAGCTGAGCAGTGATCGACACCTGCACTGACTGCACGATATAGGAGAGAGAGAGAGAGAGAGAGAGAGAGAGAGAGAGAGAGAGAGAGAGACCGCGCGCACCAGCCAATTATACACCAGCAGAAGTGACACCCACTGACCATGTGAGTACCGACATAATTACCTTTATAGATTGCAAGGATACCGAGCGTCAAATGTTACTTTTATCTTTTTGTGTAACTTCTCTTAATTATATTTGCGTATCAATGGCAGGTTAACCAGCCACCCCCATCGCGCGACTCTGCGCAGCTCGAACTGATAAAGCGCGCGCTTGTGACACACGAGGACTGCAATGGACAGGATTATTGGTGTTTAAGTAATTGATACAGTCTTGTTTTAACAAAATGATCAAATCAAATACAGCATTTAGATTACACACAATTCTAGCACATTTAAATATATATGAATATGCAAAGACGCAATAAAACAAGTTTATTAAAAGCTAAACAAGCATCATGCGTTTCAGGAAACCGGGAATCACGGATTGAGTTGTAATATCATCAGTTTAACCATTTAGAAACGAGCCATAGGGTTAAATCAATATTATTCTCGAGCACCATCCTATTATGTTCACATTAGAAGTTGTAAGATACTTTGTAAAATATAAGGATTAACAGGCAAAAAGGAGTATTTTATAAGTATAAAGTATACAAAGTAACTTCATAATCAACTTATGCATTAATGGCAGAGCTGGTTACATCTGAATTTGCAGGTTCTCTTTATTTTTATAACCTATAAATACCCCCACAAGCATTTCAGTGTTTCATGCCTGAACACATTGATGGTTGTAAGTTACCAAGCTACTTCTAACGGACACTCGAAGATTGTGGTATCATATTAACGCCACATTTACATTATGCCTTCTGATTGTTTATTTTTTAGTTATTTATTTGACTGCGTTTCAGCTTAATTTTATCTGCATTACTTGTTTTGAAATAGGGCATGTGTCCTAGCGTATATTTTCAGCATTTTCATTAACACAACAAATAAGACTTCTGGGGGTGAGAGACGTTATAGGCCTAATTAAATTTGGTTATAGCATAACAAAAAATTCATACACAAATCTTATACCAACTGAACCCAACTTCTAAACTACTTGAATTTGAACCAGAAAATACATGATATTATATCATTCTCATTTAGCGTTTTAGAGTAAAATGTCACAACGTTGCCAACTCGTCGCGCACGCGCATAAGCGAGAAACTCTCCCCATTCACACACCAACAGAAGGCCTACATGCAGAATTTTTAACCAGCTCCAAACTAAACCAAGAGTGTTGCTTTATCCAGCCTATAACTTTTTCGAACTGTGCAAGCACTAAGTAAGTAAAAGGAAGAAGAAAAAAGAAAAGAGATAATAGTTTTGTGCAATGTGGCATTAATCGAAGGAGCGCGAGCATGACAAGTGTTCCTAAAGATTTATAGATTTATATTGGCGTTGTTGAATTATCGCGGAGGCGCCTTTAATCTTGATTTAATTAACATTAAAGTGAAGCATCAGAGAAAGGGGACACGTTGGATCAAAGGGCGCTGTAGTATTTGTGCACGAGAGGACGCTGATGAAATGATTAGACTGATAGACAGCAGATTAAATGAGCAGATCTCCACAATCCAGCGCGCATTTAAAGCCTGTCGCATGTGCTTTCCAGCTCTGAGCACGAGAAGCTTTGGGACGGATATATACATTAGGTGGCAGCAAAGAGACTCTATTTTTGAGGACAGGACATTACACTGGGGCATGCCTGACTTTATGCGGTGGATATTAAGAGAAAGGAATGCGAAAAGGGATATCATTATTTGAATACACAGACGTACGTGAATCTGCATATTTTAATTAGAGTATGCTTTCTAGATAACATAGGCTATACCCGGTGTAAGCAATATTAATCAAAATGAGTGTAAATATTAAACTTCCAAGGCAAGAGTTTAATATTTTTTTCTTCAAGTGAATACTGTTCCTTTCTATTCAGATTGAAAACTGCATTGCTATGTTTTTATGAATCTGTCATTTTGTGTTTGTAATTAAAAACTCAGCTTTATGTACTGTAAAAACTATTATTATTATTATTATTATTATTATTATTATTATTATTATGTAAATGTAGTTAATTTTATTCATTTGGGACATGAACAGGTATGTATTAGGATTATGTGCAAGATGTGAATAAATTCACATGAATTCATTGTGCAAATAAAAAAAATATTTAATTTGATGATCAAAGAAACATTTTAAAACTGTAAAAAATATAATCAGATCATTAGCTATATTATATAATACATGGCTATATTATCTAATATGGTCTGATATGTTATTTGAAAAGATATCACAGACGTGGCTGCCGTTTACATGCATATTTTATGCTATTATTGTTTTATTAATCATCATTGTTGCCGTGCATTCAAATTTAAACTTTGACATCAATTAAAGTCGGAAATTACTTTTAACTTTCAGTTTTTGTCAGTTGACTATTTTATAGTGATTTGTTTGGTAATCCATTTGTTAGTGAAAATAAAGAGATAAGTGATTGTGATTGGGAAAAAAGGTAAGATAATAATAATAATAATAATTACACTATAAGATAAGGCCATAAAAATAGACAATTCTAACAAGACAGCTACTTGTGTTACATTCATTCATTTTTCTTTTCGGCTTAGTCCCTTTATTAATCTGGGGTCGCCACAGCGGAATGAACCGCCAACTTATCCAGCATGTTTTACGCAGCAGATGCCCTTTCAGCCGCAACCCATCACTGGGAAATACTAGTGTTACAGTATGTTATATTTCCAGGCAACAGCAATTTATGTGTGCCTGATAATTTATTGTTGTTGGATCTGTATCTTACTGCGTTTTTTCCTATAATGCTGATGATGTGTTATTTTATTTGGTGATGTTTATAATTTAGGTTTGCTGTGTATTGCAGAGTGTGTTTTGTGTGTGGCGCTGTCCAGAGTGCTGAAGTGTTACTGAAATCCTCAATTTTCTGCTCGGTTTCTGTTGAAGAAGCAAAGTAAGGAATGACTGGAAGAGTAAAGGGGAAATCGATACATTTAAACAGTAAACTTTAACATGTTGATAATAAAGTACTAAGACAGTTTTACCTGTTGATTTTCAGCAAAATAATCCAAGTTAGCACAAGTGTTGTTTATAAAAAGGGGATGTTTCAGCTATCACACATGCATGTTAAGGCAGAAAGTGAAAGAAATAGTAAGGAACAGAAATTTGTAGTTTTCCTTGTATCTCCTACCTTTATTGTTTTTTAACCTTCAAAGTAAAAAAATGACAACAAACAAACAAACAAACAAACAAACAAACAAACAAACAAACAAACAAACA
>CAIGQV010017386.1:9849819-9864735 GCA_903798115.1 Danio jaintianensis
AGAGAGAGAGAGAGAGAGAGAGAGAGAGAGAGAGAGAGAGAGAGAGATATTTTCCACAATTATATTTTCATTTTGGAAAATCTAAAACTTTCTATCTCCATTACTCAGCCTGTATCTGAATATGTTACTACTGTACAGTATAATGTGCAAAACAGTGGCAAGGCCAGAACTTTTAAAGTGTGTGGAACATGGTGAAGTAGAGTGGACTTTAGTCCCTTCTCTTAAACTAAAGTAAACCATTTTACAGTGCACAAGATAAAAATATGAAGGGGAATTTTGAGAGCTAAAATTGTATTGAAAGAAAAAGGGAGAACACAAAATAAATATAAAGAAAGAAAGAAAAATAAATCCTAAGCAGCGAAATATATTCATCAAGTGAAAATAACAATGCTTTACATGAAAATGTGATCTGTTCTATCATATTGAACAGATCAGATTTTCTTGTGTCATATATCCCTAAAAATGTCTTAACTACTATAGCAGAATACAATCATAATTGTTTCAGTTAAAGACCAAATGATACTGCATTTTAGTTTGTCACTATTCTAAACATTAAACCATAGCTCACATGTATTTATCTAGAGCAGATGTTCACAAGTCCAAACACAAAATAACATGACCTGTACATCTCTTACAGAGTGGGATTACATGATGTTTAAGACATCTGGGATCCAATTGCCATGATTGAAGACTGAGTATAGACCAGTTGTGGTTTGTTTTACAGAGGGAGTATGCTTGAGTTGCATTTACAATTTGCCATAGAATACATGTGCACAACTGAAAGATCAGCACACCTCCACCAGCAACAGAGGGAGAGAAAAAAAGTCTTCTTTGATTGGATGCACCGGCCATCAATCTGAGTGGGCCAGTGCCACCCTGGCCCTTATGCACCATTGTCACTGATGCAAAATGCTGTATTTCAAATGAGTAAGAGGCATGGAAATGCAGTTTTGATGATACACTATGAATAATATTCTGCTTTGCTATATAGGCTCTTGCATGAGAATTGTGGAGCCAAACACTTTTAAACAGAACAAATGCCAAATTAAAAACGTTTAATGACATTTTTATAAGAAGGCTTTAGAGACTTTTTTGAAATAATTCCTTTTCTCTCGCACTTGAGCTCCACATCAGTCTATGTTTGTATAAAACTGAGAGTATTAATAAGAATACTTCCATAAGAACCCCTATTTGCAGAATGAAAACGTCCCGTTAGAGGCAGTGGACGCCGCAGCTGATTGGACAGGAGTTTAAAAAGCAGACACTGTCGCTTTAAGAAGCAGTTTTTACCTGGACAGCCGCCACAGAAGGTAACCGACGCTTTATATCTTTAGCACGACTCCATTCATGTACATGAAGCTTTTAATCACCCACGTTTGCTTCAAAATAACATTAGGCTGCTATCAAAAAGGTTGTTACTTATTCATTTGACCAATTTCACCCTCTTTGTTTCATATCAGTGTCGACCGATGTTCCGAAATGAATTTATCCACAAACATCATCAACTCGAGAAAGTCAGAGGGATGTTGAGGACAAAGTGCGCGTGTATAAGATATACACGACTAAAGATTGTCCCACCGTCACTGTATTCGTAACTTTAGCCGCTGTCGACGGAAATAATGCGCATTGTTTTAGCGAGTGGAACGCTTGTCCTTGAAATGTTTAGTAACATTGAGATGGAGACAGACAGCGACGCGGCCGCCATGAGATCGATTCATTCCGTAAGCTTGAGAAATTGCTCAATTCTGTTAGAAGCGACGTTTCTGCCGAGCACATGGCAGTGTGTCAAGCGAACGACACGCTGGAGGTGTTATTGTATTTGATGGGACACCCACCAGGATATAACGTGAGCTGAGAGCTGCAGGTTTTAGACAATATGAATCAGCAGCACATCTCTAACGTTAGATTTTCTGATGCCTCGGATACTCTTGTTCTGTTTTATTTACAGTAAACAGCAGTGTTGATCCCAATTCACAACTAGCTCAAAATATGCGATGTCAGTTCGCCTCAAGCTATTTTACTTTATAAGAGCCTCCCTAGAGCCATGTAGGAATATTTAGGAAGTTATTTTTGATTGTCCGTGCTAACAATTGTGTAACATGCACAGTTCTCCACAGAATTTTGTAAAAGTGTACCCTCATTTTTTGTCATTTCTATAAATGACATCCACTGACTTAGAATAACGTAAGCTAATATTTTTGATAAAATATTGACAGAAATACAGGAAATACCAAAACTGCACAAACTGTGTAGCCTGCACATTACAAACAATCTTAACTAAACTAATTTAGCACACACTTTCCAGGGTCTTGCTGTGGACTTTCAAATGACATCTTTTTAAAATCATTTTAAAGAGAAATGGTTGTGCATTTGGTACAGTCTCTCACTGAGCAAGCTGACAGTGTTAATACTCTACATATGACATTTCTAAATTGTAAAATTAGTAGATTTTTAAATTTAATTTATTTATATATTTATTGGAGAGAATCAGATGGTTTGACACATATCAAAAGCTGGTTTTGTGTTATATTATACCTAAGATGACAAAAAAATCTCATGAATATTGTTTACAAACTATGAAATTCTGAGGGGAAAAAATCATTTTCACACATCCTAGTACTGTTTTATTTATTTATTTATTTATTTATTTATTTATTTTTAACCCATGATGTACATTTTTGACAGGTAACTGCATGATTGAGTTACCTGTCTTTTTTGTATTGAATGTTTATTTCTTTTATCTACAATTAGGAAAAAAAAAAAAAAAAGTATTTTCTCCAGAACTATGTTGCTTCTTTATGAAAAATTCATACTTCACATTAGTAAAGGTGGTGTAATTAGTGCTTAAATTGGATTCAGTTTTATCTAAAATTAAAAGAATATTCATTCATTTTTTTTTTCCTTCAGCTTAGTCCCTTTATTCATCAGGGGTCATCACAGCGGAATGAACCGCCAACTTATCCAGCATATGTTTTACACAGCAGATGCCCTTCCAGCTGCAACCCAGTACTAGGAAACATCCATACACACTCATTCACACACATACACTACGGCCTAGTTTATTAAATTCACCTATACTGCATGTTTGGACTGTGGGGGAAACCCACGCGAACATGGGTAGAACATGCAAACTCCACACAGAAATGCCAACTGACCCAGCCGGGACTTGAACCAGCGACCTTCTTGCTGTGAGACGACAGTGCTAACCACTGAGCCACCATGTCGCCCCAATTAAAATATTACATCTAGACAAATTTTATGAAGATATTTTGGTAAATCAAGACAGTTTAGAATATGAATGTCTTTAAAATGGCACTGACAGCTTTATAGTAATTGGAGATTAATGTACAACTAATTCTAGGTCTAACAAAGTCAATGTGTATGCACATGTAGCTGCGTTTGCCGAAGATTCCATGCCATTTTTAGCTTGCAGCTAGTCTGTAAGCTCTTTTATCATGACTCAAGTTTCACAGGACTAATCAAAGTAATCAAAGCATTGAAATTTACCAAGATATTTATCTTTTCAGCCTCTGCCAACTGCAAGCTGTCAGTGTATGGAAAAGAACAGCATGAACATGCCTCAGAATGTCAACTTTTGTCTCCTACAGATTTGCAGTGACATGAGGGTAAGTACATTTTGACAGAATTATATCCCATTTAAAGCAAACCAAGTTACAAATGCATCACATTAGCAATAGCAATAAGTTTCATTGCTTAAAATAAAGGCTCTTCACATTGCATTCAATCTTGAGTTATCATTGTTCTAAACTCCTGCTTTGAACCCATGATAAAATAAGTTGTACACTTGTAATTTAGAAGTGGCCTTAGCATTTTCTAATCAAAGGTTATGGAAACTTGTTCCAGCAAAAAAGAGCAAGGGGCCAAAATCATACAACGTTATGACCATGTGCTTACCAGCTGACAGCCAGTTAGGTGCCTCATATTTTCAGACTTTGAACAGTTGCAGAAAAAAAGATTGTATAAACAGTTATTTCAATTGTATAGGTGAAAATGAGTGATGAAAACGCATCATTTGGACTAAAGAAAAGTTTTAGTCTTACTTCTACATTCCAGAAATAAAATATAGTCCAATTGATTGCATTTGGGAAAGTGGAACACGTAATGCTAGAGCCTTTATTTTAACTTTGACATCGACAATGTTTACATGGTCATTTTGTTTCAGTTGAACTAAATCATTCCGATTCATGAATCCTAATGCAGCATTTACTTGAATTCTAAATACATGATAGACATGAAGTTTAATGCCACACCGCATGTAGTTATCAAGCTGTAAAAATGCCCTGCTTCCCCAAACAAAAGAAGGCAGCTCATTCCATACATAATGTCATTGTATATATGCACTACCAGTTCCAGTATTTTCGATATAATCCAATCAAATATTTATATGTCCTTATGATCGAATTAGAAAAGGTTTAAACCAACCCTAACAATCTGATCAAACTTTCATTCTGATTGAGTTCAGTCAGATCAATAAAAGTGTTTGCATAAATAATTTTTTGTTCAACTGAACCGTCAATCTGATTATTGATGGTCTGTTTGGTCACATTTAAACAGCCGTTGACAGTGCAAATAATGTACATTTGAATGAACAGTGTGAAACATCAATGAATGAAAACCTAGGATTAATTTTAACCTTGAGTTAATAATAGGCAATGCAAAACATGAAGCAGGAAGATTCCATTTACCAGGGGCTTAGAATGAACCATGATCAACTAGTTCAAGTGGGAAAAGCTCTATATTCAGGTGTCTGTTGTTTCATTGGAGAGTTGTTCATGGTTTATGCAGACTCCACTCAAACCTCCATTGTGAAGTGAGCAGGAAGTGCTGGAGAGCATTTCCCGAAATGTGAACCCTCTTGAAATAGCTGTTTGTTTGTTTGTTTGTTTGTTTGTTTATAGAAGTCTGGTTTTGGAGGGGGGGGTTTGAACAATCAACATTTTTCACATGAGACAGGCATACATCAGGGACCACAGATCCCAGAGGCTCTCGGCTGGTGACAGTTAGCCCACTTGCCCGGAGATCCAGACTCCCACTTCCTTGAAATGTGATGCTTCTGCTTTTGAGTAAAGCAGCTCTTTTCTGCCGGTTTGCAATAGGAGATCAGCCGGCGCTGTGTACTAGTACACAAGCAAAAGGGAACGAGCCGGTCAGCTTGCCCAGCAGCCTCTTTTCTCTCTCTCTCTCTCTCTCTCTCTCTCTGTTTCTCCCTCCTTCTCTCGCTCTCTTTTCCTCCCTCCTCTTTCTAACCCTCACTTGCCAAGCTAGGGTCCTGCTTAATGATTTTGAGAGAAATACACAGCCCCTGATTCAGGCTAGCTGAGGGAAAGCAAGCAGGTTTTTTGTGTGTGTGTTTGTGGTCGCTGCACTGGGAAAGGGGAGGAAAAGCGAGAGGCAGCCGACGGGTGGACGTCCTTGTCCTTGAAAAACTGCACCAGAGAACTCTTTGAGGGAAGCCAGGATCCAGCGTAAGTAAGGCACACCTCTGACGGGGAGGGACAGCGGGGTGCATGGGAGACCTGCTGCTCTGTGTTGACCCGCCAGGCTGGACTGAGCCACGGTGGTTCTGGATATGTGCTGCTTGGTTCTTTAAATGCTTAATGCTTTTGACAGGGGATTAGGTGAAACGTAAAATGCCTTATGTCTCTGAAAAAGCCTGCCAAACTTTGTTCTGTGAAGCTTATGCGCTGTTGTTGTTCAAAGCCGGGTAATCTCTGTTTCACTGTGAACCGAAACATATTGTCACAACATTGTAGGCTGGTTTTGTTATTTCGTTTTGTGTTATAATAGTACCGGGTTACGTTTGTACGAGGACCACCTGCTTGTAGGCCACAACACATTTGTCTGCGGTGGAACTTTTGCTTGAGATAATGTGTCTTGCACACATCATGGCAGTGAGTTTGCAGACACAATACAGGACATGCAAATGAGTGCTTGTTTCAATTCTGCTGTATTTATGTAGAGCACGAGGGATCTGGTTGTAGCTCTGTGACTCCTCTGCTAGGCAATCCAGGTCAGCCAGTCAATAATTCCCACATGCTTTACCAATACTGAAAGTATGACTCCAGCTAAAGAAGCTTTACCGATCATGTTAGTACTTACAGCATGCAACCAGACAGGATTGGATGCAATCCTTTTATAAAAATATGTCTACATTTTGTGTGTGTGTGTGTGTGTGTGTGTGTGTGTGTGTGTGTGTGTGAATAAACTCGCACCCTATTTGCTGTGTATGCATCACTCCCTAATTGATACCCGGAGCTTTCAGAATGTGGATCGTCTATTAATACCCACACCACTGATGCCTGCCACAGCTCTACTGTATATTTGCAGTAAAAACTACAGATCTGTTTTTTTTTGGTAAACTAGTAATTTCTCTAAATTGGCTAGTGGTCCTAGCTGTGATGATCAAAAATGGATGGAACAAAAAAAACAAAACAATACTGTCAGATCTACAAGTATTTTTTAGGGACCCACAATATATAGGTATATAAACAGTTATGGTTAGTATTGGAGTGTTATTATTATTTTTTAATAGTAAATTTATCAGTAGAGGTCTTTTGGATTATATATTTCTTTTTTTGATAAAAGATACAAAACTGTAAAATTTTGAAATATTTTTACAGTTTAAAATAACTGTATCCTGTATTTTTTTATGTATTTATCTGATTTAAATTTAAGTATTCAGTTACTTCAGTCTTCAGTTTCACATGATCTCAGAAATTATTCTAATAGGATGATGTGCTGCTCATGAGACATTTATTATTATTATTATTATCAGTGTTCAGTGTTCAAATGAATAATTAAAATATATATGTAAACATTTATTCATCAAGGACTTTTCAAGAGTGAAAGTAAAAACTAACTTTTTTATTAAACTTTATTAAACTTTTTAATAAATACTTAAAATGTCTTTACATAAAAAATGTGTTTCTACAAAACTATTAAGCAGCAAAACATTTTTTCAACATTGATAATTATAAGAATCATTATTCATGCTTGAGTACCAATACAAATAGATCAAAGTGATGCAGTAGAACAGCAAATCAGCATATTATATTGTGTATAAGATCACGTGACACAAACACTGGAGTAATGATGCTGAAAATTCTTTGAATCACAGGAAAAAATTGTCACAATTTTACATTTTTTATGTATTTTTGATCAAGTGTTAAACAGGTTGCGTGCATCGATATCTTTATCTATATATGTGTGTACATACAGATATTGATATACACACAACAGCACGTTAATCTTCACAATAACATATACAGTATATGTTAATATATGTGTGATACTTGTATGTTAATGTGGTTTTAATATGATTTAATATGGTTTTAATTAATAATTCATTTGAATTCTGGACGCTCTAGCATTTATATACTAAAATTCCCATTCCCTTCTCATAAAAGATCTATTTACTGCTAATCCCTGGTTTGCTTTGCAGTGCAAAAGGCCTCCAAAATCTTGTAGACTTTGAGCAAAGATGATCTCCTGATTAGTATTCCACTGTCATAATGTATCCGTCAAGTTTACAAGCTCACCCTCTTCCCAATGTATTCTGGGGCATGGTACACAGCATGTCGCTTTAGTTCAGCAGGATTTGACTCTGGAGTTGCCGGAGTAGCCTATGCATTAATTTCTGAACACTGAGATCTTTTGATTCCCTGTGAAGTTGGCGATCCACATAACATACGGTTACTTGTTCGCATATGCGTCAATTCATTATCTCCAAAAGACGTATTTAGTTTGTTAATCCTGAGGATTAACACTCTGAATTAAGAAATGTGTATTACCTCACTCCCACTACCATATATGCTGTGGCCCAGATAATTCTGTCCATGTCATAAGTTATCAAGTAAATGGGCTTCCATATGTTTTTGGTAACACTTTAGTTTGTTGCAATTCACACTATTAACTACTGGCTTATTACCTGCTTTTTATTAAGATATTAACTGATTACTAGTAGTGGTAAGGTATGATCCTATTCTACATCCCTAATCCTACCCAAAACATAAACCCAACTTCTACCTTACTGTTAATAAGCAGCTAATTAGTAGTCTATTGAGCTGCTAGTCTTAGTTAATGGTTTGTTAATAGTGTGAATTGTTATCCTTTTTTTTTATGAGAGGTGCAGCTATACTGTGGTAACCTTTTTATTAGCAATAATAATAATAATAGTAATATGTATCTATCTTTTTTCCTTTTCTGATATCTAAGATATATTTTAAATGTGGTGTTTCTAAGATGCTTTCATTTGCCTCTAGAGTATCAGAAAAAAGCATTTTTTGACTTTGTTGTGCAGCTAAGGTGTGATGGTGTCTCACAGCCTTGTGAGAGGCCAGTTTGAAATGTGGCTTCCAGTAGGAAATTAATCTTCTATGGTTTATTAGTGGAGGCCACACTCTGAAGTATCCTTCACCTTTTGAATAATTAACAAGCAAGCTAAACAATGTGGTAGATAGATGCCATAAATCTGAAGGCCGTGGAGGAAAACTCCTGGTCTAGCATTCATAAAGAGTCTCAAGCGATCTAAACAACGGTAAGATGAGATGAATTAATTGTGTTATTGCTTTTGGTATCTGCAGTCTTAATGTTACCTGAAGCAAAAAAAAAAAAAAAAGGAGCCATCAGTCCGGTCCGCCCATTTCCATATCTTCTCTTCCTCATCTTTGGTGGATGGTTCCAGTGTTTTCTTTAAGACTAAGAGCTTTGTGTTAAAGCTACTCTCAAATTCTCGACAGATCGATACCTATAGATCCTCTAATTGGAAGCCATTAGTTATGGGGTTTATAAAGCTAGTAATTATTGTGTGTAATCTTGCAGAAAATTAAATTTAGAGTTGTGTACAGTGTATTGGAGAGAAGTTTTTTTTTTTTTTTTCTTGCTGCATTTACTATCTGTCAGGCGCTGCACAGCACTACTTTTTCATGTGCAGAGGCAACTTTAGTTTTCTAGCATAATATACTGCATTTATAGGGAAAAGCTGAATAAGAAGAAATTGTTTTTGGACTGTGCTTTATATAAAAAAAAAAGACAAATAAAACATAAGATATGTATAGATGCATGTATGTATGTATGAAAATGCTTTTGCTCTCTTGCAGTATAGAAGTATTAATTGCTTTATCTAACACTAGTGTACATACAACTGCATGCATTTTATATGCATGTTAGATGTATAAATATTGTAGCAGTATTGTGGTCTTGATGACGGACTATTCTTATGTCATTGACTTTAACCAAAGGGGTCTAGTAGTCAAATCATGCAGGGACTTGTTTCATACTCGTTTATGTCATAACACAGTTGCATTACTCATAATACCATGAATATATTCAGTATGGGATATATATATATATATATATTGAGGTCTGTTTTGGAGTTAAAGGCAGTAAAGTGCCTGAATATGAAGTTGTTGCAGTGGATTCTCTATGAGAAGATGACAGCACCTCAGGCAAACAGACTCACACTTGTTAAAAATGGAGGAAAACTTGCTACACAAGAGTATTTTTCTGTGGAGCTTTAATTTGGTTATTACTTGAAAATTCTGTGCATTGTGGTTACTTGTCAAATATCTGTGTATGCAATATTTCTAGATGGCAAAATTATAAAAATAAATAAATAAATGTTTTGTTTGGCATCCTAATGTGAGTGTTTAGGCATTTCAAAAAATGAATCCCAAACCATACTTTGAGGTACTTAGAGGTTCATCAACAATCAGATCAACCAAAATCAACATATAAAGTGTCCCTTCATGTTTTTCTTATAGGTTCCTAACTTTATTTAAGGTCCCTTACAATGGGTTTGCATCCAATCGAGGCCAGAAATTAATTTCATTTTCTCATAATAAAAATTTCACATCGCCTCATCTCTCAAATTTTGAAGATGAATTTTTACTAAAAATCCTAAAAAAAAAATGTCATACAATAGCTGAAAATATGGAAATTACCGCATTTTGTTGAGTGCATATGGTCAGTGACTGATATATACATATACATATACTCTAGGGAAATTCTGTCATTAGGCACAACAAAGTCCAGTTACAATGTATGTGATCCATTTCAACATATTACAATGGGGGTTTTGGTGTAATGCAAAAAATGTTTTGTGAAAACAATAAATGCTACTTGACACAATATCGATACTCTTAACTAAAGTTTTTAAGGGCGGGTCAAAGTATTCATTATTCATGACCAGGCTGCATTATGCAAATTTGTTACATATCTACATGGATCGGTTACAGAAGTAAAATGGGAATTGCTGATGACTCTTTTCAACAGTTTAGAATGTATTCTTTATTTTAGAAAGCAATGTTTATTTGTTGTGCGCTTGATTTTTTTTTTTTTTTTTTTTGCAGACCCTTTAGATTCAAAATTGGCTACATGACAGTATATATAAAAATTTTGATAGTAATATCAAAATGAAATGGTAGCATTTTAAACAAAGGATCATAAATATATTGCCTGCCAGAGCTGGTAAATGCATAGATCCATAGAGATTTGTGTAATTAAAGAAAAACATTTTGACGATTACCAAAATAGCAGCAAGAGATCTCTTGAACAGTGGTGCACAATTGCAGTGCAACAATAGAGGATCAAATGATATTGTGTCTTTAACATTCTGGGCATGTTGTTCACCAGTCTACATTTAGAACTGGACCACTAACAGAAAGCATTGCACCTGGTACAGTGTGCCTGCATGACCACCTCTTTTAAAATAGCTCTAGGTTTTTTTGTTTGTTTGCGATCTGAGGTATCATCCTAAAAAGTTAGGTCCATTAGCTTAGCTTCACGTATGGCGTTTTCTGCATAAACCAACCAGGCTGATATGCAAAGCAGCTTTTGTTTAGCTGTGTAAATGAAAATTGCTAATCAATTTTACCCCTTATTTCATGGCCTGTGGTTTCTGCCCCACCCCCACCAGCTGGTTAATCATGCACAAGCTGAACACTTCATTACCCAGGACATGTTTGCCCCTTAGCGCTTTCTCGCTAGTAAATTAGTTCTTTCTATTTATACAGGTAAGGCAGGTCAGAGGTCTCCGGGTTGCAAAAGGTAAAGGGATGAAATTAATATAGCGCCAGGCTCTTCTGGCTGAGAGCCTCCCAGAAGAAAAGCCCTCCAACTTAAACAGTTTCATAAGGAGAAATGAATTGGCACTGTAGGAGTGCGGCTCTTTTTGTTCTAGCCTCAGATTGGTCCTGCTGTGTTCTTTCTGTGCTGCACTGCGTGTCCTTTGAAGCCACGCGCTCAAATCTTGGAAGCCTGTTTCCTACCCAGCGCCTGTCCTATCTGCATCCACACCTTTGTCCATGTTCTTTCTGTGGTTTCTTGTTGCTCCATTGAAGTGATTCACTATTTTGCTGTTCCTGCAAAGAGTACTTGTGAAATTGCAGAAGAGCCCCAGAGATTTGAGAGAGCAGTGTTTTATCTCCATGTAATCCCAGAGTGACAGTGTGTCACAATCTGTATGACGAAGCTAGTTGGAGTCCAGGAGGCTTTATATGTGCTTTATTTGGGATGAGGCGAAACAGATCCGTTTCACTGGTGTTCTGGACTGAGGTGTGCATCTGTAAGGTTTTGTTGACCTAGTTGAATCACAGTTGGTATTGTTGCAGCTCATTTGCAATTAGGCAATATTCTGAAGCATTTTGTTTTTTATTTTTTTATTTTACGCTTATGCTCCATTCTGTGCCTGATTAGAAGTGATAATAATAGTTCATGGTAGTTCATAAATTTACTTTACCAATGTTTATAGCTGTCTTCATTTTGTTATGTGTCATATGTTAAATTGCAGGAAGGTCTAGCACTTTTATAAGTGTCTTAAACTAAGAGGAGATGCTGAGCTGGATCACGAGCTGCTCATGGGTAAACACAGAACACAGTATCATGCTTCACTTTAATATAATTTAATTTTCATTTCATTTTAATATAATTTCAGACTTTGGTATTTGATATTTGCACTAAGCCAGGTAGTGATTTGCATGTCATTTTACTACTTTACAGTGTATTTGCTCTGTAATTATGAACATGTTTATTTTTTTCAATTACATAATTATTTGCATGATCTAGTGTAATGTAACACATCAGATTTTCTCCCGTCTGTTTACGCTCACTTAAGACATAACTGACCAGGTTTTTGTGAATACAGATATGAAATAATTTTGACCATTAAAACACAATATGCCACTAAACAGAACTGATTGAGGCATCAAATACTATCTGAAAGAGGCATCTTTCAGTGTGAGGACTTAAGGTGTTTGTTAGTCAGGGCAAGTAATGCACTGAGACCTTATCCTTCCATGGATGCGACTTAGATGATGTGTGAGCCAAAAGGTTTTTTAAGTTTCTCAGCTCATCTGTTGTCAAGTAATTGACATTCTGCATTCACATGATTATGACTACTTCAGTGTAACTTATTAAGAAAGTGAGTTATTTTTAGCAAACTTGAAAAAGCATATAAAAGCAAAACTGTTGATCACTCTGTGCTTGTTGAACTTTGCAAATTACCTGCAAGTAAAAAAAAAAAAAAAAAAAATTTTGAATTACAAATTGAACTTACAGATCATCTGTGAGTTGTGGGCCTTATAGATCCCACAATACCCTACAGTATATTTAATATCAAGCAAGAGTGCCATTTTCACAAATATAATGTGATTGTAATTGTGATCACAACTTTGAATGAATTGTTTGAATGATGATTCAATGACTCACTCATTAAAACAGGGACTGACCAAATGGCTGCTTTAATGTCATATTTATCCATGACACGGGTAAACCAGCCACAGTACCAACACAAAACAAAATTTCTTTGATTATTGTTAGTAAAAAAATCTACTGCATATTTGGTGAAGAGCAGTACAATAAACAAATGTTGAGTGGAGGAGTGGTGAATGGCAGTAAAGTGCAACTGACACTGTAGGTTGGATGACAATGACAGTATGCGGATTGCATTCATTCTCCACACATAGAACAGTTTCAAAGTGTTTTTTCTCTAATGAAATGCCGTAGCTGCTTGGAATTTTGCACACAGATTAGAAGTTACTAGGCAGGTGCATGTAGGAAAAATGCAAAGAATGGTAGCCCTTAATAAGCATTATTTCATACCCCTGCCCTACACAGTTTTTGGCTCACTATTTCCACGTCTGAATCTGCACCATCAAGCATCTAAAGAGAAGCAGATTGCATTGAGGTTAGAGTAGCCCCCTTGTTCCTCATCAGTGAAGTGGACCACAGCACTGCGCTCCTGACCCGCCACAGTTTTAAGAAGTCTGGCCTGAAGAGCCCATCAGCTGCTTAGGAAATGTTCTCAAGAGGTCCCTCAATCTGGCTTTCCTCATCATCTGTCCCCCTAAAAATATGACCAATGCACCTTCTTACCCTGATCCTTCAGCATCCTATTTCATCTCGAAGGCCTATTTTAAATCTCGGGTGCAGTGCAAAGACATTCCTCTATTAATTCATTAAATGACCCAGCTGTGCTCTGCTGTGTCATATTTTCCTTTGGCCCTCTCGCTATGTACAGCCGAGGACAGTTCCTGGCTCCATGCTGTTGATTTGTTCCTGGCCGCAAGTCTTTGGATCACATCACAACTTGAGTATTTTCATTGAAACAAGAGCACCCGCATCACGTGTATTTACATATAAATATACGCTTACAGTGCATGGACAGATGGCTAAAAACAGTACGCAGGGGTGGGGGAGTCATGCTTTTTTCCAGTCCGTTCTGAGGTTACTAATGTTTACATCCAATAATAGCTAATACGCTCATCTTATCGCATTTGGAAGCTGCGACGTGCCTGCGATGCTCTTCGGGCTTTGCAATGGAAAGTCGACGTTTCAGTTTACTTGTGCCAAAGACTTAAATTAGCTTAACCCAAACTAGAGAAGGTAATTCAGTCTTTGTATACATTATGGATGGTAGTAGCCGCTAGTGCTACTGGAAGAAAGGTAAATAAATGATTAACAAAAGTCTTGCTTTTTTGTCTATCTGTCTGTCTTTTTTTTTTTTTTTTGTAGATGGCTCCTGCCAGAACGGTTAGCATCTATCTGACCTGAATTCTTTTGCTCATAACAGCCCTGGGTCAGATGACCCTTTCATGCTAGCACAACATCCCAGCATGATTCATGCTGAAATATGAATAAGGCTATAGGCAAAGGGGTGAATTTGGAGCCAAGGGATGGCGGTGACTTCACCACGAGTTGTGTGTAGATTGATGAAGTGGACTGACATGACGTTTGCTTGTGTACAGAATGACAGAAGGAGCTTGGCTGCTTTTCAATGCACTCCTACATTATTTTCCTTTGTTGTTATGTCAGGACAATTCAGTTTTTATTTTGTGGAAATTACTTTTTTATTTTCTCCATCAGTAAAATAGCATTTAAAAGAAAACATTATCATTGTTTCAGTAATTAAGACTCCAAAATGTCAAAGTAATATTTGCTACTGTGGCAAAAGGTACACTGTACTCTGTGCTTCATACACTCTTCTGTAGTATTTGGATGGTC
Source organism: Danio jaintianensis (assembly GCA_903798115.1). Classification (NCBI taxonomy): domain Eukaryota; kingdom Metazoa; phylum Chordata; class Actinopteri; order Cypriniformes; family Danionidae; genus Danio; species Danio jaintianensis. The sequence goes on from CAIGQV010017386.1 coordinate 9,864,340, forward strand.
ATCATGTGATCTTAGTATGGTGGCAAAGAAACAGCTTTTTTTGCATTGTGCATGCATAACTTTAAACATTTTTCAGCGTGTGTGTGTGTGTGCGTGTGCGTGTGCGTGTGCGTGTGTGTGTGTGTGTGTGTACCTGATATTCCCTATATTATAAAGACCAAATATCCTCACAGGTAGAGTGATATCATTAATTTGATGACCGTTATTATGGTTCCCATGAGGAAAACATCAGTCAGGAAGAAATATTTTGAAAATGTAAAATTGAGAGGGTTGTGTTTAGGGTAGGGCTGGGGTACATGCATAGAAAATACAGTTTATACAGTATTAAAATATTTATGTCTGTAATTAATAGTTCAAAAGTTTGAAGAGTTTTATATATATATATATATATATATA
>CAIGQV010017386.1:9865135-9883784 GCA_903798115.1 Danio jaintianensis
ATATATATATATATATAATACTTTTATTCAGCAATGCAACATTAGCTTTTAATTTTGCTAAATAAATTTATTTCAAATAAATGCTGTTCTTTTGCAGTTTCCATTTATCAGATAATTCTGAAGAAAAAAAAAGAAATGTATCACATTCCAAGGTAATATGATTTCTGAGGGATCATGTGAACCTGAAAACTGCTGAAAATTCAACTTTGCCTTGACAGGAATATAATGTTAATGACATTTTTTTTGTAAGTTTCATTATATTTATTTTCTGTTCATTTTTAACCAAAAATGTTATGTATAATTGGAATTACCGAATGGTAATTAAAGTAAAAATATAATTACCATATATTTATTTTGTGTGTAGCTTACTGATAGTGATAACTGATAGATAGATTTAACAATATTTGAGTATTTCCCACTTTCAACTCTATGAAGTAATTCACACTATAACTAATTAGCAAATACCTCAAAATAAAATGTACATCAGGGAAAAGGCAATGATTTTAGTCATCGCCACAGAAGTAGAGCACATGTGCATGAATCTCCAAACAGGCTTCTGTGGCCCCGGTGCCACAGATAAGACAGCAGAGTGCAGCGCGAGCACCACAGCTTCCTGGGTGACATCAGCTGCTCTGTGATCTGGCACACTTTCATTCGGTAACAGATTAAAAAGCCCCTTGGTGCGCCCCAACTCCGGCAGCGCTCGCTCGCTCGCTCCCTCTTTCCATCAGGCAGAAAGAGGGTGAGGGAAACGAGTGAATCAGAGTGATACTGGAGATCTGTGTGCTTCAGGCTGTCCCTAAACTGCATCTCTCTCACTGTCTCTCTCTCACTATTCATCTTTCACATATACAGTGCACCATAACACTCCTCAGTTCACAGCAAGGGTATATGATGAAAAAAAGAAAGTAGACAGGAAAGCTGGGGACCAAACTTTTTTGTGTACGCACATGGCGTTGGAGACGGAAAGCCGCTAATCCGTCGTGCTGGCCGAGTGGAAAGGGCAGACATATTTATAGCAAACTGAATCACTCGCCTCACAAATGCACAACGAGCTCTGGCCGTGATATTTCAGCTCTGTGGTGCAAATACAGCAAAGCTCTATGCAAACTAGACTTAAGACACTGGATTCGGCAACTGACTCTTTCAGTGCAAAGGTGCTCTGGAGAAACAGGTGGTGTGGCGCAGAGCATATGAGCCTTGTTTGCTTTATTCATACTCCGATGCATTTTTATAGTACCTGGTCTCTGTTTTAAGGGCAAATTAGAAGCACTTTTTGATACAGCATTCAAGGGTTATGTGAATGTAAAGTGCAAGTTAAAAGCCTCATTGTTTCCTTATGAAACAACAGCTTAATAGAGCATTGTAGTAAAGGTATTTTACTTGAAATTTGAACTTTATCTTTTGAATCAGAATTTATAACATATAATATTCTAAAATGCTCCCATACACTATTTTTTTTAGTAGATGTGGTAATTAAGAGCAGTGTTTTGTTTAGGATTTTTGGTGTTTCTAAAATATTTATTTAGTTTCATTTATTTTATTTTATTGTGGAAATGTGTTGCTTAATTACTTGTGCAGTCAGAATAATTTATTTGCACTAACATTTGCGTATTAATGGGTTGAATATCATTTTATTATTCAGACATGCATCTTATTGTTTAGCAAAGACAAAATAGTTTTGGATAAAAATCCTATGGTCCTATGTTCATATATAATACATCATAAATCATCATAAATAATAAACAATTAAAGAAATAAGTAATATATTTAATCAATAAATAATATAGTAATAAAAAAACAAACAAATAGTAATAGTTTAAATAAATAATGAGTTAAATATAGGCTTACAGTGGTATCTTGATTTTCTTGTTGCAATTAATGGCTGAAACTTGTATTACGATACTGACTTAAGCTGACCAAAATGTCTTGTTTTTAACAGGTGTAATGGCAAAAGAACAAAGAACAAAAAAAAAAAAAAACAAACAAAACAAAAGAAAACAATTGCTTTATTGTAAATAAATGTTCAAATTTAACAAATATTTAAAAAAATTCAATCACAAAGGCACTTGAAACTAAAATAGATAACCATTTACTGTAAGATCTCATTAGTAAATGGTACTTAATGCATTAAAATCAAGATTGAGAAATAATCACGTTTATTACAGTTTATATGTTATTGCTAGTTAAAAAATGCAACTGAATGTTTCTAGTTATTAATTCAATTTAATAAAACAATTACAACTTAATAGGCATTAACTAAGCAATTGGCATCACTTAGATTAATAAATGCTTTTGTAGTTTTCATCATGAGTTTAGTTAAATTAACTAATGTTAACAAATCGAGCCTTATTGTATAGTGATAAAGAAAATAGGCCTATAAATGGTCCGACCATTTTGTCATTTTCTCCTGCATGTTGTAGGCCAATTTAACATCTGAAAATGTTTTGAAAGTAAACGTTTGCTGCTGTGATGAACAACCACTTAAAAAACAGCCTGAATATTCTTTAAAGACACTCTAAAGGTTTGGAAAAAAATCATCCACAGTATTTGTGCCTTCAATATTATGCCTCTTCGTTATCACAATATATTGCATTATTGAATATCAGCACATGTCTAGTTAATAATATTTTTTATACTATAATAATATAATTTATTACTATAATAATATCAATTAATATTATGAGTAAATAATATGATTATAATTTAAAGTAAGTATGATACGTTCTTAGATATTATTATTAACTATTACACACGCACGCGCACACACACACACACACACACACACACACATGCAATGTAGTACATATAAATAAAATACTAATGTTTCAGTACTGAACTGCATATTCTTTGATAAGCATAATAGAAAAATGCTCACTAAACAAATAATACATTTAAGTCTTTAAATACATCATAATAATTTTTTATCTTACAATCCTCCAGCTTTTTTTACATTATCCAGTCAGTCTGAAACCATCCCACTATTGTTAATGTTAACCATTGTGACAGTCTTCTTTTTCCAGCATGAGGTGTCCAGTGCTCAGAACGAGTCAGTACTATTTAAAGGTTTGAAGGTCACACTTTTCTAATCCTCACAGCAAATGTGTGTGTTGGAAGTACACCTGCGTTATATACAGTATATGCATTTATGTGTGTGTGTGTGTGTGCATCCTGCAGTGGCATTAGTCAGAAGAGGTATTTTGGGAGTGCAAACTGTTGGCTCTCAGTTTGAGCCCTGTCAGCATGACATTTTCATGAATCATGTTGTTTCACTGAGATGTATGACTCTCCATTTTTCCCTTGCTCTTTGACTTTTCATTTCTTTATTCTCTCGCTCTCTCTCTCTCTCTCTCTCTGAGGTTAAGGACAGAGCTCAGACAGAATGAGGGGAGTGTGTTTCCACCTCTTCAGGATATTCCTGGCATTCAGTGATCATGCTGCTTTATCAAATAAATAAATAACACAGAATTAATTATCCATTCCAAAAAGAACAACAACAAAAACACTTTAAAATGGTATGGTAAAGCAGAGTTCATTCAGAAATTCAATTACAAAAATGACCTCACCTTCATGTCGCTTGAAACATGTTTGACTTACTAGAAGGTTTGTTTTACTTAGTTTTTTCCTACATTCTGGATTTGGAAAGAGATGGGATTGAATGTTATTAATAATAAAAAAATAAAAAAATAAATAAAATAAAACAACAACAAAAAGCATTTTTGGGTTGACCTCTCTCTTTAAATGTAATGAAACTAGTAAGCACAACCACTACAAGCACCTTCTTACTATTGTGTTGTTATTGCCGTAACGAATGTGTGTGAATTATCTGTCCATTCCCATGATGGAGCCGCCAGCATGAGGGTGTCAGTAATGTGCACTAGTGAAGATGCTTATCTTGTAGTTATGATGACTTTGTTGATTCCATGTGAAAGGCTGGAGAGATTCTCATGGCTCTGCTTTGCTTTCTCTGTGATAGTCTGCCATTGACAGGATTTAGCTCTCCGAATCTCTTGGGGGAACGTCACTTTTTATACCGCACTGCTCTAATGCAGACGATTTGGGTATTTTTGCACACGTTGTAAGTTTTGCAAACGGTGAGTCATTTGGCAGATGTCTCTTGCGATGGAACATGATGATACATAAGGCAAAGATTACCCTAGAGCTCCAGAGGAACGCTGTCATTTTCTGCCACCACTGTCCTGAAAAGAGACGCTCCAGCTCTTTCTCTCTGTCTCTGGGCCGCTGATATCTCTCTCACATCAGCAGTAGTGCAGGGACAGAAGAAGTGCTTACGTCCAGGTTTCTCTAGCTGCTTTCCCTTTGCCATTTCCCTACACAATAGGGCCGGTGACTGTCTGCACCTGAGATGATCTGAGAGATAGATAGTGAAGCGGGACGGAGGAACTCTAACATAGTGCGTCATTCTGCTCATTCTGTCCATTTAATGTCTAATTTGGTAAACTGATTGTTCATTTGAGTCTCCAATGAGCAATTAAGAAAATAAGCATGCTTTGCAAACTGTCTGGAGGTAAAACATTGGTGGCAGTGGACATAAAAAATATGACGCACAGCAATAATAAACCATGACAAATTTATTGGTGTTACTTTTGGATCATTATGTTATATCACAATATGTTTTTTTGGTATATCAATATCACTTTTATCATACAAACTACTTATTTTCATTTTGAGTGGGTTTTATTTTTGTTTATTGTTGTTTGTTCCACTTACAAATTAGTATAGCTGCATCATTCATAAATGTGTGTATATATATGGGATGTACTGAAAATTCTGGACACACTTGGCCAAAATCAAAAACAAACATGCGTTGTAATAATTATGTATTATTTTATTAAATAATAAACATTATTTTGTCAATTTAAATAAACTTAAATGATACTGATTTTAAAAAATACACAAGTCAATAAAATAACTGCTTTTTTAACCATTGAGAGTAACATAAAATTGGAAATAAATTATAAGTACCCTTGATTCTAATATTTTAAAGTTTTCAGTTGTTTTGTTGAATTAGACTTTACAATACCTATCATTACAGTCGTCATTATGCTCTATAAACCTTAAAATAGAGTCCTCATAAGAATATTAAGTCATTTTCCATACTAAAAACAAGCTAGGCCTTTTTTTTTGTCAATGTCAGTGTTCGCAGAAGAAACCAAATTACTTGTTTAATCATTGTCAGGCATGGGAGAACATTAGTGTTGAAGTTCTCAGGAAATATTGACACTATGCCAGTAGATGTGCTGTTGTAACTGCTTCAAATGGAGAACATACCAAATACTACAGTAAAGTGGTTAAAAATAGTATGACACACTTCATCTGATGAAGCCTGTTTCATCAACATTTTGAAATGAAATAATGTTTATGAGGCAAGAAAGGTCAATATTTACAGATTTGTCTCTATTATCTTTATTCAGGTCTATTCAATTTTGCAGTGCTTTGGTTTGTGCAGCAACACAGGCCCTTGTGTAGCATAAGCCATTGAAATGAATGGGTTTCATAGCACAGCACTTTCCACATCTGGTGTGAAAGTCTCTTCACACCATCCATTGACTATGGCTGGAGGGAGAGTGAAACATGTATGCTGAACAATGCTGGGCAGTGCAGCAAAGCCTTTTCTTTCAGCCGAAAACTAAAAAGCCAAATTTATAGCTAATAATTTTTCAAATGAACATTGGGTGCATCCCTACAATTTCGTCAACATTCTCACCTGAGTTAACAAGACAATTACTGAAATGATCTCAGCAGGTCCTTTAATGACAGCAATGAAATGCAATGGAAATTTTTTTTCAGGATTAAGTTAATTTTCATGGCAAAGAAGGACTATGCAATTCATCTGATCACTCTTCATAACATTCTGGAGTATATGCAAATTGCTATTATAAAAACTTAAGCAGCAACTTTTCCAATTTCCAATATTTATGTAATTCTCAAAACTTTTGGCCACAACTGTACAGTAATATGCTATTTTATGTTTTATTACTGATCTAAGAAAATATTTCTTAATAAAGCCAGAGAAGAACATTTATGCTTCTCATGGCAACACTGTGGTGTTTGGTTCCTAAATAAATCTATTTTTGAACAAATTGAGTCAAAAGTTCAGTGATCCATTCATATAATATTTGCTTATTTTCATTTAACCTTTTTTTTAAATCAGCAGGCTGTTTTTAACTGAATAGTCAGCAAAATAGTTGAATTATCATTACAGAAAAAACATATATTTCCTAATATATATATATATATATATTTCTTTGCTAATAACACACACCCATATGAGAGACTACATTTGTTTTAAAAGTTCACTCTAAAAATGCTGGGTTATTTAAACAAATTTTTATTTACCCAAATTGGGTAAAATATATAGACTAACCAAAACATTGGGTTAAATTTGGTCCTATCACTTTAATGTAAAAAAAAGAACAGAATTGGGTTAGAATTGGGTTAGTTCCTATTACATTCATTGGGGATTTGGCTTGAAATAGCCAAGCATTTTTTTAGAGTGTCATCTTTGTCTTAATTGCACTATATTTACAGTTATCTTTTCAGCATTGTTTGATAACAATAATGTTTCTGATGATTGTTATACATTTTCAGTTTTTTTTAACCTATAAGCAAAAATGAATCTGCTATTTTGAACACGGACGTAGATAGTCTTGTTAACATTAGGGCCATGCAGAGATTTACATGCATTTAGGTTATGTAACATCAATAGCTGTTACAGTAAAAAAACCAAAAAAAAAAAACCCGCTTAAATTCCATTGGGAGTGTCCTTGTGTAAACATTTTTTTTTACCGTTTTTCCACCCCTGCCTGCACCTGCTGAAGAATCCCACGTCTGTTATGTTTGTGCACACCTGTCATTTATGTTCTATTTAATCAATCTGCATGTATTTACTTTGCTAGGTGTGTTTCTATATCTGTCACAGGAAATTAATTAGTGCTTCAGCTTACTGCTACAACAGATATACAGTAAACAGAAACAAAGTGTTCCCTCTAAACAAGCACATTACAACAGCAGTGACATCAAATAACGTCATTTCATTAATGTAACCCTATTTACTGATCTATTTTGATAAGTGTTTGCTAATGCCTTCTTGTTAAAACTGTAAAAAGAAAGATATGAATATTGGAGTGCAGTGGAACGTGTAAACAGCACCCACGAGACCAAGTCAGTGTAAGATCGCTCATTTCATTTTTCAGCTGTATCGACGATACCTGACATCTCCACAGAGACGAGACGTACATCTCACATAGATTAATAGAGATGAATGTTTTTTTTCTCCCTCTCTGTTATAACTACACTTAACTTAAGGGCTTGTATTTAAAATTTTGGATGTAATAGCTATAAATGTACTAAACGAACTGAAATATTTTCTTAAATAATCTAACCGAGACGTGCCACCCATATATACTGTAAATGTAACTAATATTAACAAGCACAACTTTGAATTTTAATGATGCGTTAGTAAATATTGAACTATGATTAATAAATGCTGTACAAGTGTTGTTCATAATTAGTTCATGTTAGTAAATACATTAACTAGCTTTAGCCAATGAAACCTTATTGTTAAATGTGACCATAATAGATATGTCATTTATAAAATTATATAACTTCTATAAGTTATTGATCACTATTTATTACACAATTCTCACTATTACAAACCATTAACTTTGGATTTGGCTATATAAACTCATAATCAGCTGCTTATAAATAGTTATTAGGCAGTAGTAATTGGGTTTGGGTATTGGGTAGGATTAGGGATGTAGAATAAGATCATGCAGAATACATCATAAGTACAAATAAACATCCAATATTTTGTAATAAGAAAATAGTTAAAAGTGAGAATTGGTAAGTGTTACCAACATTTTTATCTTTGAAACTTTTTGTCTGAGAAATCTTTTCATGAATGTGATATTTCAACATTTCACCATTTGTATCACTCTGCTTGCAGCTGGACCTATGTATTTACAAGTCTACTGTTGCACCATTGAATGTTGTATTTTAGGTGTGAATTTAGTTGTGTAAACTGCAAATGTGCAGTTTATTTGTAAAAACAAAATATATTTCATTGTTTACTTCATTACTATGCAATCACTGCTTCTTTTTAATCACATAATGAGAACCTGTCACACCTGAAAACTTGGATTAAACTGCTCAGTTCATTTGAGTTTATTTTTGAAACTTTTAATGTTTTCAAGTATTTTGTGAAGAGTTTTCAACCCAATGTTTTGGGTGAATATACTTTTGTTTTTCAAAAAGAGACTGAAATCTCTTAGATTTGATTGAAGATATCTTAAAGGGATAGTTCACCCAAAACAGAAAATTCTTTCATCATTTACTTACCCTTCACTTGTCACAAACCTGTTGGGGTTTCTTTCTTCTGTTGAACACCAAACAAAAAGATTTTTAAAAATGTTGGAAACCTGTAGCCATTGACTTCCATAGTATTGGTTTTTTTTACTATGGAAGTCAAGGGTTACATGTTTCTAACATTTAAAAATATATATATTTTCTTTTGTGTTCAACAGAAAAACGAAACTCATAAAGGTTTGGAACCACTTGAGGGTGAGTAAATGGTAAGTGATCTCTTTCATGGTGAGTAAACTATCACTTTACCCTCTACTTTTTGGAAACAGGCTCATTTTACAAGTCACCAGTTAAACAGTTGAGTTTTACCATTTTAATGCATTTAGCCAATCTCCCAATCTGGCGGGAGCACTTTTAGCTTAGTTTAGCATAAATTCCAAAATGGTGAAACTCAGGGCAGTTGTAAAGTGGAGTGTTCCTTCAATGAGTAAATGATAGACTTTTTGCTTTCTTGCTGTTTTTTGCAGACATGCAGTATCTATTCAATTTAATTCAATTCATCTTTATTTCTATAGCGCTTTTACAATGTAGATTGTGTCAAAGCAGCTTCACATAGAAGATTATAGTGAATTGGAATGGTGTCCGTTCAGTTTTTAGAGTTTAAGTTCAGTTCAGTTCAGTGTGGTTTAATTTTCACTGCTGAGAGTCCAAACACTGAAGAGCAAATCCATCGATGCGCAGCTCTACAGGTTCCGAACCATGCAAGCCAGTGGCGACAGCGGCGAGGAACAAACTTCACCAATTTGCGAAAGTGAAAAAAAAAAAAAAACCTCGAGAGAAACCAGGCTCAGTTGGGCACGACCATTTCTCCTATGGCCAAACGTCTTGTGCGGAGCTGCAGTCTAGGCGCCGGAAGCTGGTGAACGCTGGACGTCAGAGAAGACTCGTCTTTCACTGGGGTCTCACAGGAATCAGTCCTTTTCTCTCCACTCCTCCATGACCACCACAGCAGCTCCTCAGGATACGGCCCGGTCTGGGATTATGGAAACCTTGGGGTCATCTCTTCACAGGTCTTGGATTGCATTAGTGGCACTGCATAGTCTCTGGGGGCCTCGGGATGAGTATCCCCAGGTGGAAATAGAGAATAAAGAGAATAATTAGCGTAGCTGCTGTTCATAGTGTATATAAACGAGATGCAAAAACCTGCGTGGAGCAGATTCATGCATCATACCGTTATGCAATGCATTGAGTGTATGCTTTACTAAAAAGATAGGTCTTTAATCTAGTTTTGAACAGAGAGAGTGTGTCTGAGCCTCGAACATTATCAGGAAGGCTATTCCAGAGTTTAGGAGCCATAAATGAAAAGGCTCGACCACCTTTACTCGACTTTGCTATTCTAGGTACTACCAGCAGCCCTGAGTTTTGAGATCTTAAAGAGCGGGTTGGATTGTAGCGAGACAGAAGGTTGGTTAGATAAACAGGTGCTAAATTATTTAAAGCTTTATAGGTAAGAAGCAATATTTTATAATCAATACGGAACTTAACAGGCAGCCAGTGTAAGGAAGATAAAATTGGGGTGATATGATCATATTTTCTAGACCTGGTAAGAACTCTGGCCGCTGCATTTTGTACTAGCTGAAGTTTATTAATAGAGGATGCTGGGCAACCAGCGAACAGAGCCTTACAGTAATCAAGCCTAGAAGTCATGAAAGCGTGAACTAGCTTTTCTGCATCTGAGATGGATAGCATACTTCGTAACTTAGCGATATTTCTCAGATGAAAGAAGGCTGTTTTTGTGACATGGGAGATATGATTTTCAAAGGTTAAATTGCTGTCTAGTATAACACCCAGATCTTTTACAGTAGAGCTAAAGCTAACTTTGTGTCCCTCTAATTGCAGGTCGAGTTGTGAGATCTGCTGTGTACAGGATTTAGGCCCAATAAGTAATAATTCTGTTTTGTCTGAATTTAAGAGAAGGAAATTGTTGGTCATCCAGTCTTTAACATCTTTAATACATTCAGTTAGCTTAGACAGTTCAGACGTCTCATCAGGTTTTGTTGAAATATATAATTAAGTATCATCTGCATAGCAGTGAAAGCTGATCCCGTGTCTTCTTATAATGTCTCCCAGGGGTAGCATGTATATTGTGAACAGCAAAGGGCCTAAAACTGATCCTTGAGGCACCCCATACTGTACTGGCCTGACCTGAGAAAGCTGTCCATTTATATTTACAAACTGGTAACGGTCAGTTAGGTATGACTTAAACCATTGTAGAGCCTGTCCCCGGACACCTGTAGAATTTAAGCGATCTATGAGGATATTGTGGTCGATGGTGTCAAATGCAGCACTGAGATCAAGTAAAACTAATAACGAGATGCACCCTTGGTCAGCAGCTAAGAGTAAATCGTTGGTTATTTTCACTAATGCGGTTTCTGTACTGTGATGAGGCCTGAAACCTGACTGAAACACTTCAAAAACATTGTTCATCTGCAGAAAGGAGCATAATTGGGCAGAAACAACTTTTTCTAGTATTTTAGACATAAATGGAAGATTTGAAATAGGCCTATAATTAGCTAAGTTGCTGGGGTCCAGTTGTGGTTTCTTAATAATAGGCTTAATAACAGCTAGCTTGAAAGGATTTGGAACATGGCCTAAAGATAGAGAAGAGTTGATGATGTTAAGAAGAGGTTCTCCTATTACAGGTAGCAATTCTTTCAGTAATTTAGTTGGAATTGGGTCTAACATACATGTAGCTGGTATCTACCAACTCTTTGTAGTAGTCACTTCCTTAGTGATGTTGTTTCTCAGTGCTGTATAACAGGATTTTAAGCTGCACTGCACTCAGTAATGAAGATGTCCTCAGAGCTGATGTTATTCACCAGGTTAAGGTCCGAGAGCCAGAGGGACGTCTGTATCTACAGGATTACTGCCGTAAATCTCTCCTCTGGGTCAGCAAGCTTCCCCTGGTCTCTCTCTCTCTCTCTCTCTCTCTCTCTCTCTCTCTCTCTCTCTCTTTCTCTCTCTCTCTATCTGAGAGGTGTGGTCATACCTATCTTTCCCCCTCACTGAGCCGAAAGGTGGAAATCTCATCAGAAGTCTCATCAGAGCAAGCGAGCTTATACTACCAGCAGTCTTGGCATACAATAGGGAAGAAATTTTTTAACTTATAAGCAAAACTTGTGTCAATGTAAAGAGAGATGTGTAGAATTTCTGCTGAACTAGTGACAATAATGAGAAGTTTTCAGGCAGGTTTCCCTAAACAGTCTTCCTGTCTGACGTTGCTCAGACAAAACGGTTTTGGCCCATGCCCATTGTTTGCTATGTCTGGATGTTCAAGCTATCAAAACAGTGTTTTGAAATTGCCAGGAGCCAAATTGTTGGCACTTTTTAGAAAGAAACAAGCTACTTATAATTGTCTATATATTAAAAGTAATAATAGTAATAATAAATGAGTAACACAGAGGTGGCGGCGCGGTGGAGCAGTGGGTAGCGCTGTCGCCTCACAGCAAGAAGGTTGCTGGTTCGAGCCTCGGCTGGGTCAGTTGGCATTTCTGTGTGGAGTTTGCATGTTCTCCCTGTGTTCGCGTGGGTTTCCTCCGGGTGCTCCGGTTTCCCCCTCCAGTCCAAAGACATATGCTATAGGTGAATTGGGTAAGCTAAATTGTCCGTAGTGTATGAGTGTGTATGTGAATGTGAGTGTATGGGTGTTTCCCAGTGATGGGTTGCAACTGGAAGGCCATCCGCTGCGTAAAGCATATGCTGGATAAGTTGGCGGTTCATTCCGCTGTGGTGACCCCAGATTAATATAGGGACTAAGCCGAAAAGAAAATGAATGAATGAATGAATAACACTGAGGTCCATCCCAAATTGTATGGTTCATGAAATATGTGTATAGTATGTAATATAGGATTTAGGTTTATTTATGCTATTTAATAATAATGCATTAAATTAATTACAAGTGATGTTAAAGAGATATGTAGTGTTACAAAGGTAGTGTTTTGTAGCATGTCAATTTTAATTTAGATGCTCTTCTTTGAACTTAAAATCAATGAAACAATCATTACACATTAGCTTTATGAAATGGAGTGTGTGTTGTGGAAGCACATCTGAATGTAGTTAGGGTTCAATTTACAATAATATTATTTTACTATGTATTGAACAGTAAAGTATGTAAATTAAATTGATATTCAGCTTGTTAAGGTTTAGATACTCTGTCTCCGGTGCTATGGAAGCACATATAACAAGATGTGTTTCAATGAAAGACACAGTTTTGCGTCAGGATTGAGTATGTCTGCAAATCTTTATACTCTTCTATATGTGGAACAAAGCTGCAGTCTTAAGGTCGGGGATCCACTCTTTGGGTCACACTCAGGTCTGGTCTCTCTGCATTAATCACCCCTCATCTTCTTAGTGCCTGACCCAGGTCTCCTGCAGCATTCCCAGGATTGCACACCCCCATGACCTGCTTCTTGACCCACTGGCCCTTTGGTAAACGCTGGGCTCCTCTTCACCTGCAAATAAATACCGTAAGGTGCACTTTTCCATTCGCCGCAACCCGAGAGACAAGACCCCATCGCTTTTTTGTCTTGAAATCATTTTTCTGTGTTTCTCCCAGCAAGACAATTCTGCCTATAAATGTTTTCAGACACTATCTGGTCACTGGAAAGAAGCGCCTTCTTTTCTTTTAATATTATTGTTTACTGTATTTTTTTTCCCTTACCAATGGCGTACACAATGTGAGAAGTTAACTAAGCAGTCTTATTCTTAAAAATGACTTGTTGTTGTGCTAGAGACCCTTATTTGTCTACTAGCGTATTGTGGATTACTTTGAATCTGCCTAAATTTAAATTTTTGACAATCAAAAATGTTCTGTGCTCCCCCGTTCACTTTCATTACATGAAGATAAATTATGATCAAACCTTTTTATTTTTGGCTGAAGAAATACCACAATTTACCTTACATTGTATGCATTTTGCAAACTTTTTAATACAAAGTGACTAAAAGGATACATTTGATCAGTTTTTGATTTCCCTCAGAATCAAACCCACAGCCTTGGCATCACTTGTGCCATGTGAGCTACACGAATGCAGTAAATTTATGTTTTTGGTTGAACATTTTTTTTAAAATTGCTTTATTCAAATGATATACTAATGGTTCATGCCTTTGCTTGTGTCTATATGAAAATCCAGGAAAAACCAGGCTAAAACTGTAGTTGGAAAGAAAAACTAAACGTTCTTATTGGGAAAAGTGATGGAATGGCCGTCTTTCTTGTTTTTCCCCACCTCTCGGATCATTAGCATGTTGGTTTAACGCTCCCTACAAAAAGCAAAGCTGTCTCTCGGGAGTGTTCACACACGTACAAACCCACCTCTTCCAAAAGAAAATGCAGCAGGCTCTCTTTTGTTTAGGTTAGCCGAATAACAGAAGTCAAGCATGTCACCTGTGTTTTGAGTTGCAGTCATGAATATTCAGTGTTCTCTCCTTCGTCGTAAAGCAGAGAGAGGGAGAAAGAGACAGAGATGGAAAGAGTGAGAGAGAACCACACACTTCTTATTCTAATGCATCGTTTTGGTCTTTTGGGGAAGCTGCCATGTTTGAAGTTTCAAGAAAGCAGTTGGCTTTCATTCAGCGTTAGCAGAAAAAGAAAATGTAAGCGCCCAAAGAGGGAAAAGCAAAACCTACTTTAGCATAAAAATCAGTGAATTTTAGCCCTGCTGATGAGGACGCACAGCTTTCATACACACATTTTTTGGCTCCTAGTCTGAATGAGTTCATTTTTATATGCCTTTCTTTTTTTGCTCCTCTTTATTTTGATTTGAGTTATTTCCTTATAACATGTTCCAAAATTACAGTGCTGACCCACATTTCTGATTTGACTAATTTCAAACCATTTTAATCATGTATACCGATCTGCTGGTCGGGTAGAGGATAATTGTATGTTTTCAGCAGAGCTGCAGTCTTCATTAGTGTACTTTGATTACACTTTCCAGAACTACAGAGAATACCTATAAGTTCACGTAGACAGTTTAAGTTTTATGCCCTCTGTTGATTGAGTAATGTTAACAGCAGTTTGGTGAGCTTTTCTGAACATGCAGTGCTTGCTTCTTGTGTTTTTGCATTATTCGCCATTAACACTTTACATGAATACATGAAAGTCATTCTTTTGGCAAAAAAAAAAGTGCACAAATAAATTTTAACACCATTTTCATGTTCTCCAGTGAAAAGCATGCAAAAGCACAATGCGAAGTGACTTTTATGACTTACTTGCTATAACACAGTTTCTGTATTCTTGAATAGTAGACTAAAAAGTATGTTTCTTGTAATGTAACATCAAGTTGTGAAGCACAATGTATGTGCAACAGTCTCTACATCACTTTAGAATGTGATTACGTCACAATTTACTTTGTGATTATGTACAGTAGAATTGCATGACACCCTTACCACATGCAAATATGGCACTTGGTTGGATGCAATAGTTTATAGTTTAAAAAAGTGTAATGTCTGTATTTTTCCTACACACCAATTGCTTAATAAGAGAACACATTGATTCATCAAATGCGGTTGTCTGAATTACCAGCATATTCACATTATGTGGTTTTCAAATGTGAACTTTGGGGGTTCAATACATTTTTGTTAAATAGAGAGATGAAAAAGTTTTTCAATAACCTTGATTTTAATATTGTGTTAATCTGAGGAATTCAGAATGTGTATGGGTTACCTCGATTAGGCATGGTGTATGCCAGAAAAAAAGATCAATTTCATTCTCACTCTATGAACAAGTTTGCTATTTTGGTACTTCTGACAGTGGAAATGGACATATACTGTATGTGTATCAAACTATACTGTACTAAACTATATCGCTCAGTGGAAACAGGCCAATAGAAGACTATTGTATTGCTTTTTGATCTTTTGTGAAGCTTTTAAAGCCCACTCTGCTTCCTTTGTACTTTCATAAAAAGTGCACCCTGCTCAATCTTTAAAGTTTCTCTTTCTCATACGGATTTGGAATGACATGACAGTATGTAAATCATTCTTCAGTGAATTATTCCTTTAACAACACTGCTATGTTGGGCATCGCTTGTGAGCGGTGTTGAAATCCTGTGTAAACATTTCTGTTTTCACCAGAGACATAGTTTGTGTATGTCTGGTGGGTCACGTGGAGGCCCATGGCAGCGTGTCTGGCTGTGTCCCTGATTCAGTGCTGCAATGGGGGGACAGATGGGGCCGCTGAGAGCCGCCTGCAGCAGCGGAGCAGCACAGACAGGGGAGCACCCCATTCACACCTCACCACGACTCTCAGATCAGCATGGGGAACCAGGCCACACTCCACTGTCTGCCTTTCTGTCATCCAATCTCTGTGGCTTCTGGTCTTTTTGGATAGCCTGAACACTCAAACCCAGCCAACTCCTACAGAAACCATGTATTCGTTACTTAGTATAAAATACATTCAAACTCAAATTAATAAAAATTTAAATTTTCCACTTGTGTAGGCAAAAAAGTTTGTGCATGTAAAATTTTGTATCCTTGTGTAGTTACAAAACCCTCTTTAACAGTTTCTGTACCCTGTTTATCTCTACAGGGCACAGTACAAAGAACAACAGGCTTTTTTTCCTTTTTTTTTTCGCTGTAACGCAGTGATTTCTTAAACATAGGCAACATGAAAATATGAATACTAATTACAAAATTAGGAAAGACAATGTAATTTGTTGGGTGCTCAGTTGAGAGAGCATTAAGCCTGAGGAAATTCCTTCTCAAGAGTTTGCCGATGTGCACTCTACATAACTCTTTAAATATTTGCATACGCTGAGTTAATGAACAAAGTTTTCCTCCTCTGTGAAGGCGCATCACTTTCAGCCCTGCTGCACACTTGTAAATTAGCCACAGAGAGTGCAGGCTTCACCTGTTGAGAGGCCGTCTGGTGTGTGAAATGAACTCCCTGTTGGGACTGGGTGTTGCCTCGTATCACTGATCTGAAACCAGGTTTTGTTTTTTCTCTTGTTGCCACTGAATTCTGCAATGAATTGAATGGTTGACTTGGGATCAGTACCATATTGCTGCACATTCTACCCAGTGGCCGTCTCAGAGTTAGAGATGGACCGTCATTGACAGACACAGAGTCTTGATTCGCCTTCTGTAGAGGTTCATTGAAGAGCACATGGTGGCGTCTTGGACTAGACGGCACATACGGAGTGCACGAGGAGTCCTGTCTGTCATTAAGCCTGCTGAGATGTCCAGTGCTAATGTGTATGTGAAAGGGTTAAGTAGGTTTGCTTGTCTGTGATCTGTTGTTAATCCTGGAACAGCCCAACTAGGCCAGCATGAATTTCCTGGTTGATGCTGGATTGGTGCTGGTTTTGCTTGCTTGGTGAAACTTGCCAACCAGCATGACATTTTTTTTTTTTGGAATCTGGTGTTTCTAGTGAAACTAAAAAACCTGGTTGGACACCTGAAAACCAGCATTCAAAGCACAACATAAGTTGGTGATCAGATTCAGCGTAAAATCAGGCTTTAGGTTAAATTTTGAGTTACACTTAAGATTGGGGTTTTGGCATTGCCAACCTATAATTGGCCACATTAATCATGATGTGTATTTACTGGGTATAGTTAAAGTGCAGTCACTTTTACCATTGTTCTGTAAAACTTTTGTGGGCAAATCCAACCATTTCAATAGGAATTTTGCACAAGGGTGGAAAAGTTCATCACACAGATTTCACTTGGCAAGATCACAACATTCCTGCTGTACAAGTTCATGGCTATTGATCACGGAGAAACATGCTCAATGTGTCTATTCATATGTGAGATTGCTGCCTACCTTTGTTTATTGCCTCTTTGTCTTCTGTTTTAAACCTTGCTCTTCATTCTGAATGCAAATTGGACACAAGAAACCATGTCCGGGTGTGGAGAGCGAAAGTAAAAAACGAAGACAAGAAAGGTTTCAATTTCTGACGGAGTCATGAAAACCCAATTAAGCCTCTCCACAAAGAAACATCAAGTGCTTTCACACGGCGGCTGCATGCCTGTGGGAATTTGAGTAAGTTCAATTACTTTGGGATTAATTCAGGGTCACGAGGGTCCTTTTGCGGAGCTCTGTCGAGAGAGGGAGAGTGAAGAAAATCAGTGGAATGAGAAGGAGTGGAGATCTCATTGGTATTTAGTACTGCAGGTTTGACAGAGACCTCATAGCTGCTGTCTCTACTGTAATGAAGAATGAGGTCAAGTGTAAAGGCCTAAACACTCAGGACAGTCGCAAATATTATTTGGGATCCCTTAAAACAAGACATAGCTTGACATGTTAAGGCCATGCTAACCTTATTCTGCTTTTCATGCTGCTTTACAGCCTAGAATATTAGCTTATATAGGCCTCACAAATGTATATTTTACAATAGAAATGGCCTTGTTCATAAAATATTTTTTTCCCTCTTCAGTGTTGAGGCTGTAAGATTCCTATTCTAGATACCACCTTCACGTCAGAGCGCTCCCTGATAAGGTGCTTTTCTTGCAGAAGCCAGAGTCAGCATTTTGGACCCGTTTCTAAACTTAGGCTTACAAAATGCAAAGTTACACAATAATATGGAAAGAAAGTAGAATACGAGACTGCAGAACTCCTACAGGAATACAGCTATTGTTATTCAAGACACTTACATAACCATCCAAACAATTAGATTTTTTTTTAACCTTAGCCTGAGGTGTTAGCATTTTAAACATATTATTTAAATGTTTTCAAAGAAAAAAGGCATCAGGGATCCAATGAGACACTGTAGTGTGGAGGTCACTGTCCCTCTCTACTTACCTCTACATCTCTGACTCGAAGGAATATATATTGCATTTTGATTTTGCTTTTTTGAGTGTCTTAGATTTCTTTTCCATCATGCATGTCATTTAACAAGCTATAGTCATTGAATGGCTTTACAGTGGTAAATGTAATATTGCATGAAATGCAGTATATTATATAGCCAGATAAATGAAAATGATGTTATTTATTTTTATTTTCTTATGAAAGCAAAACTGAAAAAGTTATTAAATCATAATACAAGTATAATTTACAAATTTTAATACTGATATCCATAGTTTATCAACTGAGAATTACATTTATTCCCTGCCAATATGACGGCCAATGTATTATGCATTACAACTTTTATTATATCTTATATTGATCATAATTATTTTTTTTTTTTTTGTGATTATTTTTCACATCAGCTGAAAACTCGGATATCTCACTCAATCAAAATGAAGATGCTGACATTTCATTGAATTGTGAATTAAAGGATTTGAGCAATCTTAATAAATAATCTTAAAATGGTTAATTGATAAATATATATATATA
>CAIGQV010017386.1:9884184-9909482 GCA_903798115.1 Danio jaintianensis
ATATATTATGTATATTATTTCAAGCTCAAAATATCTCTCTAATGGCAGATACACTTATCTAAAAGAAAAACTAGCTGCTGTTAATCTGACGTTTTGGCCAAAGAGCTGACCCTCAGTCATATTTTTGCACTCATCAGGGTGCAAATGATGTGCCTGTAAAGTGAGTAAATTGTGTATCCTGTCAAGTGATATGGCGCTCGCTACAGAAAAGCGGCACAGAGACCAGCCCCAGCTGATGTTCTTCTGTTAAAGAGCCTCTTACTGTGATGTAACCCCTAACTGATTGAGAGAAAGAGAGCGAATACTCTCTGGATCAGATAGTGAGGTCACACAACTCACCTCTCTCTCTCACTCTCTTTGTGGAGAGCTGCACTAGAGGCGCACAGATATTACAGGGTTTCCTTTGCTCTTATTTTAATGGTAAGTGTTATGGGTAGGGGTCAGAATTTCTTGTTGAAATCACTAACAGAGGAAGGCCCCTCTCAGAGATGAGAAAAGGCCACTGGAGGAGTGATCTGACATGTTTTATAAAACAATGTCATGAGCCAGCTCATTCAAGTGGAAAAATGACTCGGAGTGCCGAAACTGCCACAGATGGGGAAAGATGAAGAATAAAAAAAAGAAGGGAAACAAATAAAGCTCTGTCATTCACCATATTCAAGTGTAGAAGTTCAGTTCACATGGCACAGTTAGATATAAATCAATTCTACTAAACACGTCTTGTGGCCTGTGTGGTGATGTCATCATTGTACATCAGCAGAAATGCCAACAATGACAAATTCTACTGTAAGGCCACGTTTACACAGCACCAGCATGTGACTGTCATTCCTGTATTTGAGTCCTTAACACAGATATGTTCACACACATTTTATTTATTTGCAGGAGGGAGAATTGCGTTCTATTTGTGAACTCACACCTGTAAACTTTCAGCAAACACAGATTTTTTTTAGTGAAGCCCTGGTTTGTAAATGGAACCATGTTGGACAACTAGTTTGTTACAGTATTTGTTATGCCACATAGTGTGAGGGCAGACTCTGCACTGCACATATTCACATAGTGTGTTTTGGGATTCCATTTGAGGTCTTGGTATGGGGTTGTTTAATTTGTACTGTTTTTAACTTAAAGGGAAATAGAAAGCGTTGATTTATTATGTTTAAATTGATATCTACTGATATCTACATAGAAGGTTTGTGACTTAGGTAAATGCAAAACAGTTTCACAAGCCTATTTGGAACCTAGAAAGTGACCCTATAATGAAAAGCTTAGTTTTTACCTTATTTGGAAGGGTTGTGAATATTGATGATCTCTGCTCTCATACTAGTCTTGGCTCGTATCTCTAATACTCACACTGCATAATGTATTCTGAAATACATACATGTAAAATAATCATACTTCAGTTGTCAAAAATATATGACCAAACTGAAAAGATGCCTTACAATTTCTTGTACTGATTGTTTTCATTGAACTGCTTCATGTTATTTGTAAGTGATCTATTTGTAGGAAAGTAAGTCTGCGCCTCCGTTACTGCTCCAGAGTTATGTGTTGTGAATAAAATGTTGGCAAAATAATAATTTTACCTGACAGAAAGAGATGTATGTAAAGTTGTACTGTATTTTGTGAGTTTAACGTATCTGAAAACACAGGCAGGAATTAATATCAACCTCAGCATAAACAGAGGAGTTTAGGGAGATTGTTGTCTTTTTACTCTAGAAAAATGCAGAAACTTACATTAAACTTAGTATAAACTGTTAAAAGTAAGTTGATGAAAACAGTAATTAAGCATGCATATTATGTTTAAACTATAGACTCCATTAAATCTTTTACAAAACAAAAATGGCTCAAGCTCCAAGACCGTCGCCAACTACTGGCCTGACATGCATAATAAAGTATAATAAATAAATATGTTTTTGTTTTTGCTAAATCTTATTGGTATTGTTTTTACATTGTTGTCATCTGTGTGCTAAACTATTGCTATTGCTGATGTGTAGTGATGGTTTAGATAAAACTGAAATGACATAGCACATTTCTTTGTGCTCAGGAGCCAAATTACTAGCATCATTTCATTAAAGAAAATAAATAAATAAATAAGACCTACACAAATCATGCTGTATTGTGCAGATATTATATTGACAGTAAAGAAAAGATTTTTTTGTTGTTGTTGTTGAAAGATGGGACTTTGTTTAACCTAGTAGTTTACATCGTAATCTTTATTTTAGGTTTTGGTTGAAATGAAAGCATTCAAATTGCTGTTGGAACATACTTGGGCAAAATACAGCCACTTACAAACAATCTGTCGCAAAATTCCCGTTTTTTTAGCAAGGAGCTGGTCAGAATCACTACACGCACCAGTGGTCAGATGTAATCTGTAAACATTAGACTTTCATGTTCGGTTCCCTTTCCCGCCGTCAGCAGAAGAGGTGTGAAGGGAACTGTGTTTGAAGCAGACTAAAGTACAGGTTTGGAGCGTCGCTACCTCTAAATGGAGTTCAAACTGTCATTATCTGTCCACACAGATAAACTCAAATTACACCTCTATCCCCGGCTGTTAAGTTGTTTTCTTTGTCTACCTTCTCTTTCCCTCTCACTTTTATTTTGGTTCTCGCTCACTTGTTCGCTTGGTAGGGAAGGGAAGCTGGAGCCGTCTAGCAGGTGCATTCACGCAGAGGTAAGCACTCAGCATATGTAAGTGCAATTCTAAAATCACTGTCTTGCTGCGAAACACTTGAAATTGTTCTCTAATGGCCCCGGCTTTGTCATATGGTTTTGATTATAATGTGAAGATTGCATTGCCTTGCCTTTAGCGAGGGTGAGATGGAAGAGTAATTGGTACGTGCATCGAATGCTTTGCCCTCCTCGTCACAGAGCTAAAAGGGGAACCCCCCCTCCCCTAGCCGAAAGCGCGCGCATGCACAAATACATGTGAGAGCGCTGTCCCTGTGCGCCGTGTCTCCTCTGGTCATTGCTAATGTCTCAGTCGGGCTGTCAGGAGTTTTCTAAGTGGGTTATTTATCAAGCCTTGCCCTGTTAAATATGCATATCTGCTGCAATCCCAGACATGTCTCCAGTTTCCCATTCTAGATTACAGCAGTTGGAATACAATTGCCAGGCGGAGGGTCAGCAAGCAGCCATTTTTAATATCCCTTTTATTTATTTATATATTGATTCATTTATCTTCGGAATGGGATGAGTTTTACTTGTTAGATGAGTGAAAAGTGTTTTTGCGACTTGTGGGCTTTATCTGAACCCTGCACTCTTTAGCATTCGTCAAGCGTAGATTGAGTAGGGATTGGAAATATTTTAGACTTGTTGCCTGGATCTGTGCACTGCTTTGCTTGTTTGCTAATTTGTTTGTAGCATTTGTATTGCTAGCAATAAGTAGAAGGATTTATTATAATTATTATTATTATATTATATATATTTTTTTTTTACAAATTTTCTAATCCAAAGTGTATAGAAACAAGACTGTTTTCTGCTAAAACAGAAAGCTTAAGCATTTTCATTTAAACAGCAATGGTATTTTGTGGGCCTGAAAATTTAAACTTTTAAAAATGGGTTTCCGTGATACTGTTATTGTCTCCATCTACAGTAAACTATAGGCCATCTCTGGTTATGATTATGAGCCAGTTGAGAGATATCATAATAGCTGCATTGTCTCCTCGTAAACAGCATCTCATTTTATATGGCTGTGCAACAACTCACCTGTGTGTTTACTGCACAATTGCCAATTATTAAAACAAGCAAGTTTTGATATAATCAGCTGTTTATATATATTGTTGTGTATGTACTGTAAACACAAAGTGGTCATATACTCTAAAACTCACCTTAGCCAAGTACAAAATACAATGAGCATCAATTATCAGATTGTTAGTCAAGACTATTTGGTAAGCAAAGATAATTGGTCTATGTTTTATAAGAGAATTTAGTTATTTAGTCTTCATAATAAATTTCATGTTTTATTCAATGTGTTACTTGCCATATGCTTGTAATTGTTGGCAAAAAAAACGTTTTTTTTTTCGAGAATGTTTCTTAGAAACCATTTCCACTCATTTTTTGTAAGGTTTGCCATGTATGCATTAAGCCACTAACTTTAACTCTAAATCACACCTATATTTTCGCTAAACTGCCACAAAGTGAAGTTTATATCATCTAGTTTCCTCATCAGATTTCAGATGATTCAGAGCTAAAAGGCTTGGGTTTATTTTTAAATATGCCTTTCTCTATAGTTTGTCTATCTGCGGCTTTCAAAGCAGCCTCTCTCTCTATTTCCCTCGGCCGTTTGGGTCATCTTACAGCTGGGCAAGACTACCAGCCTGCTTTCATTTTTTTCTTTTCTTTTTTTCATTTCCCCCCATTCTCTCCTCCATGCTGCATAAACTCTTTTGAGGAGGAATATTGTTTTTAGGATGAATGCACAGCTGTGCTCCCTACAAATCCCAGCCGGAGTGTGAACAAACATGCCATGAAACAGCCTGCAAAGAATGCACATATAAAAAGGCCTGTTTTATTGATGAGCCTTTTTTTAAGGCACCCCCAAAGACTCTGATCCTGTGCGTGCTTTTTCATGCTCAAGCTACGTGGCTTGTGTTGACTGATATCAGCAGATGCAGGCAGGCAGTAGACTGTAGCATTGAGGCCCAGTGTTTTACTCAGACGCACACTAATAAATTCTCCCTAATTCATTTTTTATTGTCTCAGGGGACCGGCCTGCAGATTTGCCTCAACAGAGGAAGCATCGGGTTACCTCCTCTAAATAATTGATGCTTCTTGCTTCTCTCCCAGACATGGCCGAAATCTCAAAATATTCACTGGCTTGACTAAATATGAAGATTGCCTCAGAGAGAGAGAGAGAGAGAGAGAGAGAGAGAAAGAGAGTACTATATGTGAGCTGGCTTGTGCTCTGGTTTTGACATCGTTTTTTTTTTTAAAGCACGCCAATGTCATTTGTGTGTGTAAGTGATGGTGCTTTTCTCCGCCACGTTAGAGGTGCACGCAGGCCATTCAGAGGTTAAGTGCTTTGCATCTTTATGGTGCTAATGTCGCTCGCACACATACATGCACTCGTGCCACGCCACGGGAGACGGGCATGCGTTACACCTCACCTATTGTTCCAGCTTACAACCCTTTGTGTAGCTGCTTCGAAAATGGTGGGAAAAAGGCTCAAATGCTAAGAAAGCGTAAATGATGAGGTGTCTGTGGTCAAGCAAAGCTAATTACTCAGCACTCTTCATTTATGTGTATTTTTGACTTAATGGCGTGAATTGTCGTGGTGTTCCATTGTTGATGCTCACAGTCTGTATTGCTTATCTCCACCATCATTCACTCTTGTTTTGATTATTACTATCATTATTGTGTCTCTGTTTGTGGGACAAGTGCAGGAATCAGAAGTAAAGGCAATCAGGTGATGTTAAGAATGTTTCACTAAGTATGCATATACACAAAAATTGGTTTGTGAAATATACACGCACACAAACATTTTCACTGACACTTCATAATTTACCAAAAACACTAAACTTTTGTCTAAATTTATTTAAAAAACAATTGCTTGAGGATCTGGTGGTATTCTTAAACAGACTTTGTTTGGACATATTTTTTAATAACCTTCATAATTCACTAACATTAGAACATGCATGCAATATAAATTAGGTGGAGATTTTTTGATACAAAGTTCTCCTGTTTGTAAAATGTGAAATAATCCATTCATGTGGTACTGTCAATGATGTAAAACATTGCAATACATTGCAAACTGCTGCTTTACATTTTAAATGTAAATATTGGATTTTAGAAGAATTATCAGTGTGTTTTTTAAACAACAATTTTACAAAAAGTGTCAGTTTGACTTGGAAATCTGGGAGCATTGTTATACCAACACAAACTGTACCATCAGGGCAACAACTGATGTAACAATGTTTATGCAAACAAATTGTCACAGCAGTGCAATGCAATGCGTTCAATGTCACAGTACTGCTATTTATATAAGAATAATTTTATGGGGGAAAATTTTCTGGAGCAATTTATATAAGAGTGATTAAGGATGAAGTTTTAAAGATCAAAGTGTATGACAAGTAAGGGATAAAGTACATAAAGGTGGTTGTTATCGCAGAATAAAGCCCAACAGGGGCCTGAAAGGTTTTATACTCTAAAACAACCACATGAATGTGCATTATCCATGTATCCATTATACACGGCTACCCGGATGAGCCTATTATTAGTTTCAGCAGTTGTTATCTGGGAATAACATACCTTGGAATGTTGTGACTGACTAATCAGAATAAAGTATTCCAGAGAGCCATGTAATAAATAATGTTATTATTGTGTTCTAATAGAAAAATTAATTATTCTGAACAGCAGAAACACATTATAATTTCTTCCAGTTTGCCTTGCATAATATTTGAAGATCTGTAACATATTTGCATGATGAACAAGGTAGAAAATGCTTACTTCTTTGACTCACCCTTAAGCACTGGTTCGTATTGTCATCTTAGGAAACGGCAAACATTTAATGTTGACAAAATGTTTATTGTGGTTTTAACCAAAATTTGTGTAAAATATGGACAAACCTAACTGCTGTGTTAACATTTTTTTTTTTTTTTAATTCAACAGTTCTGTTTGTCCATATTTTACCCAAATATCAGTGGAAACATGTAGGTTTGGGTTCATCATGTTTGGGTCAAACTGAAATCAACGCCATCATTATTTTACAGTGTGTACAGTTGCTGAGAATAAAGAGCCCCTATTATGGGTTTTTGAAAATGACCTTCCATGTAGTGTGTACCACAGCTCTAAGTGAAGTAAAATATCCAGCTAAGGCTTAAATTTGAAAGTGCGCCGTGTTTAAAACTATTGATTCATATATAAAAAAGTCGACTCATAGTGCTTCTAATGAATCGTCTTGTCGAGTCTTTAGCCGTTTCGGCGTGATGTGGATACGAAACTTAAGCCCCGCCCATTTGTTGCGCACGCAATCCCGAGAAAATTGAAACCTCCGGCCCCGCCCACAAACAGACACTGACACAAACACTGTAGCAGAACCCGGTTGAATCATGTTGTGAAGACGCTGTGATCAGCTGGATATTATTGGAAGTGTGAGGGAAAATTAGTGTTATTTTCCCTACCCAAAGATGAGGCTGTGAAGAGTCAGTGGTTGAAGTTTATTTTTGCAAAAATACCTCAACATTATAGCCCAGGCCTTGTGCTGTGTTTCTGACGAGTGCTTCAGCAATCTACATGCTTACAACGGGGGATTCGTTTGTTAAAGGAAGGATCAGAAAAGACTATTGATGTGTGGGACTTTGCAGAGCTTGACAGGAACTTTACAGTACACAGTTTCTTCCTCCATTTCACAAGTGTAAGTAAGTGCGATTAAAATGGTTGCCTCCTTGTTTTCTCTAGCTTGCAAATTATGTATTTAATTGTGTTTTGTTACTTGTAACCGCTTGTACTGTATCTGGTTAAGTCTTTATATTCTCTTATCGCGTCTAAAGCCACGTTGAAAACGTGACGTGTGCCGCTTTGTTTATGGATTTAAATGCGTTTGTGAGCTCGCGTTCCACTGCCGTTTGTCGTTGCTATGGCTACCATCAAATTAGAAAATTCGTTGAAATTACGGGAGTTTTCCGGGAGAAATAACAAAACGGAAGGGTGGTGGGAGATGGGTCTGAAATACAGGAGACTCCCGGGAAAAACTAGAGTGTTGGCAGGTATGCTCACACTCTGTACTCTGACTACTTCAATATTGTTGAAGCTGTGGTGGGCATTTCTCTCATGCTGAACGCTGGTCCAATCAGCGCAGATTAGCATTGCGCTAAGGAGGGGTTTGGGAACAAATGAATCGCTGAACAAATCATATGGGAGTCGCTGGGATAATTAGGTAAAAATAAATGCATATTATAAGACAATGAAAGTGTTTTTTGACCTTGCATGCATATCAGCCTGTTGTTGGAGACCCCCAAAACCACAATATGACCCTTTTTAATGCATAATAGGGGCTCTTTAAGAGATAGTAATGGACGTTTCATTTCCTTTCGTTTCAATTCACGTGTTTTAATCAGTAGACCCAGTTCACAACAGACAGGGCCATCTGACCAATCAGAGCAGTGTAGGCTTGTGGAAATGGCGCTGTTAAAAAGAGCAAATCTTTAATAATTATTTTTTGACATTCTTTGAGAAAGGAGATGATGTTAATATGAGAAAATCAATTGAGAAAATAACTTTTGCCCTGGATGATGATGCCCTGGAGACCTCCAAAACAAAGCCTTTAAAACAGCATAATAATGACACTTTACCACTGTTCTGTCCTAAATAGAGAGGCCTGTTGTGAAATGTTTTTCACTGTGTTCTTCTCTGTGAACTGTGTAATATATATGACCTGCTCACCTCGGCTCTTGTACTAAATGCTCTGGACAGGAAAACCGAGCTCCTTCACAACTTCCTAAAGGAACAGCGTCTGCATTTTATGGCTGCATGAAGAATGCAATATTAAATGATTAACATGCAGGGATAACGTTTCAGAAGAAAAAAGTATTGTGGTGTGGGAGTACTTTTACCACAGTGGCCTCAGTTGCAGCCTAATGGAGGAGGGAGATGGGCAGCGTTGAAGAGCACAGGCTTAGGTGACTGTCCCTCGCTTCTCCTCACACTTTTTATTTATTTATTTTATTCCCTCCCTCATGGTCCGAGCCCATTTCAGGGCTTCTTGCGGACCCGCATGCACACTCATCCTGAACACCCACCCAGCAATCCCACTAGATTAGCTTTTAAAGAGACCTGTCAGCCCCAGTGTTGTCTCTCTTTCTCTCTCTGGGTCTCAACCTTTTTGACCCTGGCTACCAATTAGCGTCTTCTTGCACCCGTCTCACCCACACCAAGCTTGCCTCCAGTAGCCTGCTTGATTGGCTAACCGGCTAGATGGGAATCTTCTGTAACGTCGTCATTGTGAATCCCTTGCTGATTGCCAAAAGGTTAGACTACCTTTCTGGAGGTTTGTTCCTCTTCAGCCAGTGGAAACTGGGTTGACTGTTACAGCTGCCTTTTAAGACCCCATGACATCAGATTGTAGGGGTTGTTTACATTGAAGGTGTCTATGCAGTGGGACTATTTAAACATGTTAACATACAGTAAACCGTTTTATATCAATGCAGAGGTTTGTAAAAGTATTGTCACTGTGTGCTAATTAGACAAGGTATTGTGAAATATTGTTACTTCAGTGCAACAATTTATTAAAAGGAATTAAATTAATAAAAATGTTTTACCCAAAAAATATATCAGAACAGCTGAAGCAATAGACACATCAGTGCAGCAATTAATTTAAGAGCATTTAATAATTGCTAAAGTGTATATAATAGATAAAAAAAATGGTATATTGTAACATATTGTTGATACTCAATAAGACTGATGAGATTTCCCCCCCTCATTCCCTGCCTCTGATCAGCTGTGTACCTGGAGAATACTAATCATTAGCATTTCTATTCTTTTGTATAGCAATTGCAAACTACACATTAATAAAGCCTTAAAGGGATAGTTCGCCCAGAAAAACAAATTTTCTTGCCATTTACTCAACCTCAAGTGGTTTCACGCCTTAACTAGTTTCCTTTTTCTGTTGAACACAAAAGAAGACATTTTGAAGAATGTTAGGAACTTGTAACCATTTACTTCCATAATATTTATTTTTCCTACTATGGAAGTCAATGATTACAGGTTTCTTACGGGTTGACATTTTTCTAAATAAATAATTTTTAAAAATAAAATCAAACAGATTTGTGACAAGTGAAGGGTGAGTAAATGATCAATTTTCAGTTTTGGTTCTCAACCTGCGTTAGTATGAAGTGTATAATGGCTGATTAGTTAAAAGTGCTTGGCTGACTGACATTGTGCTGATTGGCTGATGGCCAGCAGTCTCAAATCAGAGTGTTGTGCTTGAGCATATATTTTAAGTTCAGTTTTTGACGTTAATTCTATTAGATTCTAAAGAATTTTTGCGATGCGTGATGGACGTACACACCATGCCGCTGTACCAAATGCGGTCGTATAATCCATTTCAGGGCCTCCGAAAATATACATATTGATTGACAGACTGCACAGCCAATGCTTTGGATGTGGTTTAGAGAAAGCGTGACAGAGTCTTTGACACTAACACTATAGTTTGTGTCTGGCGCTTGCACTTGATTTTTCTGCGTGTGTGTGTGTTTTCAGCGCACGATCTGCTTCAGCACACACAGGCTCTGTCTCCGCAGCAGTCATGGTGGAGAATTAACTCGGTGGCCCTGTTTGATCACGCCTCAGCAGCTCTCCTACTCGCCCTGCTCTACCCCCAAAGCCCCGGGGCCTCGTCCTGCTCCCACACACACACACACTCACATGTTCAGCTGTCATGTCCAGCATTCATGGCTTTTTTATGGCAAGAAGGGGATGTAGAGATGTGGGACGTAAACAAAACACCAGATAAGAAAAAAAAAAGCTAATTTGTAGTTTCAGTGTCTAGAATATTGAAAGCTTCGGTTGTGCTGCTTTTAAAATTGCATATAGTATTAAGTTAGGCACTAGATTCGGTTTAAAACTTACTCGACTGTCAACAGCATAAAGTATGTTATGAATGTATGTTGTATTAATGTGTATCCCTTTATGGGACAGTAAAGTGTCCATTTGATGCACACTTGAAGTAGAATCTCACTGGAAGTAGTTGTCATCTGGGTACTTTTCAAAAGACGTTTGTTGTATAAATGCTATGAATTCAGACAGACTACTTTGCTCACATTTTGTTTTTTGTCCACTACTTTATATAACACAGAAGTCAGCATATTTGAGCAAAGCATTGGTTGGTGTGTGGATAAAGGATTATGGGTAGTGATCTTTTAAGATACATTGCTGTTTTTTTTTTTTACCTTTTTAGGCAGTATTACATTTTTTTATCTATTTATTTATTTATTTATTTATTTATTTATTTATAGTGTATGTGTGATAGTTGTTTTTATACTTACAGTACTTAACAGTTTGTCGGTTGAATTTTTTTAAATTATTATTATTATCAAATAAACACAATTTGCTAGTAGATTGTTTGCTTTGTTCTGTTGAAACAGAGACTTAAAATATGTTATAATTTTGTCTTTTTTTCTGTTTTAATTGTCAGACTGATTGTTTTGGTGCAGATATGGGCATGGATGATATGATCAAATGTGACTAAACAAACTAATGGACAAAATGATTAGTGTTTGGAAACAACAAGCTAAATATGACCGCACACTAACATTAATAACTAAGGTTAATAAGTGTACCTTGCTTTATTGTTCATTCATGATAATGTATTCTATAATGTTAACAAAAGAGTCCTTATTGTAAAGTGTTACTGAAACAAAATTGAATGCCTTTTCTCTAAAATGTAAATGAATTACATGACTAAAATGTAAAAGTTTACTTATTTGTATACTTTATTTTTAATTTTTAAAGTTTCCTAGATTTTCTCACTAATATATAACGGTATAGTATCACCACTGACTGAAAGTATGACATAAGATCCACACATCACATGGTAGTGTTAATCGTGTTTTGTGTGGAAATCTCTAAATCCCGACATGAACTGCTGGATAAGCCCAAACCTACCGCTGATTGTGTCCACCTCAATTATGTGATGTGGACAAAATAGAAACTGTGCTTAAAATGGGAAAGCTGGGTTTGTTTGTTTGTTTCCTGCTAGGTTTCAGGGTGTGCGTTTAGCGCAAATCTCACAATTAATTGACAGTATTTAAAGTATATTGTCCTTATCATTCCAGATAGTAGTGGAAAAGAGAAGAGGGAAGCCAAATGCTGAGACAGTTTGAGTTGTATGTGTGCTGTCCTGGGAGCTTAGCGTGATACACAGAGGAATAAACAGAAAGGGCAATGTCTGGGCTGCAACACTCTCTTCCTCTCCCTTGGTTTTTGCCCATCCTCTCTCTATCTCAGCTTCCTGTCTCCATTAGTATAGATGTCTTTCTGCTGTTTTACCCTCACAAATTCTCTCTTTCTCTCATCCTTTTTCCTCCACTATTTCTCCCTCTTTTCCCCCATTCCCTCCTCATCTGTGTGAGCGGTGTGTGTGCGTGTGTTGCTCTGTGCTTTTGGGACCAGCAGAATGTCTGTTTTGAGGACAACAGCGGGGGGCTAATGAAAAGGCTTTGTTGATTTTAACGAATTACTAGCCACTGTAGCCAAAATAAATATAATCTGCTTTTTGGATTAGTTGTCACAGACGATTTTACCTACTGACGGTGATTAAAGAAGCGGGCAGACAAGCCGGCCAGCATCTCTCCAGTGACCCCCCTCAATAAAATGCCAATAAATAGCAGCAAATAAAGACTTAGAGCATTAGTTATCTGTAATAAACAGTGACACCCTTTATAATGTTGGGTTGGACTTCAAAGCAGCAGGGTTTATAAGCAGGGCAGCCGTAACCCTGTTAGCTGAGCTGCATGCAGGAGGAGCTGCTCTCCTCTGTCGTGTTTTAGAGATTGAGATAGCCAGAGGATCTTATTATTGTGAGGTAATTAGATATGTTTGCTGCTTCTTCTTTTTTTTTTTTTTGGCAGTTTCGAAGCCATTTTGTGGTGGATTGTAAATCAGATCCAGGGATTTTTAGCACTTTAAAACTGAGTCATGGGTGCCAAAGCTTGTAAAAAAAAATCATGAGCACTAATATTGGCAATTATTTGCTGATTACATTGATAATGCCACTATAACATAGAGGATTGCAATAAGGGAAATGAAAATGCAGATTTTTTATTTTTTTATTTGATGTACTGACAGATTTATCACCATTCTATATTAATGAGCTGATTTTTTAATCACTCATATCATAAGCACAGAGTACAAACACTTCTTAACGTTTACCAATTAAACAGCACAGTTTAAATTTTAATGATTTAAGAACGCATGAATTCCAGCCAGTATGAATTCAGTATTTTTTATTGTTACACTTTTTAGTGGTGAATCATTTTGAAAGCGTGTGATATTCAGTTAAATTGGACACATTCTAATATATGAAAGAAAACTGTACACACTGTATTTTCTATTGGTTTTTGTTTATCCAGTGAAATGTTTGTGCCTAGTGCAACTTTCAGTCGGTGCTAGTGCAGCCTGTTCTCCAAGTATCTCTAAATATGCATCGCTTCGATGGGAAAGCAAGCCGTATTTCTGTTTTCCCGGATTTGGAAAAATTTTGACAGCAGGCCGTGCCTGTGTTTGCACTGCGACATGAAGCAAAACGATCCATCAAAGTTAACGGCAAGTATGCAGAAAGTCAGGAGCCTCAGAAGCCGAGATCTAAGAGGCAAAGAACAATGGGCCTCCCCTGACAAACAGTTAAAAAAGCCTTAAGACTACAGTTTAGATCTGTAATGTCATGGAGAATACAAATGAAGGAGCTGTCACTCTCAATTTTCCTGAAAGCCTTTTGATGTTTTCTTCTAAGGATGGCTGTGAGGGGAAACAGGTACCCAAATGTGTCTGGGGCTGCCTGCTCCACTCCTGTGGATTGCTTGGAATATATTCAGATGAAAATCAGCTCCACAGAGGTTATTCCCTTGTTTAAAGCTCTCGCTCGGTGTGTGCTGCTGCTGTTTTTTTTTTTTTTTTTAACTAGGTTTAAGAATTAAACTTCAGCCGTAATCAGCTTACACCCCAGCCAAATGAAACTTGTAAAGAAAGTTAAAAACTGACTTTTTCAAACAAAACAATGTTATGGATGGTGGGAAGGGTGTTTATCGGGGCGAGTTAGATTTGGACCGCAGTACCAGGGGAATGACATCACATGGACCACTTGATGCAGAGGGTGTGAAGCTTGAGATTCGACCATCAGACAGAATAGGGGCGGTCGGGGCACATGTTTGGTCTCACAGTTAAACTTCAGCTGGAGCTGAGTGGGTGCATTGTGGGGAATTTTGCAGTGTTGCGTTCGCTTCGTGTGACGTTTGCATAAAAATTTCACACATCTAGCAGCAAATGTGCAATGGCCAAACTGGATGAGCACAAATACTTTTGCTTCGGAAGGAGTTTGAATCTAATGCTTTCTGTGAGTACATGTTTCATTTTTATTTTTGAATATTTTATGAAACATCTTTTTTTATGTTAGGAGTGTGCAGTATTGACTTAATATTTGTGTAATGTTTTTGACAGCAGTAGTTAATTAATTATATGTGATTTTTTTTGTGTGCTGGTGCATTGGTGGGTTTAGGCCTGTAATGAATAAATGCATATGATACTAAAACTGCCAGTAGGTGGAGGCATGTCTTTATCTTAACGAGTGATTCATTAAATCATTCACTCACATGATTCATTCAGTATGGCTGACTCATTTATAAACAATGCAAATGCATTTATGAATAGATGAATGGATTAATCTTATTGTTTTTTATATTAAAATTAAAACAATCAAACAAACACACAAAAAAGTGGTGCTAGTTTGAACTATGTGTGAGCTAGAACAAA
Source organism: Danio jaintianensis (assembly GCA_903798115.1). Lineage (NCBI taxonomy): Eukaryota > Metazoa > Chordata > Actinopteri > Cypriniformes > Danionidae > Danio > Danio jaintianensis. The sequence continues at coordinate 9,898,639 of CAIGQV010017386.1, forward strand.
TTAATTTCACTGGACTAGTCATTTACCTGACCACTAAACATCATTGTTCGAGGTTGTTACAGAGCTTTCTGATACAAACCACAAATGAAGCTAGTTTAAAGCAAAATGAGACAGGACTGTCATACTGCACAATGCTGAAGCAGAAAACAGCTGAAATATTTTGGAACAATGAATAAGTAAGATTAACATTTCACAAATCACCATGCTTCTGTAAAATAAAATAAGCATATAACAATGTTTTACTATTGACAGAATTGTGGGATATTTATATCAAAATGTATTAATGTTAAAATGTTATTAATGTATTATTAACATTAAAATGTAATGTAAAACAATTACTGTATTTATGCTTAGTCATAGTTTAGCATTTGTATCTGTACTAAATGTCTTAAGGTTTTAGTTTTTTTTTTCAAAACAAATATATAAAGCGTAAAGTTAGCCTACTTTTTTACTATGATAGTGAGGTACTAAGGAACACGTTCAATATACAGTATGAACTGTATCGTGATCCTTAATGTCAAATGTGCACTTCTAAGAAACAAAACTTGTAATTTTACACACAAATCAGGTGTTGCGCCACCATCTCTGTAGAACTTTTTTAGGTACTAGTTCTCTCAAATGTTAGTCAAATGCTCTGCTTTTGGATTCTCAAGACATGTTTTTGTTTATTTTGTGCAAAGCGAGTGAAATATACGATGAAGTCAGTTTGCGTATTGGTAAAAAAGCAATAATAGTAAAATTATAATAGACAACAAATACTGCACATCCCTAGTTTATTCTAAGAAAGTAGCAGCTAGTTTATGAGAGGTAGTGTTCTGTGCTGTATGTCTGTGTGTGTGTCACCTGCTCTTTCCCTGTCCTCTGACATCTCTGCGCAGGTGATGGTGCCTCGGCACCCATAAGTGAGGATTAGCTCGTGCGCCTCTGGACTCATTACCAGTGGGTTGTGGGTTCAAATCCTAATGAATATTCATGCCAGATGATAATGATGATCCCAGGGTTCTGTAAGCCCCTCCCTCCTTCAGCAGGTTGATAAAACACTTGCCAAGCTGGCATCCCCTAAGAAATTATTAATTATCTGGTTAATGTGCATCAGGCTGTGTGTCGGTTGATTAATCACCAGTGAGGGGGCTGTGTGCTGGAGGGGGGGCTTTATTTTCCTTTCTGAGTTACTTTACCTTCCACCTTCCTCCCTCCTTTCCTGCCTCCCCCAGCTACTCGCACAAACGCTTTTGTCTCCTCCACTTCAGTGCAGAGGTTTTCAAGGTTTCTGTATTGATATCATGGTGGCCGATCAACAATGTCTGTGATTTTTAGACTTGCTCAATGTCTCACTGGCGCCGTTGTTCATTGAAAATATGCTGCCGTTTATCTTGGTTTTGTGGTGTAATAAGGTTGCTCAATATAGTGATTTCTTTTTAGGGTTTCTTTTTAAATGATGTATTTATGTTTCATTTTGAACGTGCTTTCAGTAGATTGTTTCTTTCAAAGTAACTTACATTGTATTTGTTGGTTCATTTCTAAAATATCAAACTCTCAGTGCTGGTGTTCCATTCTGTTCTATTGTTTAAGGAGCCATTTACGTGACAGCGGTTTCAACCAAAAACAGGAAACTTTTTATTCCTTTTGCCTCTTCGTTTACCCAATAACATCGATTTTGGGACTGAAAACACAGATTTGAAAACGGGTTTCAAAGTAGAAGTTTTTGAAAATGATGTTGTCATGTCCATGTTACAGTGTAGACTAAATTCAAGCACAAACAAATAAATGGAACAACGGAAGAGTACCTGGTAGTGATGTTGCTCAAGTGCTACTAGCGCTTCATTAGCAAAATATGGATTTACTTCACATTACAACCAAAAGTGGAGATACATCTTACACAAACAACAAATTACAGTCAAATACATGAGTCCCGAGCTACTAATGGCACTTCGTCACTTCCCTAAACGTACTGTTCACTAACAAGGTGACAGCACCAAATACTGGCTTGACATAAGTGATACAGTGTTTTTGTGGATATATGTAAATGTGGATCATTTTTAAAAGGTTGTTGTGTATATCTGAAACTTTTCAAGATGCATAGGAAAAACATTTTGTCGTGTAAACATACAGGAAGTCTGAGTTTCATATCTGTAAATGTAAGTAAACAAAATAACATATTATATAAAGTGGAAGCATCTTTAATTAAACTGAAATATGTTAGGGTTCAGAAATAGTTTGTCTTCTACTGTTCAATAAAAAAAATGTTAATGACAGAAACTACATTTTATTAAGCAATGCTGCATAACATGGACCATAACTGACAGTACAGACTTAAGATTTTCCACAAAAATATAAAACAGCACAGCTGTTTTCGACATTAATGATAATAATAAGAATAGTTTGCATATTAAAATGGTTTCTAAAGTATCATGGGCCATTAAAGATTGTAGTGTTGACTGTTGAAAGTCATCTTTGCCATCACAAGCATAAATTACATTTAAATCTTTTAAAATGCAAACAATTATTTAACGTTTCACTGATTTCATAATATCACCAGTGTTTTGCTCACATAAATGTAGCATTGGTGAGCGCAAGATACATTTCAAAAGCATTTAAATAAACTTTAAAACAGTTTAAACTAAAAGTAAAGTAAAACAAGATAAAATCAAATGAACAAATCTCCCAATAAGAAGCAACAGTCTATATTTGATGATCAAAAGGTGTGGCAACCCTGAATTTCTTTCAGTGCACTGTAGGCTTATACTGACACTCTACGAAATCCCTTAATTTTGGTGACTGCCAATGTACTGCAGTCACAGGGACTGTTGTGAAGTGACAGTCCTATGTCTTTTGTGGAATTCAGTCTCTGCCGCTTGCAGTAGGAGTCGGAGTTTGTGTGGGAAGCCATTGATGTCTCACTGTATCTTCCACAGAGAGCGTCTCCTCGGCCCCAGTTGAGATTAAACATTTAATAGCGTATTACAGCATTTAGCCCTGGTTGTGGCCTCCGTAGGCTTACGTCTGTTTCCCACAGTCACTGCTCCGTTTCTGCAGTCTGTGAAATCAGGAAGGAATAGGAGAATTGCATTGTAAACAAAATCCCACAGGGTGGCATGTGATCTCTCTTTCAGGCCGAGCTAGTTAAACGGTGCTGCTAGTTGGATAGAGAAACGGGTTGCCCTGTTTGTGCTGTGAAAATCCCAACAAATATCATATTCCCTTTGCTGACAGCGGCTTGACTGTGCCAAACAATGTTCGTGGCTCAAAGTTCAGCATTTGCATTCGAATTATTTTATCCCCTATTCCTTACAGGGCTTCCTGAGCACAATACGATAAGTAAAGCCAAGTTTACTTTGCTTAATCTCTGCTATTCCCAAAAGTGAAGCAGATAAGGGAGGAAGGGAGAGAAAGAGTGAGACAGAGAGAGAGAGAGTGAGAGAGTCCACAAACAAATCACACAAAGGAAAATTTGTTTACTTGCTGTTAAAAGTCCACCACGGCTTTTCACTGATCTTGATTTTATTCCAATTGTATGAGCTCCTGTAATGGCAAACATGCCACAAGGCCAACTTGTATAGAAAAAGATCCACTTCTATTGCATGCAATATTTAACCTAGAAGGTCGCGATTGGGGATTTGACAATTGCATCATTAAACTGAAAGAAAATGAACCATCAGGACAGTTTTGGGACGTCTGGGAGATTAAAAAAGCCGGTTGGACTCTATAACAGTTGATTCAACAATCTTTTGGGAGCGTTTTTACACTGTGAAAGGTCAATGAATCAGCATACTATAAGATCATGCCCTTTCACCATTCATCACCTAATTGATTCCTATATGGAGCCGCATCATTATTATTTATCTAATTCGCTGTGTAGTTGGCAATTCAGGATTAGCATGTTGTTTTCTCTTTTCCCTCTCTCTCTTCTGGACAGACACTCCTCTAAGACCAAGTTGCTAATGAGAGCAGGGAATGGAGGTTACGAGGGACTAAAAATAAATGGCTTTATAGGAGTTTGCTCAGTGATTTTTCCCATTGATTAGTCGCATAGCTAATGCACGCTCATTCCTCAGCTCAGCACTAATTAGCATGCTCAGCTCAGCTTCAGACCAGTTGACCAGAAGCTTCTCCGCAGGCTTCCCGCCGCCACTGTGACTCGAGTACCACCAGCCTCGCTTTTGCAGGCTCTTGCTTGACTATGCGCTTTTGTTCTTTTTTGTTTGCTCATTCGCTAACATTTTGTGCTAAACATAGATTGGGGTGTTAATGGCATTGAGAATAAAGGAACGCTTCAAAACTTCAGTGCAGTTAGAAATATTGGAAGTTATTATAAAGCCAGCGCATAGGTTACTTGCATTGACTTGCAGCAAAGAACTGCCCACTTGGACAGGAAGAGGTTGTCTGACCTACATGATAAGTGACCTTCCAGTTTGCTTTGTTTATGTGTCATTTAGAGCTGGGATTGTCTGAAATGCATTATAATTGCATAAACTGGCAGAAACAGACAATAAATGGCAGTTTTTGTGAATGGTTTTACAAAATAATGTTAAGTAGAGTTTGTTTAATTATTGTTTGTATTTATGTCAATTATGTTGACAAATATTTCTAATTTCAAATTATTTCAATTGTTCTTTTGATCTTTCTGCTAATCAGATAATCTATAGAAATATTAAGCAGCACAACGGATTTTAAAATAGATTGTAGTAAATCACAAATAACAATTTTAATAATAAAATCACAAATCAGCATATAAGTATTATTTCATAAGGATCATGTGACAACGTAGACTAGAATATGTGGACAATTCAGCTTTGCTATTACCGAAATAAATGAAATGGAAATTTTAAACTAAACAAAGCAAACAACAAAACAAATCTATAAACTTTTGATTAGTAATAAATGTAAATTTTCTGACTGTTCAAAAGCAGTAAGAATTGATTATTTCATAGAAATATCTGTGAAAACAAAATGTCAAGCCATCACTTGTGTGAAGCCAGCTAAAACCCTTTTAATGAGCCTTTTTAAGCAGATATTGTCAGACATTTTGTTTTCTTGCAAAATTATTTTGAGAAACTAAAAGCTCCAATCCATATCTATCTACACTAAACAATGTCTTCCTTTAGTATTCGTCACGATTGATTCAAGCCGCTCGACATATGTAATACAACGGTATAGTATTGTATCACACTTACATGGAATGACATGATGTAGTTAGCCTCTACGCTAGTGATTAATGGTGATAGGAACCTGAAGGCCCTATAGTGCTGCGTGATGGCTTTATTTGACTCCCTTCATGCCTGCTCTCAGTGGCTGGCCAAAAAGAAAAAAGAAAAAATCCCTGACGCGATGCTATGGGAAGCGTTTGAGAAAGTGCATGGCAGTATCATAGCGGCACTTAGAGGGGGATTAGATTCTCGTCAATGTGCCTCTGAGGCTGTGCTAAAGTTACCCCTTGCAGGCCCTGGCCATTGACTGCTACTCTAATGGCCTAGTCTGTTTCCTCCTGATGGGCATCGACTGTAGGCCTGATCAATATGGGTTTCCATCCAGAATCCGAGCGGGATGCTCAAAAACCAATAAGCAGGCCAAACGGCATGAGCGAACCCCGGAAGTGAATGAATTAGTTATCAAGTGGTGGTCGCATTCAGGGTGTTTATGTTTTTCTCTGCAATGTAATGGTCACAGTGGTGCAAGCTTTTAATTTTGGGTTTTCCCTCCCTCCTGAATTAGCTAAAGTAATGACATTTGTCATGACATTTTGCACCACTCAACTTGAGTTGATACTGTAGTTCAGCACCAAAACATTGGAGGCTATAGTGAAATTTTACATTTGCATTATAAACAGTTTATTTATTTTACAATGTGGAACGCAATGAAATGCATATTTCAAAATACACATGCCCTGTAAAAATTACTTCAGATCATTTGTTCATATTAACACTGTATATTACATCATATTTTACTGTGTGCTGATATTTCATGATTCCAATCTTTATGTGGAATTCAGTTATCATCATTTAAGAGACACCTTGAATAGAATGTTATTGTTTGTTTTATCCTATGAAGGTCTGATAACATTTCAGAAAATGAGTTTCAGAATTAAATTATTTTTTCAAATCAGGGTTTCCACCAAATACTTGTTTCCTAACTCTTCTGAAGTTGAAATATTGGTGTAGTGATGGCACATTACATGGCATGTTTTTGTTATTTTTTTATTAGGTCTTTTTAATGCTCTAAATGAAAACATTTTTATTTTAAATGGGGATAAAATGTCATTTTGTAGTTTAAAGAATAAAACTAAAAGGTTTGCTTAAATACCACTACAAATCATAAATTAAGAGAAATAGTAGTCAAATTAATATTAATAGCTGTACAAATATTAATGATTTTACCACCATATTAATACTATTAAATCAAAAGCCATCATAATCACAGTTTTTACTATAGTGTGGAGAAAATTGCTTTATTGTTTAACCATTAAATATTTCGAAATTATTCTTGTTTTTTGTCATTGTGACAGAAATGTTGATGCAGAGTTATTTACTTTTACACATTATGGTAATGTGTGTGTTTAAGTGTTCTTAATAATACTTAATTAACTATCAAACTGAAAACAGATACAATAATTGTGAAGTACTGACATATTGATTTTATTGACAGTCATCATCTACAGACATTACAGTTTCATCAGTCATCTGAAGTTTTTTTTTTTTTTTTTTTTACTAATTTAGTATTAGACTAACATTGATCACGCTCTAATTTTTAAAACAAAATCTTCGTTTTTATACCTTCACTTTGTCTGCACTCACAAATATTAGGGCTGAAGTATTATGAATGGCAAGATGGCAGATGCCATGGTGGTAATGGTAATAGTGTGTATTTTCAGTCCCACGTTTTCTTTTTTCTTTTTCCCACCGTGTGTCTATTCTTTGCTACATTACCTCACCATCTTAGCTTAGCCCGAGCATCTCCCTGCGATGGAATCCAGTTTCCAGCCCCATTCACGGCAGCCGGGGATCAGATCTCAGCCCCACTCAATCTTTACCCTGGAGAATGTGCATTCTTTCAGTCAAACCTATCGATCGCCTCTATTCCTGGACCTCCAGCGAGCTTGTCCCAGCCCCAGTTTGGTTCCTCTGCGAACATTAACTCTGACGGCCTCAGGATCGCCCCATTGGCAAACGAGGGTCTCTTGTTGTACCCCCCACCTTTTACAATGACACCAAATTTCATCGCCAAACTCCCTGATCAGTCTCAGTGCTGTCTGTTAAGAGCGTTCTTTGTTTTGCAGAAGTGGATGGTTCAATATTATGGCATCCCTGGTGACATGAGTAGAGGAGCTATTATGACTGATGCTCCAGAGGAAGGGGAGGAAAAAGCCAACGGTGTGGTTTGGGTTCTTCGCTGAGAGCTCTGGAAACCCGACCCTCACCGTCCAACCGGAACAGGAGGAGGGATGATCAGGGGACTTGTTGCAATCGCTCAACCCTATTCCCAACCGCACACACCAACACACTTCTTCTGTCATGCCCACCTTCTTCCTTTCTTCTTCTTTTCCTTTTTTTTTCCTGTATGGAAATACGTGCCTGCCATTATTGGTGTATTTCTTTAGACGTGTCAGGAATTCGAGGCTCGGGGCTATAAGAGTGGCAGAGCTTCAATTGGCAGCAGTCAGGTTAATAAATTCTGAATAGAGATGCATAAATCAGTGAGAAGGCCCGTCGTTTTTCTTCTTCTTCTTTTTTTCCCTCACAGCTTTTGCTTTTCTTCCTGCTCTCTAAAAAGAGGCCTTCAGAGGATTGTTGTCTATCAGTCCAGAAAATGGAGAGGAGAATGCCTTCAATACCCAGGGCTGGTTAGCAGATTGTCATTTTTAGGTTTGATGTTCCTAGGTCTAATTGTCTTTCATGTGAACAATGGCAGCAGCTCTCTGGTGAGACGTGGCGAGTGGGGTAGAGGGAGGGCAGCCCGTGCATAGCAATGTCCTTTTTTATTATTAGCTTGTGAAATTAGCAAGCTGGAAGTCGTTACAAGGATTTTCTGCCGCCCGCCATCTCTCTCTCTCTCTTTTATTCCCCCCCTCTTTCAATCCGTTCTTGTTAATTGTAATGCAGGGTTTGAATTTGTTTGTAGACTCGCCAACAATAGCAACGGAGAAGTCTGCGTTAATAGACTTTTACTCGTAGCCCTGCACTTCCAGTCCGAGTCTTAATAAGGTGTCTGTCGTAGAGGCGGAATTTGTTTAAAAAGCGTGGTAATTGATGTATTGCGGCAAGTGCGGCCCTGCTTGATTAATGTATGAGTGTGTGTCCGTGTATGTGTGTGTGTGCTGTTTTTATTTTTTTTTGTTGAGCTGATTTTAAAAAGGCCGCTTAACTGGGTCTGGGGATAGTGGCAAATGCTCTGCTGTAAACTACTTCATAGCAGCTGTTAAAGGACCTGACAGCTGCTGATGTCTCTTGGGATTTTGTGCTTTTTTTTCCCCCCTGTCCTGATCAGAGGAAAGGGCTGAAGAAAAAAAAAAAAAAAGAAGAAGTGTAGGCGATATAGTCCTTGTCAATAATTGCAGCACTTAAAAATCTTATAGAGGGATTTTTTTTTCTCCCTCATAGTGACGATCCCCTGAGATGCAGTTTCAAAGGTTCATTTAGTTTCACTTTTATGCCTTAGGGCTGGAGCAGAGAAAAAGAGTTTATTTTCACCAAAGTGATTTATCTTGGTTTAGTCATTTTGAAGTTACCATAGTTGCAAATAATGGACACTTAAAGTTCGTCTAGGTGGTTGGCCAGGTTAGCGCTTACCTCAGCAATTTATAGCCAGTGGTGCTTTAGTAGATTTTAAAGCCCATAGGACTCTTCACATATATTTGCAGACACTTTATTGTCGAAATACTCTCTGCAGCTTTCTGTGTTTGGTTTATTGGTGGTATGTATGATGTCATTGGTTTCTGTGCTATAAAGATGCTCACTGCTTCTCTCTCACTCAGGGAGGATGTTTAGTTTGATATCTTCCTCTGTGATAATCTAGTAAATGCATGTGTTAAGTGCCTTTATTTAGGAAATTTAATCATTTAAAAGAAAAATTAATAATTCATTAAAAAAAAAAAACTTAGGAGTTCCAGAAGTCAGTATGCAATGCAGATAGTGTTTTAGTTCAATGAAAGTTGACACATTTTTATTTTCTAACAAAAATTATTTTCAACACATTTGTTTGGTTGTTTAATTAATAATTATACAACAACAACAACAACAACAATAATAATAATAATAATAATAATAATAATAATAATAGTTCTTATTATTATTATTATTATTTATTAATCTTCCCATAAATAAATAAATAATATAATTATTTTATAAAATAATAAATACATTTTAAAACTTATTTTAAAAGTAGAACGTATTTGAAAGTAGTCAAAATAATGTGCCTCTGGACTTGACTATGGACTTGAAAACTATCTTGAAGGCCAGTCGTACACTTGTTCTGCTTTTAAAGCCATGTGACATTTTGTGAACCACTTTCTAGTCTGGATATAGAAATGCAAAGAACATGGCACAATGCTAAAGCTGGAATATAATGTTCCGTTCAGTCAGTCTGCTTTTTTTAAACGTCCTCAGTTTTGAGCTCCATCCTTTTTCTGCAGCTCATCATCTCCACCGTCAGCCTAATTCAAAGCCCGGTATCAGATACGGTCCTAACAAACGCTCTGCTCTAGGCAACGGGACCTCAATTATAAAACAGCTCCACCGGTCATGGGTTAGCCTGCGCGAATCTGACGTACCACCTAGACACACATGCACACACACGCACACACACACACACACACACACTCACAGTAAGAGTGGCCTGAGGCTTTCCAGTCTAATTGCCACTCCACAACAATGTGGCAAAGAAACGCCTTTGTTATCGGCCCTTTGTGCGTACGAGATCTGCTGATAATTAAAGCTAAAAGCCCTGGAAATTCTCCCTGATAAGGCATAAATATTAGTTCCTTCCTAATGCTTTATTGAAGATAATATGCTTTTTTAAACAAACACTCCCAGTATTGACAGACTGAATAAAGAGAGCGCTTGCGGCCAGAATGTGGGGTCTTTCCTTTCAGTCACTTCTTAATCAGTGTATTAATGTAGATACACACAGATAGAGCAAGGGGTTTTCTGCCCTTTGTAGTATTCAAACATGCTTTTTTGTTGCATGAGAGTGTTTGTGTGCCCTTTCACACCCCAGATAACACACTCTTGATGGAGTCAGGTGTCTGGCCTTTATCAGTTCAGCAGATTAGAGTGAGATAGAGAAATAACACACGCAGATTTGGCTCGTCTGAATATGGAGAACGACTCTCCACTGCTGTTCTTTGGCTGCATAAATTGACTACATCTGAAGTGGCAATTTCACTGTTTAGATAAGCTTTATTGGCTTTTGGAAGAATATGTCAAATTGACAATTTTATAATTATGCTCTGTTTGAGAGCTATTGTAGCGGGTGAATAAAACCTAACAGCATTCACTATAACAGCCTGAACAAGCAATTGTATTATTGAGAAGTTAGTACAATTTAATTGTATTATCATGCAGAGTGTATGCTAATACTTTCTTGTGAATTTGCGTTATGAAGCACATATTACGCAGCATTATTTAGCATTTTTGAATGCGTCACCAGCTGGCACTTACTATTCTAAGCAAATACGAAAGAGTACACAACCTGGTTAAGGGAAGAATCGCCATTGCTCAGCAGTCTGAAGAGGAAATTTACATAATGCCTTTTGGATTATGTTCCTTGGACCCTTTTTATTTGGTAAAAAAAAATAAATGTTCAAGAAATATTCAGGCTTTTGTATTTTACAGCATTATTGTTTTTTTTTT
>CAIGQV010017386.1:9909882-9935842 GCA_903798115.1 Danio jaintianensis
ATATATATATATATATATATATATATATATATATATATATATATTTCAAGGTAATGGTGAATTGCTTGTATATATTTATGAAATACATTGTCAAAATTTTGAGTTTGTTTTTTTACATTTAAAAATGAAATTACAAATTAGCCCCATTCACTTTCATAATCATTTCTTGCCACGGTCATCCAATTTTAACTTCTACTATAAATCATGGACTTTTAATTCCTATTCAACATGCTTACTTAAGGATCCTCACCAACATTCTGGCCTATGCTCAAAACCATCCAGGTTTTCCTAGAGACAAACCCCAAACCCCACGCAATCTGCCCTCAGCAGAAATCTCCCTTTGAGGCTCCTCCTGCAGTAATTTCACTACCCAATTACAGTAATGTGGCATGGAGGAACGGGTTAGATGTTTCCACCCCAAGCCAGAGCCCGCCATTCGTAATCCTTTAGAAGCACTTAAGAAATTGATGTTAGCGCCTCTGCGTGTGTTAGCTAGCCTGCGGCCAGCCTGATTGCATAGTCTCCTCCCTTTAATTGGATCATCAGAGTGTGATCGGAGTTTCGGAGCTCAGATTATGTAAGCCTGACTTTGAGTCTGCTAACCTGAGCATTTGCTACCACCGCTGACCTCAATGTGACTAAGTGCTTCTTCTCATCAGGGTCTTTGGCCACTGTATCAAAGTAATCCCGGGTGCTTGATTAATTTCTTATGTATATTTATATGTGGCACCTCCATGTTGAGTTTCCGTTCCCACTTTGAGAGTCAAAATTGATCATTTGGAGAGGTGACATCTTCTGTCAGGAGAGAAGGAGGTTGTTTGTTCTTCGGCTTAATAGGTTGTTTTTGTAAGTACATTGCAGACTGATTCATTTATTATATTAAAATATGCATACTTTGCTCAAAAGATGAGCTTTGACAGATTTATTTATTTTTTTGTACTATTATTATTGTTTTCATTTATTTATTTATTTATTTTTATTGTTATTTTTTTTCAATCCACATTTTACATTTATAGTAAAATTTCTCATTATGTAGACTGGTCAATGACAGGAACTCTTTTTTAACCATCAAAGCAAAAGTATAATATATCTTTATGTGTCTGCTTTTCATATACAGTACATCGGATTTTATGTTTCTGAGCAAAAAATCTGGACTGTTATACATTTTTAACATGACTGACTAAACAGTGCAAAAAGGTATTCAATGTAAAAAAAGTATTTATACTATGTTTGTATAGTATCTGATATCATTAAAATACTGTATTTAGGGATCACATTTTATTAGTTGTCTTTTTAAATGAATTGTCATTATTAATTTTTATACTGATCCTTTAAATAAGTAGGTTTTACCCATTTGTCAACAATACATTTTTAAGCATTAGAAATATGACACAATTTACATGATCACTTTTATTTATTTCTATATTTATTTCTATATATTTATTTATTTATAAGTACAGGTGTTAACATGCATGCAAATTTTTGCATTAATATATCTGCTATACATATATATGGCTTTTTAAATGTGTGTTTGTTTTTTTCAAACTAAAAACAAACCAAATACACATTTTAAGCTGATCACAAATTAACAAATGGATGAGCTTTATGCATGGTTATTGGTTGGTTTATCCCAACTGACCAGCCAGGTCTTGTCTGTGCTGCTATGTTCTCCTCCTCTAATTGGACAGGATATTGTCATGTGGAGTCAGGCAGAGGTAGTTCGCGATCCCTTGCACCTTTTAAGAGCATCAGCAAGTGTGAAAAGAAATGATTACTGTAAATGGCCTCATTGTGCCTCCACGCTGGCTTAGTTGTGCTTGACTGAGCCGAGAACAGAGGAGGAGGTGGGAGAGGAAGAAAGGAGGGGGAAAGGAGATGGAGGGGTCCTGCCAATGAAGACCAGAGAGAGAGACAGTAGATGATGACAATATTGCAAACTCCTCACTGTCTGGCTTTGGTTTATACTGGAGTGTGTGCGTATGACAGGGTTGTTAAAAATTCTGAATTGTGAATCCTGTTTAGTTGACAATTGAATAGATGTATTTTAGTTAAAATCAAGTTGGATAATCTGAATTGCAACTTTATTTATCCCTTTTTTGCATGGACTAATGCTCGTTTATTTAACGCCTTATTTTTCTCAGCTGGTTTAAGCTATTTATCTAGTTCTATACAGTAAAAATAATTCATATAGCCATAATGTCTTACCTCAGAGCATCCCTGAATGTCCTCTATATTGTTTTCAGATAGCCAATAACTAAATATTGATATAAAAAATTTATTTAAAGTTTGGGTATATGTAAAAATTGAAAATACAGTGAGTGGATCATTAAATTTCTGAACCATTGTCTGTAAAATTAATGTATATGGAAATATATGGTTCAAAGACCTGATTTCCCATTTTGGTCATGAAAATTAAATTTACAACTATGATTTTATATACACATTCAAATGCAAACAAATGATCTAATTTAATGTTTCAAGGACCTTTTATGAAAATAAAATGTCAAAATATGAATGAAATGATGTTCCACTGTCAGTCAGCATAACATGTATACTGTACATAACAATAAAACATACAAACATACAACTATACAAGAATCAGTATGCATAGTACATTTTAGTATATTTAAATGGGTAAAATCTTGTGATTTCAAGAATAATGACAAAGTATAAATATTTAAAATCACAGTTATTTATTTTGGTGCTCTACTATGACCCTTGAATATATATATATATTTTTTTACATTTTCAGAGTTTTATTTCAGATTTGAATTCAAGATAGTATAAAAGTAATTAAATTAGAATTAGATTTAAATTAGAATGCTATCATCTTGCTGTAAATATAATTAAGCTTAATAATAATAAATTAAGGGCGACGCGGTGGCGCAGTGGGTAGCACGTTCGCCTCACAGCAAGAAGGTCGCTGGTTCGAGCCTCGGCTGGGTCAGTTGGCATTTCTGTGTGGAGTTTGCATGTTCTCCCCGTGTTCGCGTGGGTTTCCTCCGGGTGCTCCGGTTTCCCCCACAAGTCCAAAGACATGCGGTATAGGTGAATTGGGTAAGCTAAAATTGTCCGTAGTGTATGTGTGTGAATGAGTGTGTATGAATGTTTCCCAGTGATGGGTTGCAGCTGGAAGGGCATCCGCTGCATAAAACATATGCTGGATAAGTTGGCGGTTCATCCCGCTGTGGCGACCCCAGATTAATAAAGGGACTAAGCCGAAAAGAAAATGAATGAATGAATGAATGAATGAATGAATAATAAATTAAATTGGAATTAAAAGCTATAGTTCTTAATTCAGTTCTGAATGATGCTCAACCCTGGAGAAAGAAAAGCAACCCATATTTACACACACACAAGGTTCAAATACCTTGATGTTTTTCACCTTTACTTGCACACATGGACTCGCTGTTTCTGTTTGACTGACATTGTTACAGCTCTTTCTCAAATCAAATCCTGTTTCTCCTGTTAACCAAACATGGAGAGGTTCATTGTGCTGGAAGAGCGCCGTCCGCCAGCCAATGAAACCAGCAACGAAACAGCTGAACTCACAGAGAGCAGTCTGCGATTGCTTCTGTCATCATCAGCCTGCCTACAATATTTGTGCTCTGATAAATGATCCAATTCAATCAGAGAACCCAGTTTGCTCTGTGTGGGTATTTGTGAGAGCATGTGTGTGCGTTTATGAGGACATTGAGAGAGAAAAGAGAGAGAGAAAGCATATTTACCTCCCTTTATTAAATCTCACAATTGTCTCAAGAAATGTTGGGACCATAAATTCAGTCCGAGGTTCAATTTAGAATATCAAAACAAGCCTCTCTTCTCTTTGTTTGTGGGAGGAGAAAGACTCCAGCAATGTCACAGAGGTTAAACTAACATCTGACACGCGCAAAGTGCTCCTAGCATGTAGTACATAATGCAAAACCCCCAATATCCCAATAAACATTGCATTTAAAAAGCGTATTAGACACTTTTGTTGCATTAAAAAAAAGTCCTTTTTCATTTTCAAAGTCATTTTTTTATGTTACAGCCTTATTCCAAAATGGATTCAATTCATTTATTTCCTCAAAATTCTACACACAATACCCCATAATGACAATGTGAAAAAAGATTTTTTGAAATTGTTGCAAATTTATTAAAAATAAAAAACCTGAAAAATCACATGTACATAAGTATTCACAGCCTTTGCTCAATACTTTGTTGATGCACCTTTGGCAGCAATTATCGCCTCAAGTATTTTTGAATATGATGCCACAAACTTGGCACACCTGTCTTTGGGAATTTTTGCCCATTCCTCTTTGCAGTACCTCTCAAGCTCTTATCAGGTTGGATGGGAAGCGACGGTGTACAGCCACTTTCAGATCTCTCCAGAGATGTTCAATAGGATTTAGGTCTGGGCTCTGGCTGGGCCACTCAAGGACATTCACCGAGTTGTTGTGAAGCCACTCCATTGATATTTTGGCGGTGTGCTTTGGGTCATTGTCCCAGTCAAGGTCAAAAGCACTCTGAAGCAGGTTTTCATTCAGGATGTTTCTGTGCATTGCTGCATTCATCTTTCCCTCTATCCTGACTAGTCTTCCAGTTCCTGCTGCTGAAAAACATCCCATGCTGCCACCACCATGCTTCACTGTAGGGATGGTATTAGCCTGGTGATGAGCGGTGCCTGGTTTTCTCCAAACGTAACGCCTGGCATTCACTCCAAAGAGTTCAATTTTAGTCTCATCAGACCAGAGAATTTTGTTTCAGATGACTTTTGGCAAATTCCAAGCGGGCTGCTTTGTGCCCTTTACTAAGGAGTGGCTTCCGTCTGGCCACTCTACCATACAGGCCTGATTGGTGGATTGCTGTACAGATGGTTTTCCTTCTGTAAGGTTCTTCTCTCTCCACAGACAGCTCAGACAGAGTGACCATCGGGTTATTGATCACCTCCCTGACTAAGGCCCTCCTCCCCTGATCACTCAGCTTACATGGCCGGCCAGCTCCAGAAAGAGTCCTGGTGGTTCCAAACATCTTCCACTTACGGATGATGGAGGCCACTGTGCTCATTGGAACTTTCAGAGCAACAGAAATTTTTCTATAACCTTCCCCAGCCTTGTGCCTCGAGACAATCCTGTTTCGGAGGTCTACAGACAATTCCTTTGTCTTCATGCTTGGTTTCTGCTTTGACATGCACTGTCAACCCTGGGACCTTATATAGACAGGTGTATGCCTTTTCAAATCATGTCCAATCAACTGAATTTACCACTGGTGAACTCCAATTAAGCTGCTGAAACATTTCAAGAATGATCAGTGGAAACAGAATGTACCTGAGCTCAATTTAGAGCTTCACGGCAAAGTCTGTGAATACTTATGTACATGTGATTTTTCAGGTTTTTTATTTTTAATAAATTTGCAACAATTTCAAAACATCTTTTTTCACATTGTCATTATGTGGTATTGTATGTAGAATTTTGAGGAAATAAATTAATTGAATCCATTTTGGAATAAGGTTGTAACATAAAACAATTGTGGAAAAAGTGAAGCGCTATGAATACTTTCCGGATGCACTGTATATGCATACATGTATGTATGTGTTGTAGTCTAACAAGCACTACATTTGACTCATAAGTACGTTGGGTTTATGCGCATTGCCTTTGCCCAGTGTTTATGCAATCTCTCATCATGAGTTAACCCTTAGAAGGCAAGAGTGGAAAATGATTTGCAAAAACTCAACCCAAGTAAAAAATATCCAAAAAATGTTTTAAAAATATTAGATGTATATGCTTTAATTGTATATACCAGTATATGTTGCCTTAAAGGGTATAAAAAGGACCAAGTTGGTATTATTTTATTTTTTTAATTGCAGCTTAAAATTGGGATTCTGACTTCACCTCTTATTTCAAAACTTACCAAACATTTAATTGTTACTTTTAAACAGTGTAAATAACAGATTTCATCTAAACAAGTAACGATAAATGTCCATTTTTAAAACCCATATGAACATCTTTGTAATCGCTCTGTATGGAGTTCTGGATGTTCTGTTTTTTCCCCTTTCCATATATGACTCAGGTGACTGACTCAAAAACAAATATGGACTTCATAATATAAGACAGTAGATGTCAAATCCTGAAAATAAGTAATTGTGGGCTGAAATGTGTGAATCATTAAAATGTCATAACTCAAACTATTTAAAAAATGTGTATATTGTACATATAAGCTGGTGGACAGCAAGATATGGGAACAATGGATTCATTGCTAGACGGTCAGCTAAACAGAGTTTCGAGACCTCTGCCTCTTTGTTTTACTACAGTATATAAATGTTCTCTCAGATTGATGCCATGACAGACACACAATTAAGACTCATCCATCCTGAGTTGGTGTGAACAACCCCACTCTTCCTTTTGGGGGTGAAGTGGAGGGTCTTTCTCCCTCTTTTCTCTAATGGGGTCCCCTGATACAGGACATGTCATCATCTCAGAAATAAATAGACTCTAACCACTACTAGAGGACCCACATGCACACCAATCTCACATACAAACACAAACAGTAATAATTAGATTTTCGGCCCAATTCTCTTGACAGTTTTTATTTTTTATTTTTGACAAATTAGTGGTGTTCAGATTATTTTTTACAATGCCATCAGAGGCTTGTCGTATGATATCAAATGTTAATTTAGACTGATTTACCCTACCTGATAATCTGAAAAAAGTCTTGTTGTTCTCTTTGGTCTGTTGTAATGTTTGGCCCAGATTATCTGATAAAGGGAGGTGTTATATTTTTGTTTGTTTTAAAGAAGTCTAAGAAAGCTAAAGTTGGGCTGTCAGTTAAAATCTAATAGACATCTAAGACTAACAAAACATATATAAAAAAGAAAAAAAAAACTAAAAGGAAATCCCCTGTGTTGTAAAAAAAACAAAAAAACTTGTTGAATTTAGAAATCTGTTAGCGCACTAGCTGGCAAATGTACACATTAGCAATGATTAGATCATGTGAAGTGCTCCCTCAGGCAAGATGATCTTAATATTATCTTGTGCTGTGTGATGCTTCTAGTGTGTGCAACAAAACTTCATCTATAATGACTCTTGGAAAACCTAAAAAACAAAAACGCCTGTCTTGAATGATCTGTGTGAGTGTAATAAGCTGCTAACACACTAGCTGACACATGTAAAGTTTACCTGTTGAAACATGACAATGATGACAATGGCGATCTGCTGTGCAAGATCAAATGGCATGCTAATTTTAATAACATTTTACAGTGTGGGATGCACCAGTTTTCAAATTATGTGTTTGCAAATTTTAGATTTGAGGGAAGAAAATGTTTAGATTCCCAATTCACACAGGGTAATCAAATCAAATCATTTATTAATTTGCTTGCATACACCCTAATAATCTCTTTTAACTGGAAATGATCATCACTTTCCTCTGTACCATTCAGCAAAACTGTTTGCATTTGCTGTTTGTTTGCATTTAAAAGGGACAGTTCACCCAAAAATGAAAAATTACTCACTATTTATTCACCCTCAATTGGTTATTGGCATCCAAAGTAGGATTTCCATCTATAGTAGGTAAAACAAATACTATGTAATTCAATGGTTACAGCTTCCTTCAAAATATCTTCTTTTGTGTTTAACACAAGAAAGTAACTCAAACAGGTTTGGAACATTTTATTACAAATTATTTTATGGTGAACTATCCCTTTAAGACGGATTTATATCTTGAGGCTGAGGCCTTTACCTGGCCACATCATGATTTCTTTCAAAGGATGTTGTCAGTGAGCTGAGTCTATATAGAATAATTATCATTGCCTGCATCAAACCCACAACAATGGCCACTTCCTCTTTATTCTTTTCCGCTGAATTGACACCATTAATCAAGGCAGATCTCATTAGGGTGAAGTTGGGCAACTGCAGAGACCTTGAGCAGTCCCGTGCCCTCCCTCTCTCCTCAATGCCCTCTCGCCCTTTTTTCCCCCTCTACCTTTTCCTTCCTTTTCTCCATTTTTGCGAACCTTTTGTGCTTGCTTTGGTCTCTTCAGTTTCGTTGCACTGACAAAAGCAGACGGTGGCTGCTTCAGTAATAGCTCAAGCTCCAATGGCCTGTCAGATCCGTCCTCCTGCTGTCGTCTTCTCGACTGAAGAGCCGAAGACTTCTCAAAGTCCCACACTGAAAACAAATCCTTTGTTAAAGGAAATATTCGTGGGGGAAAAAAATCGGTTTAATAGATGAAACCCCTTTAATGCGGCCACAAAGTGGCCCCCCGTTCCTCCAATCACTCACTCAACTTCCTCCTCTTTTCCTCCATCTTCTCTTGTTAGTCAGGAGGTGTTGTGCATGCTGATACACAAAAGGCTCCACATCTTTTTCTGCGGGGCATAAATTACGCCCGTGCGGCGGATCGTCTATGAGTGCTTTCCTCAGTTATGGATTGCTGCGTTCTGGACTTGACAGGAACATAATTAGAACTCTTGATGAAATCTACAAAATTATTCCTCCGTGGCTTCAGTGGTCCTGAAATGTATCCATATTTGTCACCGTGCACTTGAAGGGCCTGTTAGCGCACAGCAGTAATGGCTCCGTTCATTTATCCTGTAATCTGAGGGTGATAGAGGAATAGTTAGTCGGATAGATAGATGGAGACCAGGAGTGGTGGGGGATGTTACCTACTGAGAATGAGAAAGAAGAGGAGGGGGCCATGTTGATTAGTTGCTGTCTCATTCTTGGTGTGGTGGGACAACATGGACATGGACCACTCACAGGACACAATGAAGGCTTTTGACTATAAAACCAGTTGCTTATAGGATTTATTAATTTATGGTACTGATCAGAAGTTTAAAGCATTGTGTGACACTGAAGACTTGAGTAATTGCTGTTAAAAAAAATCCCATTGACAGAAATAAATCACTTGTAAAAATATGTTAAAAAATAGACATTTATGTTATTGTAAAGTTTTATAAGAATTTACTACACATTTCTCTGGAATACTTGTTTCTGTTCAGTGTATCATAACATTCAATTGGCACACCACTCATGTGGGTAACTTCTACTATCTTGAAACTCATATGATCAGACTACAGATTCAATTGTTTCAAACAAACACAACTGGTGCCACTATTGCTTGTTGTGGAAATTACCTCAGAAGACTACAGTATTTATATTTTGGTTTTAGCAATGCAGACTTTTTTTCTACTTATTGTTTGGTCGGGTTTTAATGGCTTACATACCTTATACTGAATTTAATACAGACGGAAACTGGAAGGGATAGGCTTGCACTCTTTTGAATATCAAATACTACCTAATGGTTAACGATCATGTAACTTCCACAACTCAGTCACAACTGTTTTAAGAAGTCTATGAAAAGACTTTTCTTCAGAAGTACATTTTATCAGCTGTTGGTATGCTGTTAAACAACAGTACAATCTTATAAACATACTTCTTTACAGGCTTCTTTTTGCATTCTTTTCAAAAAATTAATATTACACTTACTGTCAAAAGTCTATACAGGTGTAAAATCAAAGTCAATTTTACCACAATTTTGTCAGTAGCTGTAAGAAGACATATCATGTACAGTCAACAAGTCATTATCACTAAATAAACCCCTTCAGGGCCATGCAAGACCCCTCCATCCTGATCACCAAGTCAATGTATATTTTACAATTGTCCCTGCCAACATTTTCCACACACATTGAAGTTTCTGCTCTGTTTTAGCAGTAGGTAAAATCACACATTCACACTATCTTGCTTTAGACCATCTTAGAACTCTGTTAAAAGCCCTCATCTCAAAGGTGAGGCTCCTTTCCTCCAAGTCTTATCAAATTCTTCGCCCTCTCTGCCTTGCCTGCACTCTTGTTTCATGGTAACATTTTGCATTTCTTTAACATCACTTGATTTTGACCCATACGGTCCTCTATCTCTCTTTTACCAAAGTAGTAGGTAGTCCTTCGCCCCTGTCAGGGTGGTGCAGCGGGGCAGAAAGAGAATGTGCGTGTTTAACGTAGAAAGAGGGAAGAAAGGAGCGACAGAAGACTCATTTAAATGAGATATACAGCCAAACCTCATATGCATGGCCGGGGAGAGAGGGGGGGAAATGAGAGGCGGAAAGAGGAGAGACAGAAGAATTGAATATGGATTAGAGGGATGAATATTCTATTATTTCGCCCCATTCTGCTGATCTCCCTGTTGCTCCTCGGTGCTCGAGTTGAAATATATTGATGTGGCAGAGAGATCGGTTTCTGTGGCCCATGTAGTCCGGGGGAGATGTGTGGGTGTGCCACTTGAGCCATGGATTATGGGTACGGCACCGCATTCGTCTACCTCCCTCATACCTGAAGCCAATTTATAGGCAGTTTTCTGGGTGCACAGATCTGGTTTAGAGTAATGAATGCCGATGAGCTAGTTTTCCTATGGCCGGCATTAGTCGTGCGTGTGTACGGCACCTTAAATCCGTGTTGCCGGTACATCCGTGCTGCGAGACAGGAGATCTACCTTGGCCTTTGTCTATGTTTGTAATCTCTGAGATGATTAGGGAAGTCTCTTACCCCCCGCGGAAGAGCCTAGAATGATCCCTGGGGCCCGGGATGCATCCACACATATTGCTGAAGCATACAGAGTGTCTCCAAAATGGGTACAGGTGAGTTCAGATGTGGGTCACAGAATGTGTTGAGAATGTGTACAGGACGCGGCCTTGTGTTTGTGCTAATCATATTTAAAAGTGACCCTTCACAGAGCTTTAGCGTGTTGTGTATGGTCAGCTAGCATTTACAAGGGAAGATTTGCCTGTTCGAAGGTCAGGTGGTGCAAAGGTCTGCGGGGTGAGAGATTATCTAACACAAGCTTCTGCAGGCTTCATTACAGGACACGCAACTGCGCCATCCATAAACCACCAAAACCCTGTTCTTAACTTGTTAACCACATTAGCAGCTCTGAGCTAATTAGCAGAGGGGTTAAGGTGCAGTCTGAGTTTTGTATGTCTAAAGTAAAATTGCTTTAGTATATGAAATGGCATATTTAGTTGCATTGAATGTAATCTCAAGATATTTTAAAAGAAATCTACTTTACGGCCATGTTTGTGGAGATAAGAAATAAATAAGAAATACATTTTCTTCCACTAATAAAAAAAAGTTATTCTAATTGTCCTTGACTTTGGGTTACAGTGAACTCTATCAGACCTTTTCCCTTGATGTCCTTGTGTGTTCTTGACTGTCATTTTGCTTAATAAAATTGAAAAATCATAAGGCAGAAAAACAGTCCTGACTATAATCGATGATTCTTGTTAAGTTTTACACAGCAATTTAAATGAATAAATAAATAATTAAGTTAATTATCATCTTACATATGCCTTTCCTTTATTAAAAATGGTTATACTTTACTATACTATTCTGTTTTCAGCAGAGCATAAATAAAAAAAGTTATACTTTAAGGTTATACTTTACTATACTATTACTGTTTTTAGCAGAGCATAAATAAAAACTCTTGTTTTTGAAATACCTTATTTAGTTTATTATCTTTGTCACTGATAACTAGGGGTGTGACGAGATGCCTACTCCATGAGACGAGACAAGATACGAGATTGGGTTCACGAGAACGAGACGAGACGAGATTTTTACATTATTTTTAAGAAATCCTCAATGATGAAATATATGAATGGAAAATATATTTTATTCAACTGAAAAAAAAAAAAACACAAATCGCAAAACTATATAGTTTTTTTTTTTTTTTTTAAATCAACTTGTAATGAATGTTATTTTACTTCTATTTTAATGAATTATACGCAGTAAAGGACATGCAAACACTTTATACACTTTATATTTTGCCTATGTGAATGGAAAATAATATTTTTATATATAATTTTAAATATTAGCAAACTATTTGCTAATATATAAACGGAAAATAGATTTTTATTGAACTAGAAAAAATAAATCACAAAATAGAAAAAACTATTTAGGTGCTTTTTAAAAACATTTTATTTCTATTTAAATTAATTCTATGTCGAAAAGGACATGCAAACACTGCTAAATATTTAGCTATAAACTCTACTGACTGGCTTCTCCTCTGTACAATTTCACATTAGAAATCAAACTTCTTTCCACACACTGAACTTAAAAAAAAAATATATGTAATTTTTGTTATTTAATTTTTAATTTCATTTAAGATTTCATTTATGCCCCCGTGACTCACTCTAAGCTACTGGTTGCAATCATGCAAATGTGAAGTAAGGACTAAAAATAAAAAAAAATCAGCTTTTCCCGGATAGCATAAACATGCATTCCGTGATGATGATGTGACGATGAGTCTCCAGGAGATCATTCAGTGATGAATTTTGTTTCATCACTGAACTTTGTTTCCGCGCGCTTAGAGATGTGTGTGTCTGTGGTGCTTTACTGACTCGCTAGGTGTGTATGTCCTGTCGCAAAATGCGGCTAAAAGTCCTTCAAGGTGTTAATAGTTTTGACTACAGCGTTTACATATCTGCACTTAAATAATGCAACTAAAATAGGAATACTCCACGTCTTAATTCCATTTGTGTTTACGACGATTGACTTTCAGCATATCTGAAGTGCTATTCCTTTGCATGGATACGAACCATAATGTGTGAGGCTGCAGTTGTAGCCTATGTTGTACGCGGCACCCGCTGAACTCCGGTAAAAAAAAAGCCACTCGCCTGCCCAATCGAGTGATAAGCGCAACTCCGAGGCCAGCCTGGGTTGCCAGGTGTGTGCAAAGCACTTGATTTGCAGATCAAATCCAATCCTGCCTCCAATCTTCAATGCTAAGTTCACCCTCACGCTCCATCATAACATCACAACTCACGTGACAACTTTTCACCTCGACGAGAAATCTCGTCGTGATTTAATCTCGCGAGATCTCGTCATACGAGATCTTGTCACACCCCTACTGATAACCCACGTAATACTCCAAAAAATATTGTTTTACTGTAAATTTCTGCTAGCATATGCAAATGAAAATAACAAATGATACCGTTATAATTCATTCGATATGTGAATAAAAATTGAAGTGACTTTTTTCCACAATTGATCCACAAAAGTTACAATTGCAGATTTAAGCTTTGAATTACAAAAGCACCATGAAAAGTTTTTACATTGGACTTGTGCACTATGCTCCTTTATAAGAACACATAAGATCCTCAGTCATGATTTAGGCAGTAGGTATCTAACTGAAAATGTGGTTTATCTTTAATTTATACAGTATAAACGGTTAGAAAAATAATTTTACTTCATCAAAAAATAATGCTAAGGATTGAATAAATCCTAATACGTTGATGTGCAAGGGTGTGTGTGTGTGTGTGTGTGGTGTGGTGCAGACAACACCTTTTAAAGCACTCTAGTTGGCGAGTCTACATTGGCTTAAGGACTCCATGTATTCTTCAAGGGCAGCGTCTTCCTATATAAGGTGAGCGAAATCGGACCCTAATGGCTTTGTAGGAAAGAGTGATCACGGAAGGGGTAAGGTCAGACAGAAAGAGTAAGACAGAGATAAAGTCCCACCTCTCTATCAAAACAGCTCTCTCAAACTGAACAGCCAGCTTACACAAGCTCCTGTCACCAAAGGCCAATCATTCACTTGCAAAACAGAAAAGGATGATGCTTTACAGTTGTCAACAGTAGCATATATGCGACCGCAAGACTTTTTTTTTTTTTTCTTCCTTCAGCCACATGAAATGGACTTTGGCTGTGGCAGCTGGAGCGTGTGCCGTGTGGCCAGTGGTGCAAATACCAGTAATGGCTGAGTGGTCCGGCAAAAGTAGCCATCTGGATTTCATCAAATGGTGTCAACGGGAAGAGATTGAAATATCTTGAGCCACTTTAAAGCCTTTGGTAGAGTCAAGCATTAAGAACAAAATCAGTCTAGGAAGATTTGTTTTTCCTCCAAAACTCACTCATCATGGTGGTGTGGTGTTTTAAGAGGCTGTCAGGAGGTTGAAAGTGTTCTAAATGGTTTTAAGCAGGTTACTACTACAGTATATGTGGTTGTTAGGATGTTCAGAGTGGTTTTGTATTGCTTGTCTGATGATTTTTTTTAAAGAGTTGAATGGCAGAAGACTGATTGTAAACCCAGTAAGAATTTCTTATATTATCTGGTCTTGTTAATTTGAAAAATGGGTTAAATGTGTTGATACAAATGCTCATATTGTACAATACTTATCCTATTATGTTGTGTTTCTGTAAACCTGTAATTTCTGTAAATTTGTGGTTACACTATTGTTTCTATACCTTCAGTACCTGTGACTATCTTACATATTAATTTTTACCATATCCATTGTAGATAGCAACAACAATGCACATATGTGCAGTAAAAGCATGCACATATTTAAAAAAATTTAATTATGTAATAAAATAAGACCATAAAATAGTTTTTACATAACATTTCCACGTTATGTAAAAATATTTCTTATTTGACAAAAATATCTTCATTTGTGTAAAATATATACATCATATATGTAATAATACAGTAAATACAATTATCAATCATGTTTTAATATAATTTTGTATGACACTGAGAAAAATCATGAAAATAAATCAAAGTTACTTTAATACAACAGTCATATTTAACCATGTATATATAGAAAACATCATATACCATTATCTATATTTTATTGGTTGTCACTCTTTTTCTCAACAAAGAAGTGAATATGGTTTTGCTGTCCTGCTAAGTCATTCCATGTCTTTATTTATCTCTCTCTCTTCCCCTCCACATATTAGTTCTCCATTACCTTTTCCATATCCAAAGAATAAGATCTTCGGCTTGAGCAATTTGCCCTGACATTAGTAGATGTTTAGAGATGTGCTCACACAGAGGCTGACATGCGGACTGACTTGTTTTCGGGGACCTCCCTCTCCCCGGCGGCCCTTCACATTGTTCCCATGTCCTGCTTGACTGCCGGCGTCTAATCTTGAGGGGTAAGAGAGCAGAGACTCCCTTGGGTTTCTGCGCTCAGCACCTTGTTAGAGGGCTCCTCCAAGTGCACTGGCTCCTGCCTCTGCTGTCAGCCTCCACTCGCCATCTCCTCCATCTCTGTGTCTCTTAGTCCTTGCCTTTTTAAATCTCACTTCTGCCTGTCGCTGTATTACAGCAGCGCTCAATGAGGAGCTGTCAGTGAGCATGTGCCGGAGAAGAGTGCAGTGTTTTCACATTAAAAACAAGTGTAGGCTGGGTAGTAATGCGGTGTTTACCGAAAGATTGGGATGTACAGTAGGTGTGATAATGCTAAACTGTATTAAGCCAGATTTACTGCCACAGAATAGACTCGTCTTCTCTGTAAAATAACTGATGATAACTGATAATGAGGCTGTCAGCGTTTGTATGTAGACGCATTTAATTAGAGCTGCAAGTTATTTAATAAGCTGAATTTCCATCTTCAAAGTGGAGGAGGCTGCTGAAAACATGAGTATGAAGTACTTTAGCAGTTATTGTTTTTGTGTCGAGCTGCATGGTGGCGCAGTGGGTAGCACGTTCGCCTCACAGCAAGAAGGTCGCTGGTTCGAGCCTCGGCTGGGTCAGTTGGCGTTTCTGTGTGGAGTTTGCATGTTCTCCCTGTGTTGGCGTGGGTTTCCTCCGGGTGCTCCGGTTTCCCCCACAAGTCCAAAGACATGCAGTATAGGTGAATTGGGTAGGCTAAACTGTCCATAGTGTATGTGTGTGAATGAGTGTGTATGGATGTTTCCCAGTGATGGGTTGCAGCTGGAAGGGCATCCGCTGCATAAAACATATGCTGGATAAGTTGGCGGCATATGTCCGCTGTGGCGACCCCAGATTAATAAAGGGATTAAGCCGAAAAGAAAATGAATGAATGAATGTTTTTGTGTCCAAATATATTATGATAATAGAATAGCTTGGAGTAAAAGAAGAAAATTAGAAGAAAGAGTTCAGTAGAAAATAGTAGAGCTAAAACCCACTGTTACTATGTTTGTGTACTGTATACACACAAGAATGGATTATAGCAAAGAGTAGAAAAGAATCTTCATCATAACAGACAACCAAAGCTGGCTAAAAGTTGCCAAGTGGATAAATTAATAGTGTACATGATTCGAAAAGGAACCTAAAAAAAACCCACACGTGTTGTTCACAGGAAATTAAGTTAATCTAAAAGAAATGTTCGGAACTGGAAACAAGCTAAATCTAACTGAAAACTCTTTTTTTTCATCTCAAATGAAAAAAAAAAACAGCAACACTTTTTTATGGTTTTGTTTAAGAGTAAAATGTATAAAAATATGCATTTCAAGTCAAAATTCACATATCAATGCAATAGTATCTTTGTGTTTTTTTTCTTTACAATCTCTGTATTCAGTCTTATTATTTTTCAGGTCATAAAAGGATTGTAAGAACTGCATAAATATGACATTGTACAATAAAATAACCTAAAATACTAAATAAAAACATTATTGAATAAAAAAGTAACAAATTTGTTTCAATTATTTATTCATTTTCTTTCGGCTTAGTCCCTTCATTCATCAGGGATCGCCACAGCGGAATGAACCGGCAACTTATCCAGCATATATTTTACACAGCGGATACCCTTCCAGTCACAACCCAGTACTGGGAAACACCCATAAACTTTCACTTTCACACACATACACTACAGCCAATTTAGTTTATTCAATTCACCTATAGCGCATGTCTTTAGCCTGTGTGGGAAACCGGAGCACCTGGAGGAAACCCACGCCAACAAGGGGAGAACATGCAAACTCCACACAGAAATGCCAACTGACCCAGCCGAGACTCGAACCAGTAACTTTCTTGCTGTGAGGCGACAGTGCTAACCACTGAGCCACCGTGTCGTCCTTTGTTTGATACTTGCAGCAGTTGGAATTTCTTGGATTCAGAAGATGACATGTTGGTCATCAGAAGTTTTTTTCCAACATTTTTAAACTCAGTCAGCTGAAAATATTTTAAATGTGTATGTTAGCGGGGACGCAACCAGCCTTTAGAAGAGTATAAAAGACAATCTTCACTTGTCATTTGCTCTCTAAACTGTGTTTACCGACAGCGTAAAAGGTGTTTAATTCAGCCCAGAGCTCTTGTCTCTCATCAGGACAAGCCTTTTGTCAGTTTGACGGACAGAACATATGTTATCCTGATGAATAACAGATCCTAAATGGAGAATTAGATGACACAGCAGTATCAGCAAATGGCATTTAGACTTAATGTTCTTCTGCAGTCAGTATAGTTCCTATTTAAAACATATTATAGGCTCAGATAAGAAAAAGAGTGCGACGCAGTATACCAAAAACTACAGCACCCCTCCTCCTCCCTCCAACCCTTCTATTGCAATTAACATGTATATGAGGAGTCTCAATGGTGTCAAATGGAATTAATTAAAAGTGCAAAACGGCCATTAAGAGAATGTGGAGGATAAAGGCAGCAGGCGAATCTTCTCTCAAGGGTCAGACGCACAAGAAACAAGAGTTCCTTTCATCCCGCAGGTCACAACGGCAAATGCCACCCTCACTTTATTTATTTATATTTTTATACATGCTTCCCATTACCTTTTGTAAGGTGTTGATATGACATGAAGAATTTCCCTCCACTCACTTTATTTTTATTCATGGTTTCTGTATTATGTGAAATCATGGGGGCTAAAGCTTGGGAGAAGCCCGCTAGAATAAATTAATTGAAAGGATTAATGATGGATTTGCAGCGGCTACAGATGAGAGGGAGACAGTTTATAGGACTCTGAGAAAAGTGGCTCCTTTAAGCTGCTTGAGACAGGCTGTGGAGAAAAAATAAAAAAAAAAACTCATTACGATCAGAGGGGACGGACTGTTGTCCCTCAATCCCCTTCCGAATCTCTAAAGTTTGGAGATGTCCACCCTCGCTTTCCATATTATGGCAACACGCAGCTAATTAGAATATGGGCGGTAAGTGCGCCTCTTAAACGCATGCTAATTATCTCGTCTGCCGTCCGTGACCGGAGTCAGGAGGTAATTGGCCTGCAGCAACGTGACAACTCCAATCATCTCCCGAAATTAGTCGCCCTTTACAAGGCCAGGCCTACTGCACTCCCCCTTCGATAGGGAGAACAATCAATTTGATAAGTGGCCATGCGGCCCATTGTTTTACATTAATTAGACTAATTGCAGAGTGTTAGTCTTTGTTGTGCAGCGTGAGGGTGGTCTTTTAAAATGCTATTTCGTTGTGCATATGGTGTCATTTTTCTTTCTTTCTTTCCCCCATGCGCTGCTGGAGTCCCGTCGTAGCACCATGGCTGTTAGTCAGTGTGGATTGGATTTACTTCTATGGAAGAATGTAGTCAGATATTCATTTTTGGGTGTAATGCTCCTTTAAATTATATGTATGTAAACTTTTATATAGTTATATAAGCTATATACTGAAAATATAAAATGTTTTAATGCCTTTAAATGTTTAGCAGAATTCTTAATATATAAATATATAAATATAAATAGTCAAAAAATCACTATGCGTTTTAAATTGTTGTAAACATAAGAGTTGTCAGTTTAGATTTCATGGTGACTGTAAATGATTGATTGATTGATTGATTGATTGATTGATTGATTGAATTATACAGTTGATTAAAATAAACCAAAATAATTAACCGATTCATTAAAAAAGTTTTACATTAATTGGACTAATTGCAGAGTGTCTTTGTTGTGCAGCATGAGGGTGGTCTTTAAAAATGCTATTTTGTCGTGCATATGGTGTCATTTTTCTTTCTTTCTTTCCCCCGCGCGCTGCTGGATACTCTCCGTAGCGCTGTGGCTGTAAGTCAGCGCGGGTTGGAGCTCCTATGAACGCAGGGTTCTGTGACTGTGCCTTTGATTGGATTTCACAATGTGGGCTATGTCCCATAAACCATGTCTATGCCTAGGACAAAAATATAGGCCATGTCTTATTCATATAGCATTAGCCCAAAGGCACTCTCACCTAGCCTCATATTTATAACCTGGATTATCTTACCCACTGATCAGCGCTAATGGCATATTTAGCCCGGGATGTGGAGATGCACCTGATATAAGACTAAAGATGTGAGGAGATGCCGAACATCGCGACTCCACTGAAGGACGGTTCATCTTATCGGGGAAAGCACTGCATATTCATAGATTTGCATCACAAATCTCTTCCTACATTGGAATTACACATATTTCCTTTACATAAAAGATGCAGAAAGCAGCTAGGAGGAGTTTTTTTTTTTTCTGCTGTGCTGCAGCTTTCGCCAACAGCATATTGCTATTGAAGCAGTTTAGAAGTGGCATTTATAGTTTTGGACACGTCATTGATTTTGCCTCATGATTACAGAGGGGTTACATGTTAGAGGGGTTACCTATTGTGAGTCTTTTCAATGCGTTCATGTGTTTGCTAACATTTAGCCTGTTCCTGTCTTTGATGGGTTTTAACTGTTCTTTCTTTTGTAGGACACAATAATGCTTTGAAATCTTGGAAAAATCTTGAAACATACATTAAACGTCATATTGAACACTCATTTTTTATCTATTTATTTATGATATGTATAAACTATATACATAGTAATTAGTTTCTCATAATAAATAAACTAACTTTATTGAGTTTATTTAATTTTATATATATATATATATATATATAAATATATATATATATATATATATATATATATATATTTTATTAAATGTTGCATAAACAAGTCTTTAGTGAATATTGTTTTTAAGCATATTGTAATATAATAATGGGTGGCACGGTGGCTCAGTGGTTAGAACTGTCACCTCACAGCAAGAAGGTCGCTGGTTCGAGTCCCGGCTGGACCAGTTGCCGTTTCTGTGTGGAGTTTGCATGTTCTCCCCGTGTTTGCGTGGGTTTCCTCCGGGTGCTGGAAGGGCATCCACTGCGTAAAACATATGCTGGAATAGTTGGCGGTTCATTCTGCTGTGGCGACCCCTGATAAATAAGGGACTAAGCCGAAGGAAATTAATGAATGAATAATATAATAATGTCATTTTGTATGTTTTAAGATAAGTTCTCTCCAAGCCTCATATGAAAGCTTGTAATTTGTAATTTAGCATGCAAGAACAGCTAGCAATTTTAAGTTTATTATTATTTTATTTTTTAAATTTTGTTTTACAAGTTAAGATATTTTGGATGGAATCCGAGAGCTCCCTCATTCTCCATAGAAAGCAAAGCAAAAAACATTGTGAAAATGGTCCATGTGTCTTCAGTGGTTCAATTGGAATATTATGAAGCAATGAGAATATGAGAATATGGAGTGAACATAAATCAAATAATACTGACACTGAGAAAAAAATTGTTGCTTGATCAAATTCTAAATGAACCACTGAAGGCATATGGTCTGTTTTGAGGATGTTTTTTGGTATTTTACAGTCTTTGAGCAGACGTTGAGACCATTACTGTTTATGAAGAATCAGAGAGCTCTCAAATTTAATCTAAAATATCTTCATTTGTGATCCGAAGACAGCAAAGGTCTTAGGGGGTTGAAATGATATGAGGATGAGTCATAATAAAATTTATTCAATTTTGGGGTGAACTAACCCTTTAAGGTACTGTAGTAGGATTGAAGGTAGTAGTTAATGAAGCACCAAAATTATATTTAAAAAAAAGTAAAATATGTGATAACAATTAAAACCTTTTTCTTTTCTTTTGTTGCTGTTTTCCTACCTAAACTTCCACAACTGTTGATGGTAATGACAGGGAGAATTCTTGAAAAAGCTTCACTCCGTGTTCCCAGTGCTATATATTTGTCTTTTGTTGAGAGGGGATAAGCATGTTATGTGAGATGTAAAGAACTAAGGCACATTTGGATGTGTGTAAAGCAGAGAATTGCATACCTGCTGCCTCCTCTAAGGCCCAAGCTTCCCCAGAGATCTACTTAAGACAGCGCATGAAAATGAACAAGGAAGTGCTTTATCTCTCCTCACTCTAGCATGCTTAACACATCATGTTAGCAGAAAGAGAGAAAAAAAGCCCTCACTCTGAACACTTAGGTATAATTTTACACTTAGTATCACAGGGAGCATTTCTTAGCTGCCCTACATAGAGTCAGGCTTGAACACAGTCAGAAAAATTTAAGTCAACTGTTGAAGAGAGACTGCTATGCCAGTTTTGGTTCTTTGGTTTCTTTATAAATAGGGCCCCATACAATTTCAATCTGGGTGATTTGTTAATATTTTAAATGAGAACATTAAAACATAAAAATCAGTGATGAAAAATAATTGAGTGAATAAGTCAAGATTTAGTCAGATTCAGTGGGTCATAAGTAAGATAAAATGAGTAACTGATTTACTAAACAATTAAGCTGATTCAATGAGTAAGTCAAGAACCACTTTGACTGATTCAGTAAATCATAAGCTACTTTAATTGATTCAGTCATTAGGGTGAATCAGTAAGTAAAGAACTGCTCTGCTTGGGTCTGTGAGTCATTAGGCTGATTCAGCAAGTAAGTCAAACTCCCCTCTAATTGATTTATTGAGTCACTGGGCCGATTCATTAAGTGAGTCAAGAGCCACATGATTAGTTAGCCATTTCACTGATTTAGTGTGTAAGTAAAGAACTACTCTGACTGATTCAGTGAGTCATTAGACTGATTCAGTGAGTAAGTCAAACCACACTCTGATTGATTCATTTAGTCACTTGGCTGATTCATTAAGTGAGTCAACTTCATTAAGTGAGCCACATGATTAGTGAGTTATTAGGTTTATTCAGTGAGTAAGTAAAGAACTGCTCTGACTGATTCAGTGAGTCACTAGACTGATTCAACGAACAAGTCAAAATCCACTCTGACTGATTCATTTGGTTGATTCATTAAGTAAGTCAAGAACCACTTTGATTAAGTAAGTTAGTAGGCTGATTCAGTGAGAAATTGAAGAACTGCTCTGACTGTTTAGTTTTAGTGATGACGCTAAGAATCATTGAGACAGAATTGATTCAGTAAGTCATATGCTACTTTAATTGATCAGCCATTAGGCTGATTCAGTAAGTAAAGAACTGCTCTGCTTGGGTCTATGAGTCATTAGGCTGATTCAATGAGTAAGTCAAACCCCACTCCGATTCATTAAGTCTCTGGGCTGATTCATTAAGTAGGTCAAGAGCCTCTTTGATTAAGTGAGTTATTAGGTTAATTAAGTACGTAAGTAAAGAACTGCTTTGACTGAGTTAATGAGTCATGAGGCTGATTCAGTAAGTCAAAACCCACTCTGATTGTTTCATTGAGTCACTGAGCTGATTCATTAAGTGAGTCAAGATCCACTTTGATTAGTGGGCCAATACACTGATTCAGTGAGTAAGTAAAGAACTGCTCTGACTGAGTCAGTGAGTCATTAGGCTTTTTTTCCTCGCCACTGGCTTGCTCGGACCGGGACTTGTGAAACTGTGCTTCGGTGGATTTGCTCTGCGGTGTTTGAACTTTCAGCAGTGAAATTTAGACCACGCTGAACTAAACTACACTGAACTTCAACTCTGAAATCTGGACTTTACTAGAACTATGTTAAGCTGCTTTGACACAATGTACATTATGAAAAGCGCTATATAAATAAACTTGACTTGACTTGACTCTGACTGATTAGATTTAGTAATGAAGCTAAGAATGATTGAGACAGAATGATTCAGTAAGTCAGGAAACACCTTGACTCGGTCATTAGGCTAATTTGGACTGGTTAATTAATTTATTAATTAAAACATATATCTCTCTCACGTGACATTAAATTTACAAACTTCTTTTGCCATGCTCCTGTAAATTCAGTGCCATTTAAGCATAATGCTGAAGTTTAAAGAAATATCAGTAATACTTTGCTTTGAGTATTTAAAAGAAAATGACCCACATCTAAACCCCATTTCTACATGCACATTTTGCACACTGTGCTTTAACCTGAATTCTGATGCATCTTAGTCTCATGCAATTTTCCATTGTGTCTAAATCATGAGGTCTGTTGTTTGGTCATATCTGTAGCTGCTTATTGTTGGCTGATGCATTGCTCCTCTGAAGGCCAAGTTGTGGCTGCCCATATCTCTGAGGGGAAATCTAGCTGAGTGGCTTTATCTGAAATGGAGAGAAAGCAGGAGGCACTGGGCTCTCTAAGTGAACCAAATGTTGCTCCTGGCAACAGCAGATATGCCCGTCTCTAGTCCTGTGCCTGGAGATGAAAGTGGCGTTGGGCCCCGTGCCTATATATGCATAGAGTTTTCCTCTGAACTAAGAGGACGGAGGCTGAATGGGAGGAAGATAACTGCACCACTAAGAAAAGAGAAACTTTTAATCTATCTGACGTACATGTCATGGATATAATGCTGAATTTGCACTTTTAAGTGAATGTTATAATCTCAATTTGTGACTATTTAAAGTCACCAGCCCCTTGGTTTGGGTGTCATTATATTGGGTGTCAAATATAAGATTATTTGAGCATGGTATCAATGACATGATGCTGATTTAATTATTCATTTTTAAAAAAAAAATGTAAATATGTAAATAAAGTGAGTTGAATAAGAGTTTTCAAATTCATTTAGACCATTTTTGAGGATCATTCTCTAAAAAATGTCTGGGGAAACACAGTCTTGATAAAATTCTTGAAACAAAAGTTTTAATTTCATATTTCATATTATTTTTTTATAAGAAAATATATGAAACTTTGTCATGCCATATAGGGCGACTTCTCAAAAATATATCAACATTTATTAATTAATAATTGATGATATTAGGGAGTTATTTAGTTATTTATTTATACATTTTAAATATTTAAAATTTGTTACAGATTGTTTGCCTCAAAGATTCATGACATGGGATCAAAAAATGTCCCTTTTGTGATATATGCAAAAAACAGCAACAAAAAATGCATTTAAACTGTAATATCTTGGACCATCACATTAGTTTTTGTAGACAGAATATAGAGTACTTATTCCAAATGCCAAAAAAAGTTACTTTAGAGGGTCTCTTAAAAGTAGTTTTGATCAACAATAATGATCACTGTTCCAGTGTTTTGAATGTATACAATTTTAAGCAGTTTGTTGGTAAGATTTAATTGATAATAATTTATGATTTTCTAGTTGATTAAATGAACTTGTTAACATGAAAGAGAGCACAGTTACAAATAATAAGGTCATTATAAAAATCACTGTTTGGAGGAAAGAAATGCCCCTTTGAAATCAATTTAATTTCTAACCCTATAGTCACATTTATTTCAGGTCTAAGAAAAATACATCTGTAAGCAGTGCCATGACTTATTCTCAGTATAGTTTTATTGTGTGCTTTTTACTTGATAGTTACGCCACAGCGTTGTTAAAATCAATAAATTTAATTTAATCATATGAAAGCAACAATAACAAACCTTACATTTCTAAAAACTGGATTTGTTGTCTTGTTCTTATGTTATCATGAACACTCTTTTCTGATGGACCCATATAATTTTAAACTGGCATTATAATGCACTAATGTTTAGTCTCTCTCTTTCTCTTTCTGCTCCTGTTCTGGCAAAGAGCTGAGAGTGGCAGTGCTGGTAACCGGATACAAGCTGGACATCGGTTGACAAGGTCAGAACTCATCTCTCCTTCTGTCTTTTTGTATACCAAATCATATTTTCCTTCTGCTTTTTAAAAGGTTGTCTACATTTCATGTTGTTTGCGAGAACAGGATGGACACACAACCCAGTCGTTGAGTCATTATTCCGCTTTTCCATGTACGTAACATCATTCTTATCTCCAGTGCCTTTTATTTGGACCTGTCTCACTCCCTCAGCCAAACTGAAGGCTGATTTCCCTGGCTGCTTTGCATATCCCATTAATATTTTATTGCAATCGTTCATATCTGTGTGCAGGCTTGACCCGAGCACCAGCATGTCAGCCTGCGTTGCTTGTAGTACAAAATGTGGTTTACATGAAACAATTAACACAGAACCCCAAAGGCCTTTTACAGGTCCTAGCCGGCCCGACAAGCTCTCATAATAAAAAGACAGTGACTGTAAAATCATGTATCAGAGCTGCACTTTTGTTGTTGTTTTGTCTTTATTTCTCAGCAGTGCACAACTTGGGTTTCATATCAGCACAGGATTGTGTGCGGTGCCTGTTCTCCACTTCTCACGGAGGAATTGTCTGAGATTAAAGATGTGTCTATCTTTTGTACGGGCTCTGATTACAATAGTGTATTTATGGCATATGAGCACACAGGCTTTTAATTGAAATCATTCATCAATAGCTTCTGTGACTTGCCTTGATTAAGCTGTCCCATGTGTACCTTTAGTGTAGCTTAACATTGGGGCTTTTATAAATATATATATATATTTTTGCATTTAACATATTTAAAGGTTATGTATCTTACTACTCATATGAAATGATCAGCTCTTTTATTGATCTTTATGAGAATTTTTTTTAAGTAAATAAACAATTCTAGATATTGCATGGAACAGAAATGCAATTGCTTATCATGTGTTTACTCATATTAAAAGACTTGCTTCTTGTTCTTAATATGAAATATTTTAAGTAACCTTATACAATATATTAGTTATATTTATTCAAAATATGGCTACTTTTCACACGAAAGGACCAGTTTCTTATAATTAACTATATTTTAAATAAATAATTTTAAATATATATTCCAGGGAATGATTATTCATTCATTCACTGAAATGTAATTATGTTATAAATATATAAAATATTTTTTTTCTTGATAAATTAACATATTTAAGTAACTATATACAAAAATATAAATATAATCATGAGACATTTTTCATATTTAGACAGTTTTTTGTTTTTTATTCTATATAAAATCTATAGGCAACAAAAAAAAATCTATATTTTTATTATATAATTTGATATAATAATGAAAATTTAAATGTATGTATTATGTAGTAGAAATAACATAATCAAAATATGAATAATTTATATATATATATATATATATATATATATATATATATATATATATATATATTTTTTTTTTTTTATTATTATTTTTTTTTTCATTCATTCATTCATTCATTCATTCATTTTCTTTTCGGCTTAGTCCCTTTATTAATCTGGGGTCGCCACAGCGGAATGT
>CAIGQV010017386.1:9936242-9953227 GCA_903798115.1 Danio jaintianensis
ATTATTATTTATATTTATTATTATTATTATTATTATTATTATTATAGTATGGAGATAAACTATGTAATGCCCAAATAATCACGTAAGTACCTTTTTATTCAAAGCAGCATAATTACTCTTTATATTACTCTTCATATTAATCGAAATAAATAATTATCAGTTAACAAATAAATCTATTTTTTTTCCTGTGAATATATAGATAATATATACCCTGTAAACACAAATTAAAGTATTTAGTTTATGCATCAATGATTCCATACACTGTAAGTCTTTTTACTTTTCGGATATTTTATTCCCTTTTTTTCTTATTCTTTGCAATAATTTATAGTAATTATTATAATTATGGCAGGTTATTAACTGATTTAACAGATCAGCTGATTTTACCCTTAATTTTCTGGCCTCAGTAATGAGGTTGACTCTTCATGGTTAGCCGTTCAGTTTATTTGAATTGCTTTAGATTGTTAACTTCTGTAAAATGCTACATAAACTTCCCTGAAAAAGCATAAATAACATGCGAGTGCTTTTTTTCCCACTAGCCACGAACGACGTGGGACGATATTTCTGAAATTACGAGCTGTTTATGCATATTTATTTCCTCTGACATTTTAATTATTTGGGGCCCCGTCGGAGAGATCACATAAAAAGTCCTATAATGCTCCCCCTAATTAGTATCACCTCCAAATTAAAACGGAGGACTTTGGGAATGCTGTCATTTTCAGAAGGCCATATTGGAATTATGTTTCAATCAGCAGCCGTGAAATAATTACTTGTACACTTCTAACTGCCCGCATTTACCAAACGGCCTGCAATTTACAGCCATCATGTCCGGCAAAAGCAATCAATGGGGTGGCTATAAATTCTGCCGCAGTCAAACAGACAGATATTGTTTGTGTATGATTGTGAAACATTAGAGCCGGGCTGAAGCTCTTCCTCGCTGATATTGGGATATTGCTGCTTGAGAAATGTAGATGCTTTTGTTGCTCTTAGAAAACGGTTACTACTAATCAGACTTTCAGATCAGTCTTACGGAAGCAGTTTATATAGTCCTGTTCGCATGTACAGTTGCAATCAGAATTATTAAACCCCCTTTGAATTTTTTTTCTTTTTTAAATATTTCCCAAATAATGTTTAACAGAGCAAGGAAATTTTCACAGTGTGTCTGATAATATTTTTTCTTCTGGAGAAAGTCTTATTTGTTTTATTTCGGCTAGAATAAAAGCAGTTTTTAATTTTTTTAAAAACATTTTAAGTTCAAAATTATTAGCCCCTTTAAGCTATATATTTTTTCGATAGTCTACAGAACAAACCATCGTTATACAATAACTTGCCTAATTACCCTATCCTGCCTAGTTAACCTAATTAACCTAGTTAAGCCTTTAAATGTCACTTTAAGCTGTATAGAAGTGTCTTAAAAATATCTAGTAAAATATAATTTACTGTCATCATGGCAAAGATAAAATAAATCAGTTATTAGAAATGAGTTATTAAAACTATTATGTTTAGAAATGTGTTGAAAAAAATCTTCTCTCTGTTAAACAGAAATTGGGGAAAAAAATAAACAGGGGGCTAATAATTCAGGGGGTTTAATAATTCTGATTGCAACTGTAAACTGAGGAATAACTAGGTACTATCCCTAAACTTACCTTTGAACCTAAACTTAATTCTTGTAGACACTTGGGTAAAGTACATTGTAAGTACTGTAAAACAAAGTGCAACCAGTTGATCTCTACATAAAAAGGTAAATAGAAATCTCTCAATACAGATAGTTACAGGTCGTGCTTGATAAACACTATCAAGGGACAATGTAGTTATATTTTAACATATTGGTAAAATGAGATTATACAGTAAGTGAGGTAATGCAGTCACTTATAATTGTTTACCTCAATATTCTATAAACCATTCAGAAGATTGGTTTTAGAATTTTTTTGGGGATGTTTTTAACCCCTTAGAAGTCTCTTCTGCTCAGCAAATCAATATTTTTAACCAAAAAAACTATATATTTAATTTTGTATATTTAAAATTGTATTCCCGTTATTCAAAACTGAAGTTTAGATATCATTACACCTGGGTTTAGTGTCATGTGAGCTTACAGAAATCATTATAATAGGCTAATTGGATGTTCAATTAACATATCTTATTATTATCAATTCAAAAACGTATTGTGCAGCTTCCTATTTTGTGGAAACCATGATATTGATGACCATTAAAAATGTTTACACCAAAAAGTTTGTTTTAATCTTTAAAAAACTAAATTTTCATTTATCAAGGATATATTTAATTGATTAAACATAAAGATATTAGCATTGTTACAAAATATATTATTTATTACTGTCATGAAATCAACCCTCTGAGAGATTTAGTGTGGTAATGAATGGCAGTGTTTATGTGTTTGATTATGGTGGCACAGATCTGCTATGCTGCTGCTGCTTTGATTATTTGTGCAGAGCAAGTACCAACTTCTTGCTTCTGCCAGTATATTCACAGACATACACTTCTACTGCAAACATAACATACAAGAAACCTCCCACAAAGAAGAACATGAAGACAAAAAAACAATGAAAACTTGATTATGTGTATAAATATTGAGCAACAGCAAACATGCATATATCAACACTTAAGATGACTGAGACAGGACGATTGAAATAAATAACCTCCAAAACAAGCAGATGTATTGCAAAGGCATGGGTGTGCTTTTTTTTTAGCACTATGAGCCATGGGGACTGTATGTTTTACTATGTATGTGTGCCTGGCTTACCTTGACAAATGACTTAAAACTAATGTATTGACTATGTGGTCCTGGGCTATCTTGCTGAATGGCTTATCTCTGTTGCATTGGACTATGTGTGTCTGGGCTACCTTGCCGACTGGCTTTGCATTAGTGACTTATATGACCATGTGATTGGGCTATCTTGCTGACCAGTTTACCACTAAAACCGTACTCTATGTGTCTTTCTTACAAAAATATCACATTACTGGCTGACTACCTGAGCAAGTATAAATGAGAACTAATATTAAATCATTGCTGTATTCTGGTAGGTAATTCCATTAACAGTAGTAGCATAAATGCTCATTGGGGTCCTCTAAGTGAAATGACAGCATATAAATAGACCAGAGAGAAAACAAAATGAAACAAATAATGCAACAAGGTGACTAAATGCTCATAGTGAGTTGTTCAGCATGTTCAAAGGAACTGATACTGAAGAAAATGGATCCTGGACCCACCACAGCTCCAAACGTCATCTTGCCCTCAACCGTGTGACTGATAAGAAAGTCTTTTAAGTTTCCATGATATTAAAGAGACACAAACAGCAAATATTGTACAGCAGCATGTATTTAAAAAATGACATGTTATTGTTAAATGTTTAAATATGCCAAAGTCGTATACATAGAGCTTGAATTGAAACGTACGAATACTCTCTTAAAACAAGAAGCAGATTGATAGCACAAAGATGAAAGTAAAAGATTATCTTCACTTATTTTAGGTGTTGTTTTTAAATGATATATCCAAAAAGTCACTGCAGATTGCTAATGCAAATGACACTGAGGTGTTTAAATGTTAAGGAGCAAGCTCATTGTCTGCTCGGGCAGCAGCAACCAATCACTGGCACCATGTACAGTAGTTGAAAGCAGATTGGAAAGTGACTCATCAGACCATGCCCATAAAGATTCATGAAAGAACTTTGTATTTATTCATTTCTATTCATCAAAAATCCTGAAAAGTAAAGTGTTATAATGTTTTGATAAAATGCATTTATTAAATAAACAACAATAATTTATCATAATAGATGGCAAATCATTAAATTAGAGTGATTTGCTTGGGATCATGTGTCACTGAAGATTGGAGAAATTATGTTGAAAATTCGGTTTCTTCATCACTGAAATAAATTACATTTATTTTATTTAAATTAATGAAAATAAAATGTAATTTATAAATTATTTAAATTTTTATATTTTTAAAAGTATTACAGCAGAAGTCAGCTTGTATTACAGTATTACAATAGACAATTGAGCATTGCCATCACAGCAATCATAATCTTAATAATTCAAAATCATAATAATTGTTTGCAAAATTAATGTTTTACTGTGTTTTTTGATCAAACATGGAAATAAATCCTTGGTGAGCAGAATAGATTTTCAAAAAGCAAAGCATAAAAAATATTTCAAACATTTGACCAGTATATTTCTGTTACTATAATTTTTTTTAAATGATAAATATGTAATAATTGAATTTTTTTTTTCATAAAAAAAAAAATACAGTAATATGTATTTAGTGTGTTTAGCATTTTGCAATATTGGTAAATTGCCTTGGTAGTCTATTGCCCCTCAATTTTGCATTTGGTCTGTCAAAAAACAAACAAACAAAAAAAAACACTACAGCCTAGTAATAGACCACCGTTTCTTTGAACACAGATAGAACAAACACTACACAGACGCGCACACGCACACACACACACACACACACACACACACACACACACACACACACACGCGCGCACACGTGCACATGCAGAACAAAACAGAAGAATACCTATTTCCCATGCAAAACAGATTAAACTTGTTTTTTGTTTTTTAAGTCGTCCTTGAAAACTACACACACTTTCCTTTCTTTTTTTTTCTCTTGAATGTAGATTTCCTTTTCCCCCTCTTGTTTCTGGCAATCTTTATTATTAGTGGAATTATTCACCGGTGGAGATGTGCGGTGGCTGAATAAATTTAGCGGAGATCTTGTGCAGATGCTCCTTGCTGGCATACATTTGTGCTCAGTTAACAAAGAGCCAGAGACGCTTAATCCCGCTGGAATACCGCACTCATGTTCTGTTTGAAACCAACATAATTAAAGTCACCCTCTGAAGTAACCTATTTATATAAAGAAAGCTCTCTTACAACCGTCGACTCCTATGAATAACCCGTAGGAGGGCCACCGGTATAATTACTTCACATTTCTAATTTAGGTGAGGGAATATTTGTTATCAAACCTGGGCAAGGAAGGGGGGGTTATGGGATAGGAGTGAATGAGGGGGGAGGGAACACTATTAGTTTCAAGTGAAAAGACAGAACTGGATCTGTGGAAGCTCTTTATGAAGGCGTGGAAATGTGGGGTCAGGGTTGGCATTGGTGCGTGGGTAACTTTGTTTTTGTTAATTATATAATGAGTCATGAGATATAAAGTCACGACCACATATGTTTTATGTTATATATAAAAAAGTTATTGAAGTTTCAAGTTATTTTTAAGTAACACCATTCATTTTAATGTAATGTAAGTTGAAATGACAATGAGATTTAAATTAACTTATAATATTAAGGTATTTTATGGCATAAGTAAGGGATAAAGTACATCCAGGCGGTTGTTATCACAGAATAAAGCCTGACAGGCTTATCGGCAGCCCGACATGATGAAGCATTGTTCTGAGCTGTATTCATTTATTAATTCTTTGTTCAAAGGCACAGCTGACAGAAACAAAAACGACTGAATGGAGCATACGCTAACTTACATATAATTTAGTCACAAGATGACGCCAAAAAGTCAAAAACAGCGGTATGACAGACAAGCATATATATGAATGTGAATGCATTCACTGATGGTCAAGATAATTTGAAGTACCCAGATGAGCCTGTGCTATTAGTTTCAGCAATTGTTATCTCGGAATAACATAGGCCTACCTTGGAATGTTGTGACCGACCAATCAGAATTGAGTATTCCAGACAGCCGTGTGATAAATATGTTTAAAAGTGTGATATTGTAATAGTAAACAGGGTCTAAAAATAACAAATTACTGTGCATGCCAATGGGATTTGCAAAAGTTTACTTGCCAGTGAATTGTCGCAAATATATAAATGTATTTACAGTGTTAAGTATTTACAAATTTACATTTTTTAATTCCTGTCTAATTGCATTTTTGTTGTTATTGCTATAACTATTTACATGTATTATAGAGGTGTGTGTGGTATTTAACAATTTTGATAATGGCAGAATTGTTGTTTAGTCAATGCGTGAGCTAACATTATGATATTCACTTATGTCACTCACTTAACAAAAAAACAAACCCTCTTGAGAATCCAAAAGATTTCACCATAATAATTCCTTTGTTATATTATACATATAACAATACATAATATTGTCTTTTCAAAACTTATTCTAATGTTTAGGCCTCAGATTCTCATAAGATGTTAAGTGCATGTAAAAACTTTGTTTAGAGTAGCATTTACAGTTAACCAAACAGCTTCAAAAGTAAAAACGCTATTTTAATAAACTGCTCAAGTGAAAAGATCAAATAACATATTTATATGCTTACAATGCATTCTTAACAATATGATAATATTGCATTCTCAGAATTCATTTAAAAAAGTCAACTGTTTCATGCACTTACCAGTACAGATTTTGCTCACATTTGGCGAGTGTTAATTTTTGTCCATAGTCATAAATCATGCTGTTTATTGCCAGGACCCAATCTGTATTTTATCAGCTAAAACATTCAAATTTTTGTTTGATTTCATTGCAACAATAATAGGTTTCCCACAATCCCTTTCTCCTGCAGTCCATCTTGATTTACTCGTCTAAAGAGAGAAATGGAAGAAAACTCATATCACGTCCATAAGTCACTGACATGGCTGGCAGAAAACTGTTTGTGAGCAGAGGAGTTGAGCTGTGGCAGTAAACTAGCACAAACAGATTGACTTTAGTTGTTTACAGTGGCCCCTGGAACAAGGCTGCACTCC
This sequence comes from Danio jaintianensis, assembly GCA_903798115.1. NCBI lineage: Eukaryota > Metazoa > Chordata > Actinopteri > Cypriniformes > Danionidae > Danio > Danio jaintianensis. Next base: position 9,942,960 of record CAIGQV010017386.1, read on the forward strand.
CAGTGCATTCTGGGTAGGTGTGTAAACACGCTTGTGTTTGTGTGAGTGTGTGTTTGGCTGTGCGAGTTTATCATAAAGCACGGCAGCTCTCCAGGTGCATATTAGTGATAAAGGAAGGTGAGGGGCTTTGTTTTTCTTTAACGAGCCGTCACACTCCATCGCCCACACCAAAGGGGTGATGGGTGGACTCTCTGAGACACACACACACACACACACACACACACACACACACACACACACACACCTACACACGCACAAACACACACACAACCAGAGTCCAGGATTGTGTGTGTGTGTTTGTGTGCTGCGATGAAGAGAAGCCTTCAGCTGCAGTTTTTAACTCTATGCTCCAAAAATATACTTAAAATTGTAAGTATGCAAATGCAGAAGTAGACAATGCAATGCACAGTTTTCCTGTGCATATTTGAAGGAATACCCTAGACAAAAATGAAAAAAATATATAAATAAATGAAACTCCTCACACTCATGCTGTTCTAAACCAGTACTGACTTTTTTATTTTTATTTGAACTTGATATTTTAAAACGCTTTTTCTTAAGCCAGTTTAGCTAGTAATGCAGACTAATGTGATTATTAGAGTGATAAAGAGAGATGATAAAATAAAAAATGTGAGATTGGTTTGTGTCTGTTTCTCTCAAAAGTTTTTGAAAGCAGCGTCTATTATAGTGAAATGGTAAGTTTAGTTGCTTGTGTTCAGTATAATCTTGACATTATCGTGACCACGTGACATTACAAGAGTAATAGCTGAAAATTTATCTTTGTCATCATCACGCAAATAACTTACATTCATTTTCTTTTCGGCTTAGTCCCTTTATTAATCTGGGGTCGCCACAGCGGGATGAACCGCCAACTTATCCAGCATATGTTTTTACGCAGCGGATGCCCTTCCAGCTGCAACCCATCACTGGGAAACATTCATACACACTCATTCACACACATACACTACGGACAATTTTAGCTTACCCGATTCACCTATACCGCATGTCTTTGGACTTGTGGGGGAAACCGGAGCACCCGGAGGAAACCCACGCGAACACGGGGAGAACATGCAAACTCCACACAGAAATGCCAACTGACCCAGCCGAGGCTCGAACCAGCGACCTTTTTGCTACCCACTGCGCCACCGCGTCGCCCCCAAATAACTTACATTTTAAAATAAATCTAAAAATATATATTTATATTAAAGACCCTGACACACCAAGTTGACTATTCTAAGTTTTTGTAGTTAAGATGGACCCCAACCATTTTTTTAGTAAAAAATCATCTACTTGGCATAATGGTCAATATGGCATCACCTGAATTAACAGTCAATTATTTATTCTCAACCAGAGGACCTTGCGTAGTTAAGATGCATTTTAATATCTGAAAAACTCTCTTTAAATTTCAAAACTTTGAACTTATAATTTGTCATCTACCTGTTTGAGAATGACCACAACAATGGCACTCAAGGTTGAGTTGCCAACTCTTAAAATTGGGGCAAAACAATTAACCCTTACTTCTGTGATAACCCTAAATTTGGCATAATTTACAAAATGGTGGTGACCAAAGTGAAATCCCATTGTTTATTTCCAGATGGAGGATGCTCCATAGTTAAGATGCATTTAAAAAAAAAAAACAACTTGATATTGTTCCTGTTTCTGTTAAAGAATAGCCTTTCCAGCATTTTGTGTCAAAATCAATCAACTCGGACAAACCTACAGTTTGACATAAATACCGAGATGACAATGACTAATTTTACATTCAGTGGGTTATTATGGAAATGAAAAAGTTGTTTCAAAGTTTCCAAGATGTAAGCATGACTGGAACGCTATAGGAAAATGAAACTTCATCTGAAACATGGCATTGCTTAGACTCTCCAACAAATTATTCTTTACCAAGTAATCACATACATGTATGGTAATATTTAGTTTATAACGTAACTTCAGTCTAAACCCCTCAGATTACAGTGTAAATATTTGAGAAATAAAACAACACGTCTCAGGTTCCATCATGCAAGGTTTTTCCACCCATGCTATTGTGATGCAACAGGCTCAATGACATTTCCTCAGAGGACCGGAGAGAGAGAGAGAAAAAGACAAGTGTGGCTCTTCACATTAATAGTCTTTTAAGCCACTAAATGATTTCTTTTATCTGCGGCACTTAGAGAGACTGGGGGATCTCCTTTATTAAAATGAGCAATGCTTTGAAGAAACTTAACAAATACAGTCCCACGCAATCCCTCATGCTTTTCCCTCTCTTCCCCTTTGTCTAGCCTCAGTCATCTCTCTGTTTTCAAGCTTTGTGCTGCCCTGCTCTCCAGGTGTTTGATTTATTTATATATATAAATATTTCTGTGTTTTTTTGACAAAGTGTGTGCGTGCCGTAGAATCCCACCTAAAGAGCCGTTGGTTCGGCGTGTGGGGGGTCCCAGCGCTCGAGAGCAATAGCACATCCAAGCGCTTTTGTCGGAGTGTTCAGTGCAGGTCGGTGTAGAAACAGGACCCGGTTATGGAGTGAAATTGCTTGTGTGTGTGTGTGTGTGTGTGTGTGTGTGTGTGTGTGTGTGTGTGTGTGTGAGAGAGTGAGAGAGAGAGAGTGAGAGAAAGAAAGAAAGAGAAAGAGAGATCGGGCTCCCGCAGGGTGTTGGGGGCCCTCATTAAGAATTCTGTCCCATGCAGCCTGGTTCTGGTGAAGCAGTATGAAGATGTGGCTATAGTCTGGATTGAATCCGCCCACAAGCTCTCTCTGAGAAGTCAATTACCACTTCCATACAGGAGGGACTTTTAGGAGAAAGAGAGAGAGAGAGAGAGAGAGAGAGAGAGAGAGAGAGAGAGAGAGAGAGTATGTATGTATGTTTCTATCACTTTCTCCTAGTGATTTTGCTTAGTATTAGCATTGATAGGGGAACTTCGTATTTGTTGCGGTTGACTGGAATCTAGTTGAAAATTGCATTTATAGTAATATATAGACAAAAGAATTCCAGACTTGATTGCAATCTATTAAAGGGATAGTTCACCCAAAACTCATTTGGCCACTCTTCACCTTTAAATCCTTTTACTTTCTTCTGTTATACATAAAATAAGATATTTTGAACAATTATAAAAACCTGTTATCATTTACTTCCCACAGTATTTGTTTTTCCTACTATGGAAGTCAATAGTTATCGATTTTCAGCTTTATTTTGAATGTTTATATTTTGTGTTCAACAGAATAAAGAAACTAATAAAGGCTTGGAACCACTTGAGGGGGAGTAAATAGCGAGTACATTTTCATTTTTGTGCGCAATATACTTTTAAATTCGCCAAAAATTTAATTTATCATTTACTCTTTTTTAAATATGCAAGACTATATTTCTGCTGCAGAGCTCTTATAATTGCTATGTGTGTGGAGTAAAACTGACCTTTTAATCAACATGACGGTGAGGAAACAAAAACTTCACATTAAAAAAAAAAATCATAGTTAAGTTCATTTAAAAACAATATTCTGTCATAATTTGAAGTATTGTTTGTGATGAAATTGATATTGTTATCAGCTCGTGACTCTTAATGAGATGTACTGTGATAATGGTGAAGCTCAGCTGAATCAGTAGTGACTCTGAGGCTGGAGTCATTGGTTTTGAGAGATCAGCAGAGAGTAACTGGCTAAATGTGATATCTTAAGTAGGCCATATTTCGAGTTGAATGTGTCTGTTGCTAAAAAAACAATTTGTTTGTACCTCCTTTAAAGCACTATGGCCAATATATGGGTGATCTACACCTTTCACACATATGTTTAGTATTTGAATTTTCAGGTTCAGACTGAAAACTAGTGACTTTTATGGCCAACATTAAAAATGTTGCTGGCAGTTATGCACTTTTGCCACAAATCTCTGTTCCACTTGTTTATGATATATTTCAGAGCTTGAACCTCTGGTGGACTTGCTAACCTTGAATAACCTAAAATCAAATACCAAATGATCAAATTCAAATGGAAATTCTGCAGTTGGTTGTTTAAAACAATTAACTACACACAATCTTAATAATAAATTGATAATAAATATCTTCAATTCCATGCTGAAAACTTTGTAGGTTGTGGAATTTTAACATTTTTAATTTGTTTAATAAAATATTTAACATAAAAATAAGTTGAAGGTGGCTCCTTGGATGTTTCTTGAGGACCCTTAAATCCCTGATATAAGGCAAAGTTATTTTATTTTTCATTCTTCATTAAGGTATAAAAAGAAGGTTAATTATATTTGAAATTTACAGTATGTTTTATTGATATAAGTCTGTGATTGAAACACAGACTCTCAGCATGTTAGAGTTTTCAGGAAAAGATGAAAAAGAGCTGACTGTCCCAGGAAAAAAAATGGGGTGTTTGGTCACCCTCATCTAAAATTGCAGCAGTGAGAAAATAGCAGTTAAGAAAGCATTTGATTATAGTGTGTGGCTCTATCTGTGGCATGTAAAAACCACTGAATAACACTGAACCATTACAGCTCATAACAATGTTTTGTGCCTAATTTTTGCATTTTATGGAAATAGCCGTATAAAAAGTGGGATAAAGTACATCCATACTGTTGTTTTCACATTATAAAGCCCTTTCGTCTTATACAACAGCTGGTGCCATCTGGTCACTGAATAATATCTAGGTTAGTGTATGCTCCATTAAGCCATTTTTGTTTCTGTCAGCTTTGCTTTAATTAAAGAATTAATAAACTATGAATTATGACTATTTTTTTATGTTTTGTGGCAAATAGCCTTGTCATAAACGAGATAAAGTACATCCAGGCTGTTGATTTTGCAGAGTAATGTCTGACAGGCTTAACGGCAGCCCGACACGAAGCAGAGAGCTGTTAGAGTGTATAAGAGTGAAGGGCTTTATTCTGCAAAAACAACCACCCAGATGTACTTTATCCCATATTTATAAAACAGGTCTTCTGTGTTTGTTTTTGATAACGGATATCTTATGTTAATGGACTGACCAGAGGAAATATACTGAAGAATTTTTTTTTTAAAGCAAAGAAAGCCAAGACAAATAGTCTAATTGCACACCTTCCTCAGACTAATGACACTTCAAAGACGTTTATCAGTTGGAAAGTTTGCTTTAGCAAGGTGCTTCAAACATCTGAAACTAAGCAAACCGGCCTGATTTTGTTCAAAATGACATAACAGTTAATTCTTCAATTTCACTTGAAATATTTTGAAGCCTTTAGTGCTCAAAAACATCTGTCAATGGCCCAATTCGCTCTTACTGAAATTACCTCATAGACCATTGTTTTTGAACCCCTAAACACAACAACTGCAGTATGTCATTAATCTGCAGCATATTTAGTGATGTTAACCTTGCTCATAATTAGCTGTTAATCCTCGATCAGTATATCCACACCTGTCTCTGCTTTCCCTCTCTCTGTGTGAATCCCTGTGACCTACCCCTAATGGAGAAGGACACCCTGCAGGCCACTACGTGAAGGCCAGCAAATGTGGCCACCTCTTCTCCAAAGGGCAGATCCACGTGTTAACGGAGAGGGAGATCTTCTCTAAAGCCCCACAGCTTTGAGGAACAGCTGCGGGCAGAAGCTCAGGCTCTGTGTGGGTTGAGGGGTTGAGGGGGGCTGTCTTGAGCCAAGCCAGGACTGAAGACAGGGATGGAAAGTTGGACAGTCACATGCTTTTTGTAATGACAGTAAGAGTCCGGGGGGGGGGGGGGGGGGGTTCATGTTTGGTTGAATGCTATCTTTGACTTGAGGGTTATGTATTGTATTTGGATGGAGAAGCTGCAAATGGGTTCAAATTTTAGAGGGTTTGTTTGTCTAAACATGAACATTCTGTCATTTAGTCAGCCACATATCATTCCAAACCAGTATTAATTTGTTCCTTCTGTAGAATATAGAAAAATATGTCCAGCAGAAACTCTATGCTTGCTTTTTACAAGAGATGATTTTCAGCTTTGATTATATACAGCAAGGCTCTAGAAACATAGAATTACATTAGTCTATATCATTTATTACAAATCATGTGTAGGTTTATGATGTCATTTCAGACCAAAATGTAAGTTGAAAACTATTTTGTCATAATATTTTGTTCATATCTGGTTTATGAAACTATTTATAAGCAGTCAAATGCATCATGAAGTAAACAAAAAAATTATGACTTTTGACATAATTGACGTAAAATCAGTTCGTGTTGGGACTAATTTTGTTTTTAATTACAATTTTGCTTTTTTCATCACTATCTTCAAACAAAATGCACAAATAAAGTGCCCAAAATAAATGGACGATTATAATGTTCAGTGCTCCAAATGGCATGTCTTGCAAATATGCAAAGGGGCAAAAGGTAAATATTTACTTTGTAAATATTGGAATACGTTGAAACATTGCAAAATCTACTTTTGATTTTGTGACCTGTGAGACTTTCAAAGGGTTAAATATTTGCATGATAAGCGTTGAAAAAGAGTAAATTAAATGGTAATCTTATAGTGGTGTATAGATACATAATTCATATGAAATATTTTTTTTTATCACTTTATGTATGTATTAATGTGCCAGAATTTTGTGTAAATGTAGATTTTTAAAGGAGTGACAGATCTTATATATCTCAATTTGAGTTTGGAACATGAGAAAAAGTCTAATGGGTTTGTAATGACTTGAGGGTGAGTAAATGATGGCAGAATTATTATTTTTTTAGGTGAACTAACCCTTTAAGGCTTATACATGTTCTCAGTTGACCCACAGATGGCCGAAATGGAAGAAAGTGTGTCATTTCTCTGCCTCTACTGGCACCAGATAGAATTGCTATATAGCAGACTTGAGTGTTTGAAAACTACCAGTGCTTTACCAGTTATTTTAGCTGCCAGTAGTGGTACAGAAATGACTTCACTTTAATTCTAAACGCAAATTTGTTTGCTAATCGTATTGTCACCCCAAAATAATACTGCATGGTAATGACAAGCTCAATCAAACATTACCTGCTGAGACCAGGCGTTTGACATGTTTTGGACAATAAAACACCAGGCCTATAGTGTGGTGCTGAGCAGTTTTGGCATGAAGAGCATGAGCAATACAAGATGAGAGTGATGTGGTTAAACAGGCCATGCTGACGTGATGGCAGCTCTCCATCCAGCACAGGGCCTGAGAGGCCAAGGCCACAGCCTGGCAGAGCAGGGACACTTTCAATTGGAATATTTAATAAGATCTTTTTCCATAACTATCATTTTAATCATCAACATTTTATTTATTTAAATTTATAAATATTTTAAATGTTTATATATTTTATTTATTTTAAATATAAATACACACACACACACGCAATTAATTTTGATTCAAGAATTGACAGCAGCTTTATATAGACATAATCAGTGGCGTGAATGCAGGTGCAACCCTCTGAGACAGCAGTATTTTGTGTTCATGTTTACTCAGGCTTATCTTACACTGGGAAAAAAAAGTGTGCTGGAATGACAACTGTTTCATGCACAGTTTTGTCTCTGCATCTGCTTAAAGTATATTATCACAGTAGAATTGGAGAATGATGGTATAGGCATCTTAATTAATAGTTTTTACCCTTATAAATTCCCACCTGAAGGGCAAAATCTCCAAATTCACACACTGAATAGTAGAAAAGAAGCACGTGATTCTAGCAAGTCTGATTTCTTGGAATTCTAAAAACCTTAGGTGAAAATACTGTAATGACTTATTACTTTCTCAGAGGTTTCTGAATTGCATCCGATGGACACTTGCATGTACAGTGACACAACGATATTGTAGGTCATCTGATGATGACATATGCCATGCGATATCAATATAGTTCAAATTCAAGTGACTGTTGTTATGAATGGATCTTTAAATCTGTCAATTTTGAGTGATTCACACCAGTTTTGTACTAAGACACTAGTTGTGGGCATTAATTTGACATGCCTAACATTAGTACATTCATGTTTAACATGCATATTCTGGGCTCATCTGCTTGACTGTATATAGTGTGCATCATCAATAAGGTGCGCGTTGAATTTGGACTTTTAATATTGCACTAATACATTAAGCTACATTTTAGTGATTGAAATGCATGTATGTAAATCGCAAGTCCTGATTTTTCACATGTAACATTATCACATATTTTTCACATATTTGTTTTTCTTTTTTGAGAGGTGATCTAATTAAATGCAGGTCTATGCAGTTTTATGGATGTTGCCCTAGGTTTGTGTGCTGGTCCCCTGAATGAAAACTATTAACTGTAATTTTAGATAATAAATGAAATGGCTCTAGATCCTTTTCAGATATTGTGCACTGCTTAGGCTGATTGATTGATTGATTTGTGGGCTTATTTTAGTATTTGTTGTTTATTGGTAAACAAATTAATGCACAATAAAAGAAGCAATGCAAAAACTATAATAAAATGTAGATAAACTCTAACATCATTCATTTTTCATTCTTTATTGTAGCAGTGTTTTTCTTGAAGATAGGAGACCCGGTTTATTCAGGGCGTCCTGTCTGTAGTCAGACTGCTAAAGAGATTGAAAACAAGAGAGAAGAGGGTGGAAGCAGGAAACAGCAGTGGCCGTATCAAAGAGAGGTTAACAAATGCCGCACACCCGGCTCACCGCTGTCCCTGGAGCCCCTGCTAGCCTGTTATCACCCTGCCAAGCAGGGGGGGGCTTTGAAATTGGCACTTTCCTTCATGTGACAATTGTACCTGCTGATAGACCATTAGATTACTTAGCTATTCACTCATTCGCTACCATAGTTACCTTGTGTCGCTTTCCCCTTCATAACAGTGGTTTCGGAGTGCAGTTTTACTCACCCATCCAAGTCTTTTGAAAGTGGTACCATAGCAGTTGTTTAAAATGACCTTTGAAGCCCTGGAATTGACAATTGCATAAGTGTGTTTCAGCATGTCTGCAGTTAAAGAAAGTGACAGCCCAATCTCACGTCAAACTCAAAATAAAACACATCTGAAATGGCAAGTGAAAGTGTAGAATAAGGACCAGATTACTGACAATTGTATATTTTAAGATAACATCAGTAAACAACACATTTTTTGAGATTAAAAAGGTAAATAAATAGATAATTATTCAGCATGATTTAAAAAAAGGGAAACATATCTTTAGACAGGGTATCTCTTGTTTTTTTAAAACATTCTCAATTAGGATTAGAAATGATTCCCAGAAATCTACAATTCCTGCTACTCAAATAAACTACCTGCATTCTGCTGGTAAGCATTTATTTTATGCACAGAATTATTTTTATTTAACTATGTAAAATTCTAATTTATTTGAGATATTGGCAACTAAATAACTTGCAATTTAAATTTTGAGCTTGATTTGTAATTAAGTTAGGCTTTGCAGAAAACAAAGCAAAATCTGTATGATAATTTAAAATGATAATAATCATATCAAATAGTTTTGCACAGTTTTTTCACATTATCTATTTTTGTTTATTCGTTTTTCTTTTCTATTTTACATCCTTACATATTTCTTCTTGCACTTGTATGACAAGGCAACTCAGACCACACTGGCAGGCATAAATATATCCATTCAGTGACAGCGCTGGGGTAAAACAACAGAGGACAAACACACACACACACACGCACACAGACAAGCTTTCGGCTCATCAGGCAGACCGCACACACACTCACACACTGACCACCGCACAGCCAGTAGCTCCCTCTGTTGACCACTGCTGAACTGCAGACTGAAAGGCTCTTCGGCACACAGCTGCCAACCTGCCTTTGTGTCCCCATCAAGACGCAATACAAGAACACTGCAGCACTCTCATATGACAGGCACACACACACACACACCTTTCAGTCTACTTTCTCTTGTAGGGACTATGAGTTTATGAGCTTGAGGAGGCAGAGGCAGAAAGAAGAACACTTATTTCTTCAATTTGAAGCTTAGCTTGATAATAGCATATTTAGGAATTTATGCAATTTTAAGTTGACGCATAGTGTAGTCTAATTTATATAGTGTCGAAATATAAAACAGACTGAACAACAGATACAACAGATCATACAAAATGGCAAAAAACAGTTTACTTCTTACAAAACTGTGGAACTACTCATGAGTAATTTAATGTGTATGTGTTAATGTATATGCGTATAAATTAGTAAGTGTATAATAATAATAAAATAATAATTAAAAAAATTTAAAATGTATTTTGTATTTGTTATATATTCTGTAGTAAATAGATTTTGTATTTTAATATGAAGTAATACTTATATTTGAATGTTATATATACATGTGTGTGTGTGTGTGTGTGTGTGTATGTATATATATATATATATATATATATACACAC
>CAIGQV010017386.1:9973677-9990331 GCA_903798115.1 Danio jaintianensis
TATATGCTTCAGTACAATAATAGTCTTGTAGATGGTTCATTTTAATTATATTTCTATTATTAATTTGTAATATGCAGTAATAGATGTTATCTTTATTGCAACTTTCTCTGTGTAATTTACAACCCGTCTTCATGATGTTTCCCATTCTGTCTATGAATCGTTTTTCGACAAATCCTCATGTGTGTTAGCCAGCAACGTCAGCTTGTTTAAATCAGCACAATTCACAACACTGCTCAGTAGAAAACCCAATGCCATTTCTTTTTATTCTGTACCAATCACAAACTTACACTAGAACCCTAACACGATGACAGTGTTTTGTACAACATTGTAGAATTTGCTAAATCAAGTACTATTTATAATGCCGAATCACATCACTAACAATAAAGAACAACCGATTTATGTCTTATTTTTTAATATATCTTGTCTCTCTGCTGACTATCGCCCGCCTTTTTTTTTTTCTCCCCTTCCACTTGACTATTATTATTTCCATTCATAAGCTTAAACTAAATTCCACTGCTTTTCAGCATAAGAACTCCTTTTGTTAATGGCACACTGTGGGATTGAAGCTCGGCACCAGGCAGTGGTGAAAACAGATAAAATCATTACCTCTCAAATAGTCTCTTCTCTGTCGGAAAAGGGCTTTCTTTTCTTCTAAAATATAGGCTTTAGAATTCCATTTCTCTTAGAGCTAATGTGAATTTTACTGCCTCTAATTTTGGATTCGAGTGCAGCCCGGAATAAAAATCCACCATCTGACAATTGAATTTATAGAGAGTTGTGAATATTGCAGGTTTGGATTAATAGAGTCATAGAATTTCAAAGAGCAGCGAGAGAAAGAGAGCGCTAATAACTTTCAGTCAAAGTTATAGAGCGAAGTGTCTCCTGTTGAGAGTCTTAAGAGTGCCGCTGTAAAGCATGAGGGGCTCTTTCAACGTTGGCCCTTTTTTTCTTTTGTTATCCGCCGTTTTGACTTCACACTCAGGACAGGAGGCGGTTTCTCAGCTGTCTCACTGAAACCAGTTTGTCTCCTCTACCCAAAATAGACCAAGAGAATGTGTTGTGAGTGTAAACAGTGTTTGGTGCTTGTGTTTTCACTGATTTTAACCGGCTTTACACGGTGTATAAATATACAACATGCATCCTTGACATTAGTGGAATGTTCTGGAATACCTTTGTGGCCCTTGCTTGCCCCACGACACCTGTCTGTGAGAACGAGTGTGTGCATGTGTGTACGTGATGCTTCGCTAGGAGTGTAATAGGAGCTTTTTCATAATCGATTGCCTCTCGCTGCAATACAAGGAAACAGGTGCCTTGACTCAGCACATTTTGGACTGAGCTTTTACAACAGAATGCATTAATAGCTGAAAGTCCATGTGCTCTTAAGATTGCATTACTGCTGCAATTGTATTGTATTTTTAACTTAATGCTTAAAAAGTTTACTTAATGCAACAAATAACTTGTTTAATCATTTTTGTATGAACCATTTTTATAGTTCATTTAATTATTTTTTTCTCTTATTACCTTCTAACTTTTGTATCTTTTAACAAAATATCCAATAATTAAAATAAATTTGAATGGGTTCATAGTTAAATGAAATATTCAAATGGTCAACTTCAGATTGTACTTATTCTGTCACAATTTTCTCTGGTCTCTTCACAAAATAAATATGTTCCCCCTTTTTCTTCTTTTTTTATATTGTAGCCTTACTGTATATTCTGTATACTGTATATATACACACATTTTTTTGTTTAGTCTGGTTCTCTAAAATTCCTTTGAATGATAAGGTGGTCTGGTTTCTTTAAAGATCTCTCTCATTCACTCACTCTCTCGCTCTCTCTCTTGCTCACTTGCTTTATGGGCCTCAGACGAAGTCATCTTTTACAAGCTGACCGGATTTTAGAGCCCTCATTTAGAAGCGGGCTTCCTTAATTAAAAAGACCTTTGTGTGGTCTTCCAGACTGCCTATTTTATTTGTTCCCCTCCATCTCCATGTTAAAATGGTCCTGATGTGTTGTCTGTATAAATCCTCTGTGATTTTCTTCCCGCCTCTATAACGACTTTGTTCCACCGCCATCATCTTAGCTTTTTAAACACCTTGCCGCTAATGCAGTTAAGGGCAAAAGCGAGCACGTTCAAGCGTGACCTCACTCTCTATGTGAAATCACAACCTCTGAGGATTTTAGAGAAACAAACAGTCCCCGACAGTAGCGTTTTGCCAAATGTAGATATTGAAGTGCAGCTAATTGACTGAGCTGTGGTGAAGTGCTGCCCTCCACCCATCTACACCCTGCAGGACCCAGCTCAGGGTCTTCTGGATTGTTGACAGGGGAAACAGTTAATCCACTCTTGCAGGCCTTGAAGCCTCCTGTAAGACAGAGCAGAGATATCTATTAATTACAGTGCTCATTAATACGCCTTTCTCCCAGGGCTGTGTGGGTGGAGGGGGCTTCAAGTAAATGGGTTGGTAGTATCGAGCAACACGGGGTGGGTGAGGTGTGTTCGGCCCGCTCTTTTGTTTGCCTTTGAAGACTCTCTGCTTTTGACGGTGTGGGTGTCTGTTTGTGTTACTGGATGGATACTGTGTGTTTATGTCTGTATAGTTGATTTTTTTATTATTTTTTTCCATCGATGCATGTGAGCGTGTATGGCGACTGGCCACAGGCAAGGATGATGGAAGTGCTTTGCGCCTCCGCACTGATTAGAGTCATGTAGAACAAGTTGATATTGACTGGAAAGTGAGTGATGGCACTGAGCTCTCAGTGCTGTCCCTCTCCCTTCCGCCCTGCAGACGCTCATCTGTCATGGTGCATTTGATCACCGGATCCCACCTCTTGATCCACAATCACAAGAAAAAGCCTTTAGCACTTTTTTTTGTGTGCGTAGATGGACAATTTTGCTTCTGGAGAAATGACAGGCTTTGGCTCATGCTCTCTAGCTCTACAATAAATAATTTCATGTAATTCCTCACCAGGTCAAATGAATCCAAACGATCCAAGTGTATAAATATCAAGGTCTAAAACTATTAGGACATGACTGGTTTTGTTGTGCCACATTTCTTTAGAACTCAATTGGCTGCACACTGTGCTGGCGTAGCGATGTTAGCTCTCCTCTTTACAGCCGTGTAGATATACAACCACTCAGACACTTTAGTGAGACCCAGGGGACCGTGGCACACTGGCTCTCATATGCCTCTCCTCTTATGTTTCCTCTCAGAGAAGTCATTAACATGCTAAAAAACTAGAATTCTGAATTCACAATCAGGGGCTTTTTTTAGCTGCTAAATGCTCTGTTCTCTGTTCTCTGCGGCTGAGGTGGAGATGGACCCATGTGCAGGATGAAGGGCTGAGGGGCCTGGGTTGTATGTTTTTATTTTTTTTTGTTTTTCTAAATGGCTTTGTTTTGGTGACATTTGTAAGTTGTGCCTCCTCAAAATATCATCTTGGACTAATATGAATGTACCAGAACAATGCCATTTAAGGCATCTTATGTTGGTCTTTTCTAGTGATGCACAGTATATCGTAAGTCATATTGGTATCATTTGATGAATGCTGTTTTTAATGTTACCATTAATGGATTGATAAGAAAGTTGCATGTAATTTCTAGCAGTTCTTTCACTTTAGATCTCTAGTCTTTTCATAAAGGACCTCAAATAGGTGTTTTCAGATGTTCTCATTGTTAATCATATTCATTAACACTTAGAATTTGTTTCACATTTTTAGGCTGCTCTGCAGAATGTCCAGCAAGGACCGCCACATTGAGTCGAGTTGCCCCTCCTACATAAAGACGGAACCTTCCAGCCCCGCCTCACTGACGGACAGCGTAAATCACCACAGCCCCGGCGGCTCCTCAGACGCCAGCGGTAGCTACAGCTCCACCATGAACGGCCATCAGAACGGCCTGGACTCACCCACTCTTTATGGCCCAACAGGCGCTCTGGGTCCCAGCGGAACTGGTGCCAAGCGTTATGAGGACTGCTCCAGCACCATCACGGAGGACTCACAGATTAAATGCGAGTACATGCTGAACTCCATGCCCAAGCGCCTGTGCCTGGTGTGCGGGGACATCGCCTCTGGCTACCACTATGGCGTAGCCTCCTGCGAGGCCTGCAAGGCCTTTTTCAAGAGGACCATTCAAGGTTGGCTTTTACCCTCCCTCAGCTAGAACTTTGTCTAGGTTTAGGTGTCAGGTTAAAGAGTTAGAGGGACTTAGTCATAGTGCAATACCTAGAATCAGTGCAGAGCAATTCCATACATCCAGTATCCCCTGGCTTTACACCGCCTAAGCTGCTTTCCGTCCAGTAGATGTGTAAAGCCACCGGGAGGTAATGCTCTGGCCTATTAGTCGCTGGTGTTTGCTGCAAAGCAATAAAGATTTCCTGTCTTTTTTCTTTAGATTAACAAACTTGATCAGTCATTCCAAATCAGAGATTAGTGCTAATTGAATATACCAAGATGTAACTTGTCCTCTTGTTTCTATAAGTGGCAGTGAAGCTTTGAAAAACAAAGTAGGTGCTGAAAATTGGGTCAAATATTATGCTTCGCCTGAGCATAATCCAGAAGCTTGAAAGATGGGAATTTGACATATCGGTATGTTTCATCCCATTAGCCAATAAAACTCTAGGTGATTTCCAAAAGCATGCCATCCAGCTGGACATGTATTGACTTTCAGACTGGCTGGTTTTTGAGGGAAGGATCTGGGTTGGGGACTTCAGAGAAACAGAGACGTCAGGACTGTGGTTCGGCTGGGGGCGTTGGGACAGGCAGCGGCACGGGTGCCACGGCCACTCAACTCACCGGCAGCTGGCATTGCAGTGGCACTCCTCCAATGCCACCTGACAACCTGCATCTATCACCTCCCAATTGAGGAAGTCGAAGTCAGGCAGTGGTGAAATACTGGGGGGGACACCAAATATTCAACCTCAGAAAGCCCAGAACATTCCCAAATCTTTTCCCACTTTCATAGCCGTAGCATTAGGTCGGTTCAAGGTCATGTTGTGGCCATGCTCTGATAATGAGCTCCATTGGCATTTGACTGTGACTGATGAATGATGGAAGTGTAGTGTTTAGTATGAAGACAGGCAGCAAAAGAAAGCACCTGGGACATTTTATATCTTGTTTGAAACCTCTCGGCTAGCGCTTGAGTGATAGACAATGGACATTGCACTAATCGACTGCCACCTAACTCAAATCACATCACTCTATCCTGTCAGTGAACACACACAACCTCCTTTCCACTGTGTTGATAACCTGGACACAGCGCTCAAGCCATTGGCATTTATCTACTCGGAGGAAAGCACCTATATTAGATTGGCAAGGATTTTTCCCCCCTTAAAACATTCCCACCGGGTTAAGACCACTCAACCCACTTGAGGCCTCATGAGAATCATGCATCTCCACATACATCCCCATTCCACATTCACAGATTCCTCCCAATCCGAACACCCTAATGGATTCTGGAGATTACCTGACTAATGAATATTGGAGCTCAGTTTAATGGACATGCATACTTTAAATACTGTTTCCTGTTGAATTAGCAGTCTTGAGCATTTAGCCCCCCTGCTCACGCTGCTAATCTGCTTTTTAATGAGGAAACATCAGTTCACAGAAGAGAAGTCAATACAAATCAGTGTTTACAAAGTCTGATTAACTCTGAAATATTTCATCAGTGTGGAGGTCCCAGACGGGCCCTATGTTAATTGCATGAGTGCGTGTGTGTGTGTGTGAGTGTCTGTTTCAGACCAAGAAATATGCGTGTATGTGTGTCTATGTGAGTGTGCGTGCACGTGTTGTGCTCTAATGGCTGTTCTAAAGTAATTCTCTCCATACACTGATAGTTTTAGCACTGCCATAAGCCTTTCCAAACTCTAAATTTGTTATATTAAATTACTATATCTGGCAAGTAATTCTCATAATATAGCCAAAGAACTGTTGAAATGCTTTTATTGTGTGCCAGACTACTGTTTGTGTGGTGTTTTGATTATAACCATATATCATTCCCATTCCCCTCTCACACTGCTTTACAATGCTCAAGAACACATTATAACAGTTTAATCTATGCCAGTGCTCACATCAGTGGACTTGTGGCTCTGAGTCTGAGTGTACAGTCGATGAGGGATTGGTTGGATCAGGGGTTATGTTAGTGGTCACCAAGTGATAAAAAGTTCACTCAGAGGTGAATTGTGACCTACAGGTCTTTGTTTCAGTTTAGTTAAGTCTGGTCTGCCTGTCCAGCTTCTCGCAGCTTCATGGCACATGAACTCTTAGGAAAGCCAGTGGCATTTTCCATAACCTCACACACATATGCAAATATGATGGGATGTGATTTCTGTATTTTCAGTCTCTCTTCAGTCTCTGTCTGGAGTGACAGATTGGGCTTGGATTTATATTCAGCATATTTTATTGGTAGAGAGTTTAATGTTTGAAAATGTGCATTATTAATTTTATTATATATGCTATTATATCTTTCATAAAAGGATTTTTATTTTTAGTGAACATTTAAATTTATTTAGCATGTATAGTACACTAAAGACAGTTGTGATGTCTGAAAAACTGAAAATCAATTGTCACAAATGTAAATGACGTTTTGCAATATGCTAAAACTGTTGTTTTCAATTTTAATCACATTTAACAGTATTACTGTTTTTATAGTATTTGGATCAAACGAATGTGGCTTTATTGAACATGAACATAAAAAAAACACAAAAAAGCACCAGTTCATAAAATATTATGGTATCATGTATTTGAAGGGATATATAAAGGAAGTTTGGGTTGTCAGTCATTAAACACTCTCTGTTCCTTCTCTCTACATGCCTCGCCACAGGAAACATCGAGTACAGCTGCCCCGCCACCAATGAATGTGAGATCACCAAACGCAGAAGGAAGTCCTGCCAAGCCTGCCGCTTCATGAAGTGTCTGACCGTCGGCATGATGCGAGAAGGTGAGCAAATGATTAAAAAAAAGGTTTTGGGGAGGGGAGGAAAAGAACATTTTATCCATTGCCCGTCTACAACTCTTGGCCTTCTGAGGAAAATATAGGTTTCCAAGAGAGGAAAAAAGTAGAACAGGTCTTAAATGAAGTCAAGGTTGAAACTGAAGGGCCGGTTGGCCTCCTGCCCCGAGGGCCACTCACGGTCAGCCAAACACCATCTTTTGTCTCGGCCTCCAGGCCCAGTTCTAACTAACAAGACTGGTTATTATTTAGAGAGCCGGCCTGTGAGGCATTTTCTCAGAGGTCTGCCAAATGGACAAGCAGTTATTTTCAAACCGCCGCTCTCCTGTGGAAACACAGGCTCTGGCTTTCTGGGCTTTCCCGCTTTTGATGTTAAAAGTTTACAGAAGAGCTAGCCTTTAACCTTCACGCAGGGAAAAAAAGTCCTTTCTGATATCTTCAGCGGCAGAAATGCAGCACGGCAGCTCGTTTCCTCGCTTCTCCTTCAGGCAGACAGGATGTGTTTTGTCTGCCTCTGAAAGAATTGCCATCATAGGCGGGATAGGGAAGACATGAGAAGGAATGAGAGGTAGGCTATGCTTCTGTCACTCACAGCAATAGGACCTCTTAGAGATGCAAGTGAAGGCCCTTATTGGCTCACTGTGAAGCCACAAACGCTCTGCCCCTTTAAGTCATGATCAGGTAGACTGCACCTTATTCACAGAGACATGAGACCAGACGCACACGCACACACACAAACCCTGCGGCCAGCCTACCTTCTGTGGACCTGAGTGGTCAGCTCAGATTATACCAAAACAACACAGCTGGGGTGCAACAGCAGGCACAAATGCCCCATAGGTCCACATTTGTTTGCGTTGAGCAGGAGAGTGTGCGCATATGCATTTTTTTGTCCGTGTGAAATGTTTCTTTTTCATATTATCCATCTTTTTCTTCCACACACACACATACACACGTGCAAATGGCAATCTCATTCAATGCTATTGTTGCCCTGCGCAGGGACATTTGCCTACACGGCCGGTGTCGCTGACAGGTAGGTAATTGATAAGTAGAGGCCTGTTTTCAGAAAGGTCTGAGGGATGTAGTTGCATGTTTGATATGGCATCTTCTCCCATGAGCACCCAGACAAATAGCAGCCTTTTGTTCTTGCTGCTAGCCACCCATACACACATATATCAAAATGGCACCCAATGGCACAACCATTTGTTGTAAAGTGCTTGAATTTAATACAGAGGTCCCCCTCTACATATGAATAAGGGTCATTTGAAAAATTGATGCATCAATTTTCTCATTTTTCCAAAACATGCTCGCTTTACACACAAAGAATAGAAAAAATAAATAAGTAAAAAAAAAAAAAAAAAAAACACGCATACAAACAATTTAATTCAACAGTAGATATTCTTAAAAAAAACATCTGAATTGCTTTTGTTTGGTCTTCACTTTTTTGTTTACTGTATGTTATTGAAAAGTAGCTACTGCTGAAAAACGATGTGCTGTCATATTATGTTTTAGACAAATCTCAGTGTTTTAGACACATATATAAAGACAGGTGTGTAAAATATTACACCAGCATTGCTTTTGTGTAACAAAACTTAACCTTATTTAATACAATTCAATACACAGTGAGGTGTTTTTTTGTTTTGTTTTTTTACTGAGGTTCCTCACAGTTTTGTTTATACAAAGCTGTGATAACTTGTTTTTATTTTGTTTTACTTTTTCATTTCTGCTAAATTTTACAAGCTAATTTTGAACATACTGTACAAAACAAAAATGTTATGCTAGTACATTTGTTGTGCTTAAATACAAATACAAAACACATCTCACATGAGCTATTTTAATTGCTTTTTTACTGACATCCCTCAGGGTTTATCCTAACATTTTTTCTGTTGCTTTTACAAAAACCTGCACTTTTAAATGTTATACTAGCATAGCACATTTGCTAGAGTTTGTTGTTTTCTTTCTTAGCACACAACTCACTGGCCTGGGATCAGATTAAATCCAGATCAGTCTATGTGTATGTGTGTGTGTGTGTGTGTGTGTGTGTGTGTGTGTGTGTGTGTGTGTGTGTGTGTGTGTGTGTGTGTGTGTGTGTGGGGGTGTGTGTGTGTGTGTGTGTGTGTGTGTGTGTGTGTGTGTGTGTGTGTGTGTGTGTGTGTGTGTGTGTGTGTGTTAGTTGTCAGCCAACGTTAACTGTGGCTGGCTAGCTCTGGCAAGGTACGGGCTAAACCAACGTGTCAGCATCTGCTGGTTGGAGTTGGAGGCTTCTGGGGGAAGGGTTAGAATGTTACCCATAGCCAACAGCTTGCTTAAGGGGAAGATCTGTCTGAAATTAGCCCTGTCACCCCTGGGAGACGTGGAGGTGGGGATGGGATAAGTAATCCTGATAAAGAAAGGAGCCTCCACACGCATCCACAACACAGACCTGCAGTTCTGTACAGCAGGCATCCAAAGTGCTGAAATCCAGAGCCAAACCCCCGCAGCGCTAGTCGAAGCACCCAACATAATATCTGTCCACCTATCACAGCTCTCACCTGCAGCTTATCTCCCCCACATTAAACACACACACACAGCACTCATACATATGCACAAGCAAAGGCTTTCAGGAACAACACAGAGAGCGTGTGTGCAGGTGCTCACCTTGCAGGCACATGCACGCTTTAGCTGCAAGGAAATTGCTGCCTCCAGTTACGTCTCTGTTTGACCCTGGAGGCCAACAGCCTGCCGCGCCGCTACCTCCAGCCACCCAACTGTAAAATTATATCCACAGACAGTCAGAGAGACAGGGACGCGGCCTGACGAAGCATTGGCCTGAGACCGCAGCCGGGAATCGAGCTAAAGCACCCTACAGTAGGCAGCATGAGGGGAACGAGGGGTGTACATCAGGCCTGGAGAGTGCTTATTACACACACTTACAGTAGAGAGAAGCAACTCACACACTCACTGATGTACACACTTGCATGCAGAAAAAGCACTTCTTCACAAAACAGTATACACTGGGATCCTATTGCATATATACATACTCATAAAGAGCTACATGCTCTTCAGTCTGCTGAACCTCAAGCTGAAGAGAATGTGCATATGTGTGATGAAGATGATAATGGTGGTAGATTCTCAGCTACTCATCCCTCATGTCTGCACACACAGATAGATGACCTTCTCCACAGAAAGATCTACTTAATGTAGCTCATACCTCTCTCTTTTTCATGCTCTTTTGGAGTGATATTTATGTCTCTGTCTTTAGCCAGAAGTGTAGATTTGAGGGAAAGTTTTTTTTTCAGTATTATTTTATTTTATTTTTAAAGATTACACTCTAAAAAGGCTGGGTTGCCATAACCCAACATTGATTAAAATATGGACAAACCTAACTGTTTTGTTTAAAATTGTCATTCAAATTTAATTGGAAAAAACAACAACATTGGGTTTGTCCATATTTGACCCAGTGTTGGGTTACTTCAACTCAGTGTTTTAGAAGTTTTACTTTGTAGAGTGTATAATAAAAAAAAATGTCTTGCAACACTGTACACACACAGCTGTCAGGATATATAAAATAATGTTTATTATTGTAATTTTCTAATTATGATGACTTATATTAGACAAAATATTTTTTAATAATTTGATAAACAAATAATAGTAAATAATTGTATTTTGATTATAAGATTGTAATATGTATAATATTTTAATATACATTATATTTTTACATTGCAAATATAAAAAATTATATTTCAGTTTTGCAGTTCTTTAATCTGATTGGTCAACACTGTTTCTATGTATAATGAACAGTATAAGAGTGTTTAATAATTTGTTGTTATCTAATATAGTATTATTATATTGTATTATTTTAAGTTTATATATATATATATATATATATATATATATATATATATATATGTATATTATTTTTGGTGGATTAAGAATTTGTGACATCACTTCTCCAACTAAACACTGAATTGTTTTATTTGCTCTCATCTAAACTCAGAAAGCGAATAAGAAAGAGACAGAGAGAGAGAAAATAACCTGGCAGTGATGGGATGCACCTTCCGAATATGTAACATCTAATTCCTGCAGAAGGCAATTAGGACTGGGCCAATTATTGTGCTGTGTTATAGATAGCGTCTGTCCTAACGAAGGCTGGAGTTTGGATTCTGACAGCAGTGGCTCTCCCCACCGCATCTCTCCAGGGACACGGGCAGCCATGGAAGCAAAATAGCCAGACCTGCCTGTAGATATGAGTAGGCTAAAGTCTCACACACATACACACTGACATACATACTCATACATATAGAGTGTGCGCTGCTTTTAGTCTGAGCAAGAGAGCAATTTAAAACTCAAAAGCCTGCCTCATCGCATCAGATCCCGCTTAAAATTCCTCTGCTTCTGTGCTGGAAAGCCTTCAGTGAAATTTATAGCTTGCTGGCCACTGTCACCATTATTATGAATGACACAGAACATGTCAAAACTAATGATTACAGTAGTCTAAAATGCACTACTGTAAAAGGCAGCTAAATCAGCTAAACAACCCACATTGAACAAGTACTGTAAACCAGTAATTCTTGAATTCTCAGTAGTTCCCAATGGTACATAGCATGGTTATTTTATGAGTATTTTGGTGCAAATTTGTCTTACAAATTGAACAGTTTGCATGACATTCACTTATCCTGTATTTTAAGTGGTAAGTTATTACCAATAACTCAACACTTATTAGACAGGACTAGTAAAAAACTGTCACCATTTGAATCAAAACTTGTTATTTTATTTTCAATTAGCTGGAAAAAATGTAAAACACATTTTACTAAGCATGTTCTTCTAGAAATGATAACTTGTAGCTGTCTGACTTAAGTCTTACCAAATGTCTCTGGAAAAAGGAGAAAAAGGACTGCTTGACTTGACAAGAGTTCCTTCAAATGCATCTGTCTCTCACCTCGTTTCTTTTCTGCCTTCAACCCTTTTTTCAGCATTTTATTCATTCATTTCTACTTCTTACTTTTCTTCTCTCTTCCTTTATTTTTTTCTACCTCTCTCTCATTCATTCTCGCACACTCCGTCCCTTCTCTCGCCCCTCTCTTCCTCTGACGGGGGGCATAAATCATGGTGCTGTCAGCGGCCGAGGCTCGCTGGATTATGCAACGCCGCCATTCATTTAGAGCCTGAGGAGAGGACCCGTCTGAGACCACCCTCCACCCACCATGTTCCCCCACTCTTGCCTCCCCAAAATAGAGAGCCAGCGTCTTAAAGAGAGCTCTCAGGGGGGTGATATCATTATGCAGTCGCTCTCCCTCTCTGTAGTTTGCCCTACTTTATTCCTAGATAGCGCCTCTGTGTGTGCTTTTAAATGTCAGCATGGCAACTCTTTCTCACAGCTGGTTTGTTTTTCTTTCAGTGCGCGATTGTGCTACACCTTCAGCTCGAGGTGTGACCCGTCTCCTCGTTAAAGAACAAACTCTTGTCCATCTTCTCGCAAGCCACTAAGACTAATTCAGGCCTAGATAAGTGGCTAACTCAGATTCTGCAGAAAACAAGACTAGACTATCTGAAACATCATGGTGAACAGCATTGATGACTGTTCTAATACAGCACAATTATAGAAATTTTACTGTATCATTTTTTCTATTGTGGTACTTTATTTTCTACTGTAATACGCTGACACAGCTTAGCTTTAAATAAATTTAAATCATTGTCATGGATCAAAAATAATTGTAATATATTTATTATTATTATTATTATTATTATTATTATTATTATTAATAATAATAATCATTTAAAGCACTTAGTTAACCAATTACAGAAAAATACTGTTTATAATCATTCAAAATTTGGATAGACTTAAGGTAAAATTCTTGCTTTTATGTTTAGCTCAATAAACTACTAATTTGCTGCTTATTAATAGTTAGTAAGGTAGTACTTGAGTTCAGGTATTGGGTAGGATTAGGGATGTAGAATAAGATCATACTTTTTAAGTACCAATAAACAGACAATATGTTAATAATAAGCAGGTAATAAGCCAGTAGTTAATAGTGGGAATTGGAACTTAAACTGAAGTGTTACCCAAAATTCATAAAATATTTTAGAAAGTATAAAATACTACTATGCCCTTCCAGCTGCAACCCATCACTGGGAAACATCCATACACACTCATTTACACACATACACTACGGACAATTTAGCCTACCAAATTCACCTATAGCGCATGTCTTTGGACTTGTGGGGGAAACCGGAGCACCCGGGGGAAACCCACGTGAACACGGGGAGAACATGTAAACTCCACACAGAAATGCCAACTGACCAGCAACCTTCTTGCTGTGAGGCGAACGTGCTACCCACTGCGCCACCATGCAGCCAATATATGATACAGTGACATACAAATTTGTTCCAACTTCCAAGTATGAAATGTCACTCAGAAGAAGACTTTTCAGCCTCTTCATCGTGAAGGAGAAAGTGTGCACTGTAGTCAGTCACGCTCTTCAGAACGAGCCATTTGAATATCATGACAGCCTCATTATAGTGTCATAACTGACTGGCAGGCCCTGCTTGATAGTGCTAGTGATGTGTATCACTGTGCACACCTTCCTCTCGTACTCAACACACACTTCAAGGATTGAGAGCATGCTGCTTCACCTTAAAATAACCCTCTGTGTCTCATTCGGGAGTTGTCCAACTGTCCTATCTATCTTAACTGCTTAAAAACCCAAACTACTGGCCATAGCACACCCCTCCAGGTTGGGTCTGGGAATGAAACAGCTGGGTTAGCTACCCTCCATCCCCCTCATCTCACCCTCATCTCCCTCCCCCGACCCTCTCTTACTATTTAGGAGATCCCCTCTGGCGCTGCCTAAAACGACACACATAATTAGGGCATTAACTCCTCTTAATTGCTGAGAGGTTTCTCTTTTTTGTGTGCACAGAGACAGAAAGGTCATCGTTGTGCCTTTTCCACCTCCTCTCCAGCAGCAACAGAAGGCACAGTAGCGCAAATCCCTCCTCGGCTCCTTCCTCAGTTTTCCCCTGCCACCGCTCTTCCCTCCCCTCCAATCCCTCTGTTCTCCTCTCCCTGGTTGCTCGCCATCCTCAACTAAATGACATCTTTAGGCATCAGAGCAACCCGCAGAGGATTGGTGGAAGTCCCTGCGCCGAATCGGAGGCAAAATGAGCGTTGTGTGTTTGGACCCCAGCCAGGCAGGGGGGAAGATTTTACATGCTGCTGACTTTGGAGGACTCTTCCCATCCTTCTCCTCCTCCACTCGTGTGTTTCCCAGTCTGCCACAACCACTTGTGGGCAGAGGGACAGCTGGAGGCCTGTGCTCTTTCGTTTTCCCATACAGAGCACCAGGGACACCTTGCTGACACTTCAATAAATGACGATTTCTCTCAGAAGGCTGTTGCTTGGCACGTCCATGACAGATATTCACATAATTAGGGAATGTATACATACGTTGGATGCAAAATGCACTTGGACAACTAAGCCCCATTTAAGTTATGAATAAAATATCAAACCAAGTGGCATTTATGTGAAAGAAATGTTGCATATTTCTCTCAGCAACCATATAAACCCCAGTGGTGTCCGTCTGGTAAACAGCAGTGTAGCGTAGCATCAGAGCGGATAGTCTGAAGTGCTCCCTGCAGAGTGCTTTAAATACGAGCGCTGTGAACGTGTAGTTCCACGGGCCTGGCAGACGCTGCTGAAGCGAGGGTCTTCGATTGAGCCTGTGATTGAGTGGCTCGGCAATAGAGTCTGGGCCGCTTCCAGCATTCAGCGTGTCCCTCATCACAAGCGCTTGCAGCCCACTGCCCGCAATCCCAGAGAATGCCTCCGCTGGGATGCTAGTGCGTCTGCCTTGTCCAGCACCTGCTGACCTTTTAATGGCTGTATATGGGCTCTTGCAACCGCACCAATCCCGCAGCTGCCTGACTGTCATAACAATGCAACAGTAACATGATGTTTTGAATGATGTGGCTCAATCAGCGCCCTGTGCAGTGCATTGGGCCATGGCCACAGGCCGCGATTTGCCTGCACTCGCTTTCTCTCTGACTGCTTTGTTTTGGTAATTTGTCACCAATTTCCTTACTGGGCTGCGCAATTTGTGCCCAATTTCCTTACCGGGCTTCACTTGTGCATGAAGGCACCAGTCATACTGAGGTCTTGGCTTCTCCAGTTCTGCGCCGCTGCATGCAGACGGCAGGTTTTTTTGCATAGACAGACCATGCTGAGCCCACAGACTGT
Organism: Danio jaintianensis; assembly: GCA_903798115.1. Lineage (NCBI taxonomy): Eukaryota > Metazoa > Chordata > Actinopteri > Cypriniformes > Danionidae > Danio > Danio jaintianensis. The sequence continues at coordinate 9,988,838 of CAIGQV010017386.1, forward strand.
GCTTTTCCAGCCGGCCAGGCTGATTTGGTTGCAGGGCAGGGTCTGGAATTTGGCAGGGGCTTGATGCCCGCACAGCTGGCGCACCGAGAACGTCCTTATTTCTTTATGTCAGGAAGCAGGCCAGTAGTGATGCTACAACCCGATCGCGGATGTTTGCCCTCGCAAGGCTAAGAGCATCATCCTCTCTGTCCTGATTATCTTCACTTATTGGGAACAAACACTTTACGCACACACATTCAAGGGATGTGATATCCCTATCATCACCTTCTGTCAGCTCATGTGGACTGGTGCGCTTGAGTGGGAGAACGTAGATGTGGAAGGCAAGGAAGACTTTGAGCGACAGACTGTTCTGGTATGAGCCCTGAGGGGGGCTGGAGAGGCTAAATTTGGTGCAATGTGGAGCTGCTGGCTTTGAGAGGCTTGATAATAGTAATCTATGAATGGCAGGAGCGGGCATAGGCGAGAGGAAGTCTTGAATTCCTACACTAGAGCCAGGAAAACAAACACCACGCAGTCACGATCAAATGGGTTTCACTTATAGATACGTTTGCATTAATAGCACATTCAAACTGCTCTAGATACGTCAACGTGTTCACCATCTTGGAAGAGTCAGTGTGTCACAACATTGGGTTTCTCTGCAATTTCTTTTTCCATTTTTTTTATATTTATTTGTAAGTAAAAAGGTCTAACAAGACAAAAAAAAAGCTAGGGCAGGATTTATCCATTGTGAATTTGATTAGATCGTTGGGGTTTGCTATTGGTTAATCACATCAGTAGACATAAAATAATTCATTGTAAAAGGGAGGAGTTATTAGGGTTAAATATTATTAGAGCAAATACATTTAAATCTTTGTCAATTTTGATTTCACGGATACTTTTAAGCTCCAGGCCCATTGATACAAATGTACTAAAGTGAAGTCTTAACAAAATCACAATGACACATTTGCCGCCACATCTGTTTCTTTGTAAGCGCACAACAGCGCAAGTCTAATTAGCATGAGTTTCAGCATGTACAAAAGCAATTGTGTAATTTGCTGTAAAATAGGTCACAGGCACTGAAACAAAGTATTATAAATGTATTTCTGTCCAGAGGTTTGTTACCACCAGCCACATCAGTACGCATCTACTAATTTTTCATCCAAAAATAGTGTAGAAATGACCTGCTTAGTTTGATGCAGAGTGTTAATCTATCAGCAATATCCCCACAGATCTGCCCGTTGTTGTTAGACATGTTTTTTATGTTAGCAGATGTTTTTCTTCAACGTGAGGAACTGAACCCTCAGATTATGTGATAGCAGACCAGCTATTATGCTACCAAAAGGCATTAAAGATTGTATATTTAAGCTTCTAATGTGGTAAAGGTCTCTACACAACATATATGTCTTGAATGAGGAAAAGCACTGGACTCGGGTCTCTCTACTGTGCGCGCACACACACACACGCACAAACACACACACACACACACACACACACACACACACACACACACACACA
>CAIGQV010017386.1:9990341-10003838 GCA_903798115.1 Danio jaintianensis
ACACACACACACACACACACACACACACACACACACACACACACACATAAACTTACAAACACACTTACAAACAGAGTATTATCCTCTCTTGGTACCCCAGGCTGTCCAGCACAGAGCTGTTAAAGCACCGATATGACTGACAGATGAAGTTTCTTTAGAGGAGTGTATTTCAGTGGGTCATACCCCCATCACTCAGCCGTAAACCCACACGACACTTACAGTTCCTGTGTTTACCTCACCTCAATGTCTCACAAAACCCACCCACACACAGATAGCAGTCTGACAGTCAAGAGTATTGTGTGTGTTGTGATTATTGTGTCAGTTTATAAGACACTGGGTTTCTCATTTGTGATCATGTGTGATGAGTCAGTGCAGCCCTATATGTGCGATGCAGAATTAATGTGTGCTGATTGCGAAGCATTCCATTTACTCGTTGTCTTTAAATTGCTCTGGGCTAATTAGATGGCACAAGGCCTAATTGTACTGTTCTTTTTGTTATTAAGTGCTGATGAGGTAAATTCTAAGCGTATAGAACAGTGTCTTCAGATATTTTGTTTTTGATGGCTGTTATAAAGAATGAGATGTTTTAGTACCCCATAATATTTTATTTGTGTGCTATATATTATTTATTTATTCATTCAATTATATGTATTATTATTAGATAGTTTTTTTTTTTTTTTTCCCTTGGATTACTTAAATGTACACACTTCGATTCACATTTTGACTCCCAATTATGTCCTATGAAGAAAAGAAAGCATAAAAGGCTCAGATGCTGGTTCTGTCGTTTGAAGGGTTGAATGAACACACTGGGCATGGTGAAGTGGCAATTACCCACTCATCTCCCACTGACCGACCTGAAGCAACCTGCAGGCCGTTTGCAGCCCCGTCCCTCCTTCCTACAACACCATCACTTTCCCCCACTGCCCCATATTAACCAGCGTGGCCCAGCCCCCAGCACCATCCTAATGCAATCTCCCCCATCAGACGGCCACCATCACCCACTGCCTTACATCGCTGATGCCCCTCCATACTGACACACACCATATTAATCTTACAGCTGCTGATAGACGATGACCCGCCACCAAAATCTGTCTGTTCCACTCAGGTCCAAAGCATACAGATGTTTACACATTATTGAAGGACTTTTTTTTTTTACTTAATTACTTGGACATATTATGCCCCTTAAATTCTATTATTTATATGACCCCTTATTATGCCCTCAAAATCACCCCAAAGGTCATTTATAATAGCTTGTCAAATTTACCCATGTTTAGGTATAAGCAAAAACATACTTTTTTTTGTGCGTCCCTTTAAATGCAAATGAGCTTCTGCTTTTTAGAAGAGGGCGGAGCCTTTATATGCTATTTTGACCAAGATTATTTTAGTAAACGAAAACTAAGACTATTAATCTATTAATCCAAAAATGTTTTTTAACTGAAATAAAATTCTAAATTCACAATAAATGGAAAACTAATACTAACTGAAACTATAACTGAAATAAAATAATAATTAGCAAAATTATTAATTGTTTTAAGAATTAGTAAGGACTAATTCTGTTGTAGAAAATCTGGCATGCAGCTGTTTAGAGAAATAACAGTAGATGAGCTTTTAAAGACTAACACATTTTCTTTTTTGTCAAACAATGTAAACTAGGCATATTTAATGACCTACATGATCTTTAATATATTCTTAATTCTTATTCTGAAGTCTTATTTCTTCATAATTTTTACTTTCATTTGTTTTAAGTAGCATTTGTGTGGTTTTGGATTCAGTGTCTGTTCAAACAGTTATTTTATTTTTATTACTGAGGTTTAATGCAAGCTGTGTAAACACTAAAATTTGTTCTAGTTGGTACTGGATGGGTTCTGTCAACTCTATTAAACTAGAATTACTCAAACTGAAACTAAACATAGAAAATAAAACAAAAAAAAAGAAACTAAACTGAAAAAACTAAAACTAAACAGAAATTTACAGCGAATGTAAAAAATAGTATTGAAATAAAAACATATTTAAAAATGCTAAACTATAATAACCTTGATTCTGACACCAAAAACAACAAAACAACAGCAGAAAAAGACTTGCTTGTCTTTTTGTACATTTTCTGGGTTAGTAGACGCACTGGAAACCCATTTATAGCACTGTATGGTATGTTTCCTTTAACTCATTTTCATATCTATGGCTGTTCAACCCCTAAAGGTTAATTTTGTTGCCCCTTTCATGCAGCCGTGCTCAACATGTAACCCTCCACAAGTCTCCCAGCCTCTGTCTATAGTGCTGGTGTATCAGAAGGCCTGGTGTGATCATTGAGGCCGAGGGGAGCGCTGGCGCAGCAGGGAACGCCGTTATGTGTGAAAGTGTCTGAATGCAGCAGCGCAGGGCTCGGCCCGAGACACACGACTGATGAGACTTTAATTAGATCATTTAGAGGCGAGGAATTGTTCAGGCAGAGAGAGAGGCCTTGTTAATGCAGTCATACAGCCCGCTAAGTAGTTTTTTCCCCAGCTCTGATTTTCCTCAGGTAATAACCGAGCCTACCGCACGCAAACACAGACAACGGAGATTTTAAGACAATTTTCAGGATTGTTTGAGCATTTCATTATTCTACCACTCTGACTGATTTATTATTATTATTATTATTATTATTAAGATTAAACAATACTGTTAAACCGTTTTTTGTTCATGTTTTAACTTTTTTGTTCATGTTTTCTTGTGAAGTTTTATTTAAAGCAAAAAAAATACAAAAAATTGATATAAGCACAGATTATATATGTTTATTTCTCTGTGTCTATCTCTGTTTATTTATGTATTTATATATCTTTGTATCTTATAGTAATTTTAGTATAATAATAATAATAATAATAATAATGTGTTGTTATTATTATTAATAATATTAACATTACTGTTATTATTCATTCATTTTCTTTTTGGCTTAGTCCCTTTATTAATCAGGGGTCGCCACAGCGGAATGAACCGCCAACTCATCCAGCATATGTTTAACGCAGCGGACAATTTAGCTTACCCAATTCACCTATAGTGCATGTCTTTGGACTTGTGGGGGAAACCGGAGCACCTGGAGAAAACCCAAGTGAACACGGGGAGAACATGCAAACTCCACACAGAAATGCCAACTGACCCAGCCGAGGCTCGAACCAGTGACCTTCTTGCTGTGAGGCGACAGCGCTTCCCACTGCGCCACCACGCCGCCCATTATTATTATTATTATTAATATTATTATTATTATTATTATATAATTTATTATACTTGGTTTACTTTAGATACTTACCTTGGATACTTCACTTGGTTTAGTTTGAATTCTTTTGTGCATATGTCAGTATAGGTCATCCAATATGTTCCATTTAATTTTGAAAATTTTGCAAAACAGCTGAAGCATGCCCAGAAATTTGCCAGAATTTGAAAAAGAGAGAGAAAAACATAGAAATAAAAACTGTGAGCTTTTGTTGGTGAACCCAAGCAAGCAGCAGTGCCAGGGACAGACAGCGTTGTTGCCACGTCAGATCACAAATTATATTGTACTTTGACGGATTGTAGCCTTGCTTTACAAGTGCAGTTACATCTCATTTGTCACTGTTTGATCTGTAAGTGTGGCTACAGGAAAAGAAGGCTCTCCATCTTGCCAGCAATTTAATGGCTGGGAGACGGAGGACGGCCGACAGCCACCTGCCCACAGAGTGCAGCACTGATCTGTTCTCATTTACTCCAGGATCAGGCCAGATGAAGGCCAAAATCGCTCCTTTTGATCCCTCAATGCTGGTCTGCACCTCCCCTGGCCGATATCTCACCCCTGCACACCTCATTCTGCCCACCGTTGTGCGTCTCTTTAGATTAAACAGGGAACTCCAATGTAAACACTAGTATGCTGTTTGTTTTTGCATTGATGCATTCATTCCTTTTGGATAGGCATGTTTGTGATTGCATTTGTATTTAATTTTCTTTCTTTCTTTCTTTCGTTCGTTCGTTCACTAATGATTTTAATACCAGTAGTAATAATAATTTAATTTAAAAAAATCATACAATTTTACTAATTTCACTCATTTTACTTTACTTAATTTTATTCCCTTTATTCACATATGTTTTGCTTTCATGTGTGATAATAATAATAATAATAATAATATCATTAAATAATTAACACTTTTTTTACTTTTGTATTATTATTATTATTATTATTAATAATTAATTAATTTGTAATAAATGCTATAGCCATTACAGTAATTACCATAAAGGCTTGTAGGTGGCATGGGCTTTTAGTCCAGAAAAAGACACAGGGCCAAGGGGGGCATGTAGAGATGTTGAAAGAGTCTCAGTCCATTGTGTGCTGTTAATTCGCTCTGCTCTGCTTGCTCCTGGGCAGACCGGAGGCCTGGGTAAATTCAGTTTGAACACGGCACATTGTCTAAACATATCGGGCTGCCAATCAGTCACCCCGAGCCCTGATAAGAGCCGTCTTGTATTATTGAATCAACAATAGGGCGGCTCTGCCGGCAGGAAGATAACACACGCTTATTTCTCTTTAAGTCTCGGCAGAAGAAAGGCGCTGTCCACATCCACCTCATATAACTGGCTCAATTACCATAAAAACCAATGCCGTGCCTAGACTCACACATGCCTCTGCTGCAAAGAAGAAGAAACCCTGCCTACCAATGTGCGTGTGTGTGTGCAGAGAGAGAGGGCCATAAGATAGCACTGTGTTTCCAATTATGAACTTCAACATTTCAATCATTTGGATGACATTCCATCAGCTCTCGCCACCCCCCTAAAATTTCAGTGTCCTTTATACTGGAGATCCTGGATGAAAGATGGGTCATCATAAAATTGTGCTCAGCTCTGAACAGCCATGACTCGATAACCAATAACCGCTTTACACAAGTGACACTGCTCCTCTCACAAACGCTTTTCCATCGCTCCGCTTGTGTGTTTTTTTCTCCCCCTCACAAAGCAAGCACAAACATGTCAATTTGACCTAGACGCCAATCCCACAACATACGCTGTGTAGGAAAGGAAGTAGGAAATCCAATGGTGATCCAATCAGAAGTGATTCCAATATCGGCAGTCAGCAATATTCCTTCGCCCCGAAATGATCGCCGTTCATCACTTTGTCTATTAAGTCAGCCAAGCATTTGGCAGGTTAGCAACGAAGCCTAGAAAAAAAAACAAAAAAAAAACAGCTGAAATATCACGCTGAATTTGTCAGCATCAGTCAATGCCCACTCGCTAGCAGTCACATGACCGTAGCACCTGCAGTTGGCCTAGTTTAAAGTGGTGTTGGGAATGAACAGGGCATGACACAATAATTAAAGTAAGTAGATAGCTTAGTAATTCTCTCTGGATTTTCTCTGAACAATGAGCGGGTCTCCCACCTCTCCTATCTCTTTATTTTCTCTGTGCATCTCCTCCGGATCGGCCAGTGTGTAGGGAGAGGCAGCCAAGCACCGGACACATTTCATTAGGATCACCCACTCCTGCTCCTCTTTTAATATTTGAAGGCTCATTTGTTAAGTGGGAATGGTCTTTTCTCCTTGTCTTTTTTTTCCTCATCCCCCGTTTTGTGGGCTTTGGAAATATAATTTTCAATTTTTAATTTGATTCATTTAGATTAAAATCATTAATCAGGACTGAAAGTGAGTTAATTTTCTGGAAAATAAATGAGCTTGTTCGGATAGCTCTTTATTAAGTGAGAGGTGTGTGGAGAGGGGTGGGCGGTGATGGAGGAGGGTCTCTTTCAGGTACTATAGGATCGAATGTTGGCCCAAAATTACTGAGAGTGAGAGAGGTGCAGGATGCTGGAGAGATTTTCTTGGGATTTTGTGCTTACTGATGTATTTATTCCCTTCAAACTTTAAGAAACAGTGTGCAAGATAAATTTACATTGTGCATACAACATTTACTATTACCTTGTGTTATTGACTTATGTCATATATTATTTAGCTATCAAATCAGTGGAGAATGATGCAGAAAGTAGCTTGAATGCTCTTTTTCATGTAAATTACTTTTTAGGTTTGTCTTAATTTTTTGTAGTTTCTGGTGGTTTGATTTGCTGTGATTGTTTTTGTGGAGGCTTGGTGTCTTTTTTCTTTGCTTCTAGAATGTGATTTGTGCCTTCTATCTAATCGAAACAAACTGCTAACACCCTTCTTTTGAACGCACAATGACACGCGCTCTCCCTCACACCAAACCTGACTTGTTTGTCAAGATGGTCACGTCTGTTTACTTGCCGATGGTCAGCACATTTTCAAAGGATGCAAATCCTTGTCAAGGGCTAAGCCGAGAAAGAGCGGAAATCTTTCACCGTCAAACATTCGAAACATCACTTCTGATATTCCAGAGTTCAAAGCATCACCGTCAATGTTTAATTTCAGCATCCGGCCAATCGGCATGCAGAATTGGATTGTTATCTGGAGTTTGTTTGTTCTTTGTTTTTTTCTGTTTGGGAATTTGAACATTTCAAAGCTCAAGACAAATGCTGTCAATATTTGCTCCTCAATGTAATTACGTTACGCAGAAACTCAAAGGGGGTGCCAAGGGAGCGGGGGGGATTTAACAGGCTTAAACATCAGAAAATCAAATAGAAATCCACATTTTATGCATGAATGGCACCACAGAGTGCACTTGTCCCGCAGCTTTAGCAACCAACATTTACAGCGGCAGAGAAAATAAATTCTCATTGGATTAAGAGGGAGATTCAGATGACAGTGTGTGTCTGCCCCCTCTCTCCTCTTCCTGCGCTTTCTCTCTCTCTCCCATCGTCCCACTGAAGATTTAATAATTCATTCTTGTAGATTTTAGGGGATCTGGCAACCAGCGGTCCTGTTGCTCACCCCGTGTTCATTTGTCCGATGCCAATTTGCATGTTGTGTGTAAACTCGGCTGATTGCAATTGGGATTCGCTCTTATTCTCCGAATGGGGTGTCCCGCGTGCTGGGCTGGACTCAGCACTTGGGACACGCTTGTTTTGCCCTTTGCCATAGGTCACAGTTATTTCCACATAAAAGCTAGCAGCAGTAATGGAATAGACTGGAGGATGTGGACTTCGATGGAATTGGAAAGCTCACTTTGGCGAAAACAATTTGATCCCCCTTGAATTTAGCTAAAGTGAACCAGCAAGAATATGTGAATGAAGCTTTGCTGCTAGTATATCTACTTTATGAGAGAGAAAGAGTTAAGGTGAATATTTTAATGGAGTTTGGCAGCTCAGTAAGCTCTGCTGCTTTTACCCTGTGTTCATTTCTGTCAGCGCCTAATGACTGTTAAATGTGCTTTCTTAGAGATGAGGAGCACTAGGGTCCAAATTTAACACACATTGAGAGCCAAATGTGACTACAAATTGTCTTTGGCAAGTAAATAGTATGGAGTTACCAGTGGATGGTACCGTTACAAGGAGCTGGACCTTAGTATGTGGTTAAAATTCAATTGTAAGAATGACAGATTGAATCTTGTAGATGTACTTGACACGGTTTAGAAATGCAGAAACTTTAGAAAGTATATTTAGTGACATGTACATCTATTTTTGACATTTATCAAGTTTAAATATATACATTTAACTTCATCTAGTTTTTTATCTAGCTAAATACAGTATGTGCAATATACAGTACATCACATTACGTAGCCGAAATGTGCATATGTAGATATATAACTTATTTATTATTATTTTATATGTATATACAAATATTGGACTGCAACCTGCACATCTTGTATCAACTTTTGTTCACACTTATATATAATAAGTAAGTAATTTTGCCCCTATTCTGTATGTAAATAGACATGTGGACTATTCAATGCATTATGAAACCAAAACAATTTATTAAATGAATGGTTTAAAAAAAAGAATATATATATCTGTCATCATTTATTCACCCTTCACTTGTTCCAAACCTGTGTTTTATGTTGAACGCGAAAGAAGATATTAAGAAAGCTGAAAACCTGTAACCATTGACTTCCATAGTATTTTCCTACTGTGGAAGTCAATGGTTACCGGTTTTCTTCAAAATATCTTATTTTGTGTTTAACATAAATAAAAAAACTCATAAAAGTTTATAACCACTTAAGGGTGAGCAAATAGTGAGTACATTTTCATGTTTGGTGAACTGAAATGCTTTAAGCTTGAACTAGTCTGTCAAAATGATATGAATAAAATAAAAATAACAACAAGAAATCAAATCATGTAAAATAGCTTCACAGCAAGTCAGAAATATTTACTGGTTTAAGTATTGTACCCTAAGGACTGTTGCTACTATTGATGTATACTACTACTAATAATATTATCATCATTTGCTGTAATGGTTCAAAACTACAGGGTTGAGATGGTAACAGACTACAATGCAGTAGTAAAAAAAAAATCTGATCAACATTCTCTCCACCTTATTCTTCTAGACATGGTGTTGATAGAGGATCTATTCTGGTTAAGTGCACCTCCCTATATATACCCACCAGAGAGAAAGCTATACTCTTGTGATGCATAGCACCTGTAAAAAGAAACTGAACTATCAGCACACGTTCGCCGTTCCTGTGAACACTTAAGCCTTTGTTGAGTGGACACGGTGTAGTGTTTATGCATGTCAGCTGTAAGAAATTTGGCTGGCGTATTTACTCTCCAGTGCCCCACCAGCCTTGGCCAAAACAGCAGTCTCCTCGCCTCTTTAGTGTGTCTGCACGCATGCTGTTGACTACTAAACAAGAATAGGTCTAATATAATGATGTAAGCTGGAGACCTTCGAATTCTCTGGCCCTGTCTGATTAATTAGTCTTTTCTTAAAGTGGCACACGTTGCTGCCAGGTTGATTGTTTCTCTCGCACTTTCCCGTAAATTTCTGCAGACGCCTTGCAGGATTCCACGCCACCTATGAAATTCAAAACAAGCCTTGTAAGAAGTTTACGGTCATCTGTGGGTCCTAATAAAAACGTGGGGGGAGGTGCAGAGAGGATAGTTGAATAATTTAAAACAAGAGAAAAGGGGATTCCACCATGGAGCAACTGCTCTATTTGTCATCTTAATTAAAATAGTAAAATCTTGTAATCTACTGGGGATTTACAACAGTGTGAAATGAAATCTCCCTTTTCCCCATTACTTCTTGTTCCGTCTGCTTGCATGAAATTTGAGGCATTTGCTGTGAAAATCTTTAATGGCGTTTCATCTTGTCCTCGTATGAAACTTATCAGATGTTACATTTTAGAACTGATATTAACAGATAATATCTTATTTGTGACCTTCCAGCTGTTAATAGTAGAGTAACATTGAAGAGAAGTGAAAAATGTAGTCAAATAGGTTTTCTCAAATGTGCATAATTCTGCCATTATTTTCTCATCCTAATATCATGTGCTTGAATCACTTTGTATTTCTTCAGGGAATTATTATTATTTTTTGACTGGATTTGGCAACCTCCAAACATAATAAAAATTATATTATTTTGGTATAAAGTGATAGTTCACCAAAAAAGTTCTAAGCCCACATGATTTTTTTACTGAATACAAAAGAAGGTATTTTGAATAAAGTTCATTAACAAACCATTTTCTAGTTTCTATTCCAAAAATACCTTTCTTTGTGTTATATTTTTGTTTTTAGTTGAACAATTTGTTTGTGCAATTAGCTGAAAATGAGGTAATTATTGATATAAAATCTTTCTTTGAATTGGCAGCCCCCTTTTGCTTTCATTATATGCAAAAAAGCAGGTTTGACAATCTGCTATAAATGTCTCGTCTTGTGTTTCTTTAGAAGAAAGGTCATACCGATTTCAAATTACATGAGGGTGAGTAAACATTACAGGAACTGTTCTTTCGGTTTGAACTGTCCCTTTAAACGAACTCTGCTTTTCTTGTTTTTCTTTTTAAGGAAACCCAAAGCATTCACATAAACTCTATGGGAAGAGCTATTTGGTCTGTTTTAAGACTGTAACATCAGAGTGGCTTTTGCGGTGTGCGTCCCACGATGCAATGTTATTCATCAAGATCTTTCCGCACGGGCCCATAGATACGCCATCAAACAAACAATCGGCAGCTCTTTGTATCTGCGCCTGTGTGAAACCTGACCCAAAGGCGCACCATGTGCACCAGGCGCCTGCTTGCTTTACAGTCATGTGGCGATAGAAGGTCTATCAGCAGACAGACGTATGCCGATGGTGTGAAGCCACACTCGCCATTTGTAGAGGGTAGCGATGGCCTATGGGTCGGCATCCCGTAGCCACATCTTAATCTTAACCATATAAGAGAAGCCACAAAAGCTGGCTGCAGATCAGTGACAAAGGGTAACTTATTTCAATGTTGTTTGATTTGGAGTGTGTAAATCCTTGAACGATCCTCCTTCTGCAATGAGGAAAGCTCTCCTAATAATATCCCGCCGTAGAGGGCGTCTTTCAGGGTTGTGTTGCATTAATTCGTCATCTATTTCAAGCGCATTGCAGTGATATGAAGATGCATCCAGGGAGATGCAAAACTTTTGTACGAAGTTAAAGGGATGGCTCAACCAAAAATGTCAATTCTGTCATCATTACTTTTCAGAGACACACAAAAAATACAAATAAATCTGAAGAATGTTTATAAACAAACAGTAGAATGTAATGTTTAACTTCAGGTGTAGGAAAAAAGGTGACTTCTTTGGGAGCTGTGCTTTATATATCTTTTTATTTTTTTTTGATTGGATGATTAGGTTTTTTCTATAATGGGAAATTTACTTTTTTTGCATACCAATGTCACAGAAATTCCTCTAATGTGACCACACATTTTTGGCCTGTTCACACTAAACACTATAACTGTAAAAATCTAGATACAGCTTCACGAATGACAAACTAATCCACTTCATCCTGTAGCACAGAGCACTTTATCACAAACAAAATGCAGAATATAAAGACAGATTATATCTTTGTTATGACGGTTGAGAACCACTGTAGCCTACTGTCCTGGCTCAAACAGCACATCTTACCCTATGCAGCTCTTTGGCATGTGTGTGTCCATACCTTTGACATACTGCCAGTTTCTGTTCAGGATCAATTCAGTTCAATGGACACAATATTCTCTATTTCTTTTTTCTGTTTTGTAGAGAGAGAGGAGAACACAAGCACTGCTGCGTGAAATTCCATGTTGTATTATTTATTAACATACTGTATTCATTAATACGCATTGTGCAAGGTTTCTGAGCGTAACAAATTTTTAGGATAACAAATATTTAAAAAAAAACTCCTTCATACATACTTTTGGAGTCATTTGTTGTCTCGATTCAGGAAATGCCATCCAATCAGGCAAATAAAAGCTCCATATTTTCTGACCCACATTAACCTGGATGTAGATGCAGCTTTCGTGATGTAGGATGCCACAAAAGGCTGCAGGTAGCAGTGCCTGTAGCAGTGAATTAGCCCAATAAAACCTGCCGTCCAGGCGCCCGGACAGGGGCAGGATCCGGTTTCTGACGGGGGGGTCAGTCTTGTTAAGATGAGAGGCTGTCAACATGTGAGCATCGTGTGTTGTTGCATATTTCGGGTGTTGGCATGGTAGAGGTTATGCTAGCAATGTGACATCTTTTTAAGACCACCGTTCTCGGGTAAAACGAAGCCCGTGGACGTGTGTTCCTTTGTGGAAATATGAGCAAACAGGGTCACGCATCTGCTTTTGTCCTGCAGTACAATGTCACATAATCAACAACCAGCCAGGGTCAAAGTTAATTAACACTCATTATCACTCAGTCCCAAAATATGCTTGCATGTGTAGCAGATACGAGGCAGCATTGATCTTTAGGAGGAAATCCTATGGCTGTAGTTACTATTTAGGAGGGATGAATACCTTTTTTGGAAAGGTACCAATAACAGAAGTCTAACAAAGCAAACATTTTTAATTAATGGATGCATGTTTTGTAAGTGGAGATATGTGATAATGCTTCTATTTTAGTTTATTTTACTTAATAATTTATATGAATTTAAAAAAAAAGTAAAAAATGGCAATTAATAGGTTGAACATTCTTGTCTGGGCTTATAGTTAATAAGACATATTATATGTAGTCTGCAAAAAAAATGACTACAGAAACAAAATAATAAGTGCTCTTTTCAAATCCAACCAGCATTTAGTATGGCTGATGTTAGCTGGACTAATAAACACAAATCCAGATTATATAATCTATATATTCATGCATTCATTTTCTTTTCGGCTTAGTCCCTTTATTAATCTGGGGTCGCCACAGTGGAATGAACCGCCATAATCTATGTGTGGTGTGAATTCAGTATTATAATCTATTTAAGAAATATTTTGAAGCAATACACTAGATAAAGAAAAAAAAAACAAGTTGCTAAATAATAGTTTGTTTATTTTTAGATACATTTTAGATTTTAAGAATGTATCTCTTATATTGGGTTTGTGGGACCAACATTAAAATGATAAGAAATTGCCTTAAAATGTATTTGGATTGGCTATTTTTTTGAGTACTAAGGAGATCATTTTGTGTTTTCATCACTATAATCACCACTGAAATCATTAACTTAACCAACAACAAAAGCAGGTGAACCTCCCAACCATTCATTCATTCATTTTCTTTTCGGCTTAGTCCCATTATTAATCCGGGGTCGCCACAGCGGAATGAACCGCCAACTTATCCAGCATATGTTTTTACGCAGCGGATGCCCTTCCAGCCGCAACCATCACTGGGAAACATCCACACACACTCATTCACACACATACACTACGGACAATTTAGCCTACCCAATTTACCTATACCACATGTTTTTGGACTTGTGGGGGAAACCGGAGCACCCGGAGGAAACCCTCGCGAACACGGGGAGAACATGCAAACTCCACACAGAAACGCCAACTGACCCAGCCGAGGCTCGAACCAGCGACCTTCTTGCTGTGAGGCAAACGTGCTACCCACTGCGCCACCGTGACGCCCCAACTCCCAACCAGTGCTTTATAATTTCAGTCAGCAATCTCCAATATGAAAAAAGGTGCATCTCATTGTTTAATTATTCAGAGAGTGTCAGGACCCTGAAAGCCCAGTGGAGGCGCTGATTGAACGCCATTCAGATAAACGAGAATTCCAGTTTTCTAATTGTGAAAGGAGCGCCGGCCCACTGGGCCTTCATGTCTGTCCCGTTCCTCTCCAGCATGCAACATGAAACGGGTTCCTGGGCCACCTTTAAGTGCTTTCCACAGAAACCGCCCATCCCCTGGAGAGGTTTGCATAATTAAATTAAGGCTCTTTTGTATGTCAATTAATTAAAAGCAGGGACAGGTCTTTAAGGCTCTGCACTCATCAGAATCGTGGGTCGCGATGGATGGATTCAGAATGTTTTCACAACCGTCACGCCTCAATAAATTAGCCACCCATCACACTTTATTTGCAGAGGAGAAATATCGACAGATGCTTTGAATGATAAAGGAGAATGGACCACCTTTAAAGACACACTGTGTGTACTATGTATATGTAACATGCATATACAGTATAAATACACTTGTGTTATATATTTAAATATATAAATACTTGTATATATTTGAAAGAAAAAAATAATT
>CAIGQV010017386.1:10025334-10050334 GCA_903798115.1 Danio jaintianensis
TATATATATATATATATATATATATACATAAACCTTTCTACAGATTTTTTATTACTTATTTATTTCTCATATATTAAAAAAAAAAAAGGTTTCCTTTTCTATTTTTCATTGACCCATGTTCCCGTCCTGAATGAGTTTTTAGCCAGTCCATATTCAAAGAGATTGAAAAGCAATACTGGTTCAAATACAGCACAGCCTTTCTCACAGACTCTCATGCATGGACGTCTCAACATCTAAGTGTCCTCCTACTCATCACCATATTTCATATTTGAATGTAAATTTGCATTTAAATATCTGCTACCTTCAGTGTGTCCAAAATGTTCTCCCTTCCCTTTTTTTTCTTCTTCTGAATTTCCCTCTCTGCCTCTTTTGTTGCAGTCCCTCAGGTATAGAGAGTTTCCCTCCACAGAACCCCTTCTGTACTTCTAAGGCCAAAGAGCCATTGTGTCTCGCAAAACTGGCATCAGCATATTCCTTTTCCCCTTATTCTTTCCTCTCTGCATATTTTGCACATAAAGTGTGGCCCTCCTCAAATAAGCCCTTGTGTTTATCATGATCGATGCTTTCATGCATTACTCTGTTATTCTCTCTGTTCTGAAATAGCCAAACGTCCAGATTAGCAAGATTGCCTTTCTATATATTCATATCTGTGAGTGTGTGTGTGTGTGTGTGTGTGTGTGTGTGTGTGTGTGTGTGTGTGTGTGTGTGTGCGTGTGTGCATGTGTGTGTGTGTGTGTTAAACAGACAGTTCACACAGGAATTAAAATCACAGCATAATTTGCTCACCATGTTAATCAAACCCTCTACTTCTTTTAAAAACATACAAAATGAGATTTTGTTTTCATACAATGAAAGTCAATGGGGTCCAAAACCAGGGCTGCTTGATATTGTAAAAAATGAATATTATGATATTTTGCTTTTCTGCTGTATATTTTGCGACATAAATACAATTTCACCAGATGACGTGAATTGCTCTATTTGGAAAGAATTCATACTTTTAGATTGATTATGATGATTTTGTAGGGCAGTGCATTTGCATAACATATAATAAGCACAAATTCCAATCATAGATCAATAAAATAGAGCACAGATACAAATGGTTTTACAGTATTCAAACACAGAGCTCATATTCAGACAAATAAATAATAATTTTTTTAAAGCTGCAATCATAATAATGTATTGTGTTTTTAAACTCTTGAAATGCTTAATAGTCACAGGTCTTAAAAACAAATGCAAATGATAAACTCTCACTACAATATGAATAAACTTTGAAATGACATTCTGTTGTATCTGATCAACTGTAATCCGACTAGACATTTCATATTGTTTGCTGCGATGTGACTATTTCAGATGTGTACATTGCGATATAGATACTGAAAGGATATATTGGGCAACCCTATCCAAAACAACACTGGACATGAATTCTCATTCGTTCTTCAAATGTGTTATGATAAACTGTCCATTCTACCTCACTGCCTCACCGTTCACACACACATTTCTGAATTCCCAACGGCCGACTACTTCCTTCACA
This sequence comes from Danio jaintianensis, assembly GCA_903798115.1. Taxonomy (NCBI): domain Eukaryota; kingdom Metazoa; phylum Chordata; class Actinopteri; order Cypriniformes; family Danionidae; genus Danio; species Danio jaintianensis. Next base: position 10,026,866 of record CAIGQV010017386.1, read on the forward strand.
CGCACCGCTGCCTTATTTCCAACTGCGTAATCAAATGCAGCTTCAACACTCACTCACGCCAGCCGCTAAACAGCATTTGGGTTTGTGCTGCGGATTTATAGTTTATCTTTATCTGTTGCTTCATCTGTGGGTAGCTATTACGCCAGCCTGGCCAGCTTATTGTTTGGGTCTGATAGATCTGTGTGCAGTCCATCACTTGGAGCCGTGCGCCCGGAAAGCCATCGGCCCGCCTGATGATGAAATACGAGCTATCAGCCTCAGTAATGGCTGTAAAATTTCATAATTACACGGCCTTTATTACATTGCATAATGACCCTGAAGCAGTATGGAACAATTAATTAAGATTTTCAGCCGTGGCTTTTGCAGAAATTAAAAGGTGCTCATTGCTGTGGAATGGGGTAATGTCTTGTCTCGGAAGCATTAAGGCACGTTTTAAGCACGAGACTCCCTGTCTGTCTGCGTGCCGAGTGTTTGTGGAAATGCAGGACATTCCTCTGCTTCTGTTTGTCTGGCCGGATCATGTTTGAGAGAGACGCTAATCCTCCAGTATGAAATTAATCCATGCAGTCAGACCTCTATCAGAAATATCTGGATGTTTTTTTCTTCTCCCAAATTTAATCTCCAGTGATAAGCATATAAATAATATGTTGCGGTAATCGCAGTTATTCCATGTTTGGTAGAAGAATGTATCAGGTTTTTTTTTTTTTTCTTGTGTTATTTTTTTTTACCCAAACGTCCAGATGAGATAGGGTTTGTCAATACAGCCTCGTAAAGGCTTTATCGATCAGCATGGGAAAACAAATGAATCCGTATAAGTATTTGCACCGCACCCCTCCCGTATGCGCACACACATATGCTCTCACGCTCCTGACTATATGCCGTGGCAAACTAAGGGGGCGTCAGAGGCTCAGACTTAAGCCCTCAACTCGTGCATCTTATGGCCTTTACTAACACATCCTTTTGTGGCTGATGGAACGGCGGTGGTTGCGTTCAACAGTCTCTGCCAGCAGGACTGCTCCGACCCCCAAAGGGGAGTCGCACATCAAAGGCATTAAACTGGCGCAGGAGTGAGTCGGAGAGCTCTAGAGCTCTGAGTAAACTGCACTAATACCTCCTAATAGGAATAGGACAAAACTGCTGCCATTCCCGCAAACTGTAAGACGGAAATTGGAAAGAGTGTGGATGAACCGACCCCTATGAGAGAAAGGAGCAGACATGTTTACTTTATCTGTTTGCCACATTAATAATCTCATTAGTTCAACTTAACTTTTTCCCCCAAAAAATAATAAAATCTCCAAATCCGTGTCGAGCTTGAGATTAATAATATCATCCTCCTACCCGAAACCCTTAAGAAGCACGTCTACATTCAAGAGACTCTGGGGGAAAATAGGAAAAAGGTGTAATTAAAATGTAAATATTGATATTTCATTGTTGGAAATGGCTGTGGTTAATGTCACTCCATCTGTGGAGCCTCTGCCATGGATGCTTTATTACAGTCCGGGGAGCAGCCGCCCTTCTCCACCGCCGCCACCAGGGCACATGTGCTTGTTGCGGCCTCGTTTCAATATGCAATTAAGTGGAAAAGTACAGTCCGAACAGTAATCCATGCTATCTTAACCAGCTGTCTGGGTATATTTAGAATTAATCTCCACCACCAATCGGCCTTAATGTATGCAATTAAGAGTCTGCCGATTGCTAATTAGGTGCATTAGAATCAAGAAGCCATGCTAACGTGGCGATGCAGCATCTTTTCTGCTCTGGTTGGAGCAAATCCTGCAAGACAACAGCAAACAATTAAAAACCTTGTGCAGTAGGACATAAAATGGCATTTGTTTCTAAATCAATTCAATTAACAAGATTGCAACTGATTTGGTCTCAATTATCTGACAAATATCCACGTGAAACAAGATACTCAGTAAGAAAAATGAATGTATGATGAGATTTGATTTTATCCACTGGAAGTTACAGTAAGTTGGATGTGCAAAGTTTTTTGTAAGGGTTGAAAAATAGGATTGATTGATGTTAATTGAAAAGGTAAATTATTTAATTGGCAGAACTAGCAGAATACGCAACAATTAATTGAGCACAGTACAGCCAAGTACAGTATGTGCTTATAATAAAACAATAAAATGTTTTGTGATTTTTCTTTATAGTCCAATGACACCGTTGATAACCTTTGACCCTATTGCTACACCTTCCCACAGAATAACCCTTTGGATAAAGGATATTATTTGGATGTTATTTTCACTCTCAGTTTCTAAAAATCCTCACAAAATGGAAAAAAAAAATAAGCGGAAAAAAATGCCATTCCTTTTTTTTCCCAAAGAAAAGCCTGAGGGAAAATCACTCTGTTCTGTTTAAGTCTATTGAATGGTAAAGCAGAAGCCAGCAGCTGTTTAACACCATAGCGGTACGCATGTGATCACGGTAAATGCTGTAAGGCAGCGTGCCTCACACTGACAGGTGAATATTTGCTTAGTCGCTAAATGGATGTGGACAGCTATGGCGGTGTTAATGTGTTTTCCCTCCTAAAAAAGTGTGATTTTTCTCTCTTTCCCTCTCCGACTGGTGTTGTTTTGTGGAGATGAAAGGCGGCCGGTGATAAAAGCACAGAGGAGCGCTGCGGCTGTTTGTGTGTATGCGGCTCCTGTCATCACTTCCCCCGTGTCCCCCAACCTCCTCACTGAGGGGGGAAGGGAGACTAAAGACCCGACTGTTTACACACACGCAGAACACTCTTGTTTGCCTTTTCATGTTGTTTTTGATTTGTGCGAGACTTCTGTAGGCTAATATTTGCCGTTTATTTGCGTGGGAGTTATTGGGGTGGAGGAGCTTTCGCAGATGGCTGGTTTAGCTGGTGAGGAAAGAGCGTCTTGGAGTCTTGCTGGGGCAGTAAATGGACAGACAGAGACTGGCATGGTGGTTGTTCCTGTCTCACCATGGCCTTTGGCATCATTAGCCTCACCACGGGCTTATCTGTAAGCTTAGAGTAATCACCAATCAGCTGAACGTTTTCCAAAGAAACATTCTTTTCATGGCTTATTTAGAGATTGGGTCTACAAAGGAGCTGTTCTAGTGACTTAAATATACTGCATACACTCTAAAAAGTGTTGTCGTGACTCGGACAAACCAAACATTGGGTTCATCTTTTAAATTAAACTTTAATTACACTTTTTAACCTAATCTTTGGTTTGCCCATATATATATGACCCAGCATTGGGTTATGACAACCCAGCAATTTTGGAGTGTAGGCATTTATTTATTTATTGTGTTTTATTAATATACAGTAGTAGAGAAGTTAAACAATTGGGGGTATAAATAGGAATTGACCTCAAAACTTTGGCTATGTACAGTATGCATTTATGTATTATAAATGCATTTACATCGAAACAAACATATATCCTGCCAGTAGGTGTTGACATGTATGTCTACCCAATTAAAAGTGAATGATGCTAATTATCGGTACTAAAACAGGGGCCTGAAACATTCATGTCCACTTTCAATCACTCCCAGGCATATTTTAAAACACATATGATCAGATAGCAGATAGCATATATATATATATACATATATAATTATTATATTATTATAAAATGCTGCTCTCTTAAGGCGACATGACAACTTGGGCTACAAATATTACTAAGTCTCTCCTTCGGTCTCCCAGCAGTATTTTTACAAGTAGATTAGTCACGGTGTCATCATTTTCTTGACAAAGTGTGAAAGCAAAGAGAGTGTATATTCACACAGGAGCTCAGTAGGGAGCCAGGATACATCAAATAAACATCCAGCGTGGCCGGCATGAAGAACAGCTCTGATTCTCATTGCTCAAGCGTGTTCATTTACCCTGCAACCATGAGAAAATAAACAGGGGTGTTGCTGAGAGTGAGACGGAGGATTGGAGCACACGTGTGTTTATATATGACGGCTAAGCAGAGCTGCTGAGGTGAAGTGTGCCTTGAGGAAGACGACGAGGAGGAACCACTGCCTATGTGTGTGTGTGCGCGTTTGTCTCGGCGGGCCTTCTCAGTGTGTAAACGTGCAGTCAGAAAAGATTTGGCAGACGGACGGCCGGTGGTTGCTGTGAGGCCTGGTGGTGAGCAGTCCTGCCTGGTAGGGGTTAAGTTCGCATGGTTGCACCGCAGCCTCTTTCTGTCAGCCTGTGCTACTCGCTGCTTCAATGCTTATTTCTTCTGAAAAGCCACTGCAGGTTTCACAAGGCCTCAGCCATCAGATACCTTCTACTGGTGTAACCTTCACAGATCCACATACTTAGCCTTTCCTCCCCATCTCACACAAAGTGCATCAGTTTACTGAGAGAAAAGAGAGAGATAGAGAGGAGAAGAAAGATTGTGCTAGTGGCAAAATCCCCTTCGGTCCTGCTGGAGAGAGAGAGAGAGAGAGAGAGAGAGAGAGAGAGAGAGAGAGCCTGAGCTGAAGCTAGTCTCCAGGCTAAGAGAGTTAAATTGAGAGGACGTTACTGGAGATTGAACGCTGGATCAGATAATGCCCGTGTGTCATCAGGATGGGGCAGTCTGCTTTGTGTCTGCCAAATAAAAAGGACCGTTATCAAGAGTTACATGGCTTGTTTTTTCAAGCACAAAAAAACAAAAAAATAATAATAAATAAGGTAAATTAATAAATACTTATATAAATTAGGAATCTACATCAAAACAAGAAAATGTGACTGTAATAAACACTATTTGATCATCCATTGTAAAAAACAGAACAAAAAAAACTGCCTTAATTTTTTAAACTGAATTAAAATAATCATTTGAAGTAATTGCAATAAAGTGCAACTGATTTAAAATATCAAATTGAATTTTGTATAACATGTTAAAGATTAATAATATAACAATCAAAGCATATGCATGTCAAAAACATGTATTTTCTGACTTATTGATCAGAAATATCAGAGTATTTATAATAATACTCAATACTGCTCAATTAGCATATTACATCTGCATATTTCACTATATACACAGCACTTAATAATAATAGCACTGTGTATATACATATATCTATGTAGAAACATATATATATAAATACACACATAAGTCATTACTTGTCTAGTGTCATGCCTGCACCGAGTCAATAAACTTCCTCTTGTTACAGGAAGTCCTCTGGGAAAAGGGTTGTACACATTCACCACAGCTGAAATGACAGCGATATGCTTTAATTCGACTCTTTGGATCCTTTCTCACGCAGCAAAGAATCCAAAGGTGAACTGTAATCACAGTTGCCGCCGAGCTCTTTTGTGAAATGAAATAACAGATGAAAAGGAGGGAGGAAAAAAATGCATCTTTAAAGTTTGCCCTCGCGTAAATGTCAATAGAGAACCTTTTCCATCATCAGCAGTAAATTCACATTGATGGCTCTTTTCTTCTCTTTATCGATCCGGCCATGAGAACGTAGATTTGTATCTGTTAATTAATGCGTCCTGAAACAGCATTTGTATTAATCAGGGAGATAAGAAAAATTGGATGCCTGCACTGGCATGACAACCGTAAAAGCGCGAGCCCCCTGATAAAATCATTGATGGACCTCAATAAAGAGGGAGGAAAAAAAAAGTTCTTCCTTCCACTCAATAAACTAATCATCCGGCTTTTAATTATTCTGCGGAGAGATGTGTGGAGATTGGGGAATGTGTAAATCTAATTATTTACTAACAGCAGTGTCTGAGAGGGAGGGCTGGGAGTGGCACAGGGGGAGCTCTAGGCGATGGGCTCCGTCCATCTGCCACTCCACACACCCGCCCCCTGCTCTCCGTTTGTCCCTCGTGCTCCCATTCTCTTTGTCCCTCTGTCGGTCTTCATGTATAGTGTCTTCAGTCTTCTGTCATTAATGTGATTTGTTTCTACTGATGAACGGGTTTTTGTGATGTCACCAACCGAAAGCATTATTCAGGTCTTCCATTGGTTGATCCAGTGTTGATGTGGTTAGAGCAACAACACATTTATTTGTGAACTACATGTACTGTACTTGTAGTGGTCAATAATGTTCTCTGCAGGGGACAATAATTGCTTTTTAAGGACCCTACATCCAAATCTGAGCAACATTAAACTTGGCATAAACGAGTTTACTATGGAATATAGGTTTTGTATGCATTAACTAGAATATTGATTGATTGGTTTTCTCTTATATTTAATTTGCAGACATTCTCCTGCACATTACTCAATAAGCATGTTTGCTTGCATTAATAGAATTTTGGAGCATTTGGGGTTTTTTTTGGAAAGTGAGATTGTTGGTGACTGTAACAGAATTTCTGTGATTTCAGCAGTCATTTTTTTATGACTAAAAATATTGGCACAATGTACAGTAAAGCAATATTAATTTCTCCTACATTTTTTTTTTGCTTAAGTTTAGCCAAAACTTAAAATTCTGTCATCATTTACCCACCCTTTACTTTTTCTGAACCTGTTTGACTTTCTTCTGTTGAACACAAAAGAAGATATTTTGAAGAAAGCTGGAAACATTTAACCATTGATTTCCATCGTATTTGTTTCTTATACTATGGATGTCAACAGTTACAGGTTTTCATAAAGGTTTATAACCATTTGAGTAAGAGTAAATTCTTTGTAAATTTAAATTTTTTGGTGAACTATCCCTTTAATGTAATGACGGTTGGTTTGGTATTCGTCCTGCCCCTCCACCAATGTGATTGGATGGCATTTTAATTAAAGATGAACATTCTTCAACATTTGGCGACCATTATTTTAAAAAGTGGGGTATTCCATTAAAAAACTGAAGAAAAAAAAAAAAAAAGGAAAAATGCTTTGGTGGAAAGAGCTTTGGTCAAATGAGCTTGAAAATCAAACAAAAAAGCTGAGAATAAACTTTTACAAAAATAAATATGCAATAAATAATACAATAGCAATGCAATTTACAGTCAAAATCATTTTTATTTATTATGTAAATGAATATTCCCTTTCATATTTGCAGTGATCACTGAAGTTTGTCAGTGGACATTTTTCCAAATTATCAACATTAATAAAGGATTACACTTACCTCTAAGGAGGCCTTGAGCATGTGATCTTATTTTTAGCCCGTGCCACCTTTCATTGAGGCCAGTGTGTTTGTAAGAATGCCGCAGTCTTGCATTAGACCCCCTTAAGAAATTCTTGGCTTAATCCCTTTTGATGATTTTATTAAGTAGTAGAAGATGGCCCTGCCAACTGGCATTGGGTACACTTGCACCAGCAGGCCAGGAGAGGCACCAACTGCTCACCAGCTCTTAGTCTGCCTCTAATGAGATCAGAGATGTTAACAGTTTGGGATAATAAATTAGCAGTTGGTATAAACAATAGCCCCAAACCTATACCTAATGAGCTCCTTGCCATTAGTGATTAACTCACAAAAAAGAGATTTCAAAAAAGGGAAGAAAAAAAAGAAATGAGCAGAATTGCTGTCTTTCTCTGAAGGCATCTCTGCACAACAGATGTTGGTGAGCAGCTCTTTCGTCTCGTTCCCCCGCCACTCAGATTAGCCCCCGTACTGTCGCAAACAGAGACGCTTCATCTGTTCTGGGAAGAGCAGAACCACTGAGATGAAACGAAAAGGTCCAATACCAACAGGTGCTGTTGTGCCTGTTTTTCACCTTCAGAACTGATGGAGAGCTCGAATGCATTTATGCAGTTTACATATAAAACAAAATGCTTTCTGTCAGCTTTGGTTTCGAAGAGTGCTTGCTTTTTTTTTTGTGCACAAATAAAATAAAATAAAAATTAATTGATGTAAATTAATTCAGTTATTTACTTATTTATGTGTTCATTCAAGTTATAATAATAATACTACTAATAATATTTTTTTCCACTAGCTCTATTGTTGTATACAGTAACTTTTACTAATCATTTAAATTAGCCATAATTTTTTTTTAATCTGCTTTTACATTTAGTTAAAAAATATATGTTTTTTAAGTTTTGTCATTTTTGGTTTATTTTAAATATATCATGTAGTTGTTATAAAATTCCTTTTTTATTTTAGTTACAGGAAAGTTTGAAAGTGAGGTTATTTATTATTTCTATTATTTTCTAGAATTAATATTCATAAATGTATTATTTTTATAAAAATTTGTTTTATTGTAATTAACACTGGTAGTGTTAAAGTGATAAATGTCACTATAAATATTAGCATCAAAATAAAATTGGCATTGATGGTTCTATGAAGAACTTAACAACGATGGAACCTTTTAAATCCACAAAAGGTACTTTATAGTGGAAAAAATATCTATTTTGATAATTAACATGTAAGGAAATGGAATATCTCTAAAAGGTTCTTAGGGGAACCAAAAATATTTCTTCTTTCTTTTTAAGACTGCAATACTGGGAAGCATCACCTAGTACTTTACTATTAAGTATGTTTCTCATACCTAGAACCATGTTTTAGACAGACAAAAGCCCTATGATAGTCAGCTTCAAACGAAATTTACGAACATGAACTTCAAAAATTTCCAGAAAAAAAGACAGGAAAAGTGGAGAAAAGTGTGTGCAGAGTTGGGGGAGGAGGAAGGAGATGGAGTTTGAGGCAAGCAATTAGTCTTTCAGTTGGTGTGATGGGAAGAATTGATCCATGCTGCATGTTGGGGGAGATAAGGAGTGCCCTCCCTCAGGATGCCCCCTGGCCTGCAGCACGCCAGCAGATGAGAGCCAAGGCTCGTGCGAGGGCCCTCAGTTCGCTCCCGCTGGAGTTTTCCTCTCCATTACACCTCCAGAATGTCAATGCTTCCTTACTAACGCAACCGCAAACTTCTGACAACCAATTGAGCTTTTATGTATCGCCGCTGAATGTTGATTTGAAACTGAACGTTCTTCATTGAGTTGAACAAAGCTCTTTTTCAGACTCTTTATCAATGCTTCCTTACTTGCGCAGACACATACTTCTGACAACCGACCAATCACTGCTGAATGTTGTATTTCATCGAGATCAACTAAGCTCTTTTTCTGGCTTCCAAACTAACTTTCTGAGCTTTTTGTATTTAATGGCACAAATTTTAGATTTGAGGCTGAACGTTTAACATTGAGTTGTTAAAGCTCTTTCTTGGTCAATGTATTACTGTAAGACCCTTCAAAATGAAATTAGTTTACTTCAATCAAATATAAATGAAAGTAAAAAAAAGTTAAGTGAACTCAAATTCTGATTGTATAAAACTGAACTTAAACTGACTGAATTGTGGCAGGTATATATATATATATATATATATATATATATATATATTGAAATTGGAAGGATGAGTTGAAAAAAATAAGATTACTTATAAATGTAATAATATAAATCTGTTTTTACAGTGTACTAACACATCCAAAAACTTTTTGTCACGTATCACTGATCAATTTTGATTAGAGTGATTTGACATTGAGTTGAATTGGTCTCTTTCTTTGTCATTTTTCAGGGTTTTCCACACTGTCGCTGGCGGATCAGATGAGTCTTCTGCAGAGTGCGTGGATGGAGATCCTGATTCTACGTGTCGTCTACCGCTCACTGTCTTTTGAGGACAAGCTGGTGTATGCTGAAGACTACATCATGGATGAGGATCAGTCCAAACTAGCTGGTCTGCTTGACCTGAATAATGCCATTCTTCAGCTGGTGAAGAAGTACAAGAGCATGAAGCTGGAGAAGGAGGAGTTTGTCACTCTTAAAGCTATAGCCCTGGCTAATTCAGGTAAAATGACTTTCAGGTAAAACGAGATTTTAGTCAGAGCCGGCACCATTGTCGATTCGATATGTTATTTGTGTTTCTAACACTGGGTCAATGTTATTATACTTAAATTTTGTCCATATTAATTGATGTATTCATAAATAAATTTTGGGTTTTTATTTTTTGGGTTTTAAAATTTTAACATTTTGGGTTGATACAATTGTCTTGATATACAATTTTTTTTATATAATAAAAAAAGACCTAAAATAATTGTCTCGCAATAATTTAATAAAGATTACTAATAATATAAATGAAAAACCTTTCTCACCGTATTGCACCATATTTTATCTGTCATTTTCGTTCACTTCAACCTAAATATGGTGTCTTCTCTGATTAAAGTCTACGTTTTATTAAATTATACATTGTTCAAATTGTCTCTTGTTCCTAACAAAATCATTCACATCAATCATAGCGTTTAGCTTGAAGGACACTTGAGGCCTCTTGAATTTTCCTTCATCAGCATAATTAAAGCAATGTTTGTTTATTTGTCATTCCTATTAAAAAGAATAGCTGCTGATAATGTACAGTTCAACTCCCTGCTGTTTGCTTCTCCTTTACTGGAGTATTTGAAGACAGATGTAGTTGTAAAATTATCCAGGTACAGTTCAAGAGATATCTCAAGATCTCTGTGTTTCTTTCTCTCATGTTTTGTCTTCCTCTATTCACACACATACTTAACAACAGCAACACACCAAGTAATGTTCCCACCCCTCCCCACCCCCTTTGAAACCCTTCAAAAGCATGTCTGTGGCCCCTCTCCGAATTAGCATAAGTCTCTGCTCAGATGCCTCTTAAGTAAGGAGCCCATCACTATGCACCTGCATGTCAATAACAGGCTCTGATGTTGTCCACCATCGACAGTCACACCATGGCCCTCTGGCTCCCTTTGTGTTGACCCCATCTTTGAACTTTATCTTGGTTGCTGGCCAGTAGTTTTCCCTTTAATTACAAGAAGGAAACTGTCAATAAAATCTGTTAAATGGGACGCAATGAGCAGCTTGAATGGGAGGGCGGCTATTTGTTCAAATTCTCCAGCGCTCAAGGTATTGACAGTTTGTTTTCTGGGGCCATATGTGACGATCAATCTCCGGCTGGGCCTGGCCATGCTGAAAAATGAAAAAGCAGATTGCTCTTGCTCGCTTGCGGATGACGGCTAGCTGGTTTGGCCCTAGCCTGGAGACACCGGGGGCCGTTCTGCCCAAAGTGCACCCCTGAGAGAACGAGCGTGCGCGTGACTCTTTTGAGAAATTCTTTTTTAATTGATTGCACGATTAGCAGTTCATCTCAGCTCGTCACCGTGCCAAAAGCAGGTAAAACTGATCGATAAGTATTAGATTTATTCATACCGATGGCGTCTTTTGTTCATGTTTGCTCTTTTTTTTAATGAAGTGTATACAATGTATACAATGCATGGGCTAAATGCTAGTCTCGGCTCTGGCTTTTTCCTCTCCTTCTCGGGTGTCATTCTCTGTATTTATCGAGACTTTCTCTCTGCGGCTTCTCTCCGCACTCTTCTCTCAGGAGAGACATGCATCATGTCCGATTTCAAAGGTGAGCCATTTTGTCACTTCTTTTTTTGGTGGTGAGCAGAGTGTTTTAGACAGCTTCTAAAAAAATGATACACTCCACCATTTTATAAAGCCTGAGGTGTTGGGTATTTCTGCTCAGAGCTGATGTATTTCGCAAGTCTTTCAATAGACATGGTATTGCTTAAGCAATCAATGTCAAAGCAACATTTTTGTCCTATTTATTTGAATGGTTTAGCCTTACATTGTATAAATGTGGCATAAGAAAGGCAGAAAGAAAAGTAAACATGTAGCAGAGGCTAACTAGCTAGAGCTAGAGGCTGTGGTCTTTAGCATTCTTGTTAACACCCCTGCTGGAGACGTTGGTTCAAATCCTCGAAAACTCGGAGGTGGTGCAGGTAAGACTGGATGAGGGTTACTCAGGTGCAGTGACCCAGTATCAAAGTGTCACAGATGTCACCTAGTTAGAACTGTGTGAGTAAACTTCATGCCCCTAGACTCAATACAGTAAATGCTGCAGTCTTACTGTCCTTTTTAGTGTGCCTGCATGGTGGGGGTGTGGTTACATTTGTGCCGTGACCCGGATTGGACTGAGGTTCAGGGGAGAAAGTATAATGGATGCTAGTCAGTAAGAGTTGTGAAAGTAGTCCTCAGTTCTTTGTTCTTGGGGTTACATTGGTGCCATGACCCATATTGGACAGAGGTTTTGGGGAAGAGTTTAACAGAGTTGTTCAAGTAAGCATCATACTCCTGGCCACAAGACTGTCGTATTGTTTTTTCTTGATGCTGGTTTGAATCCTACTTTGATTCAATTCAATTCATGTTTATTAATATAGCGTTTTTTTACAATGTAGATTGTGTCAAAGCAGAGCACTACATGTCAGTCATATGAAATTTGAAAATGGCTCTTTTAAGGCACAGATAGTGTGAAAACATGCATTTTCCTGAACACCCTAAGTTTTTCCGCCACCTCCAGGAGTGATGGTGAGATTGATAGAGAGGCTTGTGTGGAAAGGTGCAGGTAAGCACTTTCCTGCCAGGGATTTCTGTCAGATCACAGGTTACTTTTTAGATGGCCAAAGCCCATGTGACTGATGGACGAGACCTCACTGTCTGAATTCTAGATGGGCTCCAGACACTGAAGGGTTAGGATATCGAACCATAGCCTGAAGCAGGCTGACGTTTGCCCCGCTGGCCAACCCAAAGGATAGGCAGCATTCTCTACTAATAGAGGAAACTCACGAGGTCTCGCTTTTATCAATACTTGACCATACAATTATTATTTAACGTGTATGTATCAGTTGATTCGAGGCAATGCATTGATTGTGACATCTTTGCCAAAAGCCAGCGTGCATTTGGACATTCTATCCGGAGGGAACGGGATCGGATTGACACGCCACAGTAGAAAACTGAGTCGATACTGTTGGTGGAGTCAGTCTATAAAAAGCAAGTCAGACAAAGCACTTTCTTTACCATTGTGCTGTGATAAAACCATCCGAGCACTGCGTACCAGCATCCAAGGCTTGGATTAGCTGAAAAAGTGCAACTATATTAGCCAACACAGCAAAGATAGTAGCTGCCTGAGACTAATTGCGTTCTCAGAGGCACGTCTGTCGCGGTGAACGGGCGTGAATGCTGTACTAACGAGAGCAAATGCAAATGCAGCCTGTTTGACATTTCTGCCAGACAATGCCAGTCAGGCTGAGGTATTGTTTCCTGACTCGAGCCTCTGTTTCTCTCGCTTAGACGAGTGCCATATCAGCTCTCCTCCAAACACTGTTTCTGTCGCCCGTGCCATTCATCAGTCCCATAGAGAGGCTTGTAAACACGTGGTGAGGACAGCCTCAGCATTTAACACTCAAGTGTGCCTTTAATCACTGGAGAATAAGCTTAGGGCTGGCAAAAAAGGATGAGTCACATTCTTTTAATCCCTTTGCTTTTGCCAAGACTTCATCCTCAGGTTTCTGTCAAACTGGAAAAAGAAAAGAAAAGAAAAGAGAAGTCCCATGCAGAGCTAGCACCTGGGAGTGTCATGGCTCTTTAAACTGAAGGGTGTCCACTTTGAACAAATTAATTGAAATAAATAATTTCATTGTTATTGTTGTTGTTAAAAATGTTAATAATAATGATGATTATTATTATTTTATTAAATAAAAAAATATTATTTAGCAAGGACGTGTAATGATACAAAACATTTATAAAACATTAAAAAAGCAATAAATTCCGGCTTACAGGAATACTGCATATAACAGTATAAAATAAATTGAAATAAAAACTTGTTTGAAATTATAATATATTTTCTTAACAATATTGTTGCTTTTACTATGTTTGATCAAATAAATGTAGCCTTGGAAAGCAGATGATACTTCTTTAACAACAGAAAAAGATTTAAAAAGAAAAAAAAAAGACAAAATATACTACAAACGATAACTGGATCTCTCCGCTTAAATATTACTAAAACTCTAGTGGTTGCATATCATTACATTTTTCCTTTAATCATTTAGGGGAAAAAACTACATTATAGTGTTTCTCTGAAGTTATATCTAACGTTACTTATAACAGTCTTGTTTTATTTTTTCCAGATTCCATGCATATAGAGGATGTGGAAGCTGTGCAGAAGCTCCAGGACGTGTTGCACGAGGCCCTACAGGACTATGAGGCAGGTCAACATGTAGAGGACCCGCGCAGGGCCGGCAAGCTGCTCATGACCCTACCACTGCTCCGGCAAACGTCCACCAAGGCAGTGCAGCACTTCTACAGCATCAAACAGGACGGCAAAGTGCCCATGCACAAACTGTTTCTGGAGCTGCTGGAGGCCAAGGTGTAAATCCGCCCCCCACCCCATACCCACAGAGAGCTGGAGGTGGATGTCTCTGACTCCGCCCCTTCACCCGGCCAGACACTGACTAACTCTCTGCCGCAGATCGTGAAACATTTGTCTATAAACTTTATCAAATAATAACTAAAAACATAACCGTAATGGTACTTCTAATTACTGACAATGATGCGTAAATATAAGAATGATGTAAAATGTGATTATTGAGAAAGAAATTCAAACTATGAAGTGGGAAAAAAGTGACAGCAGTGAAACCAGCCGTCGAAACTTGTTCCTCTCGAAAATCTGATGCTGAGGTTTTTCTTTTTGTGCTATTGAGACATTTTGTTGATCTAAAAAAAAAAAAAAAACCCTGTCAAATTCTGGAACCGAGAAAGACCAGCCCTGCCAAAGGAAGGAGGTCCACCTGGTGGACACCAGCAAGCAAAACTTTCCCCAAACTGTACCGTCCAGCTCCCATGTTGCTGAAGGAATCTAGGAAACCTTTACCATAAGAGCGCGGCATAGTGACTATGTGCAGCATCACGTTAGCGGTCCTCGGAGCAGTTTATAGCCAAACGGAGATTGTCACGTCTTTGAAGAAGCTGCTCCTCTCTCCATTATGTAGCCATGCGGATTGATCATGTGTGTGTGTGTGTGTGTCCTTTTCTTTCAAGTCTTCCAATAATTTCATTTCAACCTTTTCAGGGAATAGCCGAAGCTTTAGTCTCTCATGCAATAGAGGAATCGCAAGTGGTCAAGGGACAGACTCATTTATTTATTGACTTATTGATTTGAATTGTTTTATTCAAGTGTATTTTTACTGTACTGAAGGATGTAAATATGGTATGATCATCGAACATGATGTTTCTTCATGTAATGTTAATAATTGATCGTTATGTTTTTCTACCGACCACCGTGTTGAGCGATTTACAAAAACCATGAGAACGAAAACCTGCTATCTTCTCTAAGCAATAGATGTTTAAAAAAGTGAAGGTGTAAATGTATGCAATTTTCGTTCTTTTCTTTTGTTTTTATTAGTGCCACATTTACTTGGAAAAAAAAAAAAAGCTTTCGCTTTTCTGTCTGTGCTTGTCATAAGACGATAGATTACATACATGATATGGCCAGAAGGACCATAACCATTATCTCAAGCCAATTATATATGCATAAATATATATATATTAACTTCAGCCTCGAAATTCTATTTGAACTTTGTTAAGCAAAATAGCACTTAGGGAAGACGGAGCAAAACATTGTAGGTTTAGTTTCACGACGGTCCTGATTTTTCCAAGGAACAGCGGCAGAGATATCATACGCGTGATGTAATCTTCTTCCAGATGACATTTTTAGCAGAGAGGCTCAAGTATCAAAGCAAACGATCCACAGCCTTCATCACAAATATGTCAGTATTAGTACGGGGTATTTTCTGAATATTATTAAGCATTGTATATTGTAAATTAACAGATTATAAATCTAACCTAAGACATTTTATTGGAACAGATCAGAGAAAAAAAAAGAATGAAAAAAAAAATGTAGTTCAGCTTCTTGGTGTTTCATGTCTGCTGTGTTTTTTCTGAAACATCTGTTTTTCCCCCCTCTTTCCTCTGTCACACACAAAAAATGTAGCGTCTTCCTGTTCAGTATGCGTTGGTTTGTTCGTTTGTTTATTTATTTATTTTCTTCCTTTTCTGTTTTTGCTTTCTTTTTTTTTTTTAGACACAGGGTAGAATTAGAGACAATACTGGATGTATGAATCCTCAGGAGCAAAATGATGGGTTCTCAAATAACCTTCCGAAAAAAGACTCTTCTTAGTTACCGCTAGATCAACCGATCGACGATCAATATAATCTATGCTGATATATAAGTCAATATTTAAAAGGAGGTGCGTTATATGTACAGGAGACCATCTGTGTAACTCCTATCTTGTAGACTAACACTGTATGCCATAGGTTACGATGCTTTGAAGTACTTTTTTTTCCTTTCTTCTTTTCCCAATTTTTTCAGATTTTCCTTCTCTTTTAACAAAATGCTGTATATATATAAGGCCTTCATGCTGAACTCCATTGGTATATATCTTGACTATAAGGTTGCAAAGGGAAGAAACATTTTTGTTTGTTTTGGTGTAAGATCGTTTTTTCGAAACTATCACTTTGACTTTGTGTGCTTAATAAAAATGGCGAAAAAAACAACAACAACGAAGGAACAGATCATTTTTTTAAAGCAAACGGGGAGGGTTTTTAGTTGCTTTTTCTCAGTCTTGTTCTATGAAAACACTGTATCTATCGTTAGCTATTCAAAACTCTTTAATAGAAAGGTTCGTGTAACGTGACTAGATCTTCTCGCTCATGGCAACTCATCAGATGGTCAAACATGGGGTTTTCGGGGGGTCTTGCTCTTGAGAAGATGTTGGCACTTTCAATTTTTTTCCACACGATCAACTCCTGGCAGAGGAGGTGCTGTTATATTTCTTTTTTCGTGTTGTGCTTACTCTGAGGTGATCGTGAGAAAACGAAGCAATGTAAAACTAGATATGCTTCTCATTCAGTTCAGTTTTATAAAATTTCACGGGGAAAAAAAAGACAGCTCCTGATCTACTCTCTGTCTTTCAGATATGCATTTTTTTCCAAGTTGCTTTTAGTGCACAAAATGAAGAAGCCAATTTTATGACAAGTACCTGCAGTGTAATTTTGGATGAAACGGTACACAGACCTCAAGAACTACAATTTTACTGTCTTTTAATGCTCATTTATCCAGCTTAGAAACCGACGTGTAATTTACCAGTACCTGCAGTTCCTTTTTTTAGAGATATTTTCTTATTTAAAGCAATATTGACGGTACGACGTGCAGTTG
The DNA here is from genome assembly GCA_903798115.1 of Danio jaintianensis. Lineage (NCBI taxonomy): Eukaryota > Metazoa > Chordata > Actinopteri > Cypriniformes > Danionidae > Danio > Danio jaintianensis. The sequence goes on from CAIGQV010017386.1 coordinate 10,043,751, forward strand.
TTGTACAATGCGATTCGATTAGTGATCAGATGTTGTATCTATTGGACTGTTTTGCAAATTCTAGGATTAAGGAGGATCAAATGTACAAACAACTGCTATTTTTCAATGCTGAAGAGGTTCTAGGTGTTGTATTTATTCATGCATCGACGCGTCTGCCAAACGCATTTAGGCTTCCTGGCAGAAAACAGTGAGGGAAAAAAGATGAGATCCAGAAAAAAAAGGAAGGGGAAAGAGTGAAAGAGCATTCGAGAAGCTTCTATGATCAATATGATAACAATATATTTCAACCCAGGAGTTGCTGAAACAACCTGTAGTGAGAATCATGTCTGTAGTTTTTAGATGTGCTCCACATCGGTAAAACTATTAACTGTATATTTTTGTGATGTGCATCATTACAAGTGTGCTCCAAACAAATATGTCCATTTGTGTAAATGTATTTATTTTACATTGTATATATTGTTCAATGCAAAAAGAGAGACCTATGATTCTGTAACTACGATCAGTTCAGATGTGTAACTCCAATTATGCCTTTCAGGATAATAGTAGAGCAATATTAAACATGCTTCCAGTTTTGACTCAGGCTGTGCTTTCCTGTGTGAGAAACTGTTTTCAGTCTTAATGCTTTGTGGGTCTGACTTTTTAATATTATTTTTTTTTTTTTACATGAGTACATTAATATTTGCCTTTCATTCTATATATATCTATATCTATATATATAAGGATCTGTTAAAGAAATGATCACATAAAGATTTAATGTTAAAAAAAATTATATTCACAGAATCCCAAATAAGTAATATCTTCTTTTTATTTTAAATTAAATTTCAAAGATAATATATACTTTTTTTTGCAAACATTTTTGTAAAATATCTTTAAATCTAATAAAATAACACAACAAATCACAAATATCACTTGTTTCATGCATTAAGTAATGGATGATGAAAATTCAGCTTTGCCATCATAAATTACATTACATTATTATTTATAAAAGAATTATTATTACATTATATTTTTTAATATTTAAAAAAGAAATAAAAATGTATCATGTTGTTTTAATGCATTTTAGTCTATTACAAGCAGGATTAAAGTATAATTACAAATTATTTAACAAATATTACTGATTTGAAATGTATTTAAGGTATAATATAGGGCTACCTACTGTAACAGTAGGCTACAAATCAAACATTGAGATTTAACTGCCATTTTGGTTCTTCACAGACACAGAGGTCAAGTGAGAGTTTCAAGCTGACACTGACTGTAAACCAGAAACTATATTTAGGTCCAAGCGGGTAGCCTCAAGGACAAACACTGAAATGCTGTTGTGCTTCCTAACACACGCGTATATGCAACAGAAATGTAGAAAATGTCTGATAAACACAATATATGCTCGTCTACTTGACTTCTTTTTCCTCCTCTCGTGAGCAGCCTGTTATTTTCCCCCTTTGCTGGCGTCTTCACGCAGCCACTCTTCATCCAGTCGCGGTCACAATATTATTGCGTCGGAAAGGGGAAGAAAAATGGTGGACGAGCAGAAAGTTCTTGACATCTTGATGCAGCGGTTGAGGCTTGTCCACTCAGAGGGTAATCAGCCGCTGTGTCCTGAAGCTTTACAGCGGACACAGTGATGTAAGACAACCGTCCCAACATCAGCAGAGCCTCGCGGTCTGCGCACACTCACATAACAGCGACACCAGCTTTTACAGTGCTCAAACAGCCAACGTCATGTTATTTATAACAATAAGGCTATTCGGTGCTGCTTATGGAGGTTGTGGGGGTCCGGGTTTTTATCTATTTATTTATTTATTTATTTGCCGCACGACGGAAGCATTTTAACGTTACTTGTCACTTGGGCTAGTAATTCAACTAAAAAATATATATATATTAGTCTTGAATTAAAACGCATCATGACTTGTGTGAAAGGTCACATGACCCGCATGACAGTTTACATCCTGCTTGCATCAGAAGATTCATTTATTCATTCATTCATTCATTCATTTTCCTTCGGCTTAGTCCCGTATTTATCAGGGGTCGCCACAACGGAATGAACCGCCTGCATCATAAGATGTGTTCTTCAAAAAGAGGTATTTGTTATTTATTATATTTTGAGAATTACGCTCATGCATGTATGTTGTTGTTAGTAAGAAGTGAACATTTTAAACGGTCATGAACAGAAGCCGAGCAAAGTGTTTCAATTGTAAACTGGTCTAATTTAAGAATTTGTATGAATTCTGACAATGCTGTGTCCCACTGGTTGCTATTACGGCAGAGTATAAAATCTTATAGTTTATAACATAACTTCAACTAACAACATAACTTCCAAAAGGGGTCTAAGGAGTAAAATGCGTGTACTGAAGCAGCAAGGAACAAAATTGGGTTTAAACTAGATCTACTTCATAAGATTTTCCTAAGAAATAGTCAACAATAAATTTGTTTTCCTCCATTATTCCTATTTTATTTCCGACAACAAAGCACTTGAACGTGGCAAGCTTATAAACAACCTCATAAGTGGGAAGCAGGAAAATTAGAAGACAGTGTTATTTAACCTGTACAAAAACTGGAATTTGTTTCTTATTATTTTAATGTGTTATCATTAAACTGCTTGTAGCACATATGGTTTTAGGATCTACACAAATGTTTCGCACGTTTACTTCTGGGTAGCAAAAAAAAACAACCAAAAAAAAAAAAAACTGGATGGATGGAGGCTAGAATAAAAGAATAAAATAGCACTATATAGCAGGATAGCTGTGTGTGTAAAATCATCTGCCGCTAATATGTATCATATAATGTAGGGAGACATTTAATGTTCTGTAGCAAAAGCGTTTAAGGCTTTAAAACAGAGAGCAGTGACCTGCAGGCAAATATTTTTCAAGAAGATGACATCATAAGATATTACTTAAAGAAGGCCCCGTTGGCGGTGAGATTTCCCCCCCCACTTTTTTTTCTTTCTTTTTTTTATTATTTGCGCTGCGGCACATACATTTTACTCATCGACTTCGGAGTTCATTTATTTTATTTTATCTTTACGCCATTGATTCATTATTATGATACAATAAAAGCTACTTGAGCATTTCAGCTGCCAAGTACCGTTATCATTAACCTTGCGAGACGCTAAAAGTGCTCCATGGCATTTGTAATGGCTCTTTTAACTCTTTCCACTCTCTCATGTTAACACGGCTGCAACGTGGAGCTGCTGTAATTGGGTTTTCACTGAGCTTGGACCCTCATCAGAGAAGGCCCTGGTATAAGCTAAGCTCAGGTATAGGCACGAGGATATGCCCGACTATTTGTATTTCTCCATTATGTCAATTTATGGATCATCCCGTCGGTGCAATTTGGAACCGGAGCGGGAAAGTGTCTTATAGTCCAATTGGGAATTTTGATGTTCGCCATAAAGCTTTAGTTCAAAGTTAAGCTCATTTTAGATTAATTGATCTATTCTAGACATATTAGTTAAACTGCTGATCTTGATAAGTCTGTTTGAAATGACCTCTGTCCTGCTCACATCCGTTTAATGGTTTCTGGTGACTGTATTAACTGACATTGGAGGGGGGGAAAGGCATGGCCAAGTTATACAGTCAGGAATGACATGCAGATTTTTATTTTATTATTACTTTTTTATTTTATGATTGATATTTTTAGGTGGTAGCAGTGGCTCACTTGCCATCGAAAATGAAGACCAAAAAAAAAAAAAAAAAAAAAAATTAAGGAAAACTTTTCCATGCAATTAGTTGACCAACCAAGTTAAATGAACTACAACAAGTTTATGTAAAGGGTATTTCACTCCAAGTTCTGTCATTGTTTACTTATCCTTGAGACTTCCAAACCGATAAGAAATTAGTTTGTCTTCACATATAAACATTGATCAGCAAGCATAAACACATAAATGTGTGCTGTTGCACAAAACGAGTTAAACAAGCTTTGGGTTGCAGAGTAAATTTCAGGTTAACAAAACCAAATAAAATATTTTAACTCAAACAATGCTTTTCAAAGGCTTTAATTTAGAGCTAAAAAGATGAATGGAAACTGTAAGTGGCTTTATTGCATCAGATATATCATGATATTTCTCACAGCTAATTGCTCCAGTTTGGATTTACAATCTCTAACCAATAGTAAAAGTTAGCGAAGAAGCCCAATCAAAACCAACCCACCTTCTTGAGCCTGAAAACTCAGTGTGCTCAAACTAAACGTGAACTTACCTGGGAAAAATCCCAAACTGGCTTTGTGCAGCAGGCCTCAGAAACTCAAACATACCGGTTAAAGGCACAAAAACAAACCCATTGGTTCTTGCGTTAGCACAAATGTGTCATGTAACATGTACCTCATTTTGCAATTCTAAAATGCTCTACAATTGTGTTGCTTTAGTTCTTTTTACCATTACTTTGTTTAATGCATTTATTAATTGATTGAAGGTGAAAATGGTCAAGATGACTATTATATGGTTCTTGATCTATCCAGGCACATTTTGCTTGTCTACAGATTTTGAAGATGCGAGTGCAGCTTACATCAGCATAGGAATCCTTGTAAATCTCCAGCATCACAAGTCTATTTCTTCTTTTAAAGACCGGGAAACCCCAAGCTGAAGTTCAGATGTTGGGCAGTGCCAGGCCGGATTGATTTTGCCCGATTTAGTGTGTAGAATCAGCAACAGCCTTAGGTGAAAGAGAGAGCTCTGATTGGCTGTTCAGTGTTCAGCTACGAATCAGTGCGAAAGAACAAAAGCTGTAGTGACAAAACTAAGCAAACCAGAGGGAACACAAAGAAGCCAGCTGTCATTTTGTTGTATTAATTAAATATTTCCAAACTATATGGATTATCAGATAAATTTGTACGAGTGATTTCCTCTGTGGTGAATGAAAATTACTGAGAAAAGTGTACATAATTGCTGCTTTGTTTACGGTTTGTGTGTGTGCAGCACTAGCTCCGGTTTCCCTTCATGGAATGACCATACAGACTACTGGCAGGTATGGAGAGGTGTATCCTCTAATGCAGGCGCAGAACTACATTCTCATTTCAGTCAGCTGTCATCTGCTTGGTGTGTTCATGTGCAGTTTTTAGTCTATACACGACAGCACATGTCACCTGACCAGACGCAACAACACATTCAGTTTACGTTGCTGCTAGTTCTTTTACGATGCCTTGGTATGTCCCATGCTTTAGGTTAACTTGGATCAAATGTTAAAACTTTGCTAAAAGGCTCAAGGATCCTGTGGCTTTAGTTCTCTTTATCATTTAATTGATTTATTTAATTGTTTATTCATTAGAATAAGGATGATAATGGTCAAAATGACTGTTATATGGCTTTCAGTCTGTCCAGACATATTTGTGCTGGTCTTCAACTGCAGATTTTGAAGATGCGAGCGCAGCAAAACACCAACCTTCCTGGTCATTTCATGCGCCAAGCTGTTGTGTCTCCTGAGCTGCCCTGTGTGTTTTTTTGGTGTCCCCGACGTGCCATGGGATCAGAGTGGGACTGGTGGCACGGGTGTGCTTGGCGTCATCTGTGAAGTGCTAATGTGTGCAGTTGGGCCCTGATGGCTTTTTGTCAGTGAGTCCACCCAATTTATTTCTCAGTGTGAGAGAAGGGTCTCTCTCCTGGGTTTCGGTCTGCTGATGGCCTGGGCCACACTGTGGTAATGGCCTTTCACAGGTCTCCTGCTCCCTCGACACCGGTTATGTCTCTGTGAGGGACATCACAGGGGCCTGATATGTGTGTGTAGAAAGAGAGAAGGAAGGGTGTAGATCCGATTCCTGACAACGTGCAAAGAAGGCAACTTTGGGCTTGTCTCTCTTGAGACCCTGTTTGCCCCTCGATACAAAAAGCTACCCTGTGGTTTCTAAAGTCCTGGGTCTTTACAGAGAGTTCATAAGGTGGTAAACCATTTAAGTTTATTTTATTTCATCCTTTTTTTATAAAATTATCCTAATTTTATTCTTTAATTGTTTCATTAATTGTCTGTAAATAATTTATTTGTCTGTATTATTCTGATTGTATTATAATTGGATAAAATCCAAACATCTGTCAGGTACAGGAATATTTTATATCATATTTATTGATTGATTGTATAAATTTGCATCAGTTTCTTGTGTGTGTGTGTGTACCCTATTATAGATACGTATTAAATAGGGTGATGTTCTGATGGGGTAAAAATAATCTTATACATTATATTATATTATATTATATTATATTATATTATATTATATTATATTAGGGCGACACGGTGGCGCAGTGGGTAGTGCTGTCGCCTCACAGCAAGAAGGTCGCTGGTTCGAGCCTCGGCTGGGTCAGTTGGCATTTCTGTGTGGAGTTTGCATGTTCTCCCCGTGTTCGCGTGGGTTTCCTCCGGGTGCTCCGGTTTCCCCCACAAGTCCAAAAACATGCGGTATAGGTGAATTGGGTATGCTAAATTATCTGTAGTGTATGTATGTGTGTGAATGAGTGTGTATGGGTGTTTCCCAATGATGGGTTGCGGCTGGAAGGGCATCCACTGCGTAAAACATATGCTGGATAAGTTGGCGGTTCATTCCGCTGTGGCGACCCCAGATTAATAAAGGGACTAAGCCAAAAAGAAAAATGAATTAATGAATAT
>CAIGQV010017386.1:10055334-10064645 GCA_903798115.1 Danio jaintianensis
TCCAAATGCGCATCGCCTGCATTTTTTGCTTCAACTGTACTTCCTGTTGCAGCTTGTATATACAGTTATGGTATGCATGTGTCCTTCCGAGTTATTTAGATTTACAGTAGATGTATACAAAGGTATTTTACAAATATGTACTCTTAAACAATAAAAAAGCAAAGTAGAAAGAAGATCATATGTATTTTAAAAAGTCTATATCCCTATAGTTTTTCGTGAAGTCATTACAGAAATTTTCTACAGTCTCTATAATAATTTCAAACCACATTATAGTGATCCAATGAGAAATCAAATGCAAATTTCAATTTTTAATATATATATATTTACTTTCTCTGCATTCTCAGTTTAAGTATGTGGCAAATATAGATTTTCAAAAAACAAACAAACAAAAAAGGTGGGTAGTACGCTCTAAAAAATGCTGGGTTGACTTTTTAACCCAAATGCTGGGTTGAGACTGCTGGGTAACAAAGTTGGGTTGAAAATCGGTCTTGATCTGTAACCCAGCAGTGCTGGGTTGGGAACGCGGACGTGAAAGAGAGCACGCACGTCACGTCACGTCAACATCCAGGGACATCAGCGTGAGAAACCGCCATTTTTTTTTCGCCGTCTTTAGAGGGAAGCGAGTGAAATTCTGTCTGAAACGTAAGCTATTCAGTGTGTATTTAACAATTTTCATAAGCAATAACACATTTAGTTTACTGTATAATATATATACGCCATTTATTTAACCTAACGACTAAGCGACGGCCGTGCTCCGCCTCACGGCCGACCTCTTGCTCAGTGGACGGGAAAGCGCGCGTGCCATCGGAATGAGTCAACGGAAGGAGCTTGGAAAGGATAAGGTAATTTTTTTAAACATTACTTTTGTATATGTTAAGTCTACTGTGTTAGATACGGTTTTGATACAGCGGAGTTTACTTAACTAATTTGATGCCATTTGGTCAGCACATACACAAAAACTTCCCGCTCTGCTTGTAAGCTAAGTTACATTTCGTTTAACTTAGTTGTACATTCGACAGCAAACGATGTTAATTTACTGTGAACATGTAATTCCTTCAATCCGACAAGTGTTTTGATGCAGGCGGGAATGTCTGAGCTCAGCTCAGGCTAAAGAATGCTTGAAACTAACGTTAAGCATGTTTGATGACCGTTTTATAAGCACTACACCAAGGATAATAATAATTAGGAGCTTTTTATTGTAATAAAATGCCTTTTGAATGACAGATTTTTCTATGTAGGTAATGGCAGCAAGTACTGTGATTTGTGATCTTTCTGAGGTGTAAACTGTAAAACAGTAAGTAGTATTTTTACTCTTGTACTTATTAAATTTGTTCATTGATATATATATATTTTTTCAGGTCATTTTTGTAAGAATACTTTGATGCATAAGAGTGTTACATTCAGCTTCTCTAACGTTGTTGTTGTTGTTGATTTATTTATTTTTTGGTCAGAACATACTTAATAAATTTCCTGCTCTGCTTGTACATTTTGTTTAGCTGTACATTGAATAGCAAATGTTTTTAATTTACTATGAGCATTTTACATTCTAGACGTAATTTGACCTATCTTTAATTAATCCTGTACTTATGGTTAGTTTGATGCAGACGGGAATGTCTAAGCTAAGGCTAAATCCAACCTAATCATCCTCGACCGCCAAAAAGAAAAAAGTTTGACCACCATTTTATGTGACACACCCAGGATAATAATGATCATTTAGGAGTTTTTTGTGATTAAGTGACTTTTGGCTAACATTATCTTTTTTACTTAATTTTGCTAAAATGCTTTTATCTGTTATTCTGTTTCAGATGGATGAAAATGTGAAAACCAAACTAAAAGGATGGAATCTTGAAGAGTTAATGCCCACATTTGAAGGTATGTAGTAATATTTTACTTGGCTCATTGTAATCATTATGGCTGCCCTTGTCTAAAGACTGAGACCGCAGAAAGCACATCCTTTTACTTTCATTATTTACAAAAGTGCAGTGTTTTGTTGTTATTGTGAGTGCACACAGAGAAATGTAATGTAGTGTAAAGTTGCTACTATATTTCAGATGATAAGCCATAGCATATTACTACTGCATAGATCAGCTGTTAACAATCTGCGTGACTTCGCCAATGTGGATTTTTTTTTTCTACAGCTAATAAAATTTTGGTTGACTAATGGTTAGTAAATTATTAGGGGGCAGCCCTAGTAATCATTAGCCACTTCAACACTTTAAACTAAGAGATTAAAAATAATTGCCTATTTGCCTTTGACTGGTTAATTTTTAAAATCTGCTGTTCATGCAACCAGTGGCTTTCTCTTGTTTTATTTTTAGCACAGGAGCGAACTCTCGTCTTTAGGTCAATTTGATTACAATTCAGAGGGTAACGATTCAATTCGAAGTTTTTTGATGCATTTACTGCATAATGCTTTTCCTACAGCTATTTTATTAATAATGAAAATGTTGTTTTTATGTTTGTTATTAGGGTGGCGCTGTGGGTAGTGCTGTCGCCTCACAGCAAGAAGGTCGCCGTTTCGAGCCTCGGCTGGGTCAGTTGGCATTTGTGTGGAGTTTGCATGTTCTCCCTATGTTGGCGTGGGTTTCCTCCGGGTGCTCCGGTTTCTCCCACAGTCCAAAGACATGCAGTGTAGATGAATTGGGTAAGCTAAATTTTCCGCAGTGTGTGTGTGCGTGTGTGTGTGTGTGTGTGTGTGTCTGTGTAAATGAGGGTGTATGGGTGTTTCCTGATGGGTTGCAGCTGGAAGGGCATCTGCTGCATAAAACATGCTGGATAAGTTGGCGGTTCATTCCGCTGTGGTGACCGTTGATTAATAAAGGGACTAAGCTGAAAGGAAAATTAATGAACGAATGAATGTTTGTTATAATAAATACTTTAATTTTGCGTCTGTTTAACAGAAACATTAAAAAAAATAATCTAAATATAATTTATTTATTGACAAATAAATTTCAGTAAGTAGGGAGTGATTTGGTCACAGCTATGGTTTATATTTTGCAAATTTTTAGTGGTAAGATGCCTCTCACAGCAGCACACACATAGAAGGAAATGCTTTTTTTCTTAGTTGTCACCTGACAAAGCATCATTCAAACTAAAATGCAAATATGGCTTTGTGCACTTAAAGAATCATAAGACACTGTTGTAATTATGAAGTCTGTTGCACTGCATTTTTTTTTAAAGACGAAGTGATCAAATGTTTTCAGTCTTTAAATCCTTGGCTCAAAGTCAAGTCACTGTCATTTCTATAGCATTTTATATGATACAGATTGTCAAAGCAGCTTTATATTGATAGTGAATGCAACAAACTCTATATGGCCTGTAAGTTTAACATGAATTGAGAAAGCACTGGGTACCAGTTATGCATTTTCATAAAAGGAGTAGTCAACTTCCAACAAAAAGATTCACACATAATGTACTCACCCCCTTGTCACCCAAGATGTTCATGTCTTTCTTTCTTTCTTTCTTTCTTTCTTTCTTTCTTTCTTTCTTTCTTTCTTTCTTCAGTCGTAAAGAAATAGTTTGTTTTGGGTTTTTTTTTTTTTAGGAAAACATTTCAGCATTTTTCTCCATCTCCATGGACTGAGATGGTGCCTCAATTTTGAACTTCCAAAAAACAATTTGAATGCGGCTTCAAATGATCCCAAATGTGGTTGCAAACGATCCCAGCTGAGGAAGAAGGGTCTTATCTATTTTCATTAAGAAAATACAATTGAAATACTTAATAATTTCAAATGCTCATCTTGCCTTACTCTCCCTGAACTGTGTAAAATACAGTCAGAGTGTTCAACATACCCTAACTGTCTTGAGCTAAAATACACACAGGTCAGACGAGGCAGAGCAAGACAAGATGAGCGTTTGACATTAAAGTATTTAAATTGTATTTTTTTATGAAAAAAAAAAGATTAGGAATTTAAACTGCATTTTGGAAGTTCAAACTCACACGCAGCATATCAGTCCATTATATGAATAAGAAAAATGCTGCAATGTTTTCCTCAGAAAACATAATTTTTAAAGGACATGAACATTTGGGGGGGGTGTACATAATCTGTAAGTTGTTATTCTGGAAGTGGATTTCTCCTTTAAATATGCTGACATTATAAAAAAAAAAAAAAGCCAACCCTGTTGCTGCATTGAGTCATTGCACCTGGGCCAAAATGTTGCAGCATAGTGCCATGGTCAGTGGTTAACTAATGCCAACACTGGCTGATAGCTTGGTGTGTTATGGTCTTAATAGCTCCTAAAGGTATTTTAGGTGTTCTAAAGGTAACTCTAAAGATATTTAACTTTTACACTTTTGAGTTCTTGATGAATCTTAATGAATTTTTTTTATTTTTTCAGATTGGGATCAATATGGCTGAGTACCTTCGTTCAAAAGAGTCCATTGAATTTCCTTATGTTCTCGTGCTTGGAGACCACCTCTGCTTTCAAGCCTTTGCTATAATAAATGGCACAGCACTTGTGCAAAGTACATTACTTGCTGCAGTGGACGTTTGCTTTAAAGCATTCTACATCTTTGGTGTGAACTACCACAAGCAGTGTTCCCTGGTGTGGCAATTTCTACAGACTGTGGTGTATGGACTTCCTGGCGAGGAGACACTGGCAGTAAGACTTCTGCAAGCATTAATTTTTGCTGACAAACAGTAATTATTAATACTGTGACCTCACCGCTATCTTGGATTCTGTGTACTTCAACTTGTACACCTTTACTTCTAAATACAGTTGAAGTCAGAATTATTAGACCCCCTGTTTATTTTTTCCCCCAATTTCTGTTTAATGGAAAAAAGATTTTTTCAACACATTTCTAAACATAATAGTTTTAATAACTAATTTCTAATAACTGATTTCTTTTCTCTTTGCCATAATGACAGCACAAAATATTTGACTAGATATTCTTCAAGATACTAGTATTCAGCTTAAAGTGACATTTAAAGGCTTAACTAGGTTAATTAGATTAACTAGGCAGTATGGGGTAATTAGGCATGCTATTGTATAATGGTGGTTTGTTCTGTAGACTATTGAAAAAAATTTGCTTAAAGGGGCTAATAATTTTGACCTTAAAATGGTTTTTAAAAAATTAAATAAATAATAAAACAAATTTGTATTTTCTTAGTTTTTTTGTTTAGTTTTTTTTGTTTTTTAGTCAGTTTGATGCCTTTTCATTATTACTTCTACATATTTTTTTTCTACATTGCAGTTGATGATTTATATATGTGAGGATATGTTGATGTTTGTGCACAAATTTGTATTTTGAAGTTAATCTTTCTGACTTCAGTCATTTAGATGCTTTTTCATTATTACTTCTACATACTTTTATTTGTCCTCTACTCTGCAATTACATTGCAATTGATTCTTACTGATGATTCCTGATTTATGCATGATGTAAATGTTATGAAAAGTTTGAAAAGAATATTTTAAATATGCATTTTTTTAAGTTCATTTGTCTGACTTCAGTCTGATGCGTTGTTACTGACTTTAGTCACAGTGTTTCTTTGATACAGTTTGATAAATTTTCATAGAAATTGTCTTAACCCTTTAACTACCCCACCAAGAAAAAAATAATTGGATTGCATTCCTTAACTCCTAATGTCACTAGTTAACACAATGCATTTTTTAACACATCCCATAGTTTCTAAAATATCAACCTCTACCAAATGGTTGATATGTTGGTTTATGGTAAAAGTATACCGGAATTAATACATATACTGTGAACAATCTGGAAATATGAAGCGTAAGACCAATTTATTTAAAAAATATTCAAAATAAAAAAAATTTGAACACTAAATCATCTTTATTTTTTGAAGTATGCCATAAAATATTTCAGATTCTCATTTAACATGATTTTGGTTTTATTGTAAAAAAAACAACAACAAGAAAGCAAGTGTAGTAGTGCAACAGGATTATGTTTGTTTGATTTTCTTGTAAACCAACAATGCTGTGTGTGTGTGTAAACCATTATTTAAAACAGTCAAAACATGGTCAACCATTTGGTAGTGCAGGCAGTCAAAGGGTTAATGCTGAGGTGGAGATGGGGAAAAATGTCTTTTCATATTTTTAAGTTTTGTCATAAATAAAATTCCATTACTGAAGTATGTATTGCTGTAGGATTGTTTTTATTTTAGTACCATATTTTTATTATATTTTAGTTTTAAGATAAAAAATTTGACCCATTTTGGGTTACATTCAACCCAGCAGTGTAGTCATTTTTAACTAATAGTTGGGTTAAAAATCACAACCCAGCATGCTGGGTTAAACGTGCAACCCAACTTGTTGGGTCAAAGTAACCCAGCGTTGGGTTCGTCCCTTTTGAACCCAGCGCTGGGTTACCAAAACAACCCAAATTGGGTTGTTTTTAACCCCGCAGTTTTTAGAGTGTGGACAAGCTATCTTTGTAAACACGCACACACAAAAACATTAAAAACAAAAATTCAATTACTTTAACAATATTTGAAAAACATACTCCATGATTTTTGTCATGGGATACAGTTTTTCCAACGTTTATATATAAATAACAGTTTGAATGTTCTTGTTTTATCTGTGGTAAATTATCCATCTTCTATTTCGGCTGTTAAAGTCATGCAAAGTGATATTCAAACTCAAAATGAATAAAGAAACCTTGCTGAAAATTCTACCCATTCCAAAAGAAGAATCCCTGAATATATATAAAAAACATATATAAATAAACAATAAAAAAACTGACTAACATAGCAAATATAACTTTAATTTTGTATTGCAGCTTGACATTGCATCTGGTTAAGACATGGTATTAAGATTAATGATAAACTACAAAAACTTTGAACATGAATGCATTTTTGAACCGGACCTCAGGTTTAATGCCTTGTGGTGAGTCAACGAACACTCTTGATTAAATGAGATCACCTCATACCACACTGAAGTGGGTAAATGCCTCCCATGTCCATTCTTGCTGTTTTTCTGAGCATCAGGATCAACCCCACACAAACACGCTGATTTAAATCAACAAAACATTCACCTCCCTTTCAGGCTGCCATGGAAACTACTGATAAAAGACTGGGCCAGCCCAAATACCTTAACCTCTTGAGGTCTCTCCTAATATGGAGTCGGAGGAGAAAGCCTACTGAAGACAAAGGCCTACATCTCTAGGAGAAGAAACTTTTTCTTTAAGAGTAAGGATCTAATATTGACCTATCTGGTGAGCGGGGAACTGTCCACAAGACATTGGTTCTTCACACTGTAACATCAGATGAAGACTGCTCTGGAAAAACACTAAAGAGAAAATGTCAGACAGCACATCGCAAGAGAAGCTCTGCGGAGAATGATTCTCTAGGGTTTGTATCATATGAACATGCAGCTCAGATCTTTGATCCAAGACAGAAACTCACTTGGCCAGTAAAAGTACACAAGAAACAGTAACAAAACTGAGCAGCTGAGCTGCTTTCTCAGGCTTCTTTTAGACTGGCTATAGCAGTCAGTGACACAGAGATGATGTCATAGAACTAGTTGTGACAAAAGCAGACTATACGGTCTCCTCGTGTTGGCTCCATTAGGTTGTGGTTAAACACACAAACCCCAACTACAACTTACTGCAAACTAGCCTGTGTGTTCTGCACCTGTATGTTAGGAAATAACGGTCTACATCATCAATAGTGTATTCTTCATCATTCAAAATAGTAAACGAAAAGCTAGGGCTGCAGATATACAAGCAAGCAAAGCAGCACTTGCATATTAATTTGAATATCTATAATGTAGATCACTTTCTTCACTCAATATGGATCATTTAATAAAATTATTTACATATTGAAATGCTCTGTTAAGATGACATCAAATCAGACTTCTTTCTATGCTTTTTTGCCCGCTTTCATTAATTTTGTTTTTATACCTGTGCACCGACTAGTTTGTTGAACTGTACATCCAATCAGAGCGATCATAAGAGTGTCGAGCTGACCAACAGCCCTGACACAGATTCAACAACATGCTGGACGAAACAAACCATCATTGATGCAACGATGGCTAAACCAGAAGTGTGGAAAACACAGCAAAAATAGCCCAACAGACTGACTGTCAACTTGATGTCACAGACATTTTAGGCAGCAGGACTTCGGGGAGAAAAAATGTATAGCACCATGCTATAATGTTGCTATACTATACAGTGTCAATACTTTACCAAAGCTTTAGATTTCAGTGGTTGTGCAAGCATTGACGGCATAAAACTTTTATGGCACCCAGGCCACATGCAAACGGGACCAGTCCAATATGCAGGTCTGATATAGCGTGTCAACGAATGGGGTTGTTCACATATAATATTTTGGGCAGAACTGTGTTCGGCCCTCTAAAATCACCCCAGTGTCTAATCTAGCCCGTAAAGAAATATAATTGCCCACCCCTGTTATAGACCATTTCTGCAATTTTTCTTTAACAAGATCATATTTTAATCTGAAATAAGAAGCCATCATAGAAGTCAAATTTCCTGTATGCCTTAACTTAATGAAATGTAGTAATCTAAACTAAAAGCATTAACGAGTTCATATTTTACCCCCTTTACAAGATGTAAAATAAGTCTTTGGTGTCTCCTTAATGTGTCTGTAAAGTTTCCGCCCAAAATACCCATCAGCTCATTTATTATACCCTACTGAAAATGTCCATTTTTGGGTCAGAGAAAATTGTAGCCTGTGCCAGACAGACACAAACAAAGCAGAGATCCAGTTTCTGAGCCAACAATACCAGTGAGAACCAGGATGTTTCCCTCAATAGATATATGATGTATTTGTTGTAGATTTTATTCAAGGCTTTCCGCAATGATGAGTCAAACACAAATGTCGTTACAAAGTCTGCAGTACACACACGCACGCACGTTTCACTTTGTTTTTGCACGTCTACTCATGTCAAATGTGATAGGATATAAGTTAATGTACACTGCGGTATGGATATCCATTATGATACTGTACAAAATAAACCCGAGTTAACATCCACAAACCGGGACTCCTGTTTTGTGATTGAAGCGCCTTCGTTTATAGTTGTACTGACACTATACAGCTGTTATGACTTACATAGTGATTTTACTGTCTTTTCTTTATTACAAACATGCACTGTTTTAAACTTGTATAACTCCTTCTTGAGATGCAGCTGATCATGGAGAGTTGGAACAGATCTTTTAATCCCAGTTTCTTTGCAAATCCTGTTTTGTGGACAAATTCTATGAGTTATTATGGAGACGTTAATATGCACATCTCATTCCATTCGGTGGGTGGGGGAAACCACACTGCTACATCACATTGAAGTAGGCCTCAAAATGTCCTATTTAAACATAAGGGGAAAAAAAAAAAAAAAAAAAAAAA
>CAIGQV010017386.1:10084645-10100697 GCA_903798115.1 Danio jaintianensis
CACACACACACACACACACACACACACACACCAGGCCTGGTCGCTCCTGCTTCATTCCTGACAGAAAAAAATTCAGCTGCTTTGTTTTCAAAGAATGATCCGCATCCAGTGCAGCAGTGCAAATATGAAGAGCACAAAATACTGTGGCATAGCAGGGTCATGTTTCATTCTCAGCTTTCTGAGGCCTTTCGCAAAGACAAAGTAGCAGTCAGCTCCATCAGGACGGGCTCTCTGGCATTGTTCAGCTTTGGGAATGGCTGCCTGTATCTCTGTGTCAGAAATGAAAGGAGAAAGAGCAGAGGATAAACTTGGCCATCATCAGGAAACAGAGTGCTCTGTCTGTGGAGAGTATTACCTTACAATAGTAGTGATTATTATGGCTTTAAATTGCAATCGTTCAGATTATGAATAGCAGGTTGACTTCTGGGACAGAAAACATTATTATGATAATGAGATCCTTCCCACAAATTCAGAGGTAATATGTTCCCTGCGTGTGACAGCCTTGACTTGGACTATATAAGGTATATTCTCTGTGCCCATTAGGAATTTAAACTGCAGGCCAGCCACTGTATTCCAGGGACAAAATTAGCCTATTTTCAGCCTTAACTCTTGATGGTGATCTACTTGCAAAGGACTATAACTGACGCTGTCCAACTACCTGTTTTCAGACCAGCTTTTTTTTTGCCAGGTTCAGAACTGACCTTTTATGTCACATACATTACAAAAGTAAACTTATTATAGTTTTTTTTGTACAAGATAAAAGGCTAATGGTCGACTTGGTGGCTCAGTGGTTAGTACTATCACCTCACAGCAAGAAGGTCGCTGGTTCAAGTCCCGGCTGGGTCAGTTGGCGTTTCTGTGTGGAGTTTGCATGTTCTCCCTGTGTTCACGTGGGTTTTCTCTGGGTGCTCCGGTTTCCCCCACAATCCAAAGACATGCGGTATAGGTGAGTTGAATAAACTAAATTGGGCATAGTGTATGAGTGTGTATGGGTGTTTCTCAGTGCTGGGTTGCAGCTGGAAGGGCATCCGCTGTGTAAAACATATGCTGGATAAGTTGGCGGTTCATTCCGCTGTGGTGACCCCTGATGGATAAAGGGACTAAGCTGAAGGAAAGTGAACGAATGAATGAATAAATGGATAATATAAAACAGAGCATAAATAACCCTGACTCTTTATTTGTATCAGAATTTTGCTAGGTAAAAATGGCTGCATGAGAATGTCTGAAAAGCTTTTGCTGGGCTAAAATGCTATAAAAAATGTTTTTTTTTTTTTACTCTTTCCCCCTGAAAGCCGTTGTCATACCCATGTAAATAAAACATTAGTTCTGCTAATAAGTCATTTTGTGTTTTTTTGTCTTTGCCTTGTTATCTATTCCCTTTTCTTTGATTGTATCTACATAATTATTACATATAAACTGTATTATAGAACAGTCAGTTTGGATTTTTATGCCATAATCGTTGTGGCACTCTACTTTCACATTCCCTCAGGGTCAGTTTGGGCTTATTTGTTGTCTTTAGCTCTGTTACTTTTTGCCAGTATGGTTTTGTCAAAAGCAGGCAGTCAAACAATTAAGCGCTCTGACAGGTAGCTGTCTACTTGTCGTCTGTCGAGGAAGCCTCTATAGTCAAAAGAAACTCCAAGATAAAGAAAGCGGAGGAAAAAAGAAACACTCAAACGGAATACAACATTACAGCATTCAGAAAGGCTTCAGGGGAAAAGAAAAGAGGAGTTGATCTGTAGGTGCTTGTCCGTAGTCATTACTTGAAGAGAAGAGTGAGAGCAACAGAGGAGGAAAAGCTAGAGAAGAGTGATATGCCTTTTATGCTGCCCGTCCGGATGGCGATAGGGAGCGACATTGGGCTCCTGTCAGTTGTTTGTTGCACTGCTTATTGTGGGTAATTTGTCTTTCTGAAGATGTGGGCCGTAATTGAGATCAAGCAAGTATCGAGTGGCATAAGACTCGGCAGGGAGGAAAAGTACAACAGTGTTCTTTTTGTCTCTCTTTGCACGTCAGTTCAAAACCGTGAACGTATCACAGAGTCGCTGACGAGCCTCGGCAGGTCTCGACACATGAAAAGAGGCATCGAAGAGGGAAAGTTGAAAATGTAAATGCCAAGGAGGAACTGTGATTACAGCAGCTCCTCAACGTAAATCTGAATTATCATATCAATGCGTGTCAGGTGCCTGTCATGACAAAACTCGCTCTTATGAATGTTTAAAATTGCCTTGTTCTCGCATATAAAGGTTTGGACTCTTCTTCACTAGTGAAGTGGATGTTATCACATGTACATCTTGTCCATTTCGTGGGATCCATGTCACAGAGGTGGTTTTGTCTGCTCTGCCTTTTAGGTCTCGTGTTTGGTTACAATTTCAAAAGCTCCTCTGATGTTAAGTGGAGACGGGACCTTGCTTGGTTCAAACCGAACTTGAGTCATTCTTCCTGGAAACTCATTCAGCACTTTACTTTTTGATTTTGGTTCTGAAATAAACCCATGATTAGTTTCCTTTTTTCATTGATTTATTTTCTTAAGCAATATTTATTTTCTAAAGTGAAATTTCGATGCATTGAGTTTGCACACAGACTCAAAGTAGGGGTGGAAAATGAAAGGAAATCCATTTTTTTTTTAAAATAGGATTTTCATAAGTCCCCTATCGATAAAGTTTTACCATTTTTTTTGTATCTATTCAGCCAATCTCCATGCCTTGTTCAAAAAATAATAATAATAAGTTTTGATAATTTTCCTATTTAAAGCTCTTCTGTAATTCATTGTATTCTAAGACTGACACAAAATGAAATGTTATTTTCTAGGTTGATATGGCTAAGAACTATGCTATCATTCTGGTGTAATAATTAAGGAACATTTCTGCTGTACCAGCACTTCAACAGGAGCAATGATATTATGCAGCACCTGAAAATAGTCCCCAGCTTGGTATCTTGGTTAAGGCATGCTATGGCAGCAAAGTTTCTTTAGAATTATGTCGGAATGAGAGCACTTATAGGTTTTATAAAAAGGCCAAACTAACAAACAGGGAACAGCTGGTGACAGTGAGGACATGATGGGTTCAATGGTGTATGGGAAATGTAGTCCAGATAGTCTCCGTTCCCTATTGGGGGGACGTGGGTTACGGACGTAACCAGGGCGTTCCCCTTCATATGGGAACTCCAACGTGTGTCTGGAACCAGACATATTGGGAGAGTGTATGGAAAACGCCACAGCAGCTAAGCCCGTCCTGATGTGAAGTTTGCCAAGCATAGTGTGAGCGCACAAGCATCATCAAGAGCGCAACCTTCCAACGTCCCCTAGGCCCTTAATTACCATTACATGGGAATAATTAGAAATTTAGATCGGGGGTTGTAAGGAGCTTTTACCTAGCTAATGTAGACTAGGGATTTTAGAATTATGGCAGTACGTTGGGAAGCGTGCCAGTCCCCGAAGGGAAGGATGCTGCGGAGACCACCTGCTACCCAAGAGGGGAGACTTGATGGTAATAGAGCATATGGACTAGCCCTGATGAGGGGGAGTACTACATATGATAAGCTGGTTAGCAGGTAGGGAGGACACTGGTCCGCCTAGTCGGGGAACACTACATGGCTGAATAAGCATATGGGGTCTCCAGGGGGGGACCGCGCATAGCTGGCACCGAACCTCAGCATGTGGGTAGACCAATTGGGCATACAGACATCACACTGAACCAGGCACTCGACTCCTCCACTGAGTTGGGTGCTGGGGCCTCTGAGGAATTCTTTTCGGGAGAAGCAAACAGGTTGACCTGGGCCTCCCCGAAGCGCTCCCATATCAGCTGGACCGAACCGGGGTGGAGTCTCCATTCTCCTCGGGACGGTAGCTGCCGTGAGAGCGCATCGGCTGCACGATTGAGCTCGCCCAGAATATGAATGGCACGCAGCGAACTCAGCCGCATGTGACTCCAGAGGAGCAGACGGCGAGCGAGCTGAGATATGCGACGGGAACGTATACCTCCCATATGGTTGATATAAGCTACCCTTGCCATGCTGTCTGTCCTGACCAGCACGTGTTTCTGCTCCAACACCGTTAAAAAGCGGCGGAAAGCGAGAAACACTGACAACAGCTCCAGGCAGTTGATATGCCAATGCAGACGGGGTCCGGGCCATGAACCATCTGTCGATACGACAACATGCCTGGATACTTGACCTAGGGGCACACCAGCCCCGAAGCACCCTGTCCCTGTGCTTAATCAATTGATCCCGAGACGAGGCTAAAATCAGTCAGTCGGCGAGATAATTGAGTATGGGCACCCTCCGCGAGCTTGGTGAAAACCTGAGGAGACAGAGAGAACCCGAAGGGGAGGACTTTGTACTGCCATGCTCGTCCTTCGAACGCAAACCGGAGAAATGGACGGTGGCGTGGAAGAATGGAGACATAAAAATGAAAATACGCACCCTTCAGGTCTATAGCTGCAAAACAATCCCGAGGACGGATGCACTTGCGTTTCTGCGAGAGCATCCTGAACGGCATTCTGTGTACATGACAGTTCAGTCTGCGCAGATCTAGGATTGGCCTTAACCCTCCGCTCTTTTTGGGCACGATGAAGTACGGACTGTAAAATCCGCACTTTATCTCGACTGGAGGGACCTGCTCGATTGCATCCTTCGCCAGGAGGAAAGCAATCTCCTCTCTCAAGACAGGGGCGCTCTCGGGACTGACCCTCGTGAAATGAACATCCGTGAACTTGGGAGGGCGAATAGCAAACTGTATCGCACAGCCGAGTCTGATTGTCCGTATGAGCCACCGCGACATGCTGGGCAGCGCTAACCAGGCTGGCAGAGCCCGCGCTAATGACACCATCGGAGTGATTGATGATGTGCCAGCAGAGGGGCAGCTCGGGAGGGGAGTGCTCACCCCGGGAAGCAGAGCGGCCCGAGGAAGAGCTGAAAATAAGAAAGTGTCTTTTACCTTCCTCCCTGGATCCCGCGATGAGGCTGAAGTGAGAGAAAGGAGTCCGTTCTCTTGCACTCTTTAAGCCTGAGTCAAGAGGGACCGGCGCTGCAAGCTGGAAGGCGGAGCATCCCAGACTGGCAAAGCTCAGGTTTGCACATCCGGAGAGAGAGGAAACTGCTCTTTTATTGAAAATTTGGAGACAGCCGGCCCGGAGGCCAGCAGTGGTGTTAAAGTTGTTGTTATTGACTGGAATGGTCCTCGGCCCTCCACCGAGGAAAGAGCAGGTCCCCTCTTCTCCGGATGGCCCGTCTCAGGGACGCTTCTCGGTCCGCTTACCGGACTTAACGGCGCCCTGGGACGGTGACGTCACAGTCCCGCGGGGGGCTCTGCGTTGCCGCTTAGCCGGTGGAACGGGCAGCGGAAGCGGAGCAGATTTTGGAGCCGCGAGTGGACGCCCTCGGCGAGGAGCAGCCGAGGTGGATGGGGCAGCAGGGAGAGCAGTTTTCCGAGCCCGCTGATAGATGACTTCTCCCATCGCCTTGGACTGCTCTTTCACAGCCGAGAACTCCTGGGTAAACTCCCCGACGGTGTCGCCGAACAGGCCAGCCTGGGATATGGGAGCGTTAAGAAAGCGAGCTTTGTCAACGTCTCTCATATCAGCCAGGTTTAGCCAGAGGTGGCGTTCCTGGACCACTAGTGTGGCCATCGTCTTCCCCAGGGCACGAGCAGCCGATTTGGTGGTCATGAGAGCGTAATCGGTTGCCGTGCGGAGCTCATGCATCAAGCCCGGGGAAGAACCACCCTCCTGCAGCTCAACCAGCTTCTCGGCTTGGTAGCGTTGATAGGTGGCCATAGCATGCAGGGCGGATGCAGACTGGCCCGCAGTGGTGTAGGCTCTGGCCGTGAGAGACTCAGATAACCTGCACGCTTTGGAAGGGAGTCTGGGTGGACCTCTCCAGGTGGAGGCGCCTTGAGGGCAAAGATTGACCGCAATGGCGCGCTCCACCTGAGGAATCGCCTCATATCCCCTGGCTGCTCCGCCATCAAGGGTGGTGAGAGCGGGAGCGCACGAGGACCGGGCAGAATAAGGTGCCCTCCATGCCTGCATGAGCTCACTGTGTACCTCCGGTAAGAAGGGGACGGGGGGCTTGGAGGGTCTCGCCCTTTTAGCACCCACTTAACACCCATCTAAGCGGACCGGCCGTGGTGCTGGGAGACAAGCAATCTCCAGTCCTACGGCCAAAGCAGCCTGGAAAAACACGGCCAACATGTCCGATTCCAAATCCGAGGCCTCGCTGACCACCCCGGAGTGTGGCAGAGGGTCCAGATCTTCATCGGAGCATGTCAGCCCACCCTCAGATGCAGCGATGGACATCACGTCCCCGGTGTCATCTAATGAGAGCGCGGCCATCCCAGAGGATGGACCAGCACTCCCACTCAAAGCTTGGACAGAGCCAACTGATGAGGAGCGAGGGGTCCGAGGGGAGCGAGGGGCCCGAAGGCGACGGATAAGTCCCCACTGTAACCCTCACGCCTGTCAGTGTGCTAACCGCATGGCGGGGAGCAGCAGGGGTGACGCACCCTAATGCAAGAGTGCGCCGCGACCTTAGTTGTGCAACAGTCAAGCCCTCGTAGTGAGGGAAAGAACTGTCCGCGAGCACCGCGTCAACGTGCTGGACCCCCAAACATGTGATGCAATGCTCGTGCCTGTCATCCGGGGAGAGGAAACCACCGCATCCAGAAATGCACGGTTGGAACGACATCTTGAAAAAGATGCGCTGCTCGACCATGTGCTCTCTTAGGGAATTCTGCTCTTTTAGTGAAAACTGCTCTTTTAGTACACCAGTGAAACGCCCAGGGGACGGGAAACCCAGATCGACCGCCGCTGTCGCGTCTTCTCCCACACTGGTGAGTAATACTGCTTTCTCTCTGGAAGTCAGCTTAGCAGAGGGTTCTTCAGTCTCAGTGAGAGGCTCTGAAGTAAATTTCTAAGTGCTCGCTTCTCAGCTTATATAGCACTAATGACTAAGCGCTGTCAGCTGTGGAGCTGAGCTCTGCCAATTCATGTTTGGCATTCATTAGCCCGTTTTCTTACTCTTCAGAGTGATTGGTCATCTGACGTACTCCCAATATGTCTGGTTCCAGACACACGTTGGAGTTCCCATATGAAGGGGAACAAGGAATTGCATACAACCCAAGTGCCCTCAAAGTTTGTTAAAGGCAACTGCAGCCAGAATTTGTGACATAATTACCTGTGTTTGAGCAATTTTTATTGGTAAAATTTGCTAATTTCAGTCAGAATCCATGCGATTGAGTTTTTCCACATTATTCCACAGTTTGGCAGTTTTTTTAAGTTGGTCACAGAGATTTGCTTTGTTAACCTACAAGACTAGTCACCTTTTTAAATTCTGTGCTTTAAATACAGATTGAGTCAAAGCAGCATCACAGAGATCCGTAAAAAAAAGAAGAATCATTTGCATAAACTTAGTGTGTCATTATTTAACTCGAGTGAGAAATTCAGTGTTTGTTCAGTTCAGATCAATAACTGCTTGGCTTGAAATTGATTTGGTGTGAGCTGTGCTTTACAGTATAGCCAATAGAAAATTGATCTTTTTTGCTTCCAAACTTTGACTAATGTGACCACACATTTACTTGCTTTTAAAACAACCATTTTATTTTAGAGATTGTCACTTGGCTCACAAATCAGAGGAGGCATGTACACACAGTTTATGACAGTATGTTCTCCAGCTCCTGTGGGAAGCGTTCTCAAACTGCACTCTTGTGGCTGTTTATATGTTGTCTTTGGCTGCTCGAAGTTCGTGAGAATCCCACAAGTTAATGAACATTTTCACGCACAATTAGAGCTTCCACAAGGGTCTAGGCCTTGGCCGTGCCATTTCGATCGCAGAGGCTTGCACTGTGGCAGACACTCGTTCTCTGGGGACATTTGTTTTGGCCAAGAGCTGCCGAGTCTCAAGCTCTTAACCCGAATGTGCACATGCCTCATCACCCTGCGCGAACTTCACCCCACCCAAAGATAAGTAGGCCAACCAGCCAGTGGCCCAGGGCCCCTTGAGCCAGAGCACCACTAAAACCGGAGTGGAGTGGTGGGGTTGGCGAAGGGTAGCTGGACGCCTCGAGTCAAACTATATGTGCATGAAAAAAAAAAAGATCACACACTATAATAAAAACCTTTAGGCTGCTTGCTTTCACATTATATGTTTAGTAATAAAGTCTTTAACACAAAAAGGGCCATATTTACAAATGGTTTGCGTCAGGCCAACCCTTTTTTTTGGTAGCTGAAACTACTGTCAGGATTTACATCAGCACTGAAAAGACAGAAACAGTGATTTTTGTGGAAGACCTTATTGCATTTTTAAGAGCTTCCCTTTTAGATTTAGACACCAAGCAATTTGATTTACCAATGTTTGTGGTAGGTCTTTCTTAAGAGATCACTAATATTTATCAATGTTTTTCTGCTTCAAATCTGCTTCAAGTTATTGATATTGTGGTTCACCTCCTAACTTAAGTTTACAGATTAAAATGCTTTAAGAATGTGTTTACACTTGTACTTGTTTTTTTTTTTTTTTTGGTTCAGATTAAAAAAGAAAATAATACAATTGGTTTGCAAAGCACTCATAACCTAAAGATGTACAGTAAAACAGACAAAAAAGAAAGAAATCAATGATGTGCTGTTTGCTGAGCTAAATGGGCTTGTTGAATGTGATTGGTATGTTTAGTACTTGAGGCCTTATAAAAAATGTTAGGAATCTGATGCAAGGAGACACATTTCTGATCTTTCAGTATTATAAACTTTGTTACAATGAGGAGAAAAACCATGTATGCTTAGGCATTCTTTTTTATGGTTGCATGTTGTGATACGATGAATTGTTTTTGTTTTGTTTAAATATCTGATTCATGTTGCATTTATATTTAAGCCAAACCAAACCACAGTTTTGACCATCTTTGACTCATTGTCACTTTTTTTTAACACTAAGGGCTCAGACGTCAGGTTTTTCTGTTTCATCGTAAGAATTGCACTAACAATGAATTCACCTGTTTTCTTTTAAGCTATATCTTTGATATAAAGGAATCGAAAAAATGCTGAAATGTAGGCAGGCGCTAATGCACTAATGGTCCAGTTTACATTACCTTTCATTTTAAAACACTGACAAACAAAAAGTAGATAAATAAATTGTAAAACACAAATTCATTCATTCATTCATTTTCGGCTTATCCAGCATATGTTATCTAGCATATGTTTTACGCAGCGGATGCCCTTCCAGCTGCAACCCATCACTGGGAAACACCCATACACTCCTATTCACACACATACACTACGGACAATTTATCTTACCCAATTAACCTATATTGCATGTCTTTGGACTTGTGGGGGAAACTGGAGCACCCGGAGGAAACCCATGCGAACATGGAGAGAACATGCAAACTCCACACAGAAATGCCAACTGACCCAGCCGAGGCTCGAACCAGCGACCTTCTTGCTGTGAGGCAACAGCGCTACCCACTGCGCCACCGCGCCGCCCAAAACACAAATTGAATTCCAAATTGAAATATTAAAAATGCCATGCAGATGTTTATCTTTATAGATTATGTTTTGCTGTAAATAAACTTTGCTGAAGCGCAATAGTCAATCTCTAGCAGAGGAGACATCAGCACTGCGATCAGGCTGCCCTCTGGCTCTGGCAGGGGAGCTGGCAGTGGGTCAGCTGACCTTTCAGAGCTTCTCATGCCACCCAGAGTGATGGAGACTGATTGGCAGCACAAGTGAAGGTGAAACAAGGTGGATGGAGGCAAGGAGAGCTTCCACCTTTCCCCAGCTCGCTGTCTACGGGCACCAGAGGCCATGAGTGGAGAATAAATCACCCCAATATGTTGACAGCAAATTAGAGTCTTTGCGGTTTTAAGCTCTCGGACTTGACTTCCACAGGACACAGGCGGCACTTCTTGCAGCTACTTGGGAATATACTGGTTTTAAATTACGCGTTGAAGAAAATACGCTGGCCTTTTGAGAACCTCCAGCAATGACGAGCAGAGCATTGTTTAATCTGGTCTGTCGAAGCATTTGTATGTGTTTCAGCGAATCAATGTCAGACGGAATTAAACGTTCTCCCAGAGATGGGCTTTCCTTGGCAAGTTTTCTCAGGAGTCTTTATTCAGATTAAAGTCAGAGAACATCAGCGGCGGATGGAGATAAATCAAAAGGGGCAATGCTGAGTGGCAGAGCTCTGTGCGAAACTGGTAATGGCCATAAGTCGATATGAGGAATTTCACTGTATATTATGTCTCTCAG
Organism: Danio jaintianensis; assembly: GCA_903798115.1. NCBI lineage: Eukaryota > Metazoa > Chordata > Actinopteri > Cypriniformes > Danionidae > Danio > Danio jaintianensis. Next base: position 10,094,878 of record CAIGQV010017386.1, read on the forward strand.
GCCGGGCGCGAGTAACAATGACAGACGGGCGTACAGCCACGGGGCGAGAGCCATCCCGGAAATCGTCTTGGCTGATCAGACAGATCAAATGCATTGCGTGGCCGCATCCGAGTCTTGTAATCTGTCATAGCTGCAGGGTCACGGCTCTTTGCAGTGGCGGAGCTGATTACGTCTCCTCTGTTTAGCTGCCACTGCCCTTCTGCCTAGTTAGCATGTGTTTATTGTTAGTGAAAGGCGCGAGAGGGATGGGTAGAGGGAAAAAAAATGAAGTATACAGCTCTGGATCTGAGGCCTGTCAGGAGATGGATGGGTAGCTCGTGGCATGCTGCCCCTGCATCCACAATCTGTAAAGTGTACAGCAAAGTCATATGAACACACCAGCACTCAACGCACTACATAAATAAAGCCAGACGGCAGTAAGTCAGAAGCTAACACACGCCTGTATGTTAAACATTTCCGGCATGTCTAAATAAACGGCAATTCATCAAATGGAAAACGTGGCATATCCACTACATTGGCTCAATTATATATTTCATCTTTGGTGGTAATAAATAATGAGAGGCTACATGAAATGTGGGGTTGGTTATTTCACTTTGATGGTTGTTCGGGACTGGTAATCTTGCAAGTGCATGATGTATGTGCTCACTTACTTTGCTAGATTTTCAATTTCAGAAAGGTTATATGAGCATTTTTAACTGCTTAAACATCTCATGATATTCAGGAGTTGTAATGCATTGTACAGCTATGGAAAGCATTTCAGAGTCCATTTGTACATTTCCAGTTTCTCTGGACTGATGTTATATCATTGAGTAAAACGTTTCTGTTTTATTCCCTAAACTGCTAATGACATTTCTTCTAAATTTAAAATAAACGTGAACTAAAAGGCTTTATTTCTTAATTTAATAAAGGGTGTAAAAAATAATATTTTAAACCTCCTATAACAAATTCTTTGTTCTTTGTTCTTAACAAATTATTTTTTACACTTTTTATGTTCTTTCAAAAGTTAATATTTCATGAACAAACTGAACAGTAAATTGTGCTTGTATGTGCAAAACGTTCAGTTAAGATATTATGAGTGGTTGCCAGGGTGTTTAGTTTTGGTATGTTGCTGTGTGGTTGCTAGTTTGTTTGACATCTGATTTTTTTGTATGCTTCTGATTGGCAAACATGGCTTTATACTTAGAGTTAAATCAACACCTATTGGTTTGGTATGCTCTTGACAGTGCATCATAGCATGTTTTTCATGTAAAGAGAGTTTAAAAAAAAAAAAAAAAACAACAACAAAGGAACTTTGGAATCTAGGCAAAACAAACAAAACTTTCATATATGTGACAATATCAATGTCCATATATGCCTTTTCTGATATAGTGAACTTGTTTGGTAGCTCACTTTGTACAGGATTGTGATGTGGAGTGCCTAAGTGTGAGTGGAACATAGTTAAAATTAAAGAGCATTAAAGAGCTCAAGGGTAAAAACAAGGTAAAACAGCATGCTTGCTTCCACAAAAATAAATAAATAACATTTGCTATTGCTATTGGTTAAATTTAGGGTAGTGTTTGGGGTACATTTATTTTAGTTTGAACCTTTTAATGCTACATTCTCAGGAATTAGCATTCTATAATCTGTTCCCAGGGTGTTATGATTTCAAAAATTACTAATATGCTACAGTTATGTAAACTTGAGGCACACATTTGTAACATTAAATTAGCTAAAACGTGCTAGTATGTTTATAGTTCCTCTTGTGGACGTGTCATTCTAAAATTGCAATAAAATATATCCAGCAAAATGTATTGAAGAGATATGTATGTAACTTTAGCTATTCAACTATTGGTTTTAAACCTTCATGAGTTTTTTTTTGTTTTGTTTTTTTTCTGTTGAACGTCATCATAAAGATAATGAATGTTGGAAAACAAGCCATTGACATCAATTGTAGAAATAAAAATCATTCAGAAGTCAATGTCTACTAGTTTCTAAAATTCTTAAAAATATCTTTATGTATAACAGACAGAAACAGATTTGGAGCAAACGAAGAGTGAATAAATTAGAATGTAAGTATCCTAAACTTGCCACCCATTTACTCAGTTTGAAAAAAAAAAAAAAAATCCAATGTGAGTAAATAGGTGGCAAAATCTGTTTGGTTACTGGCATTCTTCCAAATATCTTCATTCGTGTTCAGCAAAATAAAGACATTTGTACAGGATTGGAACAACCTGAGGGTGAAAAAATGATGGAATGATTTTAATTTGGGGTTGAACTATCCATTTAACAGTATATTCTAGGCTCTTCAAGTGCTTCTAGAGTGTGAAACAAGCTTCACATAATGCGATGACAGGAACATAACTTGTAGGCATGGCTCTTTCCACTCTGTCATTGAATCTGCATTGACTTCCCCCTCCCAGCTCGCTGGTGAGAGAGCATGTTTGATTAATATCCTTAATGACAACCGGATCAATTAGGAACATTTGCACTTGTAAATTGCTTGTAAATGTCATGTTTTCAAGAAACAGTTCACTTGAAATCATTATCTTGATATAAAAAGAATGTAAGATTCGCCACAAATCTAGATAATCCTGCATCAGTGATTACCCCAGCAGGAAAACCATTAATGATACTGTAAAACAAACAGCTTCCAGTAAAACAGTTATGGCATATGTTTACACACGCTGGGGTTTATGCATATTTACTCATTTCCCATTTTAAAATGTAGTATGTTTTGCGCTCTACTTCATGTAGCTCATAAAGTCTCTGCTGGAGGATATAATAAATATGTATTTATTGAAATGTGTAATCATATTTAGTATTTTAGGCTGCTAATTCCCACATAAAAATCTGATACATTTTAATATATGCAAATTACATACAGTATATGACATGCAAGACATATATGCAACATATATTTTGAAATTACTAAAATGGCTCCTTGCATATATATATATTTTTCCAACTATTGGAATTTTAAGTATACTGTATATGTCATGATTCTTTTGTTTACCTGTCATGTGGTCCATGTGTGTTTTGTTATTGTCGTGATTCCTTTGTTCAGTTTCCCTGCCGTTCGTTAGTTTCATTAGATCCACCTGTGTCGCTCCCCTGTTTGTAATCAGTTTCATCAAGTTGTGTATTTATACCCCTTAGTTGTAGCCGTTGATTGTCTGGTATTATATTGTGCTGTGAAACTGTGAAAAGGTGCAACTGTGACAGTATATATATGGCCATATATGAAACTATAGCCAATATATTTGAACATATATGTACATATTTGTAATTCCAATTGTTAAAAAAAAGATATATGAAAGTGGCTATTTTTACACTATTTTGAAATATTTGGCATATTCTATATGACATATATTTTATATAAGGATGTGAAATCCAAATATTAACGTGTATGTCATATTTAATTTGCATAAATTGCCATGTATCACATTTCTGTGTGGGTTATTAAAGTGTCAGTATGGAAAAAGCACAGAAAAACGCTTATCTGCTGCTTTATTTCTGGGTCATTTTTTATGTGCATATCCTTATTCTTTACTGACACTTAACTGTAGAAATTATATCCCTAATGCATTGTATTGAAAACCTAGTTAGTAAACATAAATCCTGTTCTGTTCAGACAGTGAAAACAAAATCTCAGGTTATGCTTTCTGTGCAAAGCATAGCCTCTCAAGAGTTATTACCTTTATTAAAAGCACTGACACGTTGCCTTATATATTTCTGACTTCTCCAGAGCCACAGAGACAATTTTCTTTTCTTAAATAAACTGTCATGCTAGTCTTAATATATTGTTGCCATCCACTCGGCAGGAGAAAGAAGGCTGATATAAAACATGTATATGTGAGATTGGTAATTGTATCTTTAGTGTACTTGAGTAGAACAAATGTTTCTCTCTCGTGGCTGCGTTAATGTGATAAAGGGGAAATTGGCTTTTCATCAGTTTTCTTCGCACTGTAATGGTGGACAGTGAAAGAGGCGCCGGCGTCAATAGCGGCACCGCAAACTTCCTGTCTGTGATAGTTATATTTCACATCCCCACACTGGCTCTCACAGTGCATTATGAAACATGTGATAATGTAACAAATTACAAATAGGAAAGCCTTTTTGCTTCATTTAAATGATAAGAATCACAGCGAGGCCTAGCTATAAGCCATAAATAAAACATCCCACGTGTTTTGTGGTTATGTATGTGAGCTTGTATGAGGTGTGTGTTCAGATAGAAGGGCAGGGCTCCAGCTGTTATCAGCGTTAAAAGAGGAGGATTGCGCTCACTGATACCCTCATCCAGAGTGGAATATTTCTAGAGGCCTTGACAGCTCCTCCAGTGCCGAAATGGAAAGGGCTTTATCATGGAATGGTTTGTCACTCACGCTGCTGCAGACGACTTGGCTTCAGGTTAAGCTTGTATCTGCCCCTGCTTTATGGTCCGAGCCCAAAGATCACAACATTGTTTTTTTGGGTGTGAATTATGAAATCGCTGATATAAAAAAGCCCCCAGTTAGATTTTAGAAAGATTGCACCGTGTTGTTTTCTTAGAACACAATCGGAGGCTAAATTGTGTTCCTTTAACACACGAAAAGGCTTTTAAGTATTTCATAAATCTCGTGTCATGTGGCCTGCTTCAGTTTAAAGGGGTCATATTTTATTATTTTTATTGTTTTTTTCTCTCTCTCAGAGGTTTCTTTCTACAAATAAAGTCATAATTTTGTTTTCCTGAGGCAGTTTTTTTTTTTCTTGGGCCACTGGAGGTAAAACCTATAGGCTTCTGGCAGTATCACATTTTCTTGTTCCAATTAACTGCTGAAGCTTTTATCACAATATACGGTATTATCACAATATTAAACTAAGCTGCAAAAATATTACTTTAACAGCTATAATAACCAAAACAATTCTTAGTGTGTTGCTTTAGTGTATATAAATGTATACATTTAATCAAATTAAATGTTTTAAAGATGCTCTATAAAGAAATCTGGATATAGTTGAATGATGTATATAGGCATAGTCGAATAATGTTCAGTATATGGAAACGGCCATACCGTGAGCCTCAGACACTATTGTTCTCTCGTTCTCATGTTACACAAATGTAAAACCCGGTGGACAAAAGGCAAATTAGAACACAAAACAGACTGTTGCGTGACTCCCAGGGCACACCCTCAGCATTTGCACGTACTTTAGGTCAGGTTCTACGTCATCCGGACCTGACAAGCAGCTGCATCATCAGATCACAAGCCAAAACACAGACTGAAATGTTGTAAACAGGATCATTAAAATGCACACCTCGTGCTGTGTTTGATAAGCCACAAAGTTTCCCAGTGTGACAACAATGATCATTTTCCTCCCTTAGTTATTATTATGTTTATTTAATTGCATATTTAACTTACTATGCATGTGGGACTTTTATTTTGAAAACAGGAGATGCAGTTACTGAGCAACGACTGCATGAGACATCTGTTCAAACTTGCGCCAGGACACAAAATGCAGGATTTACAGATTATACATTTATTCAGCTCCACCCTGAATAGACATACATTTTTTATTAATTCATTGTGTTAATGTGAAATTTGATGCGTATGTTTTAACAAACACATATTGACTGCTGAATCATGTCGTATCACTCAGCTCAACTGTAATTTTTCTGGAGTGAAATACACACATACACTACGGACAATTTTAGCTTACCCAATTCACCTATACCGCATGTCTTTGGACTTGTGGGGGAAACCGGAGCACCCGGAGGAAACCCACGCGAACACGGGGAGAACATGCAAACTCCACACAGAAATGCCAACTGACCCAGCCGAGGCTCGAACCAGTGACCTTCTTGCTGTG
>CAIGQV010017386.1:10109955-10154643 GCA_903798115.1 Danio jaintianensis
TGTGTGTGTGTGTGTGTGTGTGTGTGTGTGTGTGTGTGTGTGTGTGTGTGTGCGTGTGCGTGTGCGCGTGTGCGTGTGTGTGTGTGTGTGTGTGTGTGTGTGTGCGCGTGTGTGTGTGTGTGTGTGTGTGTGTTTGCACTGGTTTTGGTGGTTTAAGTTTTTTTGTATGATGACATGGGTATAACATTGTACTCTATTACAGCGGTTTATGAGGACATGATTGATGTCCTTGTAATGCAAAATGCTTCAAAATCATACTTAACGTGGTCTTTTGACCTTCAAATTTTTTCACGTGTATCCTTGTGAGGGTTGGGTTTAGGGGTAGGGACATATTATAAGCGTTTTTTTTTTATTGTATAAAATGTATTACACCTTTGGAGAGTTCCTGTAAACCACCAATACCAACGTGCGTGTGTGTGTGCATGTGTGAATGATACGAGCAATATAAATACAGCAAAATGCTATCTCATATAAAAGAGAGATTCTGCACACAAAGATGAAAAGATTTCAGGGCAAACATCCATATATGACGTCTTAATCAGAGCCGGTTATTAGAACAGAAGTGATTATATCTTATCTGCTGATGTAGATGGACCCGCACGTTTAGACTCGGATCTATGCTGCCCATCCATCCGGTGGGATTAATGCTCACAGAGAACTGTAAATAAGCATAATAGATCCCACCATGCAGCAAGTGTCTCTTTAACTCAAATAAAGACACAGATAAGGTAATCCACTAGTTGTTATGGATTCTGCACACCGTCTTCAATAGCGCCCATTGACTTTCCTTTCTTTTTTCTCCCCAGGGTCAAATCAATTCATTGGAAGGATGCAGGATTTTAGATTTTATCCGAAGACATTAACCAACAGGTAAGCATAAGGTCGTAGAGCATTAACATCAGACATAGCTTCAGAGTTTTCAGAGAAAAACATGCTACACTGTAAACAAAACGTTAATTTACAGTTGCTGTACCTCATTTCTGTTTATTTACGTTTTAATTGCATTACAAGACCTTGATCTCTGCATTGTCTGCAGTTACTTTGTTTACTGACATGCTTAGTAGTTTGAAACAATATATTGTTTTATATTATAACATATATAAAACAACAGAAAAAGTGCTAGCAGCTGTATTATATATATATATATATATATAGACATGAGTTGGACAATGACACTGAAACACTGTCCAATTTAGTGTTGGAGGTTTCATGGCTAAATTTGACCAGCCTGGTGGCCAGTCTTCATTGATTGCACATTCCATCAGTAAAGCTGCTGTCACACTGGACTTTTCTCCCCATAGACTTCCATTCATACGCACGCGAATGCCTGAGACCGGAAACGCAAGCTCCTGCGACAAGTTTCGCAGTTCGCTGCGTTGGAAAGTTCAAGCTTGGTGAACTCTGATCTGCGAAATCGCATCATGTGATTGCGTGAGACCAATCGAAGATCAAAACATGACCTCTCTGGACAGAAATCTAAAACATAGACCAATCGCTCGCTTTTTTTAATGTCTAATCATCTTGTTTAATCCCGCCCCTTTTCGCAGTGCCATACGACAGAAACTCTAATGTGACCGCGGCATTAGAGCAGAGTGTGAACATTATGGGTGACATATCAGAGTTTAAAAGAGGACAAATTGTTGGTGTGCATCTCGCTGGCTTATCTGTGACCAAGACAGCAAGTCTTTGTGATGTATCAACAGCCACAGTATCCAGGGTAATGTCAGCATACCAGCAAGAAGGACGAACATCATGCAACAGGAATAACTGTGGAAGCTAGAGGAAGCTGTCTGAAAGGGATGTCCGGGATGTCTGCAATTTAAAATTTATTTTTTATTTATTATATTATATATATGTTTTGCATTTACAAGACCAACCCCAACAATATATTATTTTAAAATACTAAAAATGTATATACAGAATATTAAAAATGTATATACAACATTACAAGAGCAAAGATCAAAGTCCAATACTGAAAATTAAAAGAGTAAATAAATGGAAAACACCAATGAACCACAAGCTACAAGAAACTGTTCCATCATGGATATTTTTACAGTCCATACAATCTGGGTTGTGAATCAGAACAGGTTTTGAAACACCTTTAAATAATTCATTTCTGTATTTCAGAGAGATTGAAGAAGTGTACACTGGGCAATTTCCTCACCTTCACTCCCAGTCGACATGTCTCTGCCCCGCCAGCCATCCCAGAGTGCACCCCCTAGTGGAGAGGTACTGCATCCCCAACGCAGCCAATGATACCACCCATAACAAAGTGCTTCGGCTGAACCAGGACGCCCACCCATTGCATTACATCAATGACAATGACATCGGAACCACCTGGATATCCTCCATCTTTCCCTCTATAGAGCTACTGGACAAAGGAATAACCATCACTATAGATTTGGAGAACGGCCAATACCAGGTACAAATCTACCAATGAGTAGCTTAGGGTTTGTAGATATTTTGGCTTAATATTACAGGAGTTTAGTTTCTTGGAATCCAGAGCAGTATTGCGCTCATTAATCCCAAAGTATTTTTACATGTATGTTAGTACACGCACAACCTATCCGAGTATACACCATTATATATTGTGCTCGAAACATCGATCCTTGTCCAGTATCTGCCCTTTTTTCTCTACATGAAAATTGTAAGGTATTTCTACACAATGGACTTCTGGGCATTGCTTATTTCCCTCGCACATGCACTTTTCAATCCATCGTCTATTGTTTTGCTTTCTTCAGTAGTTCGTTGTTGTTGTTTTTCTTCTATCTCTTCTGTTTCTTTTCGAGCAGTGAAGCAATGGCCTGGACCAGAGAAAATTTGTGTACAAGTCTGCTCAAGTTAAACAATAGTTAAAAAAATCTTGCTGTAAAGTAATCTGTTATGCTGTTTATTATGTTACCTTTTCGTTGCACCCACACAAACCTTTTTCCATAAAATTCTTACTGTGCATGGATGATCATCTTTGAGCTAATATTTACACATTAAGTTAATATTTCTAGTTATTTCAATATTAGTTTTGTTTACAGAGAATGTGTGATATTTGTCTATATTTAAAGACCCTCATATCTAAGCTGATATGTTCCTCAAGCACTACTACTTTATTATATAAACTAAAAAATATGTCAGTTTATATTATACATCTTTATTTATTTATTTATTTTTAGCTCCCCAAGAGGTTTTCTGATGCCCTCTAGTGGGCCTTGGCCTCCTGGCTGTAAACTACTGGTTTAAAGTAAGCTTGTGAATTTGTGTGGCTGCTCTCTCAAATCCAGACACTGGGTAGCGTCTTTTCCATTTGAATACACTAAAGCCGACCTAAAGTCCTTTGTGTGTGTCTGAGTGAGTCGCCCAGTCATCCATGTGGCTAAGCCAAGCCAAGCAGAGAGTCCAGCTGTAAAGAAGCAGAGGATTTATGCAGCTCTGCCTCAGTCTCTCCTCTCAATAGCAGATAAAACACACCACCACACAGACTTTGAAGTGTCCACTTAGTCAAAGCTCCAACCAGTTTCTCGACAAACTCCTCCAAATGAAGCCACAGAGGGAGAGAGGGAAGAGTAAAGCGGGTCTTCAAGCTGTTCTTCAAAGCGCCGGCGTGCTTTAGGAGGCAGCGGAGCATTGACTGTTGCTGTGCAGATAATAGATAATCCATTGCTGTTTAGTATTTCATGCATATTTCACCCTCTGTCAATTTCGCATGCTTCCTGTACAGGTTTTCTATGTGATACTCCAATTCCTCAATGCTCAGCCCGAAGCGGTCCGCATTCAAAGGAAGACAGTCGGGAGCTCAGAATGGAAAGACTGGCAGTTTCTGGCCAAGAACTGCAGCTACTTTGGCATGGAGGATAACGGGGCTTTGGATCGTCCTGATTCTGTAAACTGTCTACAGTTGCCCAGGTACTGTACACACAGGCTCTGTATTTCGGTTAGTCCATCCACAGCCGCTTCTCACTCTGATAACAGTCCTTGAACAAATGATTCCTGCCAGGTAAGCTGAATCAGAGTGGGTTGAGACAAGTTCCCACTTTGATAATAGCAGTGGATTGTCGTTTAGTGGGAGTCTAGGAGCTTTTGAAGGATCTAGACGGAGAATGGGGAGGAAAATGCTGCTCTTGGCTGCAGTCCAGGCTGCTCAGATCTGATCTCGGCTGTCCTTGGCCGCAGTCAAGACAGCAGAGATACTTAGTTGTTATGGACCACACAAGCACCTGCTTTCACATGCGTACAGCAGAGAAATCGAGGACAGTTATTTTAATGGGTTAGGGCTGAGAGGGTTATCGTAACTGTTTATGATGATAAACTACGGTTCATGTCTCTCTTTTTTTGACAGTTCATATTAAGCATGCATAATTGTCCCTAACAACGTATTAAAGGAAGGAAGTCATATTTAAGTAATGCAGTTGACTAGCTGCCTCCATAAAATCATTTGATTTTTAAAAACATTGTGTTTAAGAAGTAACTCAAATGACCTATAAGAACCATGTTGTATAGCACATTAGACATATTTTAGCATTCTAAATTAAAATATATATTTTTAATAATATCTTTTTTTCTTTAGTAGAACATTTAAAGGAGATTTTGAGCTGAATTTGTGGTCCTTGGTGATTCATATAATTGCAGTGAATGGTTATAGTTTTTAGATTAAAAATAAACACATAAAACCAGTCAAAGGCTGTGTCAGAAATTGCCTACTACTAGAGTAGGTACTACATTTGAATTTATTACACAACCATTAGGAAAGTAGATTCTATACAGTATGAATGTGAGTAGTATGAGTGGAGTTCGGATGTACTACATCCACCATTTGTCATTATCACATGACCTACCCGCGTCCGTTGCGTCACTTCACTCTTATTAATGAATTCTCTCACGTGGCATCATGAGATAGCGAAGAGTCCATCAAAAGCTTCATAATATTGACAGAAGTAGTAGGTCATCTGGGTACTTCACGCATACTGTTTTTTCATTACTATGAATTTGGACATACTTCTCAGCTCGCATACCTTTTTTAACATACTATATAGTATGGAAGAGTGCGATTTCGGATGCCCAAATCAATAGCCATGGCTTCTGATGACACACTGAGGTCTTGTAAAGCAAATGATCGGTCCGTGTAAGAAATTGAACATTATTTATAATATTATTAGCTTTTATCCACAACCTCCAAACAATTCTCAGCGCACGTGTAACTGTAATTCGATTGTATTCTGGTTGATTTAATGATGAAAGCACACTTGGACGAGAGGTCCGGTGATGCAGTTTGTTGATAGGTATTGGTGATTGCGTCACCAGCTCTCACACTGTATTTAAGTTCAAGTGAATGTTTAATATGTTGGCTATAAAATTTGGTCCTGCTTGGATGAAAGCCATACTGGCCAGATGTTTCACCACTACCTGTCAGAGTGCTTTAGTTTACAAACAAAAGCTTGGACCCAACGGCATAAGGGTTTGCACTTAGACTCTACAAATGTCACATCAGGCTAGGTGAGGAGAGAGAGACACACAAAGCAAAGCTAGATGGGGAAAGAGAGGGAGAAAGATGGGGACAAAATATGACACAGACTTTTCTTCACAGAGGTTTGTCCTGGATAAGTCTACCAGCATTAGGACTGAATAGTGCAGAAGCGCTCTGTGGATCTTTCTTGAGAGTGAATAATGCAGTACGGGCCATACCTGTCCTGCCCCCGGGAAAGACCTCAAGAACTCTCTCATTCAACCCATTTTTTCCTGCCCTCCGAGAAATCACCCTTTCAAACCTCGTACCTCTAAACTATATTTTAAAGCTGTATTAGTGAAATTTTCTCTCAGTAGATCTGAGATGCAAAGGAAAGACCTTTGCCTTTCCAATTTCTTTGATGTTTGTTCATTTCAGTAGCTTGTGACACGTTTCATTTTCAACCTGACAGCGTGTTACCCTGCTGTGTCAAAACTTGAAATTCACGGTCGCTTTCAGTCACTCACATGCTCAAAGCTTAAGATGCAGGAATATGTTTTTTTTTCTTTCTTTAATCGGTAGGATATTATAGGGTATATTTTCTTTGTAACACTTTAAAGGGGTTGTTTACCCAAAAGGAAAATTCTGTTATCATTTACTCATCCTGATGTAATTTTAAAACATGTCTACATGACTTACTTTCTCTTGCAAGGAGAAATGTTGAAGAATCGCCACTGTCATTTGTACAACGAAAGTGAATTTGGGCTTTAATTAAAAGCACAAATATTATGACTAGGACATGCATATGCACTTACAGTACATCACTTATATGTGCACAAATCTCCATATACATATTTTAAATTTAATTTGTGTCCCTTTTAATGCAAAAATGAAAACATGAATGGAAATGGAAACGTGACCTTTTTTGGTCTTTTTGACAGTCTAGATATCTATTAATTTGCTTTTTAGTGGCCAGGTCACATTTCTTTTTTTGTGCCCCACAGAGGAAATAAAATCTTAGATGTTTAGTTTGGCAATGAACTGCCAATAAATGTCTTTAAAGTATTGGTACTTAAACTTTTTGACAAATGGAGTCTTGGTTCAAGACAATGTTCAAAAGCCTTTTACAGAAGTAGGAATATGACCAGTGGATTTATATGATGATTTTGGTGTTTTGTGATTATGGAATGAGGTTTTATTTTGATTTTAATTGATTTATTGAGTTATTTTTAAATCTTTTTTTTTTGTCTGTATGTAGTGCTGCAATGAGAAGTTAGAAATCTTTGTTATTAGCAAAGTCAGTGGCAATAAAGTGACCTGTGACAAAAATCACAGTAATGCGAAAACAACAGCCAGAAAAGCAAACTCTTTTTAACAGGTGCAAAACTGAGTTTAATTATGTTAAAGTTTATATGTGTTTGCTTGTTTTTTGTCAGTGACATACCTTACTCCCGTGGAAATATCACCTTCAGCATGCTAACACCTGAGCCGAACCTACGCCCGGGCTACAACGACTTCTACAACAGCGCCGCCCTGCAGGAGTTTGTTAGAGCCACACATGTTAGAATCCAGCTTCACGGCCAGTACCACACTCAAGATGCCACGGTTCCTTTCCGCCATCGCTACTACGCCGTGGATGAGATCACCATCAGTGGCAGGTCTGTGACCAGCAGCACCCAACACCCTTCAACCCCATCACCCAACATCATCTCCCCTTTACACCCCATGATTAATGCTCCCAATAACAAAATCTGACACAAATTTGTGGACTGTTTTGATTGGATTTCCATGTTTGATGAGAAAATCAGTAGGCGTCTATGGCAGGATAATTCAGATCATTCAAAAACGAAAGACATTTCAGGTTCAAGACAAACGGAGATGGCAGACACAGGCTTTTTGCTAGTTTGACACAACTGGGGGATCTATGACATATCTGTTATTAGTCATGGAGAGTAATGCCATGTTAGACTTTGTCTTCCCGTTAATGGTCTTGTAATTACAGTGGGGACGCCACATTTGGAAATCACTGGCAGGAAAACTTCATAACTTGTGTTCTTCCCGTCGACTTCAGGGTAGCAGCTAATCAGTCTGAAATGTTCTTCTGCGCCTCTCAAGAATGTCGAATCTGTTCTTTTGTCTCTTCAGACGCCGAGACATGGTGTTATATCCATGTATACCTTCAGACATTAAACAGCCACTGTTCTTACGACTATGGTAATTATGTCATTATGCAGGCAGCTGTAACTTGGCTCGCTCTCACTGTGCGAGTGTGTCTGAGTGAGCGAGAGAAGGCAGCTTTAATTAAGAGCTAGTTAAACTGGCACAGACGAAATCGAGATTTAGAGACTGTGAAATCTCATCATCCTCTGACATTCAGAGGTGTCCCCCCATTCTCCCCACCTTTTTTTCCCTCCTGTACGGCTCTCTTCTTTTGCTCCATGAAGCATCGCAACAGATTCGATGGAGAAACAAAGGCAGAAAGTAAACAGTAGTGGATTTGCCCCCTTAGGGAGACTGACAGTTCAAACCTGCGAGAGGCTAAGAAGTGGATGTATGTGTGTTTAGGGACTAAAATGTGCGTAAATTCAGCCTTTGAGGTATTCTGACAGGGTGTCAAGCTGTGTCTGGGAGCATTAGCGTCTGCTTTACGCTCATACGGTAATAACCTCCAGCAATAACGACAGCCCTCTTTCTTTTCTACTCTCCACCTCCTCTCTTGTTTGCTTGTTGCGTTGTTTGTTTGAGTAAGAGAGGTGAAGGGTGCTGCTTTTAGAGGGAGCCACGCAAAGATGATAATGCCGAATAAGGGCCCTTGAGAATGAATAATTAAAACGGTGACCTGCAGGTGCGTGTGCCGTCTGATGGAGACCTGTCAGGTCTGCTGTTGTACATTACGACACACCGTTGATATTTCCACTGGCATTTATAAATGTTGAATGCGAACGTCCTATTAGCCATGCACAGAGAGAATGAAGGAATGAAAGACTGATAGAGAGATCTAGAGAATGTGAAAAGGAAAGAGAAAAGATTTGGTAGGAGTCATTGATGTTGCTGACCCTGTTGATTTGTTGCTTTAAGTGGGGTGTAAAATGAAAGTGATGAATTAAAATTAGTTCCAGAAATTATTTTGAAACTAAATTTAATTATTTATATATTTTTTTATTAACATAAAATCAAAATGTAAATGTCTAACTGTTATTCTTCATTACATTACATACTTCCTATATGTTAATTTTCAATCAAAATACAGTAGAACAACTTCCACCATCTTGTTCTGACATCATCAAGCACTATTTTCAAAGGTCCTCTGAAGTCCTTTGAAATGTGCATTTTTTTATTCTAAATTTGATGTATTCTCAACTGAAACATGAAGACAGGGTGGGACATATAGCAGGGACATATCCCCTTTATAAATACAGCCATTAGCGTTTTGTTTTTTATCACAGCTCTGAGAGTGGTTGAGATCAAGCTCATCAAATGAAAAGCAAAGAAGAAAAGTCTTAAAGGGGGTGGGACATGTCAGATACTATAGAGCATTTGATTGGTCAGACGATTTGATGAGAAACTGAAGTATGAGGTAATGTCAAAAAGAAATATTGTCAAAAAAAAAAAACATTTCAGCAGAAGTGACAAAGTGTGCACTTTGGATGTCTATATGAGGTTCAATCCAAATCCACCATGGAAAGTAGCAAACATATTTGTGCTGCTTAATGTATTTGAGATGTTTTTTCCACAGTGCATAATTGACATGTCATGGGTATATTGTTGTTCTGTAAATTAGAAAGTCATAGGGTGAATAAATGGGCACTGTTGTGCAGACAGAATGAAATAGAACAATAGTGCAATAATGCAGAGTAAAATATGCATTTTGCTTAAATATGTGTTGTCTACATTAAATGTTTCTTCTACAAACATGTTTTTTTTATATTTGCAGTAACTGTACTGTAAGGGAGTACTGTAACATTTTACCCATTAAAATGTAAGCTAGTACTCACCTAAGCTCAAATGAGTTATTGAGGGTTTGTTAAATGTATTAAATTGTGGTCTTTTTCTTTATTTTATTTTATTTTATTTTAAATTTTGTTTTATCTAGATTACATTTAGCATAGTGATTTTAATGCTTTAAAGAGCAGTTTTAGACTGTAATATGCTAATGTTCTGCTATTTCTTTACCTAAATATAAAAAAGTACAGCTGTCATGAAATCCTGGAAAAAGCTGCATGTCTTCAATAGCAGCTTGTGTTAGAGAATCAGCAGTAATACATGGGCACAGATACTTGCCTTTGTATAAATATTGTGTGTGTGTGTGCGTGCGTGTGGTGTACAAATCGAAATCCGGCACTAGGAAATCCACACACTCCCCTAAAATTCCATTTTATTTTTAAAATGTAAACACACAAAAAATCATACTGTAATGCTTATCTAATTGCTTCAAATCATATTATACATTTTATAATTGCAATCACATTCATCCAGTTTTGCAAAGTATACAGTATATTTTTTGGAATTGACATACGTTTAAATATGAGAAATAAAATGCTATTTATTTCTGTTAAAACTGAAACGTGAAAGAAAAAAAAAGATTATTCCTTATAACATAGATATACTGTATACATAGAGAGAGAGAGATTGCAAACATTTCACTAGAGCAAGTAAACAAAACCATGCTATTTATACAAGCAGACACAGAACATCATATTTCAATAAACGTTTTGTGGTTTAATAGTCAAACACACTCTAGTCCAAGTCATGATTGAAGCGTGCAGCCGTGCTTTTGCTTTATGCATCCAAATTCCTACACATTCCACGTTATTCAGTAAATTAAATTTTTATGACTGGATTCCATGATTTTCCGCATTGCGTCCCCCCACTCTATTAATATATGGTTCCTCTTTTACCTTGAGAACTAGTTCCATTAGACTGATGAGAAGATCGACAATGAAGATCCTCCAGAAGGATGTGGGTTGTAATTGTGTATCTTTGTCCCCTCAGGTGTGAGTGCCATGGACATGCAGACAGCTGTGACACTAGTGTGAATCCTTACCGCTGCGCCTGCCTCCCAGAGAGCCACACACATGGAGCTAATGTGAGTCCCGCAGGGGAGGCCCCCTTTTAATTAACCACTTCCCTTTAATGACGTGCAAGAGTCCTCTTTAATGAACAGCACACTCAAAAATAGGCCTTAATGGAATGACTGGAAAAAAGCAGAGAGAGAGAGGGAGAGAAGGAAAACAAGAGCTAGAGAGATTATTCACGCACATCTCCAGTTTCCTGATGAAAAGAAGGGGAAAAAGAAAAGGGAACAAGAGAAGGAAGTGGTTTTGTGGGCAGCTATGCTCTAATCGTCCTGTCCCATCAGCCCTTGGGTGGCTTGACGATGAGTCTAGCAAAGGTAATTATATCTCAGGGAAAGCTCTGGTGACACAAAATGCCCCAGTGTTCACACTTTTAGGAATGCCATGGCTCACCAGTTAAACACTGTTGTTGAAACTGCCAAGTTGTAATTTATAGTGTTTGTCAAACTGTAGACCTCAAATGTCATGAATTAAAAAAAATATACATTTTGATAAATAATCTGCTGCAGTATGTATGAGAGTGCGCTTGATTTAAGTAAAACAGATTAACTGAAATGCATCATTTTGTTTTGTGCATCGTTTGAGGAAAAAGGTTATTTGAGGACAAACTGAATCACTATAATAATGATAGCGAATAATAATAATAATTCTGATGCTGCATATGAGAGAAAAGTTTACAGTTTTTTCACTTGAATGAATCAAATTTTGAAAGAAATCTAATTAAACCGAAGAAATTACACTACATATGATAAAAGACTGTTTAGGATGAATTGATAATGGATAATAATTTGATAATACAAATGAGAGAATGGGAAATTCATGTTTTGATTTACTGTAATGATTCAGATTTGAAAGAAATCATCTGATTCTATGGAATGAATCAGTCATTGTGTTGTCACATTATCTAGAACGAATCAGACTTCAAGAGATAGAGGACCCTTCAAGGTAAACTGATTCACTAAAATGTAAACTGATTCACTAAAATGTAATCTTCAAGGTAAACTGATTCACTAGAACAAATCACTTATTCTGATAACAGAGAAAGAAGTGTTAGTTTTAGTGTTTTCATTTATTAACATTTGATTTTCCAATGCCACATTTGAAAGAAGGGGCAGTTTTTACAGGAATCAAATTCAACAGAAGGAATCAGTTATTGTGATGCTATGTTAGAAGAAAACTAGAGCAAGAACAAGAGACTTTAAGAGAAAGAGGAACTTTAAGGCAGTGTTTCACTGCAGCACATCACATCACTTTTTCTGACACTACATCACATCACTTTTTCTGACACTACATATGACAGAGGAAGATTTAATGTGTTCCGATTGACTACAGTGCTACATTTGATAAAAAGCAACAATTTTTTACAGTAATCAGATTCTGTTCTACAAAAAAGAAAAACTGATTCACTAAAATGAATCATAGTGTTCTACACTGGATAGAGAGGACTGTTAGGACAAACCAATCCAGTTGAACAAATTCTGTGCGAGATATGAAAGAGAGGATTGTTTATAAATGAGCAAGTTCACTAAAACAAATAAGACCTTACGAGACTACATGAAAGAAAAGAAGACAGTGCCTTTGATTTACAGCTTATGAAAGTCATTTGTGGCATGTGCAATACAACACCTCATTAATGGCATCCATTTAGGATTTGATTGCTCTAGATAGCATCTTGTTTGAAAAATTAGCTTTTTGCTGTACAGGCCATATTGTTTGAAAATGAAATCTGTCACATTACTGAAAACTTAGCAGAGTTTAAAGTAAACTATATATTTTGCTTACATAATAAGTAATAATAATAATACATAGCCCATAAGGTGCAATGTGAAAAATAGTCATTCCAAGACTAAACTGGCATGTTCAAGACACATATTGCACTTGTGTTCTAGTTTCTCATTTAAATTTGCTGCACTGATCAACAGAAAAGTGACTTCTGTATGAGTTTTTCTGATATCTCAATTTTATTGACAATGGCCAGTGGGACTTTTTGAATGCAGAATGTCTTTGAAATGTCACTAATGTGACCGTACATACACTCTTTCCATGATCTTCAACTTCTCCGTTCCTCTCTGAAATCCCAGTCTTTCTATTGAGAGTCCATGCTGTCCAGATCGCTTCATATAATTCTGAACATTGGGAGCAAGTCCCAGGATTAAACTTTTAAACCTGATGTTTGGTGATTTAAATTATTCACCAGATGTCATGCATTATTCAGGGCAAGACACGGCACACTCTCTCTACTGCTGCTACTGTTGTTGTTTTCACCGTAACAAACAAGGGCCACATCTAACACGTAGATGCTGAAAAGTGTGTGTGTGTAAATATGATAAATACGAGTTGTCTCACCGCCCTAAACGCCCCTAGACCCAAACACCTGGCTTTGAGGAGGGACCAGCGCCTGCCCCGGAGCGATGTGCTGTGTTTGCTTACCAGCTCGGAGACACATATCCAGGCAGGCCCTACTAATGTTTGCTTCCTCTTTAATATCCCGGCCAGAGCCAGTGAAAGTGCTGCTGGTGTCTTATTACTCGTCTTCAGCGCGCATTGACTCAACTGATTGTCACTCTGTGGGGAAGGCGGTATTGGAGGTCACATGTATGAGACACGTGTCATTTTTAATCATTTCAAATGATCATAAAATTATATAATGGTTTGTTTCTGTAGTTAACAATTATGTTCACCTGCGTTTCCTCATTATCACCTTTGTGTTTTTTGCACTCAGTTTAGTTAGATTTTGTCCAGTATTGTCTTTGTGCACAAGCTGTTATTTTTTTGTCAACTATTTCTGTGGATTATAATCTTTTATTTTTGTTTTATGAATATATTTTATAATTGATGGCAATTATGTGCACCATCTTTTCTTCATTCCCCTGTCAGGATGTTACATTAAGAGGCTTATTACCAAATGTGAAGGGAAATATTCACAGCCAGTGTTACATATTAGATAAATATTTAGAATGTTTTAGAGGGGACATATTATGTCCCTTTTCATAAGATGTAAAGGAAATCTCTAGAGTGTTTCTGTGAAGTTTTAGCTCAAAATACCCCACAGATCATTTATTTGGGTGTGAGCAAAGACTATAACAAAGCAAGCAAATATCATGCTGCCAAAATGTCAAAAAATGAAATGTCTCATTTTTTATATGCTTACAGAAAAAGAGTTACCAAAACAAAGTTACTGGGCTGTCCTTTTTACATCTTCTGTGTTGGTGGATGCTCCATGGTCTTGATTATATCACGTAAACTTTCGTTATAATTAATGCTTAAGAGTTGTGTCAATTTCTGCAACATGAGGTTTCTTCGTTCTTTTCTAGAGTGACTATAAATGATGGAGAATAGCATTTTTTGGCAGTGCATTGCAAAACCTAGTGTTTTCAAGCAGGCTAAAGGTTAACTGTAGGCTCGCTACTGGTGCAGCCACGCACAGACCTTTCCTGAGGGAGCATGAAATTAGCCATGGCATTCACAGAGGTCTTTCACACGGGATGAAGGCTCTTTCCACACTGGAGTCCAGCTCCTCTCCACCTCACACACTGGAGACGAATACAAAACACACTTACATACTTACATACCTCTGTGTGCTGATCTCACTCCAGTGGACTAGTTTTATTGGTTAAATAAGTTTGAATTACGATTAGTCTTCCTGATTTCATTTGTCTTATTTATATGACCATTTGTGTGTGTGTGTGTGTGTGTATGTATGTATATATATATATATATATATATCGCTTATCATAGCGCTTCACTTTTTCCATATTTTTTATGTTAAAGCCTTATTCCAAAATGGATTCAATTAATTTATTCCTCAAAATTCTACACACAATACCCCATAATGACAATGTGAAAAAATATTTTTTTTAAATTGTTGCAAATTTATTAAAAATAAAAAACCTGAAAAATTGCGTGTACATATCACAGACTTTGCTGTGAATTCACAGATTTTACATTCGGTTTCCACTGATCATTCTTGAAATGTTTCAGCAGCTTAATTGGAGTTCACCTGTGGTAAATTCAGTTGATTGGACATGATTTGAAAAGGCATACACCTGTCTATATAAAGTCCCAGGGTTGACAGTGCATGTCAAAGCACAAACCAAGCATGAAGACAAAGGAATTGTCTGTAGACCTCCAAAACAGGATTGTCTCAAGGCACAAGGCTGGGGAAGGTGCTCTGAAAGTTCCAATGAGCACAGTGGCCTCCATCATTCATAAGTGGAAGATGTTTGGGACCACCAGGACTCTTCCTAGAGCTGGCTGGCCATCTAAGCTGAGTGATCGGGGGAGAAGGGCCTTAATCAGGGAGGTAATCAATAACCCAATGGTCACTCTGTCTGAGCTCCAGCGTTCTTCTGTGGAGAGAGGAGAACCTTACAGATGGACAACCATCTGTGCAGCAATCCACCAATCAGGCCTGTATGGTAGAGTGGCCAGACGGAAGCCACTCCTTAGTAAAGGGCACATAGCAACCCGCCTGGAATTCGCCAAAAGGCATCTGAAACAAAATTCTCTGGTCTGATGAGACTAAAATTGAATTCTTTGGAGTGAATGCCAGGCGTTACATTTGGAGAAAACCAGGCACCGGTTATCACCAGGCTAATACCATCCCTACAGTGAAGCATGGGATGTTTTTCAGCAGCAGGAACTGGAAGACTAGTCAGGATATAGGGAAAGATGAATGCAGCAATGTACAGAGACATCCTGAATGAAAACCTGCTTCAGAGTGCTCTTGACCTCAGACTGGGGCGATACTGTATATAAAATGTTTTAGGGAGGAACATGAGCAAGTATACAGTATACATTTTCCTTTATACAGTTTTAAACTTTACATTGGTGTTGTTTGTCCTGGCTATTAACACATTAATGTCAAAACAATATGATTAATTAATCATGTGAAACAAAAGTCGTTGTCATGGTAAAAATACAATCAGCCAGACATTGATATAAAGCTATGTATTTTAAGCTAATTATCAAGTCCATTTGTCACTAAAAACAAAAGATTCAGTGTGTTTTGTTCTCTATTAATAACTGGGATGCACCTACTGTATATGTGCTTGCAGTGAAAACTACACTATCCACTGTATAAAAATCCAAATCCCTATAACATGTATTCAGAGCCCTGATTGGCATAGCGGGCTGTAGCGGCGGGTGGTCTGTGTCGGGCTCTTCTAGCATCCAGCTTGCTGAATTTGCAATTCCCTCTGGGCTCACGGCCCACAATGGATGCCCAAACAGCAGCCTGACACAGCGAGACTCTGCCACAGCTTGAGCAGCCACCAGGGAATCCTTCGCTTTTTACAATACATTTTTAATCATTTCATTTGATGCCTCCCGTGTTCTCTGTAATTTGTAACAACTTTTCACAAATTTCGAATACTTTGCCAATAACGGCTTAATTTCCCCTCTTTGCCCCCCTTTCTCTCTCTCTCTCTCTCTCTCTCTCTCTCTCTCTCTCTTTCTCAGTTAAGTTTTTTTCAATGAGCGTCACTGTAAAAAGTGTTTTACAGTGTTGGATAAATCTAAAAAAAACAGTTTGGATCAATCTAAAAAAGTACTTCAACTTAATACACATAAAAAAAGTTTTTTTGTTATCAGTGATAAATTAAGTTGAAAAAGTTTAAAGTGTTAGTTCACCCAAAAATGAAAATTCTGTCATTAATTACTCACCCTCATGTCATTTTAAACACTAGAAACCTTCATTCATCTTTAAAACACATAAAGATATTTTGGATGAAATCTGAGAGTTCCCTCATCCTCCATAGGCAGCATTGGTCCCGACTCATTCTAAGTAGTGTTGTCACCAATTGGTAGTGAAATTTTAGAAACGTCCATTTCCCTATAACATTTTAGCACTGATCTTAAAACCTCTTAAACACCGCTGATTGGCCATTGTGTTCACCGCTGTTCACTGAGTGCAAATACAGATACAGGGACACTGGAGCGTTTTAAAGTTGCATCGATCAGCTGGTCTGTTTATGAGCTGGCATATGAGCGATCCGCTGATAGATCGACTGATCTTTGCGGCTTTACAATGATCCAGTGTCCCTGTATCTGTGTTTGCACTCAGTGAACAGCGGTGAACTGATAACCTTCACAGCCAATCACAGTCTTTTCTGTTGAGCATGTGAACACAATGGCCAATCAGCGGTGTTTAAGAACGTGCTCAACGGCGCTCAAATGTTAGGGGGAAATGGACGTTTTGAAAATTTCAGTACTGATTGTTACAGAAATTCAGAATCATGACAACACGATCCAGAAGTCCAGAAAAGTATAAAAAAAAACATCACGAAAACAATGCATGTGTCTTCAGCAGTTATATAAAAATATTATCAAGCTGCGAGATTTTTTATTTTGTGCGTGCATAAAACTAAAATAATGACTTTGGTTTAGTCATTAGTTTCTTCTCCTTAATGTCAGTATAGGGTACATGTTCACAAGCTTTATGCACTGATGTATACCCCGGATGTCTGCGTGTGACTTCTTTTTGTATGAAACAAAACACAGGAGCATCCATGATAAGACGTCAGCTCCGTGAATGTGCGCCCTATACTGAAACTGTTGAATAAAGTGGTTATTTTTAGGTTATGTGCTCACAAAAAAATCCTCATAGCTTGATAATTTTCTGATTGAACCACTAAAGGCATATGGTCGGTTTTGAGGATGTTTTTTATTTTTGGTATTTTTTTGAACTTTGAACAAGTCTGGAACATTGCTGTCTATGGAGGATGAAGAAGCTCTCAGATTTCGTCTACGATATCTAAATATTGTGTTCTGAAGATGAATTAAGGTCTCGGGTTTGGAACTACATGAGAGTAAGTAATTAATAACAGAATAGCAAGCTGTAGTCATTTTAAAATTGATCAAATGTGTCACATTTTACAGTAGACAACAAATAGCTCCTTTGTTGAAAGTCTTTTTTAATAAATTAACTTATTTCCCTCTTGCACATGTGGGAATATTGTGTTATTTGTGGCCGTGGGGACTTTATCGTTAAACCTCAAGGTCACATTTAGATATTGCTGATGAATGTATATGTAGATGATGTATGGAGATGTGCTGTGATCTCTCACTCTCTCCAACAGTGTGAGGGATGCATTCCTCTCTTTAATGATAAGCCCTTCAGGCCTGGAGATCAGGTTCAGGCGTTCAACTGCAGGCCCTGCCAGTGTTATGGCCACTCGTCCTCTTGCCACTACAATGCCAGCCTGGACCCTCACCCTGGAGAGCACTTTAGAGGAGGTGGAGGAGTGTGTGACGACTGTACTCACAACACCACAGGTAACAGAATATGTTTTTTTTTTTTCAATGACTGTTTTTAAAAATGCCTTTTTATTAGTAAATGTAAATATTTAGATTTTGTTTGTTTCATTTCTTAAATGAAAATGTATGATGAGCGTCACGGTGGCGCAGTGGGTAGCACGATCGCCTCACAGCAAGAAGGTCGCTGGTTCGAGCCCCGGCTGGGTCAGTTGGCATTTCTGTGTGGAGTTTGCATGTTCTCCCCGTGTTCGCGTGGGTTTCCTCCGGGTGGTCCGGTTTCCCCCACAGTCCTAAGACACGCAGTATAGGTGAATTGAATAAGATAAATTGGCCGTAGTGTATGTGTGTGAATGCAAGAGTGTTCGGGTGTTTCCCAGTGTTGGGTTGTGGCTGGAAGGGCATCGATAAGTTGGCGGTTCATTCCGCTGTGGCGACCCCTTATTAATAAAGGGACTCAGCCGAAAAGAAAATGAATGAATGAAAATGTATGGGTCCTAGACAAGATATATAAATCATATATAAATTCATATTACTTAAATTTTTGTGAACAACTAAACAAGAGACAAACTAAATACAAAAAAAATGTAAATGTTATTTTTCGCCAGTTTGACATTAATCTTGTATATGTATTTCAAAATGATTAGCCCTCCTGTGAAATTTGTGTTCTTTTTCCCATATTTCCTAAGTGGTGTATAACAGACCAAGGAAATTTTCTCAGTACTTTCTATATTTTTCTTCTTTTTTTTTTTCTTCTGAGGAAAGTATTATTTCTTTTAGATTGTCTGGAATAAAAGCAGTAGTTCATTTAATAAATTGTTTTCCTCATTGTCTACAAAACAATTCACTGTTATCCAATAACAGTGAATAGCCTAATTATCATAACTTGCTTACAGTAGTTCACATAACCTAGTTAAGCCTTTAAATTGCACTTTAAACTGAATACTAGTATCTTGCAAAATAAGCAGAAAAAATATTATGCACTGTCACCATGGCAAAGACAAAAAGTTATTAGAAATTAGGTATTAATACTTTTTCAAACATTTAAAAAAATAAAAGATTTATCTCCATTAAACAAAACTTGGGAAATATTTGTAAAAGAATTAAAGTTTCACAGAAGGGCTACTTATTTTTTAATTCAAATGCATATATAGCATATACACAACATATGTATGTTTAAATTATTAATTTTATATTAGGATTTATAAGAAACAGAAGACTAGTCTAATTTTAATTTAAAAAATATATATTGGTTAGTTGCTTGTTAGTCAAACTAATGTAATTTCTACTGTAGTTCCAACAGCAGTGTGCTATTAATATGCCTAAAATTGCCAATGAAAATAAAAAAAATATTTGTACATTTTGACTAAATATTGTGTAAAACATGTTTGTATAAAACAAAATAGTATCAAATAATTGTTGAATAAAAAAATAATCAAAATGATGAATAAAAATTACATTGCCATTATATTGACTATCAGTCAACCTTATCTCAAAATATCAAATGATTATTAAAAGAAAAACATAACCTGTAAGTCCTTATAAAATTGTTTTGAATTGCTCCAATATACCATACCTAACGGAAACCCAGATATTTTTCATTACAACAGCTGGAGAAATAGCAGTGATGTAATAATGGAAGCATCAAATAGCAGAGCAGAAAAAAAAACGAAATAATGTATCAGTGTGAAAACAGATGGACATTTAATGAAGTAAATCAGGCCATGCTAACAGGTTCATTGTTTCATATGCTGGGCATCAGGCACAGTGGCAGGTAGGGATGAAAGAGGACATTAAAATGGACACCTTAGAAAATTACATATCTCTCGCCGGACCTCTCCCAAGACTGCAGTTTTTTAATTTGAAATCATAGTCCTATGATATGATTGAATTTTAATAGGTTGACATCAATTTCCCCCCTCCCACATTCACACACGCTCTCTCTCTCTCTTTGGGTCTAAAGGCATGAACTGTGAGCACTGTCGGAGTCTCTTCTACAGGGAAGTGGGTGCACTCTTGTGGGCCACAGACGTTTGTAAAGCATGTGAGTGCCACAGCGCCGGGACCATCAATGCCAGTTTACATTGTAAGCCGGTAAGTGTGGACACATCATTCATAGAGTATACACCAGGGCTGTAAACACCATAAACAAAACATCTCTCAAAACAAACAAAAAAATTGTAATACGTTTTTAATTGACAATAATAAATTCTAAAGTTATGCATTATTAACTTACTAAAAAAATTAACTTACTCAGGCAACCAGGACCTCCAGGTCTGGGGCTGTGTAAATTCAGTAAATCAGTAAAAAAAAAAAAAAAAATTGCATACAAAAAGCCAAATATCATATAAAAATGTGTGTGTGACCATTATCTAATGAAAAAAAACACCTTTTGAAAGAAATTTGACACTTCAAAATAACATTAAAATTGCAATTTCAGACCAGCAGGTGTTTGTCTTTGAATAATTTGTTCAAGAGATTTGTTCAATAATTAGTTCAAAAACACTGATTCATCCAGTAAAGAAACAAGTTAAGTGAGGCCTATGAACAAGTCAATAAATAATTTATTTAAAACAAAAACAAAAAATCATTCAAATTAATTAATTATTTAAAAATAGACTGCAGAAATTGTGTTAGAACCTAAAGTTAATTTGTTTAGTTCTCTATTCAGAATCATGGAAGAAACATGATCTCTACTTTAAACTGTTTATCCAGAATAATGCAGCTCTTGGTCTTACTCAAAGATCTGATATTGGAGTTGATAGATTAATTTGCGAATTTCAAAGAAGGACAGCAGCAGTAATCTCTGTGTGTATGCAAAGGAAGACATCTGAGGCTTTGATCCCCGGCTTTGTGATGGACTTGAGAATTGTAGATTCAGATAAGGATACTGGCTGCATTGATGTATTGGCTGAGGACTTTAGTATTCACAACAGCATTTATCAGTGTTTTGATCTGTAGGGAGTATGTAAAAGTGTCGTCATGAGAGCCTCTCTCCAGAGAATTCTCCCCCACCTTTTCCTTTATCTTAGCATCATGAAAGGCATTTTGGAGGAACAGTTCCATGTCGATAGATATACTGGATGACAAATTCAGAATCAATGACTGGGTCAGCCCTATCCTAGATTGCTACCTTATTTAAATTATCAGAATGATTATTTCCTCACTTATGTTAATGACTTTACACCGTTGGCTGGACCGTTTCTGTTTGCCTCTGAGTAGGGCTTGAGTCTCGTGATTGAACTTTTTATGTAACATATTTCTCAAGTTTTATCCTAAAAGACTTTTTGATTAAAGATTCAGGATTTAAATATTGTTTTATGACGAAACCCTGACAAATCAAATTAAAAAAGCAAATATTCAAGTAATAAAGCAGTATGCATAAAGATCACAGGATATGTGTAAATTATTGAATATGCATAAAAATAAATACACACAAGTAACATTGTAGCTATTTTAATAATAATAATAGTAGTAGCATTCAGTAAAAACATTCAGAGAGACTACACTGAATATCTGTTGTTTATTTGTAGGCATCGATGAATGGAATAAATAAATAGTAACATGCAGACTATTATTAATTTATTTATTTTTATTTACTGATTTATTGATTGATTAATTATAGTAGCATTCAATATAAACATTCAAAGAGACTCCAATGAAAACTTTTTAATATAATTTGTTCCACCACAGGGCGTCACGGTGGCGCAGTGGGTAGCACGTTGGCCTCAAAGCAAAAAGGTCGCTGGTTCGAGCCTCGGCTGGGTCAGTTGGCGTTTCTGTGTGGAGTTTGCATGTTCTCCCCGTGTTCGCGTGGGTTTCCTACGGGTGTTCTGGTTTCCCCCACAAGTCCAAAGACATGTGGTATAGGTGAATTGGGTTGGCTAAATTGTCCCTAGTGAATGTTTGTGTATGGATGTTTCCCAGTGATGGGTTGCAGCTGGAGGGGCATCCGCTGCGTAAAACATGTGCTGGATAAGTTGGCAGTTCATTCCGCTGTGGCGACCCCAGATTAATAAAGGGACTAAGCCGAAAAGAAAATTAATGAATGAATGAATGTTCCACCACATACGAAGTATGACTAGAAGTATGACTTTTTCCAAAAAGTCAACTTGTCAGGGTACTAAAAGCACTGGTTTGTTATTGATGGCCAAATCAGCTCTTAAAATTTCAGTATTTATCATTTATGTTATATAGATTCTACTGTCTCTCTCTTTTTTTTTTTTTTTGGAGATAACCGTATAAACCGTATCAAGCAACATCACAGTAGTCTTTCAGGCCAGCGGTATCAAATATTTCCTCCCATTCATCCAAACACAATAGCTGCTATATTCAACCTCACCCAAAGAAGAGACCCATTCTGTTAAAGCACCCGACCCTCAGCACAAAGGCAGCTTGTGAGCTCAGGTGTTGTGACCCCTCTGCGCCCCCCCATCCCAAACCATTCAGTTCTCTGTAATGGAGATAAAAAGCATCCCAGCGGCCTGGTGGTGGATCAGTATAGAGACAGAGCAGAGCTTCGCCATCCATGACTCCCGCTCAACTTGACTAATTGGAGCGTGGTCACGTGCTGCTCTCTTTCCTCCGCAGATCGGGGGCCAGTGTAAGTGCAAGCGACATGTGTCTGGCAGACAGTGCAATCAGTGCCAACATGGATTCTACAAGCTGCAGTCGGCGCTGGCTGATGGCTGCCGTGCCTGTAACTGCAATACCGCCGGGACCGTGCAGCCAGATATTACCTGTCACCAGGACTCAGGTCAATGCCAGTGCAAGGCAAACGTAATCGGTACGTATCAAGCAGCATTGCGGCCTCCATCGCTCTTACGCTCTTACGCTCTCTGCTCCCATGCTTCTCTTTCTTTATAACTTTTCTTTTTTTGTCTCTCAAGCTTTATTTTTGTTAATTCCCACTAAGTTGGTGAACTGTATAAAATTCATGAGTATTTGGTCTAATAGTCATGATTGGCATTAGGATTGTAGCTCATAATCTGTGTGATTTCAAATCTAAAAAATATATATATATCAGGTTCTTTTATGTTTATCAACATTAATAAAGTTCATGTTTTAATTGTCCTAATGTTTGACATATAAAAAAAAAAATTCAAAATTCTTGAATTATGTCATTATAATTTTATTTTATCTATCTCTACCTCTATCTCTACCTCTATCTCTACCTCTCTCTCTCTTTCTCTCTCTCTCTACATTATTATACAGCATAAGATTAATTTAGAAGCATTCATAAGCATACATTTATTTATTAGACTTACCAGAATGTTCATGTCATCTTCCCAAATATAGCTAACTTGAAAAAAAAAAGGAAAAGAAATAGAAAATTGAATATAGTAAATATGTTAATAAATTATTAGTTTGCTTCTTATTTACGGGATATGAATAATAAAACCTATTAGTATTACGATATATTAAAAATATTCAGTATAAAGAATACAGTGATCACTCTTGTGTGTCGCATATGTAAATAGCATGATTAAATTGTTTGCCTTTTTTTTTTTTTTTCCTTTTTTGGCAAAGACCTGTTTTTTTCACACATTTATTGTGAGCTGCAGCCAAGAGGATTTTTCTTCCAGCCTTTTCCAGGCATTCCAGGTCCTTTGCGATAAATCTGTTCCATTTTTTTTTCTTCTTCTTCTTTGTACCTTTGAACCGTTTTCTTATGAAATGCAAAAGAATGTTACTTAGAAGATCATGTGTATTGCTAAGCCAGGATATCAAGGGCCACCTCATTTTAATTTTGTAATTCAATGCCAAGTTGATTATAATAAACTGCCCCTGTCTTCCTTATTTTTCACGCTTCTTACAAGACCTGCTTCTTTGTTTGTAGTTCCCACAGGTATTTTTCAGAAATTAGATTTGATTAAGGCAATTTATTACCTCCAGCGCGTTTGAGGCCAGCCGCAGCTTCATAAGGACAAAATTTATCAAGCGTCCAAAGTACTGCGCGTACACAATGTGCTTTGAAATGTTGATGTATGAGAATATTATGCAGAAAAGCATTACTGATAAAATGCGGGCTGCTACGGTGCACGTCCCACTCCATGGGTGCAAAAACAGCCTGTCAAATGCACAGATCAGACTAGTTAAAACACAGTTCAGCTTAACAACATCAACAAAAAAACTACTGCTACATTTACATTAATGTTTATTCATTTAGCAGACCTTTTTATCCAAAGCAACTTACAAAAGGAGGTTAATAGAAGCACTACAAATTACAAGAAAATTCATATGTTGATGTTTTGATGAGTCTCAGTTAGTGTACTGTTGTGTACTTTTTAAAATGTATTTATTTTTAAACTAATATGCTCTTACATTTCACTGAATCATTTGGTACAGTGCACTTATAGTACATATGTAATTAATTTCTTTAATTAAATATTTAATTACACTGTTATCCCATACCTTACATCTTAAACCACCCTTAAACCTACCCGTATCAAGTACATTTAATTACATGTATTTATTTTTATTTTTCCTTTTTATGTAAGTACATTGTAATTAAGACTACTACTTAAAGGGATAGTTCCCTCAAAATGGACAAATCGGTCATAATTTACTCGCCCTTAGTTGTTCAAAACCTTTTTGAGTTTCTTTCTCATTCTGTACGCAAAAGAAGATTTTTTCAAGAAATCTGCTATATAGCTGGCACCGATTGACTTCTATATTAATTTATTTCCTAGAAGTCAATGGGTGCCAGCAGCCAGCATTCTTCAAAATATCTTCTTTTGTGGTCAACAGAAATAAAATAACTCATAAAGATTTAGAACAACATGAGGAAGAGTAAACAATTTTCATTTTTGGTTGAATTATCCCTTATATACAAAATAGGACAAAAAGTACATTTCATAAAAAGTATATATTTAAAAATATATATATACAGCTGAGGGCAAAATGATTAGCCCTCCTGTGCAATATTTATTCTTTTTCAAATATTTCTCAATTGATGTTTAATGGATTAAGGAAAATTTCACATTATTTTTTTGTAATATTTTTTTCTTCTGGAGAAAGTATTTGTTTTATTCGAGTAGAATAAAAGCAGTATTTAGGTCAAAATTATTAGCCCCTTAAGCATTTTTTTTATTGGCTACAAAACAAACCATTGTTATAAAATGACTTGCTTAATTACCCTAACTTACCTAGTTAACCTAATTAATTGAACTTTAAGCTGAATGCTAGTATCTTGAAAAATGTCTAGTAGAATATTATGTACTGTCATCATGGCAAAGATAAAATAAATTTGTTATTATAAATTTGTTATTAAAACTATTATGTTTAGAAATGTGTTGAAAAAAATCAGAGAACAGAAATTGGGGAAACAATTATAATAATTCAATTTTAACAGGAGGGCTTATAATTTTGACTTCAACTGTATGTATACCTGCACTTTTTTTGTAAAAAGTTAGTAATTAATTAGTTATTATATTCACAGCTGGATGGTGCACAGTTACTGTATGGTTTTGAGAGTTGCACAATTTTTCCAGCATTCACAAGCCACGAGCACAATGACAAATTGCGGCACCTTTGGCGTGATATTATTGGGGTATTCATCTGTGTCACATTGTGCGTTTAACATAATGTTGTAATGAGGTTTAACTGTGGGTAGGGAGCAATATATTAATATCTAAATTCATTAAAGTGGAGCTGTGTAGAGAAATACACAGCAGTGGAGGAGTGTGGACTTCTCAGTACTTATAGCTGTAAACGGTTTGCCCTGTAGGCTCTGCTCAGCAACATTAGGAATAGATTACCTGTCAGGAATATGTATGGCGTATTCAAATAAGCACTGCACACATTTTAAGAAACTTGATATGATTTGATTCCACGTAGACCGCTTTTTTTGGGTCTCCAAATGAGCTGTAATTCTTTTTTAGCCTCATAGTTATTTTTACTTTTTCTCCCCCTCCTACTGCCTTTCTTGGGTCTTTTAATTTATTTATTTTCCTTTTAGAGAAATTAAGTGTTATGCCCGAGGTGAGTCATTCATCATTGGGAAAGGGGCTCACTTAATGATGACATTACCAATTTCAGTTTTTATTCCTTGTGTAATATTTCACTGATTTATTTATTTGTTTACTATACTACTGTGTGTTATAAAATGTGGGTTATGATAAAGGCCAAAAATGAAACATTTCAGATGCTGAGGTTGGTTGATTGTGGAAGGTAAGGCCGAGTTCAGCACTTTAGATAAACTGAAAGGTAAATGAAATGTCGTAATCTGTAAAGAAAGCACATACCGTACATACATATTGTCTAGGCTTGCTATGGTTATCCACATTTTATTTTATACACAAAAAAACTAAAGATAAATGTGAGAATAAAATATGTTTTTTATTTCCTTAAGAACAGATGTAATCACTTTCTCCTCATAGTAATAAAAACAAAAAGCTAAATGTCAGACAGAAAAAAAAAATAATGTTAAACTAAAATTCACTTTTTATTTTATTTTTATTTTTTTTACAAATTTGGTAAAACTCTAAATTGGTACAAAGGATTAAATGAAACACCCTAGTAAAAACCGTGAGTAATAAATAAATAAACAACACTAATAATAATAATAATAACAAAACAATAATAATAATATACGTTTTTTATTATTATTATTATTATTATTATTATACATTTTAAATTGTTTATCATTATGATTTTATTAGTATCAATTTTACATTTTAATTTAATATTATATTAATGATGATAATAATAATAATAATAATAATAATAATAATACACGTGGAACTGACTTTACACGTCAGTGAAAAGTTTTGTACATAGAATAAGTTAAGCAATTAATTACTACAAAATTAAATAAATCATAATTTTTCCTCCACCAGCAGAATCTTTCTGTAAATTTCCTGAGAATTCTGACCGTGGTCTTCTGTTTTATTCTTAGGTCTAACCTGTGACCGTTGCAACTATGGCTTTAAATTCCTCAATCACACCAGTCCCGATGGTTGCATTCCCTGTGGCTGTGACCCATGGGGTTCTCTGCACCAGTTCTGTAATCCCTTCACCGGACAGTGTGAGTGCAAAGCTGGTGTGCGGGGCCTCCTCTGTGACACTTGCATCCCTCACTTCTACAGTCAGAACAGTAGTGGAGTCTGCATGCCCTGCGACTGCAGTCTGAACGGATCTGTTCCCGGTACCTCCTGTGATGCTGTAACGGGACAATGTAAGTGCAAACCTCACACAGAGGGCTGGCGGTGTGACGTGTGTCGAAATGGATACCACAGTCTGGACCGCAGCAACTCTTTGGGCTGTTTGCCTTGTCAGTGTGAGCTCAGAGGCACGGTGAAAGGCTCAGGTGTGTGTGACAAGACCACGGGCCAATGCCTGTGTAAAAACAATGTAGAAAGCCTAAGGTGCAATCAGTGCTCTGCTCACACCTACAACCTGAGTTCTGCCAACGCTACACATGGATGTCAACCATGTCACTGTGACCACATAGGCACCATGCCTGCCACTGTGTGCGACCCTGTTAGTGGTCAGTGTGTCTGCCTGCCCACACGCTATGGCCAGGACTGTGGAACCTGTAAACCAGGTTAGTGCTTTCAGTCTGATTTGAATATGGTGTTGAGATAAAATAATAAAAAACAAATATTACAATATAAAGTCACTTTAAAAAAGCATCTAAATGTGTTAAGTATGTATGTTAGGAAAGTATGTGCTGTTATTTTTGCGCTTTTGTTTTTTTTGTAAAGAGTAAGATAGGCTTAGCATAATAAATTATATTTAAATATATAAATATTATATATAATAACAAGTAATATATAACTTTTTATCTAATTTTTACTATGAGGCAGATTTATCAAACGCCAAATTAATGTGGAACCACAATCCCATAATAAAAACTTTACAGGTTATATACTGACAGTGAACACATTAAAGAACACATACATAGCTCATTTATGTAATATTACACAATCTAAAAATAATGTGGCTCTGTAATCAATAGGTAGCATTCAGATTTTCAATCTCAATCAATTTTCATCTCAATATTAATCACATGCTTTTTTCTACGATTTATCATCCTTGGACCTATTACAGGCATATTAAAGTCAAACATGGGGATATTCACACAGAGCAAGTTTTTTTTTCCCATTCCACTTCACTACCTTCTTAAAATGTTTGTATGCAAATAGTATCCCTCTGGCTCTGCTTGCCTCACTTTGAATGGGATTTAAACCAGTGTTTCCAGCAATAAGACAACAACCTATACCATACACTAAGTTGCAAATGTGAAGTGAGGTTTACTCTCTTAGCTTATACTAGTGGGCCTTGTTTACAATTACTCCAATTCAGATCACATCATCAGTGTAACTACACTCCAGATTTGGCCTTCTTTAAATGGGATTCGAACTGGCATTTATGCAAGGGAGGCAGACATGTTAAAACATACCAGTCTCTACTGTCAGTTACTAGTTTGCCTCTTGATGGCAGGGTAGCAGGGTTTACTTCCACAGTTACTACTATCTAGCTTCTATCAGACATTTCTTAAACCTCACTCCACCACGGCACCAACGTAAGCCCTCTGATACTATTTGCTTTGCTCCAATCAGCATTTGAACCAGCATTTTCAGTAAGGGATGCTAACTTTAACTGTAAAGACCACAGCCTTTACTATCAGTCACTACTAGTTAGAAGTTCCTACTAGATGACTTTCATTACACTCATTCCCTGAACCTCACTCCTATTCTGGTTATGGCACAAATGTAAACCCCTATCTACTGGGATTTTAACCAGTGTTTCCTGTTTGGATGACACATTAGACATGTTTTGGAGGTATTCAGTTTTGATGCAAATACTAGTAAATTGACTACCCCAATGCTGAAGTTGTATGATTTGTTTAACTATTTTCCTCCAATAAATGTAGTTTCTAAAATCTAAATCTCACAAATAAGGCCAGCCACAACAATAAATGTACACACTTTTTCCACACTATTTGTGTCTTTGGTAAGTCCTAATAATAGTTCTTTAATGTGCAAAGAGTGTTTATTATGGAACACACTGTTTGTAAACCTGGCCCTGTGTGTGTATTTACAAGGTGTATCAGGTTTTGTAAGCTCATTATACTGTGTTGGCGATGCCAGTGAAGTCACCGCTTTTGTTGTTTACCATGATTCTTAGCCATTGCGCATCGCATTTGAAGTGTCTGCATAAACATCTTTTGAATTACAAAGCACTCTATTCCTTTCCTTAACTAATGACTCCCTCACATTTTGTTCTTGGCTGTGCAAGCTGTTGCATTGTTTTGTTATTCCTTTTCCCCTAGATTGTGCCTGGGAATTGAGTGTGTTTGGCAGTCACTTTGGCCGATGGCGTTTAACTAGCATAGCTACAGGCCATTCCTCATGTACCCTCAATCAACCCCCTCAGTGGCTGTTTGGGCCAGCACTGGCCTCATGACTCAAGTGCACTTCAGGGGGTGGAAATGTTTGCACTTCCCTTATTCTTCGCAGCATTGTAAGTGCTAGAATTGCACTGCCAGGGGCTCAAGGGTCAGCGTGGCTGGACCAATTGTACCAGCTGGTCCCTTTGTGTTTGTAATGAAAATTAACCCTCAGTGTTTACTGTAAAACCAACTTGCACTTTTATACGCCAAGTGCAGTCTTCCAATTTCCAAAAGTTGCTCCTCCTTTTAGGGCACTGTAAAGACATGTCCCTGTAAACAATTGGGATAGGTTATATATCCTAATATTATATTGTTCATTAATAATTCATTATTCCTATTGCAGGCTTTCTACACCTGGTCACTTCATGCGTTTTTCTCTAAAACGAAACAAACATCTTGGTCTTCTGTGGCATTGCTTTGTGTGTTGCATTTGTGCTGTTACAACTGATTATGTCTAGTCTAAAATGCTCTCAAATGTTATTTTTTTAAATTATTTTTACATATTTGCTTTCAACAAGCAGATGCATTTAGACTTGTCCAGTTTCATATGGAATGCAACCCAGACCACCTCCTGAAGTGGTTTAAGCAATCAGAATTATATGTCATGAATGCATTTCAGAGGGCTTTTACACCTTTCTTTTCATGATCGGATAACTATACAATAAAAAAGTCATGGAGTGACCAGGTATAAACAGCTGCTATATGTCCTATTTACACTTCCTTTTTCAGTTGAGAATATGTAAACATAAATCTTTGTCAAGCTATTTAGTGCAATTTTCTATAACTGCAACATCTATGTAACCAGTCAAACCAAATTAAAAGGCATAAAAAAATTATTGCTTTCTGCTATCTGTCAGCAAATCTTTAAGCTTAAAACAGCTTAACTAGTAAAGGCTATTTTTTCTAGCCAGGATACCATTCTTGCCAACATCCACTAAAGGGCCCATGCATACAATATGAGGGCACTAAGCTTGCATGGTAACCAGACAAGGATGTACAGCCAAGCCTCCCCTACCCTGCACTCCCCACACACAATGAAATAATGCGGCCGTACCTCCTGCTCACCACAGCCTCGGCCGCCCATGC
This sequence comes from Danio jaintianensis, assembly GCA_903798115.1. Lineage (NCBI taxonomy): Eukaryota > Metazoa > Chordata > Actinopteri > Cypriniformes > Danionidae > Danio > Danio jaintianensis. The sequence continues at coordinate 10,140,203 of CAIGQV010017386.1, forward strand.
CGGCACATAAAGCATGTGTACGGAGAGTGGGGCTGGCAGGAGTAAATTGAAAGCACAGGGAATGGGGGGAGATCCATTTGGTGGAGGGTGGGGGACTGATGACTGTGTTTCTGCTGGCCCTCCCCCGGCTCCCCTCACGGAGCCCCTGTGTCGTATTTCACCGGAGGGGAAGCAGCCTGTGATTGAAACATCTCAAACTCAGCGCCCCCTGTCTGATTGATGCGCGCAGGAGCCTGACGGAGCCCTTGAGACTCAACTCGTACTTTATTCTTAAGAAGATATAGACAGAAAAGTGAACCAGGACACTCTTAAAGAAGTATCTCACCTAATAATTAATGCCTACCTGATTTTCATTCTTCTGTGAGGCTCGAAAAAATGGTTTTAGGCAGAATTTAGAACTTTTTTTTTCTGGAATATGTCACCCTTTTTAACCTGCTTGAGGGTTGTAACTTTAGACTGATGTATAGATTGTCAAGATTACCCATGTTCTTTTTGATCTAAATCTATTCTGTAATCTGCAATCTATTCGTAAACACTGTTCAACAAATAGCGCCTTAGTTCATCGACGTCTTGCTGCTGGCTATTAATGATCTGATACATTAAGTGAATTATATTTGAAAGTTACGTAAGTAATTGGATACATTGCATACATTTTAAAATTCTTTTTTCATTGTAAATACTGTTAAATTTTAAGGATTAGTCGTGGAGTCACATGATCTAAATGACATGCTTTTATTTAGGTTTCTTGACACTTTAATATTTGTTTTTTCAAAAAATATGGTATTTTTCTTGTCGTCCAGTATTAAAATTAATCATCACAAATGAGTAATTATACATTTTTGTGTAATATTTAATATTTGTATTTTTACCTGAAATGTAGTCTCTGAAAGCAGTACATTTAGCACTGTTTGAAAGCGTATGCTTTTCCCCCGTACTGATAGCAAATGTAGTAAATAGGAGAGCTCACAAAAATGGCAGTCTGATTGTGTTTCTTCGCATCATCTGTCATTGCAGGTTTCTTCCTGTCCGAGGCGGGGCTGAGCGAGTGTGAAGTGTGTGAATGTCACTCGGTCGGAGCAATGGGGCAGGTGTGTGCTGCCCACTCAGGGCAGTGTGTGTGTGCTCACCCATCACTGACCGGTCACAGATGCGACCAGTGCCAGGATCTCTTTTTTGGCTTCAATCCAAGTGTTGGCAGGTCAGTGCTATAGTCTAACACCCGTATCTTGGTCATGTTCGAGAAAGACGTTTTCATTTATTACCATGCAGAAGATATATATTCAAGTAAAATAGGAGAGAGTAAATCACGGTCGAAAATGACTCCAGACCTCCCTCCACCTCACCTCCAGAGCGAACGCTAGTGAATAAAGCCCATTTAGAAAATCATGCACATCACTTTTCATAACGATTTGAGCCAGTTAGCTGCTTACTGGCCCACGGGTTCAGACGGAGCCAGCAAAGGTCAAATTAGCCATTAAAGTCTCCCGCCTCTAAACGAGGCTGCATTTTAATGCTCTCTGCATAGTTGATTTGTTGGATACATCAATTAGGTTGTAAATACATCATATGTTAGCTGTCTTAATGATATACTCCAAAGCAGCTCCCCAGCTTGAACATATGGCCTAAGTTGGGGATGGAAAACTTGGCATTCTCAGGAGTCAGTGGATTGGAAAATTATTATTTTTTTTTTTCGTTTCCTGCATACGGCAGATTTTTTTTTAATGATTTTTTTTTTTACATTTAAGTCTTGGTTGTGTGGTTGAAGTCTCATTGAATGACCTTCCTGAAGGCTTGTAGGAGATATTTAACTGCTCCAGCCACGCTGGGTGAAGAACAGGAACAGTGGGGGACATCGTCAACGCTCCCTGTATCAACCATCGTTTACCTTTTAAGGGTTTCCCCCCACCAAAATAAAAAAAAATATGATGTTGGGATGCGCAGTAGGTAGGGAGAACATTAATTGTTGGCTGGTGAGATGCAAATAGCATGAGCGTGTGTTTTCAATGCATCAACAACAGGGCTACCGGACATCACAAATTGTTAATCCATACGAGTCGTGACAGATCACTGCATACACAATCCATCCAGCTGCACTCGTTCGCACGGTAAGGATGAAAAATGAACTATTTAAACTGATTAGAGGGGAAGCTTGAACTGCATCAGGAGATCCTACACTACAAAGATTTCTTTATCTAAATATTATAAACTCATTTGTCCGCCCGGGAATCAATAAGACGATGCATCTTATTTAGTTTTCTCATATTGGGTCGTCCGCTGCGGACCACCAAATAGAGGTAGTTAAAAACCCACAATATGGTTAGGGAAGATTAGCCATCACAACAAATGACAAACACAGGCTGCAACATGGCTAATCATTTAACCTTGAGAGAGAGAAAATGTATTTATTTATTTTACACAATTTTAGCTCATATTCATATTTGCTTTTGTTTGTTTTTCTTGCTAGTCAGTTTCATGTCTGCAAAACTTTCCAGCTCTTATTTTGCAACACCTGTTCTATGCAAACATGGAGGCACAATCTGGAGTCATTTACTTTGATAGCTGCAAGCTATTGATATATTTGAAATATGGAGAACCCAAGCATGTGGAACTGAGCATTATTGGTGCTGATCACAAAATTTGATACCTCAGATGGCGTCATTTTTGCATGACGGGAGGAAAAAAAGTTCACTGTCTCCTTTCTAGGAGTCAAGGTCGAACCACATTGGGAAACGGGTGGCTTAGCCCAAAACGCCCCTCAGTTGACAGAACAAATTTTCAGCTCATTAAGAGTCTGTGGCTTTTATCAGCTGCTTTCGAGGGTGTCAGGCGCTTGGCCCCCACATCACCCGCTGCTGGCCCCTCAGGGCCTTCCCTCCTCCATCCTCTACACCCCTCCCAGATGTGTCACTGACAGGTGCATCTGTGAATGCCTCCATTTAGAGCAAGTGTCCCCCCTTCCCTCACAGTCACACACGCCTCTAACACGCACACATACACTTTTTGCAACTCTTCGTGTCTTAGCCAGTCGGAGAGACTCACAGTTTTTTGTGTAAATAGATCTGGACTTGTTACTTTTGGTTAATTACCTGATTTCTTGTCCTCTACCGACATGGACAATGTCACAAGAAGTGATACCGTTTTTTTTTTTTCATCTTATGAAAATGGTATTTGTGTCTCTTGTGATCTCCATGTGTCTAGGTGTGAGCCGTGTGGCTGTGATCCTGTGGGGGGATTCAATGGCACGTGCCACCCCCAGACGGGGCAGTGCTTGTGCAAGCCGTTTGTGACTGGAGATAAATGTGATGTCTGTGTGGAAGGAGCCAGTTACATGGATCCAAACAACTACCTGGGCTGCAGCAAAGGCGTGAATCTAAATATATTTATGGATTAATTTCAGTGTTACTTTTACATTTTTTGTGTGCTTTTGTCATTTCAAAGTATAGGTAACACTTCATAGGTTCCATAAGGTAATATTAGTTAATACATTTACTAACTTGAACAAGCAATGAACAAAACATTTATTATAGTTTATATTTATCTTTATTCATCACATTATCTCATGGAACCAACTTAATTCCTTACTGTTGAGTTCTAGGTTGAACTAGACCATAGGAAAAAATACCATGGTTTTCGATAAAAATGATTCATTAATGGTTTAAAAAAATACATGGTTATTATAGTTAAACTAGCCACAAATCAACAATAGCTTTGCTACACTAACCATACTTTATTTAATCATAGTCTTTTTAGTGTATCTGTAGTATAATTGTGGTTATACAAATCTTATCCTTGAGGGGAAAAAATCACAGGCTTATCACTTTTACTATATTAAAATAATGGTTAATTGTCATAAGGGATTGATTATACAGTACTTTCCTTTACAAAATGAAAATTAAGCACTATTGGCTAAAATAGGTCTTTCTGTATATCCCACCTCATCAATCTGGTTTAATAGGAAATACCTTAACAAAGAAAATAAAACTCATCAAACCATGTCACAGGCCTTAAAGGGCATTTGTTTAAGTACCTTATTGCTTAAATAGTAAAATCCTTTGTCTCAACACTCAATTTGGCTCAAATACAAGAAAATGCTTCTTCTAGATCACACCACAGTGTCGCTTTATTGTAGTGGCTGTAATTTAAATGCAGATTTCTCCAGTATAATCAAGTTTAATGCAAGAAAGCCATACCTTAGGTCAAAACTCACTGCTGCCACTCAAATGCTGTGGTATTTACGTTGGACTGTGAAATTTATTACATACTTTATTCAGAATGCCCAGGAGCTGACACTCAAATTTAATCATGTTGCATCCTTATGTTTTAGCCGAGCATTTCTATTTAATATAGATCCCTCTCTCTCTCTCTCTCTTTCATGATCTCATGCCATTTCTGTGTTTTGTGCATATCTACTCTTTTAACATTCAGCATGTATACTGTAAGGTGACCTGTTTATGGGTCTGCATGTGTTTAGATCATACAGCACTTAACCTCACAGAGACTCTTAAAGCCCTAATGTGCCCCAACAGTGCAGCATTTGTTATTAAGTTAGCATTTTTACATATAACAAATGATTGTTGCTCTAGTATATTTATAGTCCATTTTCTCCATTAGCCAGCAGCTTTGATGTTTTAACCTTGTGTTTTCCACTTTTTCCTTATTCTTGTGTGTTGTTGGGGATGTTTTCATCCACTCTGGGGTGATTTTGAGTCTTTATTTGACCACAACTTTCTCTGTGTTTCAGCAAATAAAATGATGTTTGGTAACAAATCTTATTTGGATACATATTTTGGGAAAGTGCCTTGAAAATGTCAACAAAAAAAAAATCAACAATACGCTGTTGGTAAATTTACTACCCTTTTATTATGTTTGTGGCTATTTTTGCCCCATTGACTTCTATTATAATGACATTTTTTGATTGCAAAGCCATGACACTATAAAATCATGCATTCTTGATTGTTTCTGGCAAAAGCAGCCACGAACATCACACAAGCCAGCAACAGTACACAAGGGTTAAGTTCTTTTTAACAAAGCATAGTTATCATAAATATGTTTCTGATTACACTTTCTTGTTCATGTTCAGATCCGCAACAGCAGCCTCCTCCTCTTGGCTGGGTTTTGAACTCCACCGCCATAGAGCTGAGCTGGAGAGCTCCTGATTCCCCCAACAGCAATGCACTGATGTACACACTGCTGCGAGACACACAGATCATCCACGTCAGCCACAGTCAGCATCCGTTTGGTTAGTCACGCTACTGTAGATGTTTTGATTGCAGGTGTTTATGGTGCTGCCGTTATGTTTTTGTCTTGTGGAATTAAAGGATGCTTAACTTACTGTAATATTTGGTAGATTTAAAGGGATAGTTCACCTAAAAAAAAAAATGAATGTGGTTTCAAATCTTTATCAGTTTCTTTTATTCTGTTGAACACAAAATAATATATTTTGAAGAATGTTAGAAACTGGTAATTATTAATTTCCATAGTAGGAAAAACAAATACTATGGATGTCTATAAGGACCAGTTTCCAACATCAATAATAAAAATAATAATAAAGTCTTAAATAAAGACAGAATTTTCAGTTTGGGGGTGAGCTATTACTTTAAGTGATAATAGTACAAAAGATGCATGCAAATTAATGAATTGATTAATTAAGTTTTTTTATGACAATGTAATACTAAATGATGATGAATGTATTTTCTTGCAATTCCATAAAATCGTAATAGTTTTTATTTTTATTTATCCATGATATGTATGTAATGCCATTATATAAAGTGAAAAAAAGACTATATGAATAAAAGTTAATGCAAAGAGTGCCTTTTTAACAACATGGTACATATTATATAGTTATTTTTATTTTTTTTTTTAATTGTGAACTATTTAACAAATAATAAAAAAAGATTATTTCATATAAATGCTGTTCTTTTGAACTTTCTGTAAATTAGAGTTTCTTTAAAATGTTTATTATGGTTTCCACATAAATATTAAGCAGTGCATTTATTTTTTTTAGCACAGATTATAAGAAATTGAGCATCAAGTCTGCATATTAGAATGAGAATTTAGATTTTTTTTTTTAATTAATCAAAGTACAAAAATTAGGTAATTTTATATTAAGGTGTCAGTTACATATGTTACATATACTTTAGTAATTACAATTAATTATGCATAATTACATGCAACTAACTCTAAACCTAACCCTTCATTCTAACACTAATATAGGAAGTGTATGTAATGAATTACTATTACTGAGAAGTTAAACATATAGTTACACTGTTAAAAGGACCCCTTAAGATAAAGTGTGATCAAAAGCCATTTTAAATTGTAATAAAATGTGACAGTATTTATGTTTGGAGATGTAAACATTTTTAGTATGTTTACATTTTTAGTCTTAAACTTTTGAATAGCAGTGTATATAATTATCACATTGACCATATTGTCATCAATACTGCAATCCCATTTGACAGCTTCCTTGTTCTCTGTCTCATTCAGGAACTATGCATTTCACAGACATTGATTTGTCTCCCTATACCTCATACTCTTACCAGCTCATCACCAGTAATATCCGCTCTAACACCAGCAGTTCCATGGTCATCTTACGCACCCTGTCTGCCGTACCCGAGCAAGAGGAGCTCCAGTTAACCCTCGTAGGTCGAGCCAAGCCCACCAGTGCCTCTTTTAACTGGACAGAACCTTTGAACAGCACTGGTCCAACGGACAATTACACCCTGAGCTCCATACAGGATCTGAGCGGAGAAAAGAGAATCCACTACACTGGACTTCAGACAGAGGCCACAGCTGAAGAGCTAAAACCTTTCACTCGATACAACTTCAGTCTGAAGGCTTGTACCGATGGAGGCTGTGCTCGCAGTGAGAGTCTGATAGTGCTGACTGCTCAGATACCTCCAGAGCAGCAGCCGGCACCCAAAATCACAACTTTAGGCTCCTCTCAACTCAAGGTGGACTGGGATCTGCCAGTTTTACCAAATGGTATTGACGCAGTTAGCGCATTTTTGTGTTTTTGATCATTTTTCTGTCGTTTTCAATCTAGCATTCCCATTGTCCGAAAAATAATCGAAGGCCCTTTTTATAAGTTATAATATTCTTCTGGTATGTGCTGCTTTTCAGTTTCAAAAATTGTTTGTAGTTGGTAATGGGAGAGAAAAAAAAAGTAAAACAATGTTTCATGCATTTTTCTAAAGGAAGCAATTAACCAATTTTAAGTCTCCCTCTCGAGATCTAATCATTTCTTTCATTCATATATAATGTTAGTTAATAATAATAATAATAATAATATAACTTATAAACATAAAAGACAATAAAGATATGTAAAAATATGACTAAGATGGGTTTTAACGAAAGTACGAAAACTGAAAATCATGGTGAATATATGAGCAATATCACACTCGTAGCAGTGCGATGTGGCTGTGTATCGGCACTGGAGGGAGGCGTGCGTTGGCACGAGGCCGCAGGCCGGTTTTATTTTTATTGCAGTTTAATTTTATTCATGTGTCTCTTACTAAAATGTTTTTTAAATGTGTAAATCATCATGTTCCAGAAATAATATGCCAATTAATAACAAAACAGAGCAATAAAGGGATCATTACATGAAGTGTAACCAATCAGAACTGCACAGTACCAAAGACAAAAACTACATTTGCACAATATACATTTAAGTTCAATGTACATTGCATCAGATCAGCTTGCAGATTGAACTAAAAAGGCAAACAGATTTAATCATATTTCAATATGTTTAAATATTCAGATCAGCCTTCAAATTTCTCTCTACCTTTTTGTTTAATAGGAGCAGTGATTTTGTCAGACATTTTATTTAACAGCGGTTCTTAAATGCACACATTGAAGCTGGAACACTCTTCTGCTCTGCCTAACTTACTTTTTCGCCGTCTCTCAGCTACATCATTACAATAATGAGAAATACTATTATAGAGATGCCATTTGATCTCAGCCGGGGATGAAAATTAATTCCTTACAAACTTTAATCTGCAACCAAGAGGCTTGATTAAGGCTCAGCCCATGCTTCATTTCGCAATATAAACTGATGGGACTGCGCGCCGCAAAGAAACATTTCACATTTAAAACAGTTGATTGCTGCATACAATTATGTATTGTGCCTCGCGCCGTTGAAAGCGTCGCAAAATAGCCCTCTGTATATCAATGACTTTTAATGCCAGTTATCATGCTTTTTGCCAAATTAGCTCATTAACATGGACCATTATAAAGTGCCCTTAGAGGATTCTCTCAATGAATTTCCTCTCCGTTTAATTGTGTCTATCTGATTCTCTCTGTCTGCCTCTCTTTTCGACATAATTTCATGCAGCAGCTGTAATTGTGCATTGTCAATGGCCGGTCTTACATCTCAATATCTTTCTGAGGCTTAATAAGGGATTGTGGAAGAAGGTATTGCCATATATGTTTCATGCATTTCTTTCTTTCTTTCTCTCTCTCTCTCTCCAGGTATAATTATCAGGTATGAGCTCTTTATGCAGCTGCTGAATGAGTTGCAAAGAAACGCCAGCAGTTATGGTACAGAGCAAAGGGTTTTTCTCAGTAGCGGCTGGCTGAACTCACGGCCATCGTTGAGTTCAGCCAATGAGAACGCCCTTACTCCACCTGAGAGCAGTGTGGTGGTGTCCAATCTGCAACCATTTTCCACTTACCGCTTCAGAGTGCTCACTGTTAACATGGCCGGCAGTGTCCTGTCAGACTGGGCTGTTGGACGAACTGCAGAGGGAGGTCAGTCAAATACACCCTGATCTAACAGAAATTTTGACAGAACTTTATAGTTGACAAGAAATTAGAATCAACAGTTCTTTTTTTTTTTTTTTTACATATATGAGCCTGGATCTTCTGTGGCATGGGTATGTTTGTGGGGAAAAGCCAAAAACATATTTTATAAATATAAATGATCGATTTTTATTTTATCCCAAAAAACATTAGAATGGTGAGTAAAGAGATGTTGACATTTTACTTATAAATATAGAAAAAACATATGTTTTATTAGTAATATGCATTGTTGAGAAATGAGAACTTCTCAATAATTAAATTAGATTTTAACCCTCAGATTCCACATTTTGAAATAGTTGTATCAAATGTTGTCATATCACAACAAACTATACATCAGTAGAAAGCTTATTTGTACAGCTTCCAGATATATAAATCTCAATTTCCAAAAACTGACCCATATAACTGGTTTTATGGTCCAATATCACATATTGCATTTTTTTTAATAATTATTGTTTCCTAAATAATCGTTAATCAAAGTAACTTCCACTTCTCCTTGCAACAACGCCTTTTCTATTCTCAGTTATTGTCATTAATTGGTGCAAGGGCGGGGAAACCTGTCACTCACATTAGATTGAGCCAATAGCAATTGACAACAATCCAATGATTATAAAAATAAATATAAAATGACCACCCTAGAAAAATCATTGCAAGTTTCATTTGAAGTGCTCATTATGAATTGTTACCCTTCATGTACTGTACAGTAGTATGTTAAAGGTCTCCAAAGCATGAAATTGGACCTGATTTATTAATATTGTCTCTTAAAAGTGACAACCAATTCTAAACTATATTAATCTCTCACTTCCAGCACAAATATGCTTATAGACTTTTATAGTTCTGCCCGCAAAAACAATGTCTGCTTTGACCTGCTCTCAAACACTGTTGTTGTATCTGAGGCCTGCTCAGTTTGGTTTGTGTTGTCGACATAGGGCTTAAAACACTTGTCAATATAGAGGACTTAAAACACTTTGTATGTACTCCAAAACAGTGTGGATTTTACAGCTACATGATTAGAGGTTGGTTGATCGACTACATCTTTGAATGTATCATTGTCATAGTGAATGGATGTGGTGCCATTAAAAAAAAAGTGGTGCCATTATTATTTTTTGCATCACTTTACAAGTGCTGAGAAAGACTCCACAGCTGAAATTCAGATTTAGGTTTCTAGGAAGGAGGTTTTGTGACACATTCTGTATTTTGCTTACAAATCAAAACCAATCAGAGTTGAGTAATCTCTCATAAAGGATGAGTTTAGAGAGACTGAATCCTTGAACGAACCATTTTAAACACTATAAGAAATTAGATGATTCTGTATTATGAGAGAATTAATGTATTTTTAGACCTTGTATGAACGTAAAACTATTTCAGCAGACCTCAGTGACAAAGTTAGGAACATTTATAAATATCACCATAGTTTAGTCGTTTTTTACTAAACTATGATGATTGTCAAATCATGTAAATCCCTGTATTACATTTCTTGCTCTTTTCATTTTGTTTTATATCCGAAGAGATTATGAAACAAATTATCTTGAACAACACTGCAAACAGTTTGAAATAAACAAGTATTGCATTTCATAGGCCACATACACGGCTTCATCCCGCAGAGAAAATCCTGTGTCTTCGGTCTTTATTTAGATGGGAGCCCTGGAGAATTGATTTTGAGGAGATGCTTATTAAGCAGAGAAAGAATAGGTGGCTAGTGTTACAGCACAGAATGACAGTTCCTGAAAAACGGAAACTGGGAATTAGCATAAACATGTGAGGGATTGTTTATGTGGGATAAATTTTCACCACAAGTGCTTCACAGGAAGGAGCCCATCCAGGCTTTCTCTTTCATTCGTAGAGAAGACAGCTGAAGCTCTATTTAGTGTTTCTGTCAACTTCCTCACTATATTTTGACACTTGGAGGGAGGTGTATTTTACTATTTTTATAGCTAGCCATGTTTTTTGTTTGACGAGATGCACTTGAGTTTGCGGATTTCCTTGTCAAAGGTTGTGTTAAGAGGACAACCCAACAGCTGTTTGAAGCAAGTCAAAGGGAAATCAAATGAAAAGAGTTATTAAATGAAAAAAAAAAAAAAAAAAAAAAATGGAATTATAAATTAAAGTTTGTTGTTTTGGTGTTTTTCTGTTGTTTAGTGTTAATTTTTAGTAAAATATGTATTTTTTCTGAATATTAAAAACTGTTCCAAATAGCCTGTAGAACTGCAATATTGTTACAAAAATACTATTGTTAATTATTGCTTTTAATATTGTAATATAATTAATAATATTGATTAATATAATACATGTAAAAAATATAAATAGTTGGGGAAACGGCACATCATTCTGACTAGGCAAACGTGCATCTAAGAAATGAAAAGTTAGTCTAAATTTAGCACAATTTTTAAATTATGCACTTTCACAAAAATTTCTTATAATCACTGAACCTCACATAAATCTGCACTTTGCTGTTCTCTTCTGTCAGTTAACACCATTACATTTATAAGCTCAAGAAAAAAAACGTGCGTCATGTGCAGATCTAATAGTATTTTTTCTTTTTAATTGCAACAGTAGTAATAGTTTAGCTTAACATATTCATTTGCAATTTTTTTTTTGCCCACTTTAATTTGCGGGGCATTTTTGCCCCATCATCATCATCATCATTATTATTATTATTCATTCATTCATTTTCTTTTCGGCTTAGTCCCTTTATTAATCTGGGGTCGCCACAGCGGGATGAACCGCCAACTTATCCAGCATATGTTTTATGCAGCGGATGCCCTTCCAGCTGCAACCCATCACTGGGAAACATCCATACACACTCATTCACACACATACACTACGGACAATTTTAGCTTACCCAATTCACCTATACCGCATGTCTTTGGACTTGTGGGGGAAACCGGAGCACCCGGAGGAAACCCACGCGAACACGGGGAGAACATGCAAACTCCACACAGAAATGCCAACTGACCCAGCCGAGGCTCGAACCAGCGACCTTCTTGCTGTGAGGTGAACGTGCTACCCACTGCGCCACCGCGTCGCCCATTATTATTATTATTATTATTATTATTAGTTATATGTTTGAAATAATAAATTATATTTTCTTAAATTATAAATCATGCAAATATCCATTTTGCTGTAACACAGGACAAAACTGCTGATAAAGAAAGAGTTGTATTGTTTTGATGAATTATTTGCTCTGCTCCACAGTGCCAGAGTACATGGCCCCTCCTCAAGTGTCCGCTGTGTCCTCGTCCTCCCTCAGAGTGAGCTGGGAGACGCCACAGGACAAAGACGTCAGCGGCGAAGTGACTGAGTATAGAGTCAACCTTCACAAAGAACAAATGTCCAACCCATACGCTCCACCTATAGTAACACAGGTATCTATTCCAGTACATTAAACTTTTTTTTTTTTTTCTTGATAGAAAAAGGCCACTGCTGGAACACCTGATCTGTTGACATGAATCTGAAACACTGGTCTGTCGCTATATCGTCCTGTACTTTGCTTCATGCATCACACAGAACACTTTTATTGCTTTTATTTTTAAGATTTGTGGTTTCTCACAGTGGTTTCTTTTCTTATGTGTTGCTAGTTTGAGGAAGAAAATGTGCAAGTTTTCAAAGAAATTAAAAAATATAAATAAAAAATTCTGGGTTGCCATACTCATAATCACAGCTGGACTTTTATGTTATCATTTTACTTTGATGTTATATTATTATTATTATTATTATTATTATTATTATTATTATTATTGTTTGATTTTTGTGACTTTTATTACTTTTTGTATTCATTGGTATCCTCATGGATTAAAATTCTCAGTAGCTATGACAGATTTCCGTTAATTGCAGCGGAGTCTATGACGGATTTCTGTCATTTGCTGTGTTCCTGCCTGTCCTTTAAATAAATGTCTAAATTTGAGCTTGATAAGGTCTTAAAATATGAAAAGACAAGTTGTGTATTCAGCTTGCTGAGGGGGATGGGATCAAAACCTGGAGTTGAGCGAAAGCACGTTCCTCTCTCTACTAAGAGTTCTATATAATCACTCCGCTGGTGATCCACTCCGGGTTTTCCATTCCCGCTCACGGGAAAAACTGCTCCATTCACTCCATGTTAAAAGTCATTTAACGCCTGAATACAACATCTATAATACTATATTTAATAGTTTGGGAATTATTTAACACTTTAAATAATTAAATAATAAATTACAGTACTATGTAGCATGTTAAAGGTATCGCATGTTTTTGACTATACTAAGACATAAAAATACCAAATATTTTTTCAGATATTTTTAAAAAATGTGCTTTGTTAACATGCTTGTTTAACAATAGCTTTTAAAATACACAAACTGGCAATATTAAAAATGGTTTAAAACTCTTCTTTAAATTCTATTGGTCTCAGTGTTGATTAAAGGAATGTGGCCTGGAATATAAATTACTTTAATCCATGTATCCTTGTTTTTAATCTCTCTTTTTTTCTTACGCTTATTAAAATCAATAAACAAATAATTGTAAAAAAAAAATGGGGGTTGTTTAACCCTATTTTGGATCAAATATGGGCAAACCCACTTCGTGGTTTCAAAATTTAATTGAAAAAAAAGTAACCCAAAATTTGTGTTTGTCTATATATGGCGTAGGATTGGGTTAAAAAAAACCCTGCATTTTACAGTGCAGTGACCTTAATTTCCGTCCAGTTTCATATTTCCATAGGTGGAGGCTTGTGTCCCAGTATGCATGTGGTGTGGGCTGAACTGTCCAAAAAGGTCTCCTCTATTACTCATGTGAATCTTGGTGTTTCTTTTTCCTTGGTTCGGGTAGCAAACCTTTAAAGGTTAAAGTAGCGTCGTCTCCTGCATGTTATTCTGTATTTAAAGCGCCATTTTCCATATCAGGATCACCTTTCCTGTCGTGGTAAATGTTTCAAGGATGTTTGTGGAGATTACTTTTCCTGAACAATCCACTTTTTAATTGGATTCCATTATCTTAGATTTTAATTAGTTTGATAAGTGTATGTTAGCATTGATGATGTTTTCCATCAGTAACCTGCAGATACGCACTTTTCTATTAAATATGTCAGGTCAGGCAGGTTTTGAAGGTGTGATCTGTGTGGTGTGTGTCTACATGTGTACATTTTTTGAGCAATTGTAGGAAGTAGCCTGTGTTTTGTGAACCGAAAGAGCTCCCATTGGTATGGTTAGTAGCAGAAATGTTGCCTGTATACTTACTTCATAACTGTGCTTTTATTTACATTATACTGAATTGCTCACATTATTCGGTATTATTCTGCTTTATTGTACAATGTGCTGTCTATTGTGAGCAATTGAAAAAAAAAATTTTAGCTAATATGTGGTTTCAGATTATTCTGTTTCAGGAAGTGCCTCAAACAATGCATTGTACAAATCATTTATTTATGTCATATGCACAAAATACATTTTTATTATTATGGCTTATTAGATTTGCCTTATTTTCCTGAAAAGATTATTATAGTAACATATTATAGTATAGTAAGTATATAAGTTGCACTGTGAGGAAAAACACAAATCTCATTATTCAATCAACAAACATAAGCAAGAAGAAATTATAGTAGCAAATCTCAAATACACTATTCAAATAATCACATATTGATGATGTTAGTTGCTTTGGAATAAAGGCTGCAGCCAGCTGGG
>CAIGQV010017386.1:10164643-10211786 GCA_903798115.1 Danio jaintianensis
TATATATATATATATATATATATATAATTTATTATTATTATTTTTTTCTGCCTTTACATGAAAAAAAATTATTCTAAATGACAATATTTGGAAGAAATTATATCATACCTTTAATAACGACACTAAATGTTACAGTTTTACTTAAAAACATACCTAGTAAATTCAGTACATCCAAAGAAATCTCTTAATGTCTCTTAATGTTTTATATATTTATATATGTATATATTCTCAGAAATATTTATCAAAAGTCAGCTTACTAACCTTCTACATCTCATGTATCTATGTTCCACCAATATCCATAATCCTTCCAAAAAGCGTTTAGTGTGCCCCTCCTCTCATTATTTTTTCTGTGTAAAAGGTACCATAATTCTCTTTTGAGCGCACATGACCTCTCTGATGAGGACATAAGCCTGTAGCATTTTAAAAAGGAAGCACAGTGCCGTTATTGATCTTGTTGAAATGTGAACAGCTAATCAAGAGTTGATGGTAATGTTTTATGTATATTACATCCATAAAGACAAGCAGAACAAGTGTACCCTGCCTGTACACATCGCATTGACTCGAAATACACCGTGCATATATTCCCCCCGCCCGAAAAGGTTAGACAATTATGCATAAATCAATACTTTTCCTGTTACAGAAATAAGTATTATAGTTCCACTGAAAACGTCAGGCCATATAAATACAGCAAACGCTCAGGCCAGGCTGTAATTGGTGCTGGACATGTCTGTCTTTGACTTAGTCATTAATGTGATGAAGACAATATTAACCTTTTTGCTGAGCCTGTGAGACATTTTAAAACAGTAAATGCGCTGGCTTGAGGAAGGAAGCATGAATCGTTTTAACCAAGCTCAATCCTACTGTATGTTATTGACTTAGAAGAATGTTTTGTCCAGTAGGTGATTCTATAATTCGAGATACATTTTGCGTTACAAAAAAATAATTCTGAAAACTCTCTAATTCTGAAAAATCTTCCCAGTATCTGATTGAAAACATAATCAGTTTTAATTCAGTGTTTGTCAAACACAATTTACTTTTAAACTCCAAAAATTTCAATAAATAAAAACAAACAAACAAACAAATAAATAAATAAAAATCTTACATCTTAAGAACTTTTCAAATCAGGAAATGTGTCATGCCTATCAGTGCTCTAAATTTAATGGTGACATAATTTCCTGCATTTTTTTTTTATACATTATGAATTTTAAGTTAAAGTATTGCATGGTATCGGAATTTACGCAAGAATAATTGACTCACATTTTTATAAGATCAAATTTTAAACATTTTAATCTTGAATAGAAGTAGAAAAAAAATAATATGAAAAATATGTTGTTTTATGTGCTGAAAAAAATAAACTTCATAATTTAGACAATAGGTGGCACAGTGGCTGGCTCAGTGGTAAGCACTGTTGCCTCACAGCAAGAAGGTTGCTGGTTCGAGTCCCGGCTGAGCCACTTGGCATTTCTGTGTGGAGTTTGCATGTTCTCCTCGTGTTGGCGTGGGTTTCCTCCGGGTGTTCCAGTTTCCCCCACAGTCCAAAGACATGTGCAATAGGCGAATGGGATTAACTAAATTGGCCGTAGTTAGAGTGTGTGTGTAAATGCAAGAGTGTATGGGTGTTTCCCAGCACTGGGTTGCAGCTGGAAGGGCATCCTCTGCGTAAAACATTTGCTGGAATAGTTGGCGGTACATTCCGCTGTGGCTACCCCTGATAAATAAGGGACTAAGCCGAAGGAAAATTAATTAATTCAGACAATAAGAAATCATGACACTTTTTACAGAAAAAAATCTGTTGTTATGGCCTCTAACATCTTGTAATTCATGAAACATGAGCAACAACTTATTAAGTAATTAAATATGTAACCATTTGAAAAAAGCAGGAAAAAATATTGACAAGTATTATGACCAGATTTATTAGATTGTTCCGTCACCAAATTTCAAAGCTCTTGTCTTCAACATAAAAAAGGTGATACAGGTTTGAAATGACATGAGGGTAAGTAAATGAACTGCCCTTTTAATGAATTTCCACCACTGGCAGACTCTCACTGAATAATCACTTCCGTTGCAGTACTTAAGGGCACGTGAAGCCACGTCAGTCACACTTCATTTTTACCGCCTTATGTTTTAAGGCAAAAACGATAAACGTCCAGCGAGACTTCACACAAATCCTATTAAATCAGCGGGAGGGATTTGAAATGATATCAGAGTTTCAATTATATAGACTCAAGTGCTATTGATTGAGTGTAATTTATGACTTGTGTGCCGTGATGGGCCTTGGAAGACAACACGTCCATTCCCTACGGAGGGTTTTTATTAGCGCCGCTGGTGTGGACGGCCTGACAGGCAGAGTGGGCTAAATGCACAGAGGATGTGTCAGGCTAAGGTAATTTACCTCCTCTCAGCCTACATGAGAGCCCCATTAGATCATTACAGCTGCATGCATGAAACTGAGCGATGGCTATAAATGCATATCTCCTTTTTTTTTATTCTCATATCTCTCCATCCTTTCCTCTTTTCTGTTATGATAGCTCCGGCAGGTCTGAAGGCCCCTGGATTAAAGCCGTTGAATATGACTGCGATGAGTGTTTTCTGGGATGCCCCAGCTGAGCTCAACGGGCCTCCACCTCTGTATCATGTGGAGCGGACGGATGTGTCTTTGTTTGATGCCCAGGGTCAGGTTATAAGAGGGAGACGCTTCACGGGGAGTGGCTACTTCATGTTTCCCAGCGCTACTCTGCCTGTCAATGCTGACTTTACAGGTATGGGAATTCATCAATGGGCTGTGATGATTGTTTGATGGTTTTTTACCAGGTAAATATGAAATGCTGGCTGATCAATAGCCATTGTATTTATGTAATATGGTGTATTTCTGGATAAAACCAGATATTCAGCCACAAAAAAAAGTGGATTTCATGTCCCCGGATTGATCGGACTCTAAAAAGTTGGTGTGACTTTGTAAAGTTGAGTCTGGATGTTTCACAGCGGCAGGACTGAAATTTCAAAGCATCAGATTTTTAATCAACAATTATGAATGAAACAAACAAAAAAGTGTGCGGTGTGATCAGGTTTCAACAAAAGTTGATTATAAAGTCAATTTTAAATTTAGCAATTTAAGAAGTCATTTTCTAAAACTTAAAATTTAGCTCAATGGCTTAAATTATGCTAAAAAGAGTGGAATATTGAACTATTTTGAAATTGACTGTGGTTTGTGCACGAGCTAGCAACAAATCACACTTGCACGGCACAAGCTACTGAAATAAATGGGTTTCATAGCACAACACAGTGCTTTCCACGTCCAGTATGAAAGCCACTTTACACTTCGAAGTGGCAATGGCTGGAGGGAGAGTGAAACCAGTGTAGCGCAAATCTTTTTTCAGCTTATATTTTCATTCATTTTTCTCTTTCTCTTTATTTTCGACAGCTGAAAATTCAGTGCATCCCTACTTTAAACCTTTCTGTTTGACAACGATTTGTTAGCTTAAACATTCATTCATGCATTTTCTTCTCGGCTTAGTCCCTTTATTAATCTGGGGTCACCACAGCGGAATGAACCCCCAATTTATCCAGCATATGTTTTACACAGCGGATGCCCTTCCAGCTGCAACCCATCACTGGGAAACATCCATACACACTCATTCACACACATACACTGCAATTTAGCCCACCCAATTCACCTATACCACGTCTTTGGACTTGTGGGGGAAACCGGAGCACCCGGAGGAAACCCACGGGGATTACATGCAAACTCACACAGAAACGCCAACTGACCCAGCCGAGGCTCAAACCAGTGACCTTCTTGCTGTGAGGCGAACGTGCTACCCACTGCGCCACCGTGCAGCCCTTAACTTAAACAAATACTGTAAATTTTCATGGGGAAATCTTCATTCAAAACCCATGATCCCATAGAATTTGAAATACAAATATTTTAATAGGAATCTATTTCAAAATAATTTAATAAATAAATGTCATCACTCCCTTAAAGGAATAGTTCACCCTAAAAATAAAAATGTTTATGATTCACTCACACTCCGTCTTTTTTTAGACTTTTTTTTTTTCAGTTTTCTCTGTTGATGAATGCTGAAAGCCCTCTGGATCTCAGTGACTCATCCTACTATGGATTTTAGTTGCTACCAATGCAGATGCAGATGGCGTTTCCCATTAAGCTTAATTTATTATTTTTTTTAAATCCAAATCCATATAACCACACAGTCTGCATTTGCCACCACTAGGTCTTTATTGTTGGTTTGTTATGTTAGGGTAGTTGATGTAATTCAGAGCTTGGCAAACTGTAAATTTCAATAACTTTGAGCTTCATTATTATTATATATGAAGACTAATGAATGAGATGAATAATATGTGTTGAGTATATCTACACTATTTCTTATGCATAGACCCATATTAAACTCTTAGAAATCTGCTCATACTAGAAGGATGTAATTTGATGAACAATTTTGCTTTTAAATACAATATATGTATTGTTTGGTTGCTGTTTCTTAAAACCAATAAGTCTGGTGATGTGTAGTGAATTAAAAAAACTAAGAGGCATCATTTGACATAACATAAGTACAGTGCGAGCTGTTTTTGAAGATTTTTTTTATTGCTATCATAATAACAATAATGTTATCATAATAATATAAACTCTCCTGTCAGTATATTGTATTGTTTTGATTCCAAACAAAATCAACATATATTTTCGACGTATAAAGCAATTTCAAATATTCATATGGGCTGCTTCAAGCCCATCCATCTGCCCTAAACACTCTTTATTCATCTCTCACTCCTTTCCTCACTCTTCTCTATCCCGATGTATTAATGACTTCCATGATTAGACAAAGGGCAATTATACTTTTGTTTACCAACATAATTGGGGAATTGAGTTCCAAATGAATACAGGTTCCGGTTCATCTACTAATGCAAAAATCCTTCAGCTTGCCATTTGTTTAGATTACTTGCGCTTTAATTGCGTTAAATGCTCAGAAGGCGTTGCTTTAAGTTATCAGATTGGTCAGTGTGATGTGACAAATAAGGAAAACATCAGATGACCTCTTCAGCGAGTGACACAAGGATAAGGTTTAGTTTATTTTCCTGTCATTTGGTAGTTTTAGTTGAGAACGTGTGGGTAGAAAGACACTGAAGTCCTGAAGTGAGGTTTGTATAATTTCCTTTTCTCATTCTGAAAGCTCTCTCCACTGCATAATCCACAAACGAACATGAAACCATGTCATGTCGCGAGCCCTTTTTTGTTGGACACATGCTCTGAGATATCAGGGAAATCTGACTTTATTTATATTAAAACGAGGCAATTAGTAGATCCTCCCTAAGAAGTCGGCCACATTAAATTGCCTCCTTAAGGAGCGTGCATATAAATGGGTGACCCTTTGTGACCTTGCAGTTTCAGGAAATGAATGGCCATTTCCCCCTCTAACTCTATTAACATTTAGCACTGCAATTTTCCTTAAATAATGACAAACGGATAAATCTTTATAAATCAAGCCCTGAGTTGAGTTCAGCTCACTCCCTAATTGATCAATGGCTGCAGTCAAAGTGGTGAGCTCGTCCTTGGGCCTGCTGGGATTATAAATGGCCACCAACTAATGAGGGAACCCAAAGAACAAACCAGAACGACAACACCCCTTTTAGCCAACTTTTCTTTTTACACCTTTAGTTCATCTGATTTTATTTCCAATTTTGTTTTTCGGGAATGTATCACAGAAATCAACAAGCCAACATTTAGCCGTTTAGCGCCTCATGTTTACTGCACCCGAAAAACACCAAGATGCTTTTTGTTTTATTGAACTGAAAAGCTCAATGGCTGAAATGAGGCATAATGACAACAACAAAAAGCGATGAACAAATAGCATGCTCAGGGACAAATACGTTGTGTTGTATTGAAATGTAGCCAAAGCAATAAATTAAGCTAAATCAATGGTCATCTAATCTTGTGCTTCAAATGACTTTGTTAAAGGATGCAAGTCCCAACAAATCAAAGTAAAAATGAGATTAAAAATGCAATATAGTTGAGGTGAATTGACTTTTGAGTTGTGTGTTTTTCATCGTCTTTAAATTATAACAGCAGTCTTGTTTTCCCTATTTTAAATGTGTGCTTTATATTATGTATTTATTTATTTTATTTTTAAATTGAATTGAATTTTATTTAATTTTATTTTCAGAATTGTATTGTTTGCTTATTGTATATAGTATAAATATATTATAATTGTTATTATTATTTATTACTTTTAAATATTTTTTTTAACCTTTTTTTTAGTCAGCTTATTTCTATCAAGTGACAATCAAGAAATGTACAGTTTTTCACATCGGGAGTCAGTAGTACATGGCGAATGAAGCAATTTTCAAAGACTACATGCTATTGTAGCACAAAATGTTAAATGATACAAATTATTTTCCTTAATTAATTTGATTGATTGTCAAACGGCCTCAGTCAGTGGAAAGTAGAGGGAAACTTTGTACAGACATCATTAGTTTTTCCCCATTTAAAGATTAATCATGAAAAGCTCTGGCTCTTTAATTCTGTAATTTGTATATTTAATGGGGTGCTGCAGAATCTATGACAGTAATTAGCATTTCCTGAAAACTCATTAATACGCAACAACTTGATTAATGCCGCAATATTACTAACATGACTGAAGTTATTCAGGTTATGTACTAAGCAGATTAAATCCAAATAGCCCTGTTTGTTTTACTTATAGCTGATATGATGTTTTTTGGCAGAGAAAAATATTTTGGGATGAACGTGTTTGGCATCAATTTCCATTATCCACAAACTGGCAAATATTCCCTCGCATGCTGTTTTTTTTGTTTGTCTTTTTCTACATATTGTTCAAACTAAATGTAGCGAGTTGTTTTTGTTCAAATGAGTGATTCTTTATGGAAAATACAATATAATGTGTTTGAGTGTGTATTTATAAGCAGCTATGGAAAAAAATAGATTACTTGAACATTCTGGATTTATGATTTATAGTTATTATGATATTTCTGTTTTTAAATTAAAAAGCTGTCATTTTTTTCTTGCATTTTTTTGAAACATTTTTAGACAATACAATACCACTATTTTAACATCATGTGAGTTAATCATTTGTTTGAACAAAAATATCATATTTAGATGTATTAAAATATTTACTGCATGCATTCTTTTTTAAATTTGGAAAAAGTCATACCTTTTATAAAATATAGAACAAATATTAACATTTCACTCAATCCCGTACCTAATAAATGCAGAAAATCCCCAGAAATCGTGAATTTACAGTACCGGTGTATACATATTTTTTTAGTCTGCCCATATTTGGGGGATGCATTAGCCTGAAGTGCTAAAGTGCTGATGCAGTCCCCATGTAAAAGTGCTTCACATCTTTCCCATGTCTTAGCGTGAGTCTTGAGACCCACAGAGGTGAATCTCATTCCTCATCAGCCCCGCTCAGACCAGCCCTGCGCCTGAGAGACCTCTGACCACAGCTTTTCTGGACAGGCCTGTCAGTGCATACAGAGCCACGCTGCTCCGCTGGGATCCCAAATCCCACAGATGTCCCTTTAGCCTCCACATTCCCTCTCCTGTAATGGACCAGACGTTCTGATGGATGTGAAGCACTTGTCAAAAAATAGCTGATCACCCCAGAGAGATCTGCTCTGCTGAACCTACAACTTCTGATCCAGGTTCTCCCCCAACACTTTCCACAGGCCCGAGACTGTCTGGTCAACATGAGACAAGAGCTTTCGCTGTTCTTTACTGAGCACCTTTTTTAATGGTCACGTTTAGTTGCTCTTTACTCATGCCATGCAAGGAAATACATATGAACATATATTAGGGACATATGGGGTCATGTGAAATTCATGTTATGGGTAATGGAATGAAAATAGCATGTACTGTAGGGCTTCAGGTTTTTATGTACAGTAATTCACATTTTGTTGTTTTTAGTGAGGGTTTAAAAGGTATTTTATTTTAATGCAGTGCAAGTATTGGAAAACTTATTGTAATGGATGTTAACATACTGTATTCATACATGAAAAGCCTTTTGGTTTGGAACAAAGTAAACAAATACAGCTCTGTTTTAAACACTGCATAATTTGAAACATTTCATTCATTCATTCATTTTCTTTTTGGCTTAGTCCCTTTATTAATCTGGGTTCGCCACAGCGGAATGAACCCCCAACTTATCCAGCATATGTTTTACACAGCGGATGCCCTGCCAGCTGCAACCCATCACTGGGATACACCCATACAACCTTATTCACACACATATACTACGGACAATTTAGCTTACCCAATTCACCTATAGCGCATGTCTTTGGACTTGTGGGAGAAACCGGAGCACCCGGAGGAAACCTACGCGAATACGGGGAGAACATGCAAACAACTCCACACAGAAATGCCAACTGACCCAGCCGAGGATCGAACCAGTGACCTTCTTGCTGTGAGGCGACAGCACTACCCACTGCGCCGCCCTTTGAAACATTTAGTTTTGTATATCTTATTTTTAAAATATGGATTCCCAAATGTCAGTGTGAACCAGAAGTTGCTGAGACTTATATTTCAGTATGTCGATGTAATTCCAACCGAATCAGAATATTGGCTTTCTTTTTTGCATATCATTCTCTAGTAGCAAACTAACTGTAAGAGGACTGTGGTTAAGTATATTGTGGCTGAAACCGTCAAACTGACTTCTAAAGAGATGGCCAATCCAAATGGTGAAGATTAGCAAAAAAATAAATAAATTCAGTCGATTAACTTGCATGGATTAATTGTTTACCTAAAGAATAAACATTGTAAATTTTGATTCCACACTGATGTTAAACGTTTACTGAATGCTGTTTCAGTTGATCCATGATTATAACTGTATTTATTAAATATTATAGCACTCTTCCTCTCAAATGATCAAGAAGCTTTTTGTTTTGTTACTTTCAGAAAGAAACTCAATACATCTTTCAATAAACATAAACACCACAGTTTGCTTTTAAACAGAGTCTGAGTATGATCAGTAAACTATTGTTTGTTTAAAAGGAAGTCATTTTTAACTTCAATTGTAACCGAAACATATAGAACTGTGACTTCAAAACCAATGTTGTTCCCAAACTGTGTACTATAATACCACTAATAAATAAACAGATGAATAAATATATAGTTTTAAAATTTGATTTTTATTCTTGTGAGGGAAAAGATACATTTTCCATACATAGTCCCTTATTTATCAGGGGTCGCCACAGTGGAATGAAACGCCAACTATTCCGGCATGTGCTTTACACAGTGGATGGTTTTCCAGCTGGAAAAACACCTGGGAAACATCTATACACTCTCACATTCACACATGCACTCATACACTACGGCCAGTTTAGTTCATCCAATTCACCTATAGCGCATATCTTTGGACTGTACACTCTACTGTACAGTCTCTCTCATATTTGACCAAAATTGCAGTTTTCTTTAATGATTTTGTCTTTACTGTCTCTTTTGATCATTTTAATGTGTCGTATTAAATATAATAGTTTTATCAGGCCAGTAGATTCCTTGTGCACTCTAGCATACAGAGTCCGTCCTGTAGGGTTGGTATTCAGATGGTATAATCCCTGTATCAGTTGTATAGATCTGAAGCCTGAAGAAACATCTTGCTGCTCTACATGAGGTCAACCAGACTTACAACCTCTTCAATCCACTGGAGATTCAAAGATAGATTAAGCTGAATCTTATTAATCTAAGCAGTCTGTATTTGAGTGGGCTTGTACTCGCAGCCCTCAACATATTAATGAACTTATATTGAAGAAGGATATCACTTCAAAGGTGTTTTTTTTTTACGTTTGATTTTTAGGTCAGATGGTGGAAGGTTTTACTAAGAACAGTTCTTTTTTTTTGTTAGGATAAAGCCTTTAGAGGGTAGTTTAGAGGGTAGTTTTGTTCTCACAGGCATCACCCTGGATCCTTAGAGCTCAGTTTCTCACACTTCTGGGTGTTTTTATTCTGTCATTTGCTCTTACATTCTTCTAAATGTGATTTTTTTTTTTTTTTTTTAATGCATTTTTCAAATATAGTGTTTTCTGTACAGTGTTTTGATCAAACAGCCTGTCACTATTGACTGTCTCTCCAGGCTTGCGGCTGAGTTTCCGGACACGCGCTGAGGAGGGGCTTCTGCTGTTTGCGGTTTCCCCTGGAGAACAGGAGGAGTATGTCGCTCTGCAAATACACAACGGCCGCCCGTACTTCCTCTTTGACCCTCAGGTACATCATGGTCATGGACTGCTGTGTTTGTTCACGCTATAAAAAGCCTTTGGTAACACTTTATTTTGACAGTCCCTTGTAGACATTCTGTTGACTATAAGTGGCCAAAAGTGAAGTGCTAGAAATATTTATATCTCTATTCAAAACATACTGATGTTATAATGATTTAAATTTTAACTACAGGGGTATGAAATATTTTTGTTTTTCACTTTTAAACACATTTGACCAGATTAATATATTGAAATGAATAGAAAAAGTCCATACACCTGAATATAGACCCATCCCTTCATAGAAATCAGGACAAAAGAGACAGATTAAAACACCAACTGTGAACTGGGATGTGTCTCCCTTGTCTTCTTGTGACTCAGCTGGCCTAAGCATCTTCTACATGAATATTTAATTGCATGTGTCTATTGTTTTCACATTTAGATTAGGTTTGCTAAATGACATTATTTAAGGCTATACTTTATTTTGTTGATTATTTTTGGACTATAAGTATATAATTAATTAATTCATTTTCTTATTGGCTTAGTCCCTTATCGGCTTATCCAGCATATGTTTTACACAGCGGATGCCCTTCCAGCTGCAACCCATCACTGGGAAACATCCATATACACATTCATTCACACACATACACTATGGACAATTTAGCTTACCCAATTCACCTATACCGCATGTCTTTGGACTGTGGGGGGAAACCGGAGCACCCGGAGGAAACCCACGCGAACACAGGGAGAACATGCACAATCCACACAGAAATGCCAACTGACCCAGCTGGGGCTCGAACCAGTGACCTTCTTGCTGTGAGGCAACAGCGCTACCCACTTCGCCACTGCGCCGCCCAAGTATATAATGCATTTGTTATATTTTTTGTTTATATTTTACCACTGCGTCTCAACAAATTCAGAGTATTAGTAGACTTTTATATTAGAGTTAGGGTTAGTAATAAGTTGATACGTACTTGCAATTTTTTTATAGTATGTTTGTTTGGGGACCATTGAAATAATGGGACACCAGATGGTAAGCAAGTATTCTTATGACTGCTTATTGACTTGTAGTTGTAAATTCCCTTAGTTAACAGAATGTTTAAAAACAACAATCAAAACAAAGTGTCGCCTAATTTAACTCCAGGCTGTTGAAAGTACAATTCTCAAACCTAATATATTTTTTGATGTACTCCTGTAATGCCTAAATTTACTTTCCCATGACTGATTTGATTGTTTTATTTTTAGCATATAATTTTAGTGTGGACCATTTGTGCATCAGCAATAACATGAAAGTAATTATTGTCTTATCTTACCAACCAGGATGGTGATATCTACTTATCTACTCTACTAATAACTTCTTCAGACAAAAATGTGTGCATTTTGATGGATGGACTATCAAGGTCTTCTCTAAAAATAAAAAATAAAAACTTCAACTGAAAGAGTGTTTGAGACCAATTAACTCGTTACCCGCAGACATTGGGTGGGAATAGCAATGGCATGCTAATTATGCATGCTGCAGCACTAGCATGCAGGGTTGACTCTATTGCTCTGATGATGAAAGCAATCATGAAAGATGATTTCACATAAGTGTCCAGGAGACCACCGAGAAACTCTCCCCACCAATAAGCGCCATTGCCGAATATTGCTGGTTTTGCATTCGTAAACACATTTTGTCGGGGTAGTTTGATAATTATAACTAAAAGTGGTGTCATGCCCAATTAATGTCCCCTGATAGCATGCCCATTAGTTCCCCCATTAACGAATTCAACAATTCTAATGGGATTAGCACCATGGGATGCTAATTGAGCGTGACACAGGGAACTGGTATGCTTCCCCACACACTCTTTCTAATGATGAAATTAATGAGCATTTTATGAAACACTGTCTCATGAAAGCGTATTTAGTTCCTGTAAAGGCTGTCACAAATGATGCTGTTTTTTTTTTTTTATCCCAACGTCTCCTTATCGGAGTCTCTCAGAGATAAGCGAGTGATGAGTGGTTTCCAGGCATACAGTGAGGAGAGAAGGTCTCTCCGAGGCCCATGGGCATGATTAGTTGCATTAGTCCCATGGACAGCGCCCATTTAATCTTAAACAAACTCAAGGGCTATTAAGCAAGAGTATGCTGCTCACTGTGTTAATGACATGCACTACATCACCAAAACCTATAGCAGCTTCTATAGAACTGCTGTGGAACAGATCTTTAATGAACTGTTTGGAGTGTTAGTGTGTAAATTCTTTTCCCCATGCTCACTCTTTTCCATTGACCATTAGTTTTTATGGTTAAAGTGAGTATTCTTGGGATCTCCAGGAATATCGATGAAACCGTTTCTCCTAATTGTTTTTTTGTTTGCTTTTTTGTTTATTGAAGTTGTGAGTTTGGTCAATTTAAAGCAATGGTTCTCAACAAGGACTTTAAACTTTAAACTTTCAAGAGCGTCACAAGATACCTTAAAGGTGCCATAGGTGATTGTCTTCAGAAACATTTATTTTAGGCTGGCTGAAAGTCTCTTTACATCCTGATAACAATCATTAAAGTAAGCCATCCAGGTGTATTTATATGTATTTTAATATTCTATGGAAAGTGTTGGACCAAGTAAATTAAAACAGTCCAATTAAAACCATCAGGCTGAACATTACCGTACCTGCCTGTCAAAATATGTACAAAATATGTATCCTATGTAAAAGGATTACATCATATGCGCATTAACACGGGTCAGAGAATGGCAGGCAAACAGCATCAATGCATCTTCTTTTTTAAGTTTGGTATTATAAATGCCAACTGTACTATAAGGATTCTCTCTGGTGAATGTTACATGTTGTATTGTAGTGATTTTGAATGTAGTGGCAAACAGTGTAGTGGCTTTGAATAGCGAATTTTCAGGGTGGGACGTAGACTTTCAGTGCTATCAAGCTAATGTTAGCATGCTAGCATCAATAGGCAAGATCTCCTATTGCACCTTTAATAGGTGACTTTAATGATTGGTATACTTTCAGCTCGCTTTAGTGTATAGTTGTTGTTGTGAGTAACAGTTACAAAATCCACTCCAAAAGGGGTTGTTTTTTTAGATTATTCTGTCTATTGCTCTATCATTCCTTCATTCTAGATTGAATGAATCAGTGTTCAATTTCACTGATATTCATATATTCATGATTAATCTTTCTATTGTGTCATTGTATTGTTATATCATTCTATTTTGAATGAATCAGTATTTAGATTAGCTTTTGATTTAGACTGATCCAGTTCTTGAGGTTAGCTCTTAAGTTAAAATTGAGCAATTAGTAGTGGTTAAAAGCTCTGAAGGATACTTTCAGCGCTAATTGTTTGATTTCAGTTGGTTTCTCAAATATGATTTGACTTTTTGTGTCACATGCTTCTACGGTGCATTTTTTTTAGTTTAAGGCCACATCTTTTTTGCAATGGGCAATATATTCTTCAGAATTTCTCCTTTATTTTACTCCAAGGAAGAAAAAAAATGTTTGAATACATGATGACAGAGTATTGTTTTAGGATTGGCCAATTCTTTAAGCGCGTCTCAGGAGCATTTGCATGTTTTCTTCAAAAAAAATTCGCTTGAAATGAAACGCAATTGATAATTCATAAGCGTAATTAGCAATTAACTTATGCAAGTGGATGATTTGTGGTGCAAATATCCTCTAGCGTTGCTGCGTTGTTTTCTTAAAATTGATGAATGCTGTGACTGATCGTTTGGGGTTCAGTCATTAGGATTCCCAAGCTGATGATTTCAGCATGTGACTGAAACATGCATACGTTACATCAGATGTTCAGGTTGTGATGTCATTGACGGGTCTTCATCTCACTGAACGAGATTGACGTTGTATGTTTTTGTCTTCAAGCATGTGAAATAAACACATTTTGTAAACACATTTTAGGCTGTCATAATTAAAGTTAGCTGTTAAACTTGCTGGCAGATGATTTTATTCCGAAAGGCTTTTAGTTGTTGTGACAGAATTGATCTCCAATCGTAAAGAAGCCCCATTGAATACTTTCAAAGGGAGGCTGGATAGGAATGCAGTGTTGTGTCTGTCCTGGTTTCTCCCTGAAGCTGTTTCTTCTTCCCATCTCTCTCTCTCTCACTCTCTTTCCGCAGTAAGCATATCACAGGGCTGACTTCCCTCAGCATGCACACACATATTGATTTGATCATTAAATCTTCATCACAAAGAGGAGATGCGATACTTTGTGTCTCGGTGCTTTCACTGCAGAGCACTCAGTCAGGCTGTTAAGTGTATGAACCTGAATGATGTCATATTTTAGCAGGACAATAACCCCATCTTATGTTGATGGTGCCAGCCCGTGAAATTTACTGCTTTTGGGGAATGTCCTATCTCTGGGCAGAATTCCTCCGCGACTTTAGTTCTGTGCCAAGAGGGATTCTGCTGCAAGTTTTTCAACTCCTTCTGCAACTTCTCCTATACAGATCCACCTACTGGATGGTAACTGGTCAAAGTTAGCTCTGTGTGTATGTCAGCATGACCAGTTGTGGTGACCCTTTACTCTTTACTTAATAACTGCGCCTACAAGTTTTATCTAACACTGCAATTTTATTAATTGTATCTAATTTGTCCTTGTGAATTTAAACGTGTTCAGTTTTTTGTGATAAAGTATCTTCACCTATAATTTTTTTCTGTCCTTCTGTCTTGTCTCTCTGTACCCATTGTTTAGTTTGCCTATTATTCTGTCTGTTGTTCTGTATATCTATCATTCTGCCCTTTTGGCTTCTTGTTCTGTCCTCTTGCCGTTGTCTTTCATTGTCATCTTGCTTGTCTGTCTATTATTCAGCTCATTGCTCTGTCTATGATTCTTTCTACCATCTTATATCTTCACTGTAAAAAATGCTGGGTTCCACACAATTCCTTCATGTTGTCCCAACACAAATGGATTGTTAACCTAATTGTTTTTGAAAAAGTAAGTGTATTGCACATTAATACTGTGCAAAAATGCTCCATAAGTTAACATTAGTTCCTTCATCTAAACGCACAATTAAACTACAAAAGCTTTTATCTATCTAAGGAGATGTTAATTACTTAGTTAATGCCTAATAATGTGTTAAAATCATAGTCATGATCTATTGCATTATCATTTTAATAATAGCCAATAAATTTCAGTTTTTTTTAAGTAATATTAACAGAGTAATTGTTATAAATCAGGCATTTTCTCACTGTTAATGTTTACCAATTAAGCAACATTTACTAATGACACTGTATTGTAAAGTTTTACCTATTGTACTTTATAATACTTTTGCAATTTAATCTGGTTGAAACATTCGTTTGGTCTGAACAGCAACATACAATAAAGTGATACACTTTAGTCATTTTTGTTTTTCTATACCTCTTAAAGTAACCTTTTTTGCAGCTTATGTCAATATTGTGATAATACTGTATATCGTGATAAAAACCTACTTACGTTCAACATGCAAATCCTGCATGCTTTTTTCATACTAAAAGTGTTTCCGCTGCATTAGTTTATGTGCATACATTTTTCTCCCTAAGCTGAAATGCTGAACATCTCCTCCTCCTAAAGCTGCTAATCAGCCATCATTTGTGCAGTGTGTGCGTTGTGTTCATGATGAGCGAGTGATTAACCCTCAGCGTTTGATGCTAGGCCTCAGCCGTGGCCCTCAGCCCTCGCAACGATAGAGGTAGACGCTATAATGACAACCAGTGGCACCATCTGATCGCTACCAGGAAGCAGGCCGTGGGAACAATCATTGTGGACAATCAATACAGTGGTAAATGCGCACACACATATAATATTCATAGAACCTCACCCTCACCCTGTTCGCTTATTCGGTGCCTGCGAAGCCCCCACTTGAACAGATTTCAAGCGAAGGAATTATCAAGGTTAATCGTTGCCATTCTTTGTGTGATTAAAATAATTAGGCCAAAGAAGCCTCTGCTTTTCTGAACTTACATTTCAATTAAGACTGGAGGTGCGAAGCTTCCAATCTCAGGGGATTTTTTTTTTTCCTCACCAGAGGGAGGATTGCTTTATCTCAGTCACTCTTTTGGAGTAAAATGACTTGATCTGCTCGACTCAAACCATCAAAACATAACAGTCAGTGTTGAGAAAAACACTAAAGTGTTGTTGTTGTTGTTTTTTTTATTACAAACTAAAGTGACTTTTTTAGCTACATGTATTACTTTTTAAAGGAAAGTAATGTGAAAGTATATTATGTTATTTTTAAAAGAGTAAGATTTATTTTAATATATTACATTTTTTTTTACCCAACACTGAAACAGTAAAGTAAAATACTGCTGTTCCCTGCTCTGATTATTGGGCTAGCCAGGAACAGTCCCCGAAGAACATTATTGTATTGATTTAGCATTGGCACGTGTTCAGGGGTATCAGGTCATATTTTATTCTCCAACAGGATCAGCATCAGCTACAAGTGGGAGCACCATCATCGGGCAGAACACTGGTGTCTTTATAGGAGGCATTCCAGAGAATTTCACCATACTGAGACAAGACGCTGGTAATTTATCTCTGAATATTCTGATGAATGGTACTGTAGTAGGAAGCTGAAGCAAGAAGTTTATAGTACAGAATATATCATATACTCTATACAGGGCAAGCCAAGCTGGTGCAACAGGGGTTTGCTGGGTGCTTGAGGGACGTGATGGTTCAGAAATCCAGTGGCACTAATGAAGCTTGGGAACCTCTGGACTGGGAATCTGCACTAGAAACACATGAGATGTATGAAAGCTGGGAGGGCTGTCCTGCTGTTTCTGAAGATGGGGCATACTTCCTTGGACATGGTACTTTTTTCATTGGTTTTGGTCTTTTGTAGTTAAAGGGATAGTACATCCAAAACTGAAACTTCTGTCATCATTTACTTGTCACAAACCTGCTTGACTTTTTTTCAGTTGATCACACAAGACAGACAAGTTATTTTGAAAAATGTTGGAAACCTGTAACTATTGACCTCCATAGTATTTGTTTTTCCTACTATGCAAGTCAATGGTTATAGGTTCTAACATTTTTCAAAATAACATTTTTTGTGTTTGTAACCACTTAAGCAAATTGTAACCACCAGCACATTTTCATTTTTAGGTGAACTATCCCCTTTAATGTTGAGATTTTTTTTAACTAATTTTCTTTCTTGATTTTATTCAGGGTTTTTGAAGATCAAGCCTGAAATGCTTACTGGTGGCAATTATTTTGAAATATCATTAGAGTTCAAAACCGATCAGCTAAATGCGCTTCTGTTGTTTGCCTATGATATAGATGGGAAAGACTTCATTTTGGTAAGTTTGCTCGAATCTGAAACAAATGTGATCATACACAAATTCATACATTTTATTAAATGAAAAACAAATGAAAGTTCTGGTGTTACACTTAAACTGCTGTCAAACAATTAGTTCTAGTTATGAATATTATAACTTTGTTTCAGCAAAACAAATTCTTATTAGTAGTAGTATTAAATGCTGGAAGCATTTTTTTTCTGTTTTCATTTTAAATGGTTTTACAAATTTTGTTGTGCTTTTGTTGTTTTTATAAGTGATGTAATGTAACTAATCAATACAGTGGTATACTCTAATCAACTATCAATAGCTAATCAATAGCTAATAATCTATCAATAACTAATAATCAATAACTAATCAATACATAAGGTATTTATATAGTTCAGAGTATGACGAAAAAAGGCTTATTTGTCAATAATCTGCTCCTGTAATCAAAAGTTTTTGTTCGAAAAGAACAAAATATTGTTGTTGCTTACGCAGTCCTAGTGTTTATTTCTCCTAGAAACTACAGTGATATGTGTGTATATATAAATTGTCTCATATTTTCAGTGATTTAGAATGATAATAGCCCTGGCTGGATCAACTGAAGTACCACCTCGATGTTGCAGTTAATGCTAGTATTAAATAATAGATTTGTAAAATGAATGTTTTTTGCTGAAATACACATGTGTGTTTTTGTCATCCAGGCGGAGCTGCAGGGTGGAGTTCTCTTCTGGGTGTTGCGCTGGGGTGAACAGACAGTGGAGTTGAGTGTATGGGTGGGTCTGTCCTACTGTGACGGGGGCTGGAACACTTTGAGTGTCCTTAAGAGGGGACATTTAGCGAGTGCTGGCCTCAATGACATGTATGAACAGGAGAGGAAGGCCACAGGCGGCCCTCTCACCATCAGCTCTCCACTTTATATAGGGGGCGTCCCACCTGGAGTAACACACCCTGCTCTGAACAAACACAGCCTTCTGCATGGTGAGATACTTACAGGTTTATCTGGCATAAATAAATGGTAATGATCATCACTACCATATAAACAATTTGGCTACTTTAAAAGAACAACTAGTAACCAACTGATATAAGGAACATTTTTATAATTCATATGTGTGCATACTAAAGCTCATACGTATACAAAAAAGAATTGAAACACCCTAAACAAACTGGGATGCCAATGTGGTGAATGATTTTAAATAAATACATAAACAAACATTATACTGCTGATATTTTCGTTGAGTTTCAATAAAAATAAGTTGGCTAAAATTACAAGTAAAGAATAACCAAAAATTACTTGAAAAACAGCAAATCGTAAAATTAATCAAATGAAATGCAATTTAAACTATTACTAAATGCTATAACTTGATACGAAAATATACATACAAATGAAATTTAAATATTTAAATTGAACA
This sequence comes from Danio jaintianensis, assembly GCA_903798115.1. NCBI lineage: Eukaryota > Metazoa > Chordata > Actinopteri > Cypriniformes > Danionidae > Danio > Danio jaintianensis. The sequence goes on from CAIGQV010017386.1 coordinate 10,183,512, forward strand.
TAAATATGTTGTTAAATTTGAAACAATAATTGTATTCATCTAATTGTATTTATCTAAAATCAATTGATAAACATTTGAATTAATAGTGTTTTGTTTTCATTATAATATATAGAACATTTGAAATAGACATTGAATTTCTCTCTCATTTCTAAATTATTTATTTATTTATTTGGATGTCCACGTGGATAATACATTTCAAATATATTTTTTACAATAATGAATCTACTAACCCGGTTTAACCTACCAATCTATTGGCGATATTTATAGTGTATATAGTATGTATTTCAAAACTGATAAAAGTGTCCTTAATCCACAGTTAACTGATACTTTTTGTTGTTTTCAATCAATTGACCCAGTTCAGAAAGCATCTTTGTCTTTCCTTCGCTCTTTGTCTCTCTTCGCTGTTCTTCTCTGTGCCGCTCGCAGGTTTTGGCGGCTGCATCAGGGATGTTAGATTGGCGCGCGGGCCTGTCGTGAGCTTGGCGGCCATGTCCAGCAGTGCTGTCAGAGTCAATCTGGATGGATGCCTGTCAGCTGACACCAGCGTTAACTGCAGGGGAAACGACTCCATTCTGGTGTACACGGGCAGAGACAGGAGCGCAGAGGACCTGACACTGCAGCCCTTCACGGGTAAAAGCAGCATCCGAGCCCTTTTTCGCAAGCACATCCCCAGCAGCGCAGTAGCCAAGCCTCATTGACCCGCAGCTATTTTGGCCTCGTGTTGCCTGCCACGTCTCTGTGTCAGGCGATTGTTTGGCCTGATTTGTCCTTTCTGCGCAGGGTTTGTTGTTTTAAAGACCGAACAGAAGAACAACATAATATTGTCCAGCACAGACACGACACCAGGGGCGCAGAGAGGTCATATCTAAAACAGCTACCGCTTTCCCCTTCATCAGCAGTACTGCGAAACTGTTGAGAACTGCACCTTAGCTAATGCACACAGACAAATATAGCAGAGGTAGAGTTCAGATGGAGAGAGAAACTGTGTTCGCACAACAGATTTACAAAAGCATTCATTGAAATAACTCCCAATTGTTAATATGAGACAATGCATTTTATAGTTTTCTTTTCTTATTGTGGACAGAGTATTTGTACAGAGTGATGGCATCTGGAGAAGGAGGTTGGATAGGCGGGCCGTGGCAGCGTGGGCGGAGCAGAGAGACAGGTACAGTACAATAGAAGCTAATTGGAGGCCATATGTGCTTACCTTAATGAGGTAAAATATACATACAGTCAAAGTCAAAATGATTACATTTTGTATTATTATTTTTATTTCTTCTTTCAAATATTTCTCAAATGATATTTAACAGAGCAAGGAATTTTCTACAGTATTTCCTATATGTTTTTTTTCTTCTGGAGAAAGTCTTATTTGTTTTATTTCGGCTAGAATAAGAGCAGTTTTTATTTATTTATTTTTTTTAACATTTCAAGGTCAATATTATCAGCCCTCTTAAACAATATATATTTTTTTCGATTGTCTACAGAACAAACCATCGTTATACACTGATTTGCCTAATTACTCTAACTTTGCCTAATTAACCTAGTTAGGTCTTTAAATGTCACTTTAAGCTGAATACTAGTATCTTGAAAAATATGTAGTAAAATATTATATACTGTTATCATGGCAAATATAAAATAAATCAGTTATTATAAATTAGTTATTAAAACTGTTATGTTTAGAAATGTGTTGAAAAAATCTACTTTCCGTTAAGTGAAGTTTCACAAACTAATTTCGGGAGGAGCACGTGATATGATTGAGCACGACTGGTTACTCATAGGTAATCAGTATTAATCCAATCAGATCGATTCAAGCTCACAATAAATAAACCGATTTCCTCTACCGATCTATCTTCATTTCGGAAGACCACTAGACCGAAGCTTCCCAGCCTTCTCCTAGCTGATATTCAACCTTCCTACGGAGATTTACCTTCCTAAAAGAAAACTACGGAAACCTTTCAAGCGAAACTACCCAGCTTTTCCAAGCAAATCTACCCAGCCTCGCAACGAAATTACTCAGCATTACAAACAAAACTTCAACGCTATCCAAAAACATCGAAATGAACAACAACAACATTGGCAAATCTACTAGCGAGAGCTCCGCTCTCCCCGACACACCAGCGGCGGTACAACGCCACACAGCCCAGACAAGAGAAGTAGTCGAGGCCGAGGTTCCAGTGAGAGGCCGCAGGCCTATACGCTCGGCAACTACTCAACGCCGACAAACTTCACCATCGCCAACAACTTTAAGCCGCCACCTACCTTCACCCGCTTCGTCCTATGCCTCGGCCAGATCATCATCTCACGTCTCCAACAAAATCACTATTCCAGAACTCCGAAAAACCCTCTCAGACGCCGGAATTCCCATACCCTCACGCTGCAACAAAGCCGGACTCTTAAAGCTATACTCCACTATTTCTCCCCAGACTCCGCCCACCATGGACACTTCTAGATCCTCTCGCTCACGTCCAGCCCCCTACCATCAACCCTCACACTCCGTAACTGAACTATCTCAACCTCAATTATCCAGAACAACTTCTAGAAAAAATACAGCACCCAGCCAGATACCATCCAGTTTACGCACCCAAGGAAACAGGCACCCATCAGCTCCAACTTCAAGACAAAATACATAATATAATGTCTCCCGGACAACAACCCTTCCGCATTTCACACTGGACAATCCTTCACTACACCCCTCACTTGGCCCCCAGCTCCTCACTCCAGATCTACTTCCAGCCCCCTCCCACACACCACTCAAATTAGCCACACCCATGCTCAGATTTCCATTCCCATCAAGCCCCCCCATACTTAAACACACCTTTTTCAGCCTAACACCAGCTCTAACTCCATTAGTTATCCTCTCCCCACCTCCTTTCCACCTGCTAGTATCCCCTCTTTTATTCCCCCCTCCTCCCTTCACCAAACACTCATTCACACTTCCGGCACAGATCCAGCCCAATACCCCACGGTCCCTGCACAAAATTCTTCAGCACGCCCCCCATACACCCTATCCACCGCCACAGCCCTCCCGGTACCACACAACGCTCCAGCCCTGGAACCACCCCCAGTTTCAAATACAGCAAAAAACCTCATCCTATCAGAGATTTCGGCGATTGGCCCCAGAAGCGGATCCTCATCCAACGCCCATCCCTCCATATTCAGAGATGATATTTCCATAAACCACCCTATGCACAACCTACACCAAACATCCATTTCCCTCATTTTACAAGCCGTAGCCCCCAGAACCTTACAATCATACCTCTCAGCATGGAATTCTTTCAAACATTTCCACACCCTGTACAACACACCCTTTCCCAATTTTTCCCTCCTCACCATTACATCCTTCATCACTCATCTACACACTTCCAAAAATATTCAAGCCAACTCCATTAAAAGCTATCTAAGTGGGATTAATTTCTTTCATAAATTAATTCATGGCTCCCCATCAGAAACTATTTCTAACTCCCAAACCGGCCTCCTTATCAAAGGTATCCAGAAAGCCCATTCCCCCTCACCAGACCCTAGGCTACCCATCACTCAAAACATCCTCTCCAAATGCATCACTACTCTTCGCAAAGGCATATCCACCAATACAGATCGTACCCTTGATGCTATGTTTAATCTTTCCTTTTTCGGTTTCCTTAGATGCTCCGAAATCACTACAATATCCAAATTCAACCCAGGCATTCACCCCACCATCTCAGATCTTACTCTGTTAGATGAGGAAACAATTTCATTCCTCATTAAACAAAGTAAAACAGACCAATCACGCAAAGGACATTTCATATACATATTTGATCTTCCCTCACCCACACGCCCTTTCCAAACACTTATGGCCTTTTTACTCTTTAGGAAATCTCAAAGCCCTAGTCCCTTCTCCCCCCTATTTGTAGACGACACTAACTGCCCAGTTACACGTTTCTGGTTTCAGAAACACCTTAAAGCAGTCCTCCGCCTCTCAGGCTTCCCCCCAGACTCATACTCCAGTCACTCTTTTAGGATAGGAGCAGCCACCACAGCAGCACAAAAAGGGCTTTCGCAGCAACAGATCCAAACTCTGGGCAGGTGGTCATCCGATGCCTTCAAGACGTACATACGTCTTAGCCAAAGGCACCTAAAGGAAGCCCAGATGACCCTCGCCAGCCACTGACCTCCAACTACCCAAGGGCGAGGGCATGACCCAGCCGCTTTCCCTTCTTCCTTCCAGCTGAGTTATACTCAGCCTTCTCCCCTTGACACGAATTAATTTAAATTCCAAGGCCCCTTGTCACCCCGCCCCCCCGGCCATTTCCGCAGGAGTTTTCACCGCCCCCTCCTTTTTCCCGACTCCTGCTGGACCCTGCCCCCCTAAGGCTCTGACTCCCACAGGAGTGTTACCCCGAGCTTCGATTCCCGCAGGAATCATCTCACTGCCCCCCCCCCCAAGCCTTAGCAATCTCATCATATATATATATCTATATACGCATGTATATAAATATATATGTATATAGAACGCAGTCACTCACCGCTCCATCTCCCTACGGAGTGTTCCTCGAGCACCCGACTCCCGCAGGAGTCTCGCCCCGTCACCCTTCAACAGGAGTCTTCACCGTCCAAATCCCCTTTCCCAGACTCCTGTTGGAGTCGGCCACCTAGCTCTGTTCCCCGGGCTATGACCCCCAGGGGTCATGTCACCGCCCCCTCCAGGCCACTGAAACTCATTATATATATATATCTATGGAATGGCGTACATAGATATATATTTATATAGAGCGCTGTCACTCCCCGCTCTATCTGCAGTAGGAGTGTTCCTCGAGCATTCGACTCCCACAGGAGTCCTCGCCAAACTTGCCACTCACCCTCCAGCAGGAATCTCCACCGTCCAAATCCCACTTCACGATTCCCGCTGGAGATGACAAAGAAAAAAAAAACCTGCTATTCACGCTAAAGCATATCTAAGTGGGAACTCTTGAAACAGAAATTGGGGAAAAAATATACAGCGGGCTAATAATTCAGGAGGGCTAATAATTCTGACTTAAACTGTATATTATATTCAAAAGTGTGTTTTTTTGTTTGTTTGTTTGTTTGTTTGTTTGTTTGTTTGTTTTGTTCAGCAAGGAGGCATTCAGTCGATCAAAAAAGTTCCAATTTCAGATGAATGCTGTTTCACACACACACACAAAATCAACACTGATAATAATAACAAAGGTTTCTTGAGCACCAAACAAACCACAAAAAAACAGCAACTTTATATTCAGGCTACTATTTGTATTTTACAGTCATTTATTTTGAGCACACACTCTCTTACTCCCTCACCCGAGACCAAAAGCCGTGCAACGTAGCCAGTACTGCAGGCTCCATACTGATATTTGTTTGTGTCATAGTTTTCAGACCAACCCATTTTATACTTATCTGCACAATATATGTAGCAGTCAAGAAGATGAGATGTGCTTGCAGATAGCTTATCGTGAAGCTCTCGTGAAAGTGTGCATCGCACACACTGCCTTATTGCAGATGAAGACACTAAGAGAGAGAGAGAGAGAGAGAGAAGGAGGGGGCAGAGAGAGAGAGAGAGAGTAGTGTCCATATAGAGATGTTGAAGTATGCAAAATGATGGTTAAAGGGGGAGTTCACCCAAAACTTGAAAAAGATTCTGTCATCATTTGCTCACCCTTCACTTATTTCAAACCTGTTTGACTTTATTTCTCCTTTTGAACACAAAGATGATATTTTGAAGAAAGCTGTAATCTGGTAACTGTTAAGTTCCATAGTATTTGTATTTCCTACTATGGATATCAGTGGTTACAGGTTTCTTCAAAACAGTTTTCTTCAAAACATCTTCTTTTGTGTTCAACAGACAGTAAATAGAGTAAATAATGATTGAATTAAATTGTTTTGGAGGATCTATCTCTTTAAATAGTTAATTATATATGTATGTGTATATAATGCATATGTGTAGACTTATACATAAATTGTTATATTGGGCTATATAAAATTGTTGCTTTTTATATATCAAGCAATTTAAATGAATATATTGTATATTTGTAAGTTGGGAATTTTTTGGGAATAACATTTACATATTAATAACAGTAACTTTATTTTATTTTATTTTACCTAAACAGCTTTTTGACTTTTTTCTGCTTTTTCTCTCTCTCGGCAATCCATTTTTTTTAACTTGATGCCTCATATACAGTCCATAGTTCAGAACACTAATTAGAAAACATATAAAACAACAAAATTTGAAATCTGTGCCCAGAATAGTTATTTTCTATGTAGTTTATTTTCATAAAGATCAAGAAGACAAACTATTTGTTTTCTTTGAAGTATACCCTTGATAAATCATTCCCAGTAACTCCAGAGGAGTGCATTAAAGTAAACAGGGTCAATATAATTTCCCATACATTCTGTCACATTTCCTTTCCTCTTTACTGTTCAGTAGTTACACATTCACTTCGCGCCGTTCAGCAACAGTGTTATTTGCTTAAAACCACCTCAGTAATTTGTAAAACCATTCCAGTTGGTTCAGATGATGAATCGCAACTTCTTCCTCCTCAAATTTGTATACTCCGTATTATAGGTCAAACCATCGCTCCATTAGTGGATATATCACATACGTCTGCCGCCTGGCTTGTTTTGACTGTATAAACGAGTGTTAAAGAGATCCTGTAGTCTGTGACACATCATAAATGATGCTTGTTGCATTTCTGCATATGTTTGACTCTTTTATTTATGCCCCCTAAAATGTGAATCCTGGAGAGAAAGCAAGTCCGTTGCTTGATGGGTGTGAAATATAGCACAGAATGAACGCTGGATGTACAGTCATATTAAATCAGTGCTGAAAAAGTTACAACTCTAATAAATTGTATTTATGCTAATGGTTAGATATGATTTACTGTGTCTATTAAAAGTGAGGAATGTGTGTGCTGCTTTTCTTTGGCCTGACACACACTTTCTCTCCTTCCCAATTGGATTCTCACCCTCTCTCGTTGCTCTCCTCCCCCTTACTTTGCCTCCTTCTCTTTCCTGTTTTCTCTCTCTCTCTCTCTCTCTCTCTCTCTCTCTCTCTCTCTCTCTCTCTCTCTCACTCTCCTATTATTTCCTATACAGTTCCACAAAGTGTGCTGCCTCCCTCCAGAGTTGGCAGTGTAAATGGTTCGAGCGTGGAGGTGAGCTGGGAGGAGCCGGCTGAGGTCAGAGGTGTAATTGAGAAGTACGTACTGAAAGCGTACAGCCGGGACCGTCCCTCCTCGTCCCCCATCAGCGCCACCTTCCCCCACTCTCAGCACCTGACAGGTAAGGGCCGCGCCGTCCGCCTGGAGCCCACCGCTGACACCTTTTAACCCTCGTGTGCTGTTTGGGCTCTCAGAGACCCCTGGACTGTTTTAATAGCTTGAAAAATGTACTTAACATTAAAGGTTGATTCTTTAGGATGGCATGAATTTGAAGGGGAAACAAGTTTTTTTATTTATTTTTTTATATATATATTGTGTATATTTTGAATTTACTGTAATTTTAGTCTAGGTGAAATGTCCAAAATAAAGACTCTCTTACACTATAAGAAACAAACAGGAAAAGTGGTGGTAGATCATTGCCCAGTTTTGGTACTGAAATTCTTTCAAACACATACAAATGTAAATAAAAGTCACTTTATTAAACTGCAGGTAAGTTTTGAACATTGAAAGTTTGCATTATGCAGTTCAAAATTGATAGCAAACTGAAAAAAAATAGTAAATCACAAGTTATGAAACATTTCTGTTTAAATATACAACTTTTAATCAAAAGATTTTGTTTTTACAGAGGTCTTTAAAAGAATATGCTTAAGTATGAACTAACGACTTAATTGAGTGATATTTTACAATTATATTCAAATATAATAGAGTAAGCTAAGCTTATATTATTCATTCATTCATTCATTCATTTTCTTTTCGGCTTAGTCCCTTTATTAATCCGGGGTCGCCACAGCGGAATGAACCGCCAACTTATCCAGCATATGTTCTACGCAGCGGATGCCCTTCCAGCTGCAACCCATCACTGGGAAACATCCACACACACTCATTCACACACATACACTACGGACAATTTAGCCTACCCAATTTACCTATACCACATGTTTTTGGACTTGTGGGGGAAACCGGAGCACCCGGAGGAAACCCACGCGAACACGGGGAGAACATGCAAACTCCACACAGAAACGCCAACTGACCCAGCCGAGGCTCGAACCAGCGACCTTCTTGCTGTGAGGCGAACGTGCTACCCACTGCGCCACCGTGACGCCCTAGCTTATATTAGTAAACTTAAATGTTAAACTTTAGAGTGTTTTTTTATTTGACTTTTATTGCGACTTTATTGCACATTTTTGTCTTTGAAATATAGTTAAAACCTGCTGCTGAATGTACTGACAAGCAATTTGGTTAAAATAAAATATAGCTTTTTTTTGTAACTACACATTTGTAATCAAAAAACACATTATTTTTTAAAGTAACACCAAATAACACTACAATTAAAATTTCTACTTTAAAAAAAGTATCTTATATTTGTCAGTCAGCAGACAAAAAACATAATATAATAATAATAATATAAAATAAATACACAAATTATTAAAAATATTATATAAGGTTTTTAAAAACAATTATTTAAAATATAACTTTATTTTAACATTATTATATAGGGCATTTTTTAAAAGCATACTTAAGTGTGTTACGAAATCATAATAAAACTGTACTTTTAATGTTAATAATATTATAAAGTATATATTGCAAGAAGAAAATATACTTTTAAGGTTTGAAATAAATACATGTGCTGATTCAGCACACAGCTAACAAAAATGTACTAGTTTGAATTTAAGTAAATGCCTACTGTTCATTTTTCAGTAAAAGTGCTTTTTGCGCTGAGCTATCATGTAACTTTAAAACTCAGACTCAGAACTTCACACGTTTTATGAACCACTTTTATTGTTTTTTTTCTACTTTTTTTACTTTTTGGAGCTTGGCAGTCTTTGTTTACTTTCAATAATGAAAGACAGCAGCTCAGACATTTTGCTAAATATCTATTTTTGTGTGCTTTCTAAGACATCGTCATACAAGTTCAGAATGACAAGGGTGTGAATAAATAAAACAGTTTATGTTTTTTAGTCAACTTTCCCTTTAAAAGCACAATGCACTAATGCTCCCGACATTGTGTAGTCACGACAGTGTTCCCTATGTGACATTGCAAGTTTATAGTCTGAAAATCTGCTTGGTTACTTGAAATTACTTCAAAGAACAAATGAGGATCTTGAAACAACGATTACGTTCTCAGATGACCAATCACTGTGGCTATACTCTGTCTCTGGGCAAAGAGAAACAAGAAGATCTCTTTTTTTTTGCCTTGTTCTTGGCACGCTTCAACCTGCGCAAGCCTAAGCCGCACTAATTTATGATAGCCGTGACACCAAAAGCAGAATTACACGGGCAGATAAAAACTCCGAAAGCAAATGAGTGGGTAACGAGAGGAGAGCGGGTCAGGCTCTTAATTGAATTAAAAGACGTCTGACAGAAAGAAAAAAAAAGAAGTTACACTTACCTGGCCAATTACAGTTCGGCTGGGGTGTTTACCTTCCAACTCTTCCAAAATCTGTCTGCTACATGGATACAGTGGACGTCGGCCAAAGATTCACTCATACACTCCATTAAGTGGACCCTGCCTTTATTTTTAGATGACAAATTTCCTAAATAAATCCTGTTTTAAAGTCTAAAAATGAATTAAAAGCCACACTTGCTGAGGCTGTGTGTTCTCATTCATAAATCTTAACAACACTGTTATTTATTTGTAGTATTTACACTTTAAATGTGTTGTTAATGAATGGCATTTGAATTGAGATGGTTTTATTGGCTTTGTAACTGATATTTCAATTTGCCAAACTCATTGTGATTATGAATGATTGTGATTGTGAACACAAAGCATTTTCATTTATCATTGTCTATGTAATTAGGGTCATATATTATTTTAGTTTAACTCCCATAGCATGTTGTGTATGTATATGCTTAGTTTTAAGTGAGGGTATGAAACTTTTTTATGTGTAACATTTATTTTATTCAAGTTTATAGACTTATTTAAAGACTTCCACATATATTTTATAAAAATCATCTATGAACTTATGCCAAAACTTTTCCCCATAATTTACACATTTTTGGTATGGATTTTTCATGCTAAACTTTATTATAGAGCCTGTTGACAAACCATTGCAGCATGAATAATTCATGTTTTTCATTTAAAAATGAAGTTTACTTAAGTAAAACGAATTTATGTAAAGTTGTGTATATGTCAATATGTTGTGTATGTCAATGTAGTGGTGAAAAAAAGTCATAAAACTGTTTTTGAGAAATCATATAATAAATCATATTATAAATTCAGGCGACACGGTGGCTCAGTGGTTAGCACTGTCACCTTACAGCAAGAAGGTCACTGGTTCAAGTTCCGGCTGGGTCAGTTGGCATTTCTGTGTGGAGTTTGCATGTTCTCCCCGTGTTCGCATGGGTTTCCTCTAGGTGCTCCGGTTTCCCCCACAGTCCAAAGACATGCTGTACAGGTGAATTGAATAAACTAAATAGGCCTTAGTGTATGAGTGTGTATGGATGTACTGTGTACTGGGTACTGTGTGTACTGGGTTGCAGCTGGAAGGGCATCTGCAGTGTAAAACATATGCTGCATAAGTTGGCGGTTCTACTGTGGCGACCCCTGATGAATAAAGGGACTAAGCGGAAGAAAAATGAATAAATGAATTATAAATTCAAAGGAATATATGCACATATATATAATTTTTTGATTAAATACAGAAATAAATTTTAATAAAAACACTTGATGAAGAAATAAATGGTAATACAAAAATACAAGATATAAAAATATAAAAAATACAAAGTAATTAATATATATGTATGTATATTATTTATTTATTTATTTACTTATTTATTTATTTATTCATTTATTTATTTATCTCTTTTTATACATTAACTTATCAGTGACTTTAAGAGACACCATGTGATTAAGTCGTGATGTATAGAATACTGTTTCCGGGTCCAAGCCGCTACTCATTTGAATTGAGAAAATATTGTTTATGACCACTTTATAGTCATATCACACATTAAAATGAATTTTATATAAAATCATAGTGTACTCATCATCTTCTGGACTTGCTGCCTACCAAATACCATTTTAACAATTTATAAAAAATGTATCACTTTCTGGCCATCGTATATTAGGCATGGATATATATATATATTGCGATTGTGATTTTCGAAAGTATTACAACGCTTTGTAAACATTTATTATTACCATTTGATGAGTCTCCCCATACAGTTTGATAGAGCGCTTGGACTCGGAAGCTGCTTTGCGTGACGTCACACTTAACAAGCCGGCAAATTTTAATGTTCATTAAATGTTAAATAGTTTTTGTCATGTTTAAAGTTTAATGAGTGGTAGATTATACCTTAGATTACATACAGCGTGTGTAAAACCTTCCTGAACTGAGACCACATCTTTAAAAAAAACAAGCACTAATGAGTAAAACTAGAGAGCCATGAATTAAAGTCACAGGCATATTGATCATAGCCGAACTAGATAGTGACTTTCATAGCGTGCAAGAAACCCCCTTTTAAATAGCATCACCCACTTTATCCATTAAATAACGTCATTAGTGTCCCATATCCGAATAGCAAAGGCCGCATCGCTTTCCATCCGTCTGATTAATAGCAGATATTACTGTTTGATAATAAAGACCTTTTTAAATCCAGACCTATTATCAGAAGTGATGGTTATATTATGCTGTGTTTGAAAAGCCATTGCATTAAGTCTTTAGGAAGCGGAGATGGGGAGACCTGCTCTTTTTTTTTTTTTTTTGAAATATGGAAGAGAAAAGAATGACATTTGCCTCTTTGCTCTCTGAAACGTTCTCTTGCTCTCTTCTTTCGCAGGCACTTTAAGTGGCTTGGCTCCTTTTAGCAGCTACAGTATTACCCTAACGGCATGCACTCAGGCCGGGTGCAGCGAGAGCCCATTCGCCACCAGTTTCAACACTCCACAAGAGGGTAAAGTCATTTCCAAGGTCCTGACTCCCACATTTCTTTGATGAATAATAAAAGTGACGAGAGGGGGCTCAAATAGTGCCGAGCCATTTGCTTGAAAACTCCAAACTAATTTGATGACAAAGTGCAATGCCAGGCTGTAATTGCTCGTGCTTATTTATTTTTTTATTTCCCCGTTTTTTTGGGGAGAGAGTGGTTTTAGGAACGAGGGTTGAACTCTCTCTTCTTTAATGACATGCATCTTTAATAGCTGTAATGCAGATTAATGGGCTTTTTAATTGCTGTTACATTGTTCATGCGAGAGCCTTGTCTTAATGTAAGGCATCTGAAAGATTAATGAAAGCTTCTTCATTTCACTCAACCAGAGAAGTAAATCTAAAGACAGTTTGGGCTAAAAAGAATTGATTGTAGAGCCGGAAAGTATGAAATGGAGAATCAAGCAGCCCATTTCCAGCGTTTCCTCTCAATCCAGTGAGGTCCAAACATCGTTCCTCTCTTTCTCTCTTTCTTTCAACTCTTCCAGGCTCATTCTTTATTGCCTTCACATCTGTCTGACCGCACTGGCAAGACAAAGAGTCCTCAGTCGGAGAGGGAAAAAATGTCATGTCTATTGACCGAGAGCCTTTTTCCTACATGAAACGGCAGGAATAAAGACAGATTAATTGTCAGCGGCAATTATTTTCTCTGTCTGATTGCAGAAATAGAGCTGATCCAAAATAAAACGGGATCCTTTTTAGGCTGATATTGTGCGATATTTATTTATTTTTGGCAACAAGGGTAGAGCTTGAAACATGTAGATAGGGTTTTAATCTAAGTTGAGCTAAATAGCCTTGTTTAAAGGATGGTATGACATAAAGGGTCATCGTGGAGTGAAAAAATCGATCTGATGTGAACTTGATTACAAACCCAAATTACAGTATTGATTCTTCTTGGGGGAAATTTTTTGACATTGTTCTAACGTCACATACAGAAGCAACTCGGAACACGTTCGGCTTTTAGCATTATTGTCATTTAAATTATTATATTTTTATTTTCAAATACAACAACAAATAATAATAATAATAATAATGTTGCTATTATTATTATTATTATTATTATTATTATTATTATATTTCTATAATTTTAATTTCAGAACTTTGGAATTCACATTAGAACCCCTATTTCTCTTTCCTAAAAACATAACAGTTTGATAATTTTATTCATTTTTATATGTAATAGCTCCTGAAGAGGTACCACCACCTGCTGCAGTCTCCTACCCCAACTCACTGTCTGTCCACTGGAACCATCCACCAAAACCCAATGGCATCATCACCCAATACATCCTTTACAAAAACAATACTGTCCTGTACAGAGGCAACAGCACTGGCTTCAATATCACAGGTAAGCACACGTTGAAATTTAAGACTTGTCTATCCATTTCTTCAATGGATAGTGTCCAGTCAGAGTCAAATATGCAGTGACTGGATCTGTGACCTTTACTTATTCATTCAATGAATGTTCTGGATTCATTACAAGGCGAATTGTATCAACAGCAGTTGTGCCATAATGTTGATTACCTACCTTGATTATCTAAACTGCAAATACTGTGGTAAATGTGTACATGTTTATACATTAATTGCCACAATACAGAAATAAAACTGAACAGGATGATTGGCTTTTTAAAAAGACAAAAGAGGAACGCAAAACTCTCAATTGATGTTTCTTTAAACTGTTTAAACTAATTCAATTAAATTAAATTCAATTAATCTTTATTTCTATAGCGCTTTTACTATGTAGATTGTGTCAAAGCAGCTTCACATAGAAGATTATAGTGAATTGAAATGGTGTCAGTTCAGTTTTTAGAGTTTAAGTTCAGTTTAGTTCAGTGTGGTTTAATTTTCACTGCTGAGAGTCCAAACACTGAAGAGCAAATCCATCGATGGGCAGTTCTACAAGTCCCGAACCATGCAAGCCAGTGGCAACAGCGGCGAGGAACGAACTTCACCAATTTGCGAAAGTGAAGGAAAAAAAAACCTCGAGAGAAACCAGGCTTAGTTGGGCACGACCATTTCTCCTATGGCCAAACGTCTTGTGCAGAGCTGCAGTCTAGGCCCCGGAGGCTGGAGAACGCTGGACGTCAGCGTAGACTCGTCTGTCACTGGGGTCTCACAGGAATCAGTCTCATGCTCTCCACTCCTCCATGACCACCACAGTAGCTGCTCAGGATACGGCCTGGTCCGGGATTATGGAAACCTTGGGATCATCTCTTCACAGGTCTTGGATTGCATTAGTGGCGCTGCATAGTCTCTGGGGGCCTCAGGATGAGTGTATGAGCTCAGGATGAGCTGCTGTTCATAGTGTATATAAACGAGATGCAAAAACCTGCGTGGAGCACATTTATGCATCATACCGTTATGCAATGCATTGAGTGTATGCTTTACTAAAAAGATAGGTCTTTAATCTAGTTTTGAACTGAGAGAGTGTGTCTGAGCCTCGGACATTATCAGGAAGGCTATTCCAGAGTTTAGGAGCCATAAATGAGAAGGCTCGACCACCTTTACTCGACTTTGCTATTCTAGGTACTACCAGCAGCCCTGAGTTTTGAGATCTTAAAGAGTGGGTTGGATTGTAGCGAGACAGAAGGTTGGTTAGATAAACAGGAGCTAGATTATTTAAAGCTTTATATGTAAGAAGCAATATTTTATAATCAATACGGAACTTAACGGGCAGCCAGTGTAAGGAGGATAAAATTGGGGTGATATGATCATATTTTCTAGACCTGGTAAGCTGCATTTTGTACTAGCTGAAGTTTATTAATAGAGGATGCTGGGCAACCAGCGAACAGAGCATTACAGTAATCCAGCCTAGAAGTCATGAAAGCATGAACTAGCTTTTCTGCATCTGAGATGGATAGCATACTTCGTAACTTAGCGATATTTCTCAGATGAAAGAAGGCAGTTTTTGTGACAGGGGAGATATTATTTTGTGAGGATAATTGTGAGGATCAAAAGTGTAGATTGATGGGATGTGCTTTATGAAATATTTAAAGCCAGCATAAAATGGAAGCTGCTATAATATTAATTTGTACCCTCACTTCAGTAAGTTTCTTTGTATAAAAGCATCTGCTAAATAATTAAATGTCAATTGCGTAGAGCAAAACTATAATATTTAGCTTTGTGTAACCTACAATGCACATAATGTACATATAACATAGGTGTTTTGGCTTTCAGCAGTGGCATTTGTATTACACTGAACTGAACTAAACTGAACTTCATTTGTGAAAACTGGGCTGAAGCGGTCTCAATTTACTAGAACTTCATCTATGTTAAGCTGCTTTGACGCAATCTACATTGTAAAAGCACTATTGAAGTAAAAGTGAATTGATTTGAATTTAATAAGATTTTATGTTAACCTGGCTTGGCACTTATATTACTGTATGTATGTAATGTTTATGTACTATAACTTTATTTACAGTACAATTAAGTTGAAATTATTTGGTGTTAATTTCAGTGTACTCAAATATTTAACTTTACTTAACATTGAACAAACTAAAATTAATTCTAAAAATAAAATTGATTCTATAGAATTCATTTAAAATTAACACATTAAACACATTGTACACCTTACGTTTTGAACATCTGTGTCACTTTAGAAACACACAGACATCAAAAATCAGCATATGAATCTCAACAATGGCGACATGCTTCATGCTGCAGTGGATCATCATACAAAACTCATCCCAGGCTCCCAGCATGCACTGCTGCAAGGAATATGTCCCCATTGTTGAGATTCATACCCTGATTCTTGATGTCCATGTTTGGAGTGGATCAGGTTTTCAAGATGTTTTCATAGTACTGCTGAGTCTAATTCTGTAGAACCACAGGGTTACTATTATCGATAAACAATAATCAGTACCATATTCCCATCGTAACCTGAGAATAAATCCACTTGCAAAATGAATCAGTAAATCAAACCGCTATGTGATGACATCATCTGATCATCTTTCATCTCATAACACACACTCATGGCAACCAACGAGAATCTAACATGAGAAACACAAGTCCATGATCCCAAGTAAAGCATCTAACAAAATAAGCATTTTTTGGTAAATCTAAGGACTTGTGTAGACGTCTGACAGAAATAACGTCAAACAGGTTAGTAATTAGTGAAGATTGTGCATGAGTTTGAGCTAAAAAAAACACTTTGGTAACAAGTTCTGGTGCTTTTTACAGCACCACTTGAAATTGATATTAGCCATTGTGTACTGTTGGGGATATTTTCATCCACTCTGGGGTGATTTTGAGTATTAATTTGACCACAAGTTTCTCTGTGTTTCAGCAAATAAAATGATTTTTGGTGACAAATTCTATTTTGACACATATTTTAGGAGAATGCTTTGGAAATGTGGCTGTTTTTGCCCCATTGACTCTTATTATAATGACATGTATTGATTGAAAAGCCATGACACCATATTATTATGTATTCGTTATTGTTGGTAGTTTTCCCTGTTGGGAAGAGGTAACATTTGTCATTTTTACTGTTGATCAATTACTGTTGTCAATTTGAACAATACACAAGGGTTAGTTCATCATCACACTTGCAAACAATGGCACTTCTAAAAGAAAACTGGGTTTAATACAATTACTAAAACTTGTTGACTTTAATAAAAACATGCAAAAAAAAGGCATTCAGAGTGAACAGTGGTCGTATGAGCCAGATATTAACTAGGGGAATGGCTGTCCATGTTCCTCTTGATTTAATCAAATCCTGCAGTGAATAGGTGGAGCAGATGCCCGGCTCTAAAGAGCTTCACTTGTATTACTGTATTTCATCTTACCAGTGGAGACAGGGCCAACAGCCAGCTATTGTTTGTTGTTTGTTTTCTCTTTTTCTCTATTCCCTGTGTGCTCTTTTTGCGAGTAGCGGGAGCCCCTGCTCTTGGCGGTAATGCATGAACATTGTGAGATGTTTTATTAAAAGGCTCCAATGCTCCAGCCACCGTTTGACCCGGGGTGAGAAGCATGCCTAAATGATATGGAGCCCCCCAAAGGCCAATTTACACTCAGGACAGGTATATTCTCTCTGAGATGAATCATTCAGAATGTCAGCACTCTACTACACACACACACACACACACACACACACACACACACACACGTATGGACTTCCACGACTGGATTGAAAGGTGCTCTCAAGCACCCAATAAACCTTGTGACTAATATAAATATTCATTTTTTTTTTACATGTCCTTATTGTCCTTATATATTTACTTTTCATAAATATGTCTTATGATCGCCAGAGCTGCCTTTTTAATTGGATTTAAAATAAAATAGAAATATTGTGGAAAAATTATTACTATTATAATTTTCTCTTTTAATATATCATTACTATATTTGTCATTTATTATTATTTAACATTTTTTATTAATATCAATTATGAAAACAGGTATACTGCTTTCTATTTGTTTGTGAAAACAGCAATGTATTTCTTTTTTTTTTTTGAAAGAATGAATGAATAGAATGTGTAAAAGAACTGTGTTTTTATAAAATATAAAAATGTTATAATCTTGATATGATGATTGGTTCAATGGAAATAAAAACAATCCTTTATGGTATTATCCTCATGGAAGGAACATAATCATGTTGGAAAAATACCACCAAATATGTATTTATTTTCTTAATTTTTTTCAATTAGAGCAAATCATTACAGATTAATAAAGTAATTAATAATGCTTTTATATACTGTAAATACATTATCGTATACAAAGAATTTGACAACATCATGTACCTACCGTAAATGCCCCAAGCAAATCCCAAACATTGATATTGGGGCTGATCGTAGGATTTTTTTTAGCTGAACAATATTTGTTGTATGAAGCCTGGTCCTTTTGTTTTATGTCAGCTGTGATGTAAAGTGTAACTTAGAGTCCTCGGCTAACAGGAATGCTGTGTAGAAATATGAAAGCAGTTCAACAACATCAGAGGATCATTCAACATTAGTTTGATATGGCAAGCTGAACACTCAGCGTATTGCAGATCATTGTCTGAGTTAAACTAATGCAAAGACAGGAATGCAAAAGACTGGGGCTGTAATAAACATCACCTTTCTGTATTACTGAATGCCTTTACTGTATTGCTTTTCATGTGCTGTCTCTGGATGAAGATACAGAGCAGAATTGGGTTGACAGTTTAGCTTTTCAATGTATTGAGGTTGCATAAAAGCACATGGCAAATGTGCATGCCTGACGTTGGTCACACTGTTTATTGTGAGTAAAAATTGTAAATGTTGTGTTCAGATGACAATATAATTGTCAAATAATGTGATTTTGACTTCAAGTTATTTGAATTCAAGTTATCTCATGGACATGACAAATGTTACACAGTGCTTCCTGACCAATCATCACTTTTAATGATGTGCACGATGTCATTAAAGGGATAGTTCACCCCAAAATTTAAATTCTAACATTTACTCACTTTTCACTTGTTCAAAACTATTTGAGTTTCTTTCTTATGTTAAACACAAAAGAAGATATTTTGAAGAATGCTGGTTGCATCGACTGCCATAATAGAGGAAAATTATATTATGAAAGTTAGTGGGTGCCAGCTAAGAGCACTTGTGTTTAACAGAAGAAAGAAACTCATAAACCACCCGGGGGAGAGTAAATGATTAAGTAATTTTCATTTACTGTATGTGTAAACTATCCCTTTAAGAATGTGGAACGGTGACTGACTGACTGACTGACTGCATTGCACAATTCTACCCAGCAGCACCAATTCAATTAAATAAATTCAATTAATCTTTATTTCTATAGCGCTTTTACAATGTAGATTGTGTCAAAACAGCTTAACATAGAAGTTCTAGTAAATTGAAATTGAAACTGTGTCAGTCCAGTTTTCAGAGTTAAAGTTCAATTTAGTTCAGTTCAGTGTGGTTTAATTTTCACTGCTGAAAGTCCAAACACTGAAGAGCAAATCCATCGATGCGTAGCTCCACAAGTCCTCCACCAGTACCATCATCTATCAACACCAATGGACTTTATTGGGTAATAAGAATACAATAATAATAATAATAATAATAATGGATGATAATAATAACAATAATACAAATAATAATATTAATTACAACAAGTAATCAATGGATGTCAAAATTGTGTAGACCAAACCCAGTGCCTGAGCTTGACCAGACCATATTTCTAAATGTCTTTGTGTCTTTGTTCTAAATGTTTTTATTATCTTATCAAAACCAAATGTTTCATTTGCTTCAAAATAACAATCAGCTTGTTTTTCCAGGTCCAAAAAAAAACAATCAATTGCGTTTTTATACCAGTACCAACAAATCAGTGAGAACAGGGTCTTATTCCACATCCAGATTGAAAATTATAGCTTTGCCTGAGAGTAATCATCGGGGCGTCCATGTATCCGAATATGATTTTATTGCAGCGCCTAACCGTTTTCACTCACCCACCGCTGGTCCCAAGCAGTCCCACATAAACAAAGGTCACGCTGAAGTCAATGTCCTCAGAGAGAAATACCTGAGCGCATATCACGTTGAGTCTGTGTAAAGAGCCATAAAACCTTCAGAGGCGCCACACCGGGGTCTCTGTTTACATCTCTTTCCTTTTGATCAGCCTGAGCTTCTCTAAAGATATGCCTGACTACATATGTATTACAACCCCGAGCTGAAGCAGAAAATGGACCCAAGGCTTTGAGGGCATTTCTCATAAGACACGTTGTGAGGCAGGATGTTATTTTCAGTCTGCTCGGTGGGGTATCCCGTATTTATTGTGGGTCGTTGTAAAGGCAGAGGTCTGATGTGATAAGAAGCTATGGAGCGCTGCATTGCTGCGGCTGCTGTTCCCTCCCTTTCACCTGCCACGCGCAAACCCGGGGATTCCAATTTCTTTCAGGATATCTTAGCTCAGCTTCCATGCTGCCCCCGCTGTGATTTTGGAATATCTCGGCTTTTTTATTCCTCCTTCCTTGACAGTAAACTGCTTTCAGGCTCTTCAAGGAGAGATCCTCCTTCTCTTCAAGAGGAGCTTTGTAAGCGGCAGTGTTTGGGACTGTGGTTTCGCAGGACAAATGATTAACAGATGATTCCAGCTATATGTGTGTGAAGAAGGGAGAGCAATGGGCAAAATAATAACGTGATAATTCTGCAGTATGACAGATTAGATCGCAGCTTTCAGGTCATAATAGCATTATCTGAGGTAGTTTGTCTGTTGTAGGATAGGGCACAATTCACATTCAAAATTCATTCAGGGAAGCTGGATTACAAATGGCTGATAATGCAACCACAGTTTACAATTTTAAGGTAATTTTAGGATTTAAGGATGAAATATTATAAGTTTAATTGAAGCATTGTGTCCATTTAAATTGAGGGGGGGAGGGCACATGCTCATTGAACTAAAGAGATTTTTATAGCATTTTTTTTTATTTTTAAGCATCACATTATGATGTTCTGTTGCACTCTTAGTCTTTAAAATGTAATGCTGGGAATGATGGGAAAAACAATATATATATATAAATTTCACTTATTTATTATTATATCTTCTTTGTGAATGTATGTTTCAAATTAGGATATATATATATATATATATATATTGCCATATGAAATATGAATACAATTTCACCAGATAAATAGCTTTATTTGGAAAGTATTTATAATTTTAGAATGATTGGGTTGATAGGTGAGTGCATAAGATATAATAAACAATCTACAAGCATAGATAAACAGAATCGTGCAAAAGATACAAATGAAACAAACCTTGTTTGAGTCTAAAAGTATTCAGGCACAGAAATTGAATAATCTAATCTGAAATAATTATGCATAGCCCTCATTGTATAATTATTTGTAAAATTAATTGTTATTAAAGTTGCAAACGGTACAATTTCTTATGCCTAAATGTTTTTAAAATCAGTCAGTCACAGGTCACAGACCTCAAAAACACATGCAGATAATAAACTTTCACTCTTATTATCCTTAAACTCTACAGTGACTCACATGTTTAATCCAGACTCAACATTGCACATCCTGCAATGTGACTGTTGTGGATGTGCACAATGAAATATCGATGCTAAAACAATATATCACGCAACCCTATTTCAAATTATATTTGACAATGAGGTTTCATAGTATTTCTGGAGTGTTAATGTTGTTGTTTTTCCTCTCTCTCTATCCAGATGTTGGTGTATTCACTCCTCATAAGTTGCTGTTGAGTGCCTGTACTGAGGCAGGATGTACCAACAGTACCCAGGTTACCCTGTTCACAGGTCAGTTGCCTCCTACTCACGTAGAGCCGCCCATCCTGACCATATTGGATGCCCGCAGTATCCACATACAGTGAGTATGACCAAAAATAATTTTAATGTCACATAAATTATACATTACATGGATTTTTCTCTGGGGTTGCTTTTGTTTATTTATGTATTTAAACTGGTTTTATGTATAAAATGTTGTCTGTAGAAAGGGGGAAAACACATTCAACCCTCACTAGGTCTCGTCCTTGAACAGCACACACACGCACATGCACACTAACAAGACATGAACAGAAGTGAAGATGGCTGTTCTCACCTTTTGTATGACAATGTTTTATCAGAGATATACGCTAATGAGGTGACGGACATTTGCTCTCTGCAAGAGGACGAAACGCATCTCAGGTCTCGTTATTCCTCACCATTATACAAAAAATAGGCTGCACATGTCAAAGCCATAACCCTCTGAAGATGCAATGTGTAACCCCTGTTTAAAAAAAAGGTGTCCACCACAAAAATCTCACACTAGAGCGATTTATCTGACCAACCCGTATGTCAAATTTGAGAAGCTGTCCCTATCCACGGCATGGGTGCATTAATCAACTGAGTGTTTTCCATATAATCATAAAGTACGCCCCTTCCGCCAGTCATGCCATTGGCTGTTTGTCCTTATTGTCTTTGCATGTCCTCTGGCTGCAGTTGAGCGACCAGGGAAACGGAGCAATGGAGCAGGCCTTGATTTAGGAGCTAATGCTCAACTCCTGCACCCACGATGGACCGTCTCATTGGACTGTATGAAAACGTACAGTCCGACCTTCTTCCAGCCTGTTTAGCATGCGGAAATTTCCCCAACGTTTGACCCCTGCCGCTTGACTTAGAGAGAGAAGAGGAGGAAAAAAAAGAGTCCGCACAAGATTTTTCCCAGCATCCTGCACCCTGGGCCTATAGCAATCTATGTGAAAGCCTTTAGAGGTTCATCTTTAGCTGCCCCGTTGCCATCACTTAAGAACTATCTGAAGAGGGCACCATGCCACGCAACAATGTGAGTGGGCGAGGAGAGAATAGAAGGAGAGCGAGAGAGAACTGTAAGGGAGTAAAGGGACAATGTGGAAACTGAACTTATGTACACTTTGTTTTAGGCCAAGAGAGATGACAGAAGCGCTCCGGCGCATTTTCCATCAGAACGAAAATGTCATCACTTTACTGAATGATCACAGGTGGGGAGAGAGCTAGAAGAGAGGGCCATGAGGAGAATATATATTTGAGCTGTCACCTATACTATGGCGAAACCCACCACCAGTTCAATGCCATCAAAAGCGGCCATTAAATTACTCAATCTACCCCACCTTCACTGGGTGGCCCGAGGAGGCTTGTAATACTTGGAGAGAGAGAGCTATGCGTTAGCATTCCCATTCATCTCAATGGTATTTACGGGAATGGCTGTCCGGAGGTACGCAATTTAAAATCTGCCATCTTAACATTGCTTAGTGGTGCTCTTGATGTTTTGTCTGGAACATCATTTATCTGTTTTTTTTGGGGGGGGGCTTTAACAGCATTGCCAGCATTAACAGCATTGCCATGACAGCAAAGTAGCGCTATTGCAATCAGCAGGAACAAATATCCTAAATTTCAGTAGACTTTTTGCTTTTTTGGTGAGCATGTTAGATTCATGCATAGATCAGTATAGATCGAATAGCGCTATTGAGCTATTTTGAACTTTGACCGAGGCGCGCATGCAAAATGCCCTTGTACAAAGCAAGCCATTGAAATGAATGAATTTCATAGTGCAGAGCTTTTTATGTCCAGTGTGAGAGCTGCTTCACACTGCACAGATAGGGCTAGAGAGAGAATTAATTTTTAGGATTTTTTGTTTCTTGATTTTCTTTTTGCACATAACAGTTTTATGTTACAGCTAATGTTGATACATAAGGTTTATTGCATATTACTTTAATTTTATGTGTATTATTACCATGATGGCGTTTAGTAGTTATATGAATGACACTGAGCACCTTCTATATTAGTATGCTTCTCTGTTTGTGGGAAAAATTGTTTGTGATGACCATTGGTTTCTCATCCACACATGCTTATGGTTGTGTTTTTGTCTCTGTTACAAAGTTATGTTGTTTAGATTTTAGTACTTCAAACTTCGGTCGGCAAGGTGGCTCAGGGGTTAGCACTGTCACCTCAGTTGGCATTTCTGTGTGGAGTTTGCGTGTTCTCCCAGTGTTTGCGTTGGTTTTTCCGGTTTCCCTCACAGTCCAAAGACATGCAGTATAGGTGAACTGGATGAACTAAATTGGCCGTAGTGTATGAGTGTGTGTGTATGGGTGTTTCCCAATACTGGGTTGCAGCTGGAAGAACATCTGCTGCGTGAAACATTTGCCAAAGTAGTTGGCGGTTCATTCTGCTGTGGTGACCCCTGATAAGGGACTAAGCCAAAGGAAAATGAGTGAATGAATTTAGACATTTCTTTTTTTGTTCCTAATGTATTGTATAATGTATTTTTAATTTGTATTTTTAATAGTTAAATTCCATTTTCCCGTACATTTTACCATTTTTTTGTTTTTTTTTACTGTGTGCTGTTCTGTAAATAAATTATAATTTTAAAGAATATAATTATGGTTTCCACAAAATTTGACTAATAGTGTATAAATTATATTTTTTTGTCAGAATAGATGAGCAATTTTAAATGCTTGTCAATGGAGAAAGACACTTTTTCTACAGTGTAGTTACAGCATTCACCAGCAGGGGTTGATGGGGGCTGAGTTAACCAGCAAAACCCTGACCCTTTTGAGTTGCAACATCTCTCTCTCTCTCTCTCTCTCTCTCTCTCTCTCTCTCACTCTCTCTTTCTCTCTCTCGCTCTCGCTCTCTTCTTGGAGCTGCCTCAACAGCCTTCATTCAATTATGCCCATTTCAGCCATTGAAGAAGGAAAAAAAAGCCCTTTCTTTTTATTCTCCTGCTACCTCTGTATTAATGGCAGTGGAGAGCTTGTGATCTCTGTAAGTCATTTATTAAAAAGATGTATATGACCCAATTTGTCTCATCACCGATTTTCATAACTTCATTATGTATCTGCTCTATCCTGACGGCAGCGCCTCAGAGGGAAACTCACCTTATTTATTGTCTTCATCCGCCAAGAGGGGGAAATGGTTATTGCTTTATTTCCATTGGATATTTCAATTTGAATAGGACGAGGAGCTGCAATGATGATAGAGGGAGAAGGAGAGAAAGGCAGCATTGTAATTTGACATTACAGATGATATCTCTCTCCCTCTCCCTTTTTTTCTCTCAGGGTCTAATTGTGGATACAGTGCCTTTGAAAGGTATTGCCTTGTTAGCAGAATCGTAATAGGAGAGGGTGAAGGATCATATGTGTTCAATACTCTTTTGTTGTGTTGCGATTTGCCTGTGAGAAAGGTTGCGAGACCCCGGACTGCAGGATATGCACAAACCGAATATCAGCAGAAACACGCGGCATGAAAGTATGCGACACCTTGAATAAATGAGTAGAGGAAAAAACGCTCTCAGTAGAGCATTAGCTCCTCACCACCTTTACGCTGCAGTATGAAAGAAAAAAATAGAGAGAGTTAAACATTTTGCTGATGTTGTTTTGAGAGAATTAATAGTGTGCAATGTATAGGTTTAACTGAATGGGGAAAATATTTTAGATTTGTTTAAAAAGATGTAGAAAGTAGATATTTGTTTAGTTTTTATTTCATAAGAATTTAATATTTATTTAATAATTAACCTTTTTATATTTTACTATGATTTATTTTCTTTCAAAATGTATAGAAATACATGCCCACAATGTAAAAAATAAAATAAAATAAAGATAATAATAATAATATATATATATATAATAATAATTATTATTATTATTTAAAATAACAATGCCTATTAAACTTTATGAAACTTTTTTTAATATTCATACCTTTAATTTTTTGTGTATCAAAAACAAAATATATTACTAATACAGTTTTTTATAAGTAAATAATACTACATTAATAATAATAATATAACCAACAGCTTATCTATTATACAATGAAACACCTTTATTGCCCATTCTTGTTTGTCACTGAAAAGGCCATATAATGTATTACAATGTTAAAAGTATGTGGTAATAATAATAACAATTATAATAATTATAATAATGAAAGTAGCTGTTGTATTGTATTATAATTATTATATTTGACATTGTTTTTGTTCAGAAAATAAATACACAAATATCACAATATATTTACAGTTATGTGTATTCTTATCTACTTTTAATGTGCAATATTAATATTGTATTCACCGTTTGCTTAAATAATAATAATGTTTGCTTTCTTCAAGCATTGTAATTGATTAAAATGTCATATAATTAATAATACAACCTACCGCATATCAATTATGCAATGAAACGTCTTAATGGCCATTGTCGTTTGGCATTTAAAATGCATTTTAATTTATGCCTAAAGTAAATTAATCACAATAATGAATAAGGTCACCTGCGGGTGTGTTTGCTCCACGCGGACCAGGAGACTCTTGCGAGCTCTGTACTAAATTAAGGAAACAAAGAGGGTTGGAGAAACATCGGGTCAGACTCATTGTACTCAGAGGCTTGATGATTCCTCTCATCACACAGGAGGTTACTGTCCTATTTCCCTGCTAAAACAACAAAGATGATTTAAGCTCATGTCGGAGTTTTGACACCATTACCTTCAGCAGGGACGTTGTCTCCTTTAGTCATTGAACTCTGTGTTTCAGGATACAGACTAAAGTGCCGTTCAGTTCTGACAGATATAAAACTGAGTTGTTTTACATAAACAGTTATATTTGAGTGTCAATCAAATATACTGTAGAAGAAAAAAAATCATCTCAGCACTTAATTTAACATTAAAAAGTTTTTTTTCTTTCTCTTTTTTTTGGCTTAAAAATAAGTTAATGTTAATAATGTTTATTTAAATGCTTGATTTAGTTAACAATGCATAAACTGATGTTAACAAGTGAAAACTTGTTGTATCTAAATAATATCTAAACAGCTAAACTAACTGTTAATTAAATTAAATTAATTTAAATTATTGAATTGGTTCAGTGGTTAGCACTGTCGCCTCACAGCAAGAAGGTCGCTGGTTTGAACCCCGGCTGGGTCGGTTGGCATTTCTGTGTGGAGTTTGCATGTTCTCCCCATGTCTCCCCTCTCCGGGTGCTCCGGTTTCCCCCACAGTCCAAAAACATGCGCTATAGGTGAATTGAATAAACTAAATTGGCCGTAGTGTATGTGTGTGAATGAGTGTGTATGGATGTTTCCCAGTACTAGGTTGTAGCTGTAAGGGCATCTGCTGTGTAAAACATATGCTGGATAAGTTGGCGGTTCATTCCGCTGTGGCGACCCCTGATGAAAAAAGGGACTAAGCCGAAGGAAAATGAATGAATGAATGAATTATTGAATTATGAGGTGAAATGTAAAAGTTCTTAATATTAATAAAAGCTATGGTGGTTACTTGGTGACTTCACAACTATGTAAATTTTTACATTTCATTTAATTAAATTACATTGAATAATTTTTTATTTCACTTAAAATCAAATAGGCATTTTGCATAACACTTTTACTAAAACTTTAACAAAATTTTAAATGTATAAATTCTAATTATTAACGAATAATAGTTATTTAGTGACTTCATAAAATACACAATTAAATAAATTAAATTAAATTAATAGACATTTTAAACAACGTAAAAATTCTAATTATTAATAAAAACTATGATAGTTACTCAGTGACTTCATACAGTACACACTGACTTTTAAAATGTTATCAAATTAAAATGCATAGATTTGTTAAATGATTTTTAAAAAAGCTTTAATTACAATTTAATTAAAAAACTGTAATTTACTTTTAAAAATAAAATAAAATTTTAATTAAAATGCGTAGGTTTTGTTTTCAAATTTGTTAAAACTTTCATTAAAATTGAAGTGTAAAAAATTCAAATTATTAATAAAAATCATGATAGTTACTCAGTGACTTAATATAAACACTATGACTTCATATAATACACCACCACTAATTTGAAAGTACACTTTTGTCGACACATCCAACTAATAGCTTCACTTTCAAAATCCTCTAATCGGAAAATTCATATACGGTAAAACTTCCAAACAACCGAAACCAACCAAACAACTGACATATACTCAACGAACAAACAAAATGCACACAAAACGGAAGAAATGCACATATTTCTGTCTGAGTTTAGCTCAATTTCTCCTCTCAGTCGTCCTGTATGATCCCTCAGCAGATAACAGTGTCCTCTGCTCTAAATTTAGCCATCAGAAAGTCAAGCGCTGGAGTGAAACGCTCGCCCAGCAGCTCTCTGATCGGGTGTTTCTGGGACAGGGGTGATGTGTTGGGTCTTAGACTGTGTGTTTTTGTGTCTGGTGGTCTTCAGGTGGGCTGCTCCAGTGGAGGTGAACGGCCTGCTGGAGTTCTACATGCTGCACCAGTGGGCTTTGGGAGAGGAGCCGCTCATCGTTTATAACAGCTCTGAGCTTTTCCAGGATTATACAGTGCGGAACCTCGCCCCTGGAACCACGTACCTATTTCAGATAGCAGTGTGTATCTGATTCACCATGCACACACACACGCATGCATACACACACACACACACGCACACACACACACACACACGCACACACACACACACACACACACGCACACACACAAAACATGCTGAAGATCATGTCATTGAGTCTTTCATTTAATTTTGCCCTGTGGTGATTTATTTGAATGCTAACTAATGTGAGTTTGGAAAATGGTCATTTTGAAACATTGTTTGTTTCTGTTGTCAGATCAGTACGTAAACTGTAAACATTTTTTATAACTTGAGTCATAAAACCTATTGTAGCTGCCTGTCAACAATTTATCTATCTATCTAT
This sequence comes from Danio jaintianensis, assembly GCA_903798115.1. Lineage (NCBI taxonomy): Eukaryota > Metazoa > Chordata > Actinopteri > Cypriniformes > Danionidae > Danio > Danio jaintianensis. Next base: position 10,211,693 of record CAIGQV010017386.1, read on the forward strand.
CTATCTATCTATCTATCTATCTATCTATCTATCTATCTATCTATCTATCTATCTATCTATCTATCTATCTATCTATCTATCTATCTATCTATCT
>CAIGQV010017386.1:10212402-10217402 GCA_903798115.1 Danio jaintianensis
TTATTATTATTATTATTATTATTATTATTATTATTATTATTATTATTATTATTATTATGTATTTGCATGTTTATTTTTTATGCATACCTTGAAGACAAAGATGAAGATTTTTTTTAAGTTGACCACTGTGTCCTCCAGGCGTGCACAGGCGGCGGCTGCACCCTCAGTGACCCCAGCACAGCCCGCACCGAGGAGAGCTCACCGGAGGAAGTGCCTGCTCCAAACATCCTATCCCTCTCACCACATTCCCTCCACCTGTCCTGGACCCCCCCGCGCAAACCCAACGGTGAGTGGGGTTAAAACTAGCACCCGGCAGAGGTGAACTCATATTCCAAATGGGCGTTTAGTTAAGGGTGCTTCATGTTTAATGATGGGTTCGCACATGGAGAAGGAAGAGCAGCACTTTGTGTGGCGGAGCGGGAGAGAGAGAGAAAGAGAGAGAGAGAGAGAGAGAGAGAGAGAGAGAGAGAGAGAAAGAAAAGGAGGACGCTGGGTTTTAAGTGGATGAAAAGTGCTCCCTTTTGACTGATGCTGTGAACTGCAGCTTTAGCGGCGGCTGACATGGCCGTTCATTCGGCAGATGAGGGACAACACTGTGGACCAACGGGTTTGAGAGGAGATTAGAATTGTTTAATGATTGTTAAATAGCATAAAAAGAAGATTGGTTGTTTTATTTGTTTAATTAAAGTGTTTGATGTTTTATATAAGCAAAGGTTTAGTTTTTACGTGGTACAGAATATATTGAAGGATTTTTATTTTTATTTTGTGATAATTTTTATTGTGAATTCAGATTGGATATTTTAAATATATAGTCTGTTGATCATTTATTTAAATATTTTGTTGATTTTTTTAAGTGAAGGCTAAGTGAGTGAATATCCTACTAAGTGAGTGGGATCCGATATGCGCTGATTTGATATGTTTTTCTGCTTATGTGTGGTAAAAATGATTTATTTCACCTTTTAGTTGTGCATATTTTATAAATCATTTTTATTCTAATAGACACATTAGGATAATACACGCTATTATTGTTATGATAGTGTTCAGTTAGACATTAGTCAGTACATGACACAACTGACTGAACATCACACTTAAAATTATTTGTTTATTTTACATATGGTGTATTCAGTTTTTCACATTTTTATTTATTTATTTTTTAAATATATTTATTAGTTTTATTTCTTTTATACTTATTTTATTTTTCTTATGTTTTTAGAATTTGTATTCAAATCTTTTAATAAAGAACTTTTTAGGAAGATTTTAACATTTATTTTCAGTATTTATAAGTATTGAAAACTTCAATATGTTTACTATCTTAAATAAATAATAATAAATATTTAATAAGTCTGAAGTGTTAAGTATTAAGTAAAATTCAAAGTGAAAAATACAATAAATGCACTGAATAATATGGATGAATTTGTTTTTACAATCATTATAGAAAATACATTATAGTGTTTATTATTAAATGGCTTACCCATCTGAGTGTGTGCTTAGTGTATAATTATAGAACTGTCACAAATTTAAATAAAAACAGTCATTAAAAATATTACACATTATATTGTATTTTATTAGTTTTTCACATATTCAAATACTGCAATGAAACAACAAAAGCCTGCTCTTGCCTAAATATAAAACAATTCTGTGTTAATTACTTTAAAAAAACTGTATTTTATTACAATTAAAAGCTGTTAAAAGGCATCTGTTTGCATGACTATAAGACTATAAGACATTATACTATTTGCATGATTAAAATGCACAGATGAACAACGTCTAAAAATACCTCAAGACATGCTCAACGAGTGCATCGTTATAGAATTGTTACAAATATGTTAAAAACTAAACATCATACATGAAATTAATTCACTGTATTTGAAGTGTTAGTTCAAGCTCAGTGCAGCTCTTCATGTCTGTTTCCTTGTGCACTGGGTCAAGCTGAGTTGTCCTTCTTGAACCTTTTAACCGAGCGGTCCATCTTGAGGGGTGTGTCTCGTGAGCAGCTATAAAGTGAGCAGGACCAGTATACGGCTGTGTTTACATCTTTTACAACACTTTTTCCCTAATGCTTGCCTTTAACAGAGGGCTTTAAACAAAATGGCCAGTTTACATCAGGGCATGTGAGGAAATCAGTGAAGCAAACAGTTTTTGGGTATAAAAACGTGTCCTGGAATAAGGATTCATAATGGAAGGGCAATTTTAGACTTCATATCAGGAGTACAAGAATCATGTATGTGCTTATGCATGTGTGTTCAGAAACATTTAGTACAATTCCTATTATTGTATTTTGGCTACTTTTCATAGAATTTCCTTAACCTTTTTGGATCTGAGGGGGTCCTGAGGAAGTTTCGACATATGTGCTGTTTTCAGTTTCCTAGAAATCTATCAATGGCTAAAGTCTGATGGCACTATTCATCACAATAAGCTGCCTGTATGGACACGTTTTGTTTGTTTGGATATTTTGCATGGATATTTAAAAAGGGAAACTAGATTTGAGTACTTGATGTGGACAACAAGAGTGTTTAGTACAAAATGATATGAAAATCATTGTGCCCATTCTTTAACATAATATAGTAATTTAACATTTTTGTAAGAAAGGCCAAATGTAAAATAGCATCAATGGCATGATTTTTTTTTTGTTATTACTTATTTTTAATTATTAATTCTATGATTATCATCATGAATATACTGCTTTCTACTGTTGTGATTGTTATATATTTCTGTATGTTACTTTGTTTATATACTTTCACCGTACAACCATTTACTATATCACACATACACACACACATTTGTCTTAATTGTTTTTTTTTGTTTGTTTTTTACTTTTTCTTTTGTATTTGATTTGTTTCCTGTAACTTTCCTGTAAACTCTCCTTAAATATGATTAAAAGCCATTAAAATACATTTGTTTCCATGACTAAAACATATAAAAATATTGCACAATCATTAAAGAAAATACAGAGCTTTTATTATGAAATGTATTATCCATAGCAAGACGTGCTCAATGTATCATTATAAAGCTGTTACAAATTGAAAAAAAAAAAGGATTTTGTGAATGTGTTTTTATTTGTGTGTTTGTAGTTTATTTAAATCATGGTCCACAATAGAATCAAAATATAAACGGTTGTAAATGTAGTATTTTGAATCCCTTGTTATTAGTGTCACCGGTGGCAAGTGAACTGCAGCCAGCAACTTATACGTATTTTTTCAATTAACCGCTAAAATTTTACAAATATATGTTGTAAATGTTGAGGCTCTATAAGCATTTTTGATTATGTGATAGGTTTACATGTCAAGCACAGGCTGTATTCCCTCGTATGCGATCGGCCATATGCTAAACGTGCATTAATTTCATCCACACAGGTGTGATTAGCAGCTATGGTCTTTGGATGGATGGCACGCTGGTGCAGAATTCGTCCCTGATGGCTTCGGAGGTGGGCGATCTGTCCACGTGGAGCCTGCACAGTTTCCGCGTTCAGGCCTGCACGGCTCAGGGCTGCGCTCTGGGGCCCCTGGTGAGAGTCCACCACATTTACATTATGTTAATGCCTCCTCTGCGTGTCAGATGGCAGCTCAGCATCATAAAGGTGATCGATTCACTCTGTTCAATAAAGCACCTTCTGCTCACGCTTGACATTTGGTATAAATGCCACTCTGGGCTGGTTACTGCTTTGATGGGCTATATTTGGGCATTTTTCCAATATGTGTGCAATATTTAGTCAAATGGCCAGTTCTGCAGACACAGCAAAAGTTGGAGCTAGCAGCGAGAGGTTGAGTGGCTGTGGTGTGGCTGGATAAGACGTATCCCATCATTTAGTGGACAGATGGTGAGGGAAAAGTGCAGGCTGTGATTTTTTTTATTGTTTTTATTATTATTAAAATAAGGACTCTTCATGCTTTTTCAACGTATTTATTTCAGTACAGTGAGCTTAATGCAACATTTACAACCAATGTACTATTTATGATATTGGTGTTTACATTAGGTTTTAAAAACAATTGTCCCTTTTGCTCCCTAAGACTGCTTTTTTATTCCATTTAATTTGTGTTTTTTTATTTGATTCCAAACATTGTAAAAACAGTTGCATTGTATATATATATTTGCATTGTATATATATATATAGTCCCTTTATTAATCAGGGGTCGCCACAGCGGAATGAACCGCCAACTTATCCAGCATATGTTTTACGCAGCGGATGCCCTTCCAGCTGCAACCCATCACTGGGAAACATCCATACACACTCATTCACACACATACACTACGGACAATTTTAGCCTACCCAATTCACCTATACCACATGTTTTTGGACTTGTGGGGGAAACCGGAGCACCCAGAGGAAACCCACGCCAACACGGGGAGAACATGCAAACTCCACACAGAAACGCCAACTGACCCAGCCGAGGCTCGAACCAGCAACCTTCTTGCTGTGAGGCGAACGTGCTACCCACTGCGCCACAGTGACGCCCTCATATATATATGTTGCTTGTTCCATTTGGTGCTCAAGGAACATTATAAGTGTTTTATGTTTATTTGCTGAATAAATTTGAATTTAATAAAATATTTATTTGATGTTTTGCAAAATGTATATTTGTGTTGTGTTTTGTTTTGTTTTGTTTCGGTTTTTCATACTTCTACACTAATCTATTCTGTTAAATAAATAAATAAATAAATATTGTCTTTACACTGAAAATAAAGCCCACTTTAAATACCTACATTCTGTACTTATTGAACATAGTGCATAAGTCTTTAGTGTGTAAGTTCATATAGTGCTTTACTTGGGACACAACTAATGTATTTCCCTCGGTTTCATAGGTGGAAAGCAGGACTTTAGAGATGCCTCCCATCGGTCATGTGACCCTTGTTGTCCTCAACGAGACGCCACATTCGGTACGAGCCAAGTGGGAGGCCCCTGCTGAACCCAACGGCAATATAACCTACACAGTCCTCTTCACAGGGCCAGGTAAATCAAACTTAACTGCTCCCCATCGCTTCTCCACATCCCCCTCAGTTCC
>CAIGQV010017386.1:10219902-10228283 GCA_903798115.1 Danio jaintianensis
TGCTACCCACTGCGCCACCGTGCAGCCCAATAATAAATGGAAATTGTTTATTTAAACTCTTTCGGTTTAAACTTAAAGCGATAGTTCACAAGAAAAAGAAAATTAATAGCTTGTTTCAAACCTTAAAAAATATATTTTGAAAAATGCTGTAAATAAATAAATAGTGCAAATATTGTCTTTACACTGAAAAAAAAGCACTCTTTAAATACTTTAATTATTTGCTTTCTGAACTGAAAAGAAAACCTTTACTTATTTTAAACCTTAAAAAAACATATTTTGAAAAATGCTGGAAACCTGTAATCATTAGCTGTGTCTCATTTCAGAGGCTGCATCCTCTGAAGGATGCGTTCGAAGGGCGCTGTGTCATCGTGGCGCGACTAAGGCTGTCTCATTTTTAAAAAATTCGAAGGCTCTTTCAAATGCAGCCTCAAAATGCATCCTTCGTTTCCCAGGTAATAAAGGACACAACCAGTGGATCCTTTGCAGCCTCAAACAACCCAAGATTTATTGCTCGTTGATAACGGCAGGATGTTTTTAAAAGAAAACTGGATTAAATGTATGAATTAAGTTTATTTTACTTGGATATCTGAACACATGTTAAAAAACAAAGAGTATGAAATGTCTCACTAAAAAGTGATTTTATAGACAGTTTACGTTTTTATGTGTACATGTATGGATCAAAGGAAATATATTTCCAGCTTCTTCTTATTTTCCACCTTGCTTTGCCTTCAGATCGCTTAAAATAAGTTTTAAAATCGCTTAAAAAAAAAAGTCATTACAAATTTTCATTCATTCATTCATTTTCTTTTCGGCTTAGTCCCTTTATTAATCTGGGGTCGCCACAGCGGAATGAACCGCCAACTTATCCGGCATATGTTTTACGCAGCGGATGCCCTTCCAGCCACAACCCATCTCTGGGAAACACCCATACACACCCATTCACACTCATACACTACTGACAATTTAGCTTACCCAATTCACCTATACCGCATGTCTTTGGACTTGTGGGGGAAACCGGAGCACCTGGAGGAAACCCACGCCAACACGGGGAGAACATGCAAACTCCACACAGAAATGCCAACTGACTCAGCCGAGGCTCGAACCAGCGACCTTCTTGCTGTAAGGCGATTGTGCTACGCACTGCGCCACCGTGAGGTCCCATTACAAATTTTATTACAGCTTATTAACGGCAGCTGTTACGGTTGCTAGGTGACGAGATCCGTCCTCTGTAGGCCAGATCGTCTTGTTTCAAAATGCTCAGTTCGGATTTTGTATACTTCGAAGGATTCACCTTTGAAGTCTGCATCCTTCGGAGGCTTGCATAGTGCTTGTTTTACCTACTATGGTCAGTGGATACAAGTTTTCAGCTTTCTTCAAAATATCTCCTTTAGCAACACTAACAGACAGACATGTGTTAAACCCTTAACACTGTACAAAAAGTTTTACATTTCTACACTGTAAACAAATGTTTCTGCCTTCAATTTTTAAGATGAATCACATTAACTTTACAAATCATTTAAACTTATATTCCATTAACTAAACTGACTTAAAACTACAAGTAAAAAATTTATAATAAAAAATTTTTTTACCACACGGTGGCTCAGTGGTTAGCACTGTCGCCTCACAGCAAGAAGGTTGCTGGTTCGAGTCCCGGCTGGGCGAGTTGGCATTTCTATGTGGAGCTTATATGTTCTCCCCATGTTCGAGTGGGTTTCCTTCAGGTGCTATAGGTGAATTGGGTAAACTAAATTGGCCGTAGTGTATGAGTGTGTGCGTGAATGTGAGAGTGCATGGATGTTTCCCAGTACTGGGTTGCAGCTGGAAGGGCATCTGCTGCGTAAAACATATGCTGGAATAGCTGGTGGTTCATTCGGCTGTGGTGACCCCTGATAAATAAGGGACTAAGCCAAAAGAAAATGTATGAATGACTCTGAATTATCTTGTTGTGACTTTTTGATTGTATAATTGTTTACTACTCGGTGTACTATCTTCCTCTTACACTCAATATGACCATATGCAGATGCCTACAGTAAATAACCATAAATGTTATTACCGTTAATAACCTCATCACCATTGTATTATTAGTACAGAACTTCACGATTCATAAGTTTTAGATGACCACTTAAATGGAAACAAGCCTTACTTTGTGTACTTCTGTTGCTCACGTTGTTGTTATCTTTCATTGTGTCATTGAGTTGTGCATTACCGAATCTGCAACTTAATACACCAACAATGGTTTGCTGTGGATCTTCTCAGCTTGCAGGCCAATCTGAGGTAACATGCAGCCCAGCCAGCGCAGAACAGACTTAAAAGTAGCTATCTGACAAGCAGGACGAGCAGCTTACAGACTCAAGATTGTAATCTCCCAGTACAAGCAGATGGAAGTGACCTCTCACAAAGACAGCCACATCCCCCCTCTCATAGAGCAAGAGCTTTGAAGTATTCTTCTGAGCAGAGAGAGCAAGATTATGATGTGCAGGGGATTGATTTGAGAGAGCGAGATCACCGCCAGTGGACTCCTCCAACCAAACTTTGCTTTTCTCCTCACTCGATTCGTTGTCTGTGTTTTCACAACGCTACCTCTGATGGAGATGATAGCTTACGTCGGGTGTGAAGTAGTGTTTTTATGCTTTTCCTTGGCTGCTTTGATTATATCATTGGCTCCAGAGGGTTCGGCACTGTTTATTTTTGTATTATTGTGGAGTGTGTTGTTGGAGCGGGAGAGTTTGTTGTTCGCGCCAGACTAACAGGGTCTGATCCACAGGCATCTCTCTCTCTTTCTCTCTCTGTCTTTTGTGCCAAGAGAGAAGGAGTTTAAGCGATTTCTCCCAGTGGATTGCTGGAGAATTTATCGGCGGGTGGCTGGCTATCACAGATTAAGGGAAATGTCGATCAGTAATGACCCCTCTACATGTTAGTATTGCAGTAAAGCCAAGCTTTTATGTCAAAAAAATCGGAGCGGGGGCTATTACACATGACAGGGGTGATCAAGGGACTGTGGACCGAGGCTAGCATTATTAAATATTGACTACTCCTGTGATTTATGTACAGCTTCGGGGAAAAAGTGACTTTTTAACCGTTATATATTCTTTAGTCTCCAAACCCTTCCATTTATCTCTTCGTGGAAATAAAGTGTGTGTTGGCTGCATATTTCTTACTCCCAGCTGGAAAAAAAAGGGTGGAGGGGAAACCCTTGCCCTTAAAAAATGAGATGGATGCTGTTGCGGCAGTTCATTTCATAAACCGCCAAAAGCAGAATAGGTAAATTGGAAGCAATTATAAGATTTCACAAAAAAAAAAAAAGGCTGAGCTAGTTGTACAGTAGATGACAGAGAATAATTCTTTGAGGGCACAGAGCTCAGATAAATTCATTAGGCATGTTTATTTTTGCTTAAGCGGGTAATTTTTACAAGTTCTGAGTGTTGTTTTGTTGTATGCTTGCTCAGTAATGTTAGGCATCAGCTAAAAACCTAAGGATTGGAGGAGCGATACATTAATGGGCTTTCAGTCATTGAGGCACTTCATGCCTATTGATTTCTTTATGATGCTGCATTTCAAGCCCTTTAAATGGGGAAAGGGTGGAGGTTATGGACTCAGCACATGCGCATGTTCTTCCTCTTACTGTGAACATAGAAGTCTATCTGGTCCAGTGGAGAGGTGAGAACTTGGGGGAATTAATTCCCTTTTAATTTGCAAGCAGGGCCGTATATACTGCGGTCGATTGCATTACTGTAAGTGGTGGTGGCTGGGGACTTGGAGGCTTGGCTCTTGACCTCTTGGTTAATGTGCACACATGCATGGGTCTGACTGAACGCATTACAGCCAATGAGTGCCAGTGTTGAAGACACGAGTTTGGATTTCTGTAGTGGTAATGTGCTGAAGGTTGAAATCATAATAACTTTTATTAGAATGTGCTGTTTCACATTTAAAGTATCTGTGCTTTATCTGAATATATTTATTTTAGAAAAACAAATAATGTACTTTTTACTCCACTACATTTCCTGAATGAAGCTGATGAGATAGTGGTGTTTAATTTATGAAAAAGCTGAATTGTATCAGTAAAACCTGTTAAATTGGTTCACAAATTGCACTGGACAATTCATTTCTGTGGGCGGTACGATGGCTCAGTGGTTAGCACTGTCGCCTCACAGCAAGAAGGTTGCTGGTTTGAGTCCTGGCTGGGCCAGTTGGCATTTCTGTGTGGAGTTTGCATGTTCTCCCCGTGTTTGTGTGGGTGTCCACCGGGTGCTCCGGCTTCCCCCACAGTCCAAAGGCATGCGCTATATGTGAATTGGATGAACTAAACTGGCCATAGTGTATGAGTGAGTGTGTGTGTGTGTGCGTGTGTGTGTGTGTGCGTGCGTGTGTGTGTGCGTGCGTGTGTGTGTGTGTGTGTGTGTGTGTGTGTGTGTGTGTGTGTGTGTGTGTGTGTGTGTGTGTGTGTGTGTGTGTGTGTGTGTGTGTGTGTGTGCGTGCGTGCGTGCGTGTGTGTGTGAATGCAAGAGTCTATGGGTGTTCCCAGTACTGGGTTGCAGCTTGAAGGGCATCCGCTGCGTAAAACATATGTTGGAATAGTTGGCAGTTTATTCCGCTGTGGTGACCCCTGATAAATCAGGGACTAAGACGAAGGAAAATTATTGAATTAATTGATTTGTGTATTAGACTGACATATGTCAAAGAGTCACTGACTCAAATTATCCATTTAGAGTGAGTGTCCAGTAAATGATTCACTGATTCAAATGATCAATTCTGAGTAAGTGTCCAGTAAATGATTCAATGATTCAAATAATCTGTTCAGAGTGAGTGTCCAGCAAATGATACACTGATTCAAATGATCCTTTCAGAGTGAGTGTCCAGTAAATGATTGATTCATTCAAATGATTCATTTAGAGTGAGTGTCCAGTAAATGATTCACTGATTTATATGAATGATCCATTTAGCGTGAGTCTCAAGTAACTAATTGACTTCAAATTATCTGTTCAGAGTAAATGTCCAGTAAATGATTCACTGATTCAGATAATCTGTTTAGAGTGAGTCTCCAGTAAATCTTTCAGTGATTCAAATGATCAATTTAGAGTGAGTGATCAGTAAACAATTCACTGATTCAAATGAGTAATTTAGAGTGAATGTCCAGTAAATGATACACTGATTCAAATTATCCGTTCAGAGTGAGTCTCCAGTAAATCATTCACAGATTCAAGTGATCTGTTTAGACCGAGTCATTAGTAAACCATTCACCGATTCAAATAATCTGTTTAGAGTAAATAAATTAATAGATTCATTGACATTACAAACTGATCTCAAAGGGGTTTCAGCATCTGAAAGTGGTTTCACATGTTTTCACTTGAATTATCATGAATTATCAGTGTAGTTAGAGCATGACAAGATTGGTAATTCAACTTTCTTGCAAAATAAACATTCATCAGTAATTTCATTTTTTTTAATCAATTACATTTGCATTTTGACAAGTAATATTGAAAAGGATGTCTTTGTAATTCTACTGGAGTAATATTTAATTAGGGTATCTATACTTTTACTCAAGTGCCTACTTTGTATACTTTGTCCACCACTGTGGCACTGATATACCCTTAAATATTACACACTTCACCTTTAAGATGTGTTATCATGCTGGTCTTGTGAATTTGTTACGCAAACACATTTGACTTGGGGAAATTTTGGAGACCTTTCATAGCTTTTATTTTGATAATGTTGATTAGATCTGAGAATGTCGGCGTCTCGGTTATTTTTAATGGATTTTCTTTGCTTCCTATTTTTAACACAGCCCTTTATAAGGCTTTTACCAGATTGACAATATGCTCACACACACAATTTTTTTCTACCGTTATTTATAAAACAGTATTTCTATTTTTGCCACTTTTTCCCTCTCTCTCTCTCTGTGGATATGGCTTCCTGTGTGTTGAATCAATGTCTAGGCTGGCAGAGCAATCAATCCCCATTTCTGGATTAAGACCCAGACAGCCAAAGCCTGGGCTTCCCTGTGTCAGCAGGGCACTGCGGTTCACACACACACACAGACAAACACACACAAAGTGCAACTGAGTGTCCAGCATCCTCTTACTTTAAAAGGTTAATGAGCTAAAAAGCAGTTTTTTAAGAAAATGTTGTTTCTTTAATTCATAGGATAAGTTTGATCTGTGAACCAAATAGCCATGTGTCATGCTGACACCTCCATGTCGATGATCCAAGAAAATTAGATCTGTATTTAGGAGCTTATCGGCAAAGTGATCATCATCGTAGTTTCTGAAGATGTCTGCAGGTCAGCGTGCCTCTGATCCTTTGATTGGGCTTTATATGGATGCTAAATTGTGTCTCTGTGTGTTTCAGGTCAGAACTTCAGCAGTTTGGACACACCGGACACCGAGACGAGAGAGCTGCTCAGCACTGGTAAAGAGGGCCAGTGGGTGTCCATAGGAGGACTGCTGCCATATTCTAATTACAGTGTGATGGTGAAGGCCTGCAACAGTCTGGGCTGTGTGGAAAGCCCTCCTGTCGGCGTCTCTCTCCCACCAGGAGGTCAGTAGCAAACACGGCTTTCTGCAATAGAGCACTATTTGCATTTGTTATACGCAGATCCGGTGAACTGACACATTCCACATACCCTTCACTCTAAAAAAGAAAAAGAAAATAGATATAGAATATCCTATTCCACTAAAGGAAGAATGACAAGAAGAATAATGGTTCTGTTGGGTTTTTACAATGTTCTTAACACTAATAAAACATTGTTCTTTTTACATTTTCTTTGGGGATCAAAAACACTGGATGGAACACTGCAAAATAAAACATTCTGAAACATTACTTTTATAAAATAATTAGACATGTTAGAGTGCTGCTGTATTTTTGAATGTTGCTTATCCATAGAAAATGAAGCAGAGTTTTGACTAAATGGACTTTGAATGGAAAGACAGAGATCTCTCAAACTCGATTAAATAAAAAATATTTGGGTTCCGAAGATATTTGGGTTCAGAAGAACAAAAATCTTATATACAACAATACAATCTACATTTGATCAAGTTATGCACTCTTCACATACCCAAGTAAATGTATTTATTCATTTTTAGGGTGACATATGGACTGCTTTATTGAATATAGATAGTGGAGATTGTCCCAATCAGAAATCCTTATAGGAGCAGAAAGCAGAAATGTAATCAGGACATGTTGAGTTCAGACTCTAACCTACGTTACTGTGTTTTGTGGCCGAGTCACTGAAAATATGGACCCTTTCTGATAATGAAATATGAAATAGGAATAGTCTGAAAGTTATGCAATCTAAACGATCCTCAGAAATCTCATAAACTCTGGCTGGCTGAAACACCAACATCTGCCAGAAAGCTGACAAGAATATGATTAGTGCAGTTACTTCTAAATCAATATGCAGGGATTTTGTACACAAACTGAAATGATGCAATCGCCTGATATTGAATTTTTCCCTTCCAAAACACATCACGAATAAAATGTGTATTTTTTCCCCCTGCATACACAATTGTGCAGGCAGAGAAATGCTGTGTTTCCATAATATCACCATGTTCTCCATTAACAGACAGCCTGTAAACTTCAGCCCTGGCTCTGGATATCTGACGCAGAGCTACAGGCTCTTTGCACTAATGTTTAATCACAAGCCTCCACGCGGGCCGAGTGCGAGCTGTTTGATCAGCCTGAATCTACTGGGCCCCGTAATGCTCCTTTGTACGGGGCCAGCAGGGAGACATTGGGCATCTGCTGGCTGACAGAGAACAATGCCCGCTGCTGGTGATCTAAAGACATGCTATTGCCCATCTATGGCAATGGTAGATAAGAGTGCACGCACACAAGAGTAGCCACTATAAGTTTATTGCCACACTAAGGAGCCACACTTTCCCACTGTTAAATTGTTGTTGATTTTAATTATGACTCTTATGGCTCCAGAATGTTCTTTTTTACGACCTTCTCAGGCAAATGAAAGGTAACAACTCATTGGTTAAATAGGCCTTGGTCCATCCTTCCTTTTACTTAATGGTGTGGGAACTTATTAAGCTGATTTATACAGAGAACGGCTGTTGGGAAGCATGTGACACACACACACTGGGTTATATGTGTTTAAGGGAAGGGTAAATTACCATGGAGGAGATAAAAAAAGACTAGTGATTTCTGCCTTTCCAACCGCACATTGTATTCAGTGGGAAGGTATGGTTGAAAAAAGGTGGTCAATGGACATGTTTCGTCACATAAGAGAGGCTATTTGGAGCATTATTCATGTTTGTTTTGGTGATTTTGCTTATTACTAAAAGTGTCATAAAGGTCCTCAAATGGTCAAACCCTGACAATCGGGTTTGCCACTATTATTATTATTATTATTATTATTATTATTATTATTATTATTATTA
>CAIGQV010017386.1:10232179-10248813 GCA_903798115.1 Danio jaintianensis
TCTCTCTCTCTCTCTCTCTCTCTCTCTCTCTCTCTCTCTCTCTCTTTATGTTCCGGCCATCACAGGCTAATTCATAATGTATGGAGTTGATGGTATTTTTGCATTTTTTTTATTTAATATGTCTATATTATATTATATTATATTATATTATATTATATTATATTATATTATATTATATTATTCATTCATTAATTCATTTTCTTTTCGGCTTAGTCCCTTTATTAATCTGGGGTCGCCACAGCGGAATGAACCGCCAACTTATCCAGCATATGTTTTACACAGCGGATGCCCTTTTAGCCGCAACCCATCCACTGGGAAACATCCATACACACTCACTCACACTCATACACTACGGACAATTTAACTTACCCAATTCACCTATACCGTATGTCTTTGGACTGTGGGGGAAACCGGAGCACCCGGAGGAAACCCACGCCAACATGGGGAGAACATGCAAACTCCACACAGAAATGCCAACTGACCCAGCCGAGGCTCGAACCAGCGACCTTCTTGCTGTAAGGCTATTGTGCTACCCACTGCACCACCGTGAGGCCCATATTATATTATATTATATTATATTGTATTATATTATATACCATTTTTATCACAAATTTTGTCACATATTTAAAAAGTGATTATGTTTCATCAAGAGGTTTATTACATATATAACAAGCCAATATTAATCCTTATAAATAAAGGAATTATTTTATTTTATCTTTGGGTGTTTAATCCACAATTGTTTATTAAGAGGTTTGTCACATATATAACAAGCCAATATTAATCCTTATATAAATAAAGGAATTATTTTATTTTTATTTTATTTTATTTTATTTTATTTTATTTTATTTTATTTTATTTTATTTTATTTCTGTCATATTCTGTCACTGGTAAGTCCAAAAAAAAACTTGATGATTTTGAAAGTACAACAACATATCCCATATACATACTCTTTATTGACGTAATTGCCAGTTTCATCATTCATCAATCGAAGTATTAGCATCTTTTTTCCCCCTTGATCTCATTTAGATTGTTGATTTAATTTATATTGTTCTCAATACACCAGAGACCAGGGAGGAATTTAGTCGAACCCATTGTTTTGATTTTTTAGTTTTTTTGTTTTGTATTTTTATGCACTGGCCATCTCAGGGAAATTCAATTCTAATTTGTATTCTATGGAGGCGATTGTATTTGAGCGCGGCCGAAATGACTTAAGTAATCAACAGTTATTGAGTTCTTGTGGCTGGACAAGAGGAGGGTTGATTGAGAATGAGACTTCACTTAGGGAAAGGACTTCACTTGCAGCATTCGAGTGCTGTATTATTGAGGCTGATGCCGACTAGATTGTTCCTCAGAATAGATGATTTTTGCCCAGAGTCGTCCCTAAGCACCAATACAAGCCTCTGAATCAAGTTGTTTTTATTTCGTGATGGCCGAGATGTTTCGTGTGCTTCCAGGCAATTTTTGTAATATGGTCTCAATGAGTTGTGGATATGATAGGAAATTTGCAAATCATGAGGTCCCTGTTGTGATGCAGGGTTATGTTATGTTATGTTATGTTATGTTATGTTATGTTATGTTATGTTATGTTATGTTATGTTATGTTATGCTATGTTATGTTATGTTATGTTACATTATGTTGTTACATTAATTCAAAGTATAATTTAGTCCCTATGTCAACAATATTAATATTTATAACATCGATAACAATAATAACAACTGATATTATTATCAATAATAATAATAATAATAATAATTAATTACTAGATTAAAAGTTAATATTGTACATTGTATTATATTATATAGCTGTCTGGAATACTTGATTCTGATTGGTCAGTTGTGACATTCTAAGGTATGTTATTGTAATGACAACCGCTGAATCTAATAACACAGGCTCATCCGGGTACTTTGAATAATTTTTACCGACAATGAATACATTTTACATCTACAGTATATATACTGTATCCTTGTCTGTCAAGATGCGTTTTTTGACTGTTTGGCATCATCAGCTTTGCATTTAATTATAGAATTAAAAGCTATTATGGCTCAGAACAATGTTTTGTGTAATTTTTAATTTTTATTTTATTTTAAGTTTTGTGGAAGGTAGCCGCGTAATAAGCGGGATAAAGTACATCCAGGCAGTTGGTTTCACAGAATAATGCCCTTCAGTCTTATACAACAGCCAATGTGAATTTGTGTATAGGGTATAATGCATGTATAGTTGAAGTCTAAATTATTAGCCCTCCTGTGATTTTTTTTTTTTCTTTTAAATATGTCTCAAATTATGTTTAACAGAGCAAGGAATTTTTCACAGTATTTCCTATAATATTTTTTCCTTTTGGAGAAAGTCTTATTTGCTTTATCTGGGCTAAAATAAAAGTCCATTTTAAGTTTTTACCATTTTAAGGTTAATATTATTAGCCACCTTGAGCAATATTTTTTCTCAAATCAAACAGTTCAGTGTTTGGAAAAGTATGAATCCTAAAGTTTGGATATGGTGAGCCTCAGAGATGTTATTTGTATGTAAGTGAGATTGTGTTGAAGACGGCTGACTCGGGCAGTAAAATGAAAGTGGGGTATTATCTGCGGGGTTGATGGTGCATCAGGACAGAAGCGAGGCTCTGAGGCTCAGAAGGGGCCAGC
The DNA here is from genome assembly GCA_903798115.1 of Danio jaintianensis. Taxonomy (NCBI): domain Eukaryota; kingdom Metazoa; phylum Chordata; class Actinopteri; order Cypriniformes; family Danionidae; genus Danio; species Danio jaintianensis. The sequence continues at coordinate 10,234,820 of CAIGQV010017386.1, forward strand.
AAGTCCTTGTAAATCAGAGGCGCAGAGATCTGACCGCACCATTAGACAAGTGCCATTCACATTCTCCACCCGTCTCTTCACTCTCTCTTAAAAACAGAGGAATTATCAATTCCCTTCTCTCTCTCTCTCTCTTCTCTCTCTCTCTCTCTCTCTCTCTCTCTCTCTCTCTCTCGCTCTCTCTCTATCTCTTTTTTCTTTTTTGAAGCAAAACTTTAAAAAAGAATTGTACGGGTAATTTTTTATTAAAGCTTCTTTTTTGATTAATTATTCATGTTATGTAATGTTATTGTTAAAAAAGTGTATTGTGAAAGAATAGTTTGTCTTGTAGTTGTAGTACAACATTCAGGGCGACAAGGTGGCTCAGTGTTTAGCACTGTCGCCTCACAGCAAGAAGGTCGCTGGTTCGAGTCCCAGCTGGGTCAGTTGGCATTTCTGTGTGGAGTTTGCATGTTCTCCCTGTGTTCACATGGGTTTACTCCAGGAGCTCCAGTTTCCCCCACTGTCCAAAGACATGCGCTATAGGTGAATTAAATAAACTAAATTGGCCATAGTGTATGTATGTGTGTGAATGAGTGTGTGGCAACCCCTGATGAATAAAGGTACTAAGTCGAAGGAAAATGAATGAATGAATGACTCGGCGATTCTTTTGTGCCATTTGCTCCTTCATAGAGAGGATTATCAGTGAAGAAGTGGCCTAAAGTTTGGTTCATTCATTAAAAAATCTATTGTATAACTTGTAGAACTGTGCCGGTTGTGTTGGCTACTCTTATAATAAATTTGTTGTGTTTGGAATTTGCTAATTAGCAGGAAATCGCAGAAGAATCCAATTAATTTGTGTTACATCTTAAGTATGTCAAAGTCTTCTAAAGTATTTAGATTAAGTTATTAAACCTAAGTGATCTAACTAAATACTATTATATTACTATAAAAACTGTTAAATTACTATTTTCATTTAAAGCATGCGTGTTTTTGTAATCTGCAATGGGAAACATTTGAAAAATAACTTTCCCAACTGTGTGTTTATACTGTATATCCACTTGTATTGATGTTTGAAGGTCCAAACGCTCTATCTGATGCCAAAAGCAAATAGCAAATACACCTACATTGTGCTGTAATACTATTGGAAATCTTGATTGTATTATTTATATACATGCCTAATCTCAGATGGTTAGACAATGATTCACATTTTATAAATACTAGTGTCTGGGATGCAGCAAGCCCAGTGTTCACAGCATGAATTTGTAAAAGAGGTGCTTTCATGTGCAATCCAAGTCTAAGTTTCTTTATAGAGCGCAATTTTTATTTTTAACTACAGCTGACTAAATGTGCTGTACAATGCTCTAAAACACTTAAAAAAACATAAATATAAACCATGCAAACAACAGACAACAAATGACATCACAAGTAATAGGCCATAGCAAAGAGATATGCTTTTAATGTTGATTTTAAAATGTATCATTGGTGCAGTTCTAATGTGGATCGGTAGCATCAGTTGCATAGTTTAGATGCAGCTATAATGTAAAAAGAGATTAGTTTGCTTTACTTAAATAAAGTGAGAAACCCATTGCTTTTAGAAAGCGATTAGTTGGCTTTACTTAAAAAGGTGAGTAAACCCATTACCTTGAAATTATGAAGTAAATGAATTATGTGCATTAACCATTCCAAGTTACAACGGATTTACTCACTTTTTAAAGTAAAGTCAACTTGTTGCCTTTAAGGCAACGGGTTTACTCACTGTTTTTAAAGTAACTAATCGCTTTTTACACTGTATGCCTTACAATTTCACATTTTAATTATACTTGGTTTGTAGTTGTTTTTACTCTTTTCCCTGAGTGGAAAGAGTAAAACACATAATACTCTTTTCACATAATACTCTCTTGGTTTCAGAGATGAGGCTTAAGGCTAATTTGAAACTAAACTGCATGATTGAAGTCTTAAAATACATCAGTGTCATTGCTTCATCCTAAGATGCACACCAGTAATGCATTTCTATATGTATATATTTTTTTTTATAAAAGGTGCTTAAATGCTGCTAATTTAACTATATGGCGGTATCAGTGGCAGGTTTAATAGTTTGGCAGGTTTAGTAACTTAATCTTAATACTTTTGAAGACTTTGAAATACTTAAGATGTAACACAAATGAATGGGATTTCATGCTGCATTCCAAGCTTCAAAATGAATCCAAAAACACCAAGTTTATTATAAAAGTAGCCGCACCTAAACTGATATAATAAACAGCAATTGAGATCAACTTCTTTGAACTGATAAACCACACTCTACCCCAGCAGAATTTCTCAGCATATGCTGCTCTGTGCAGGTCTTTTCTCTGCTCCATTTCACCTCTTCCTCTTGTCCACATACAGCTCCAGATGGTCTTCTGGCCCCCAGGCTGGCAGCTGCCACCCACACCTCGCTGCAGGTGTCCTGGGCTGCTCCGGCCCGACACAACGCTCCCGGAGCTCTGCGTTACCGGCTCCAGATGAGGAGCTCTGTGTCCACACAGCTTCACCAGTAAGAGAACCTTCACACACTTCACACTGGTCTACATGCCATACACATGTACAGGGTGACCAATTGACTAATTAGGAAATGCAAGTTTTTGTGTGAATGGTTACAGGATAAGTCTGAGACATGGCTGTTTAAATTTAACCAGACATGAAAAAGTAGAAATACATAAATCAAAAAAGTGTTGAGTTGTATTAAATGGGAATCTAAAGATTCATTAGTTTATCTAAAGGTCAGAAACTTTAATTAGGAGGCCCCAAATTCTTGCATTTGGTTAGCGCTTTGTTTATTTTATTTCATGCATAAATCATCAATGTGCTGTCAACCATTTTATTTTATGCAAAGCAATACAAAAGCATGCAATTTCAGTCACAAAATTTTTTCGTGAATTGCCTAGTCTGGGGGACACGGTGGCTCAGTGGTTAGCACTGTCACCTCACAGCAGGAAGGTTGCTGGTTCGAGTCCTGGCTGAGTCAGCTGGCATTTCTGTGTGGAGTTTGCATGTTCTTCCCGTGTTGGCGTGGGTTTCCTCCGGGTGCTCCGGTGCTCCCCCACAGTCCACGGTGCTTCCTCCGGGTGCTCCCCCACAGTCCAAAGACATGCGGTATAGGTGAATTGAATAAACTAAATTGGCCGTAGTGTATGTGTGTGCATGTGAGAGTGTATGGATGTTTCCCAGTACTGGGTTGCAGCTGGAAGGGCATCCGCTGTGTAAAACATAAGCTGGTTCATTCCGCTGTGGCGACCCCTAATGAATAAAGGGACTAAGCCGAAGGAAAGCGAATGAATGAATGAATCCATTTAATGAAATAAATGTTTTATTTCTGAATGAACTAATTTTTAAAAATATTTGTTAAATGAGAATAATTGTATGCATCTAATGCAGAATATACATGTTAAAACTCTAAATGCTACCATAGGAACTCTTTAGAATATTAAAAAATGATAAATTGTTATTGCTTTACTCATCATAGCTTTTATTTAATAGCTTTCACATTATTAGTATTTAAAATGTGAGTGTTTTTAACTCTAAGAAATTAGCACATCATTCATTCATTTGTTTGTTTATTTGTTTAAGTTTATTTCTCAATTTTAGATCAAAAGATTAGAAAAGGTCTTAACACCCACCCACCTAAAGACCCGCCTTCATCAGAAAAGTGGTCAAAAGTGGACTACAACACCAGGTCTAAACAGTATTGTGTATCCCTCCACTACTTGTGATCCAATCAAACCAAAGTGCATCCTAATACCAGGTGTAAACCAGATACATCAATGGGTATTCTAAACAGAAGAAAGCAGAGAGCATATGTAGGAATAGCAAATCATAGGCCTGAGCAGGGCTGCCCTTGTAAAAAAGAAATTCTGCTTCTGAAAAAAAAAGGAACGAAACAAATGTTTTATCTAATATGTATGCATTACATGCTCCCTGACAACAAATTGCAATTTAATCAGAAATAGGAGAATTCTCATTCTGTTGTAATAAATAAATGACTAGGCGCATGTATTATATATCACCCTCATTTCCTGGGATTCTTTTGAAATGTATTTCATTGTTCATGTGATTTATTTATTATATTCCATGGTAAATTTGATCGTTGGGCTCTGTAGAAGTTGATGCTGCTTAAAAACCAGCGAAGATTTGTTCTAATCAGTAAGACTTGTAAGCCATTTAATGCAGTGTGATTATATGCATTTTTCATTTCAGTTCAATAAAAATATCAGCTTGCATAATGTCAGATTTTGAGCAGAGAAGCCAATGAGCCAGAGTCAATCCTAAGCTCACTTTTGATTTAATTTGATTGGCACTTAACGTAAAATATATTTGAATCATTTTAAAGCCCCTGTTGAAATTCAGAATTGAAGTTTTGTCATTTTAGTTCATGTCTGTTAGATATAAAGCATCTAGAAGCTATGTACAACTGAATATATAAGTATATATACTTTATTTAGCTCATGTAGACATAAAATGTACACCATTTCTGTTCAATTAAAATTATAAAAAAAATTTACTGCAGCATTTTTGTTGTAATTGTAACTTTAAGCTATGATCTTTTTTTAATATCAATTCAATTATTTATGATTGAATCAAGAAGGAATCAATCATTCATTCATTCATTCATTCATTCTATTTTCTTTTCGGCTTAGTCCCTTTATTAATCAGGGGTTGCCACAGCGGAATGAACCGCCAATTTATCCAGCATATGTTTTACGCAGCGGATGACCTTCCAGCCGCAACCCAACACTGGGACATGCAAACTCCACACAGAAATGCCAACTGACCCAGCCAGGGCTCGAACCAGTGACCTTCTTGCTGTGAGGCGATCGTGCTACCCACTGCACCACCATGACACCTAGGAATCAATTAATGAAATAGTTTACTGTTATTCAACAATAACCTGTTTCTGCTCAGTAAAAATAAAAAAAAACATGATAGGCATAATTTAAAATCATAAAAAAAAACTTACCAAAACATTTGGACAGTAGTGCTTTTCTGTTTGCTGACAATTGCTATTTTTTTCTCATAGTGACTTTTCAATGTTACTGGATTTATTGTAAATTGGGTTCCATAATAAAGTGTATAAAACAACATTGCTTCATGTCAACACATGAGTAGATATCATGTGATGCTGTTAGGTTTTATGTAATGTGTTTGCTCATTTACATTTATTTGTGTCTACAGGTTAATGGACGATAAGACGACCACCTTCAGTCACACAGTGAAGGATCTGGAACCATTTACCGAGTATCACTTCAGACTGCTGGTGTCCAACAGCTATGGAGAAACCAGCAGCCCCTGGGTCTCGCTTTTTACTGCACAAGACAGTAAGTTACACACCTGACACACAATAGAAAACCATTAAAGTCCCCCCGAAATCTATGTATTCCAGAATCAATGTCCATGAAGAAACTCATTCATTCATTCTTTAATTTTCCTTCGGCTTAGTCTCTGATTTATCAGAGGTTACCACAGCGGAATGAACCGCCAACTATTCCTGCATATGTCTATGCAACGGATGCCCTTCCAGCCGCAACCCAGTACTGGGAAACACCCCTACACTCTCGCATTCACGCACACTCAGACACTACGGCCAATTTAGTTCATCCAATTCACCTATAGCGCATGTCTTTGGACTGTGGGGGTAACCAGAGCACCCGGAGGAAACCCACGCGCACACAGGGAGAACATGCAAACTCCACACAGAAATGCCAACTGGTCCAGCCGGGACTCGAATCAGCGATCTTCTTGCTGTGAGGCGACAGTGCTAATCGCCCCCCTGAAGAAACTATTCATTCATTCATTCATTTTCTTTTTGGCTTAGTCCCTTTATTAATCAGGGGTCGCCACAGCGGAATGAACCACCAACTTATCCATCATATGTTTTATGCAGCGGATGCCCTTCCAACCGCAACCCAACACTGTGAAACACCCACACACTGTTGCATTCACACACATACACTACGGCCAATTTAGCTTATTCAATTCACCTGTACTGCATGAAGAAACTATACAGTTTTCATTTTCATTTGTGAGAAAGAATAATCTTGACAGCTGCAGCATGTTATGAAAGTAGCCCCCCCAAAAATAACACAACCTGCAACTTATATACATATAACAATTTTTCTTCATGTTTAATTTACTCACGGCAAGTGTTTTTTAGACACCGATAAACTTCCGGTGAAAGGTTGATGTGACTATTTTCAATTTCACAAGGTTTCATTTACAGCAATTTAATTGTAATTTAATTAAAATATAGTCTGTTAAATAGACTCATTTAATTGTTCAAGCGTAAATCGAGATGAACGTTTTTTTAAACACAAGCACCATGAGGAGCAGCAGGCAAGCGCTGAAACTCCATACACTGTGATAAAATAAATTTCTGTATTTTACATGGCGCAGAACAATGGAATTGAATGCAGTGCTTTTTGTCTGGTATGAGACCCATTCTATATCGTATCTCAATTGAGCAGTGAAGATATTTGATATTCAAACAAACCAGATCTTAAACGCGGTGAGTTTATAATGGCATGACAGTTTACCAGAAGTGCCTGAGCTGGCTTATACAAAATTAAAAGTCAATTGTGCGGGAAAACTGCGACCCTGGCAACATTGCTGGCAGAGGTGTGATATCAACAAAATGCTATTGGGGGAAGTGCTAATCAGTATAACCTGTCTGCTTGTTTCAATTGAAATTACGTCACACATTAAACATTCCTGTGCATTTCAAGGCACTTCAGTGGACTTTTAAGCACACAAAGAGAGCGTTGTGTTTAACCACATGTCAGGCAGATCCTCTGTGAAGCTCTTGTCCCACAGAGAAGAGCAGGTGTTGAAAGAGAGAGAGAGCAAGAGAAAGGGCCAGTGGGCAGAGATCACTAGTTAAAGGTACGCCTCTTCCACATGACCTTGCCGGTGTCATTTTGGACTGATTAGTGTAATAGAATCATATTAAGGATCATAACAGACACTCTCTGCTAAGTTATAAATTAATTATACTTCAGCCTATTAGCACATACATTATAATTACAGAGCCAGTGTTTGCATACACTCAGATTGCGCTGTATTATGGACCATCACCTCTTCATTATCATGCTTGGAGACGACCCCCTCCTCACAATGCCCTGCAGCGCTTCACAACTTCTGCTTTTGGGAAGAGTTTTTTCCCTCCATCTGAGAGCTCAACTACGTGAGCTGTGTAACTTTCACTGCTTCATTGAGACTTTATGTTGAATGTTTTCTTTTCTTGGATTCTGCTTTGGTGGCCTTATTTTGCACAATGTGTTGCTATGTTTAAACTTGGATCTTATATTTAGTTTTATTTATGAATTCCTAGCATGTCTTGCAATCACTATGGATACTCAAATGTAGTGTAAATAGGTTTGCTTGAAAACTTTAGCTTGATTCATTTTTGCTTTTTTATGTAATTGAAAGTTGTTTTATTTTTAAAGGTGTAACGTATTGTCATATTGTCATAAGGCTATGTTATATACAGTACAGTGGTCCCCAGAAGATCTTTCCGTTATGTTCCGTCTGGACCAAAAAGCTGCGCATGGACACACCAAACGAACAGCAGCCGACTGATTCAAGAGCACATGTTCTGTGCCTGCATTGGGCAATATGTCTTTCAACACCGCAGGGGGCAGAAGTCTGTTTCCTTATTCAAAGCGGGCATCCAGAATTTCCGATGCATGCCTACAAATCGTAAACAAAGCAGCATTTATTACCATTATCACTGTAATTGTCACTCACCATGGAGGGATTCGCTCCTGCAAATATGTCTGATAATCTAATAATCCATATCGTTTTTCAATTATTTGAGAAATATGGCCAGCCTCTATGTATTCCTTCTTCACTTGAATTGTTTACTTGCTACGTCACACTTGTGCTCTGATTCATTGCTAAATAACCAGTCAGAGCATTCTCTTTATTTGACGGGCAGACGCCGATTGATTCTACTTGCTGTATCGGGCCAATGAGCTCCAACGAAATGTGGCCGGTGGAACACATCAAACCAACTAGCCTGACCGACGGTGTGTCCTGGCCCTTATACAACAGCCCTGTTTTATGTCAGAGTTTATTCTGCAAGAACAACTGTCTGGATGTACATTATCCCTTACTTAACATCAGGACTACTAAAAAAAAAAGGGCAGACTACATGTTTAGCTACTTTATTTTATTGAGCATGGCGGCTTAGTTTCACCTCACAGCAAGAAGGTCGCTGGTTTGAGTCCCTCTGTTTCCCCCACAGTCCAAAGACATGAATTGGGTAAACTAAATTGGCCATAGTGTACGAGTGCGTGTGTAAATGGGAGAGTGTATGGGTGTTTCGCAGTACAGGGTTGCTGCTGGAAGGGCATCCGCTGCGTAAAACATATGCAGGAATATTTGGTGGTTCTGCTGTGGCGACCCCTGATAAATAGGGGACTAAGCCGAAGGAAAATGTATGAATTTTATTGAGCATTTCAATAAGGGAACTGGCCCTTTCACACACAAACTTTGCCATATGGCAAAACTGCGATGACCCAGCATGCCCCATATTAGCAGTTCTTTTAAAAGTCATTTTAATCCCAAACAAGCGACATGTCAAATCCTGATCAGCACGCTGTATAAATCAAAACCATCCTCTCTTTTCGTCGGGCAGAGGAAATGAGCCCTTCACTCAAGCTCTATTTACACATCTCTTTCTTTGCAGCAGGGGTGATGACTTTGAGAACAGGTGAGCATTACCAAGAAGGAGAGAAATGATTGTTATTGTTAAAGAGAAAAGCCCTTTATTTCTTTTCCGAAATGGGCTGTGAAGAGCCTCGGTGCGGCATATTCGGCTCTCCGTGGCGGGATTATGGGGAAAGCGTGAGTTTTAGTGGCTCCTGGCACTGCTAATAAACACTCGCACACATATCATCAGCCGCCCCATCAACGTGAAATAGTACCCGGCAAAGCCGCACTAAATTAACAGTAGGAAAGAATTGAGGAGATTCTTCAAAATAATGTGGCCGGCCGCATGATAAAGGAAGAGGAAAGGATGGGCAAGGTGAAATAGGAGGAGAGAAACGTATGTCATATTTTCTTTAGCTCTTTTTCTTCTTTGATAGGCTCCCGCTCTTCATCTCTGATTTAGAAATGGCCTCTAGAGAGAGTTCTGCACCTCTGTGTGAAATGTTTGACCTGCCCTACATATGATTATTTCAACTATATAAGCAAACACAAACAGTGTTAATCCTCTTTTGAATTAATCATATTTTGATGATCATGTAAATTATAATCCTTTTGCCATCTTATTTGTATTTAACATTGTTGTTTTTTTTAGGGGATTTTAGGGGAATGCATATGTGTAAAAGTTTTGATTATTATTTTTTTAATTTTGATTTTAGGAAATTGATGGGTCTGTTTTCACCCACAGTAATGAATGATTTTCTTGTCAGTCTTTTAGATGCCACAGACCCTTGTTTGAGGGACCACCATCCTAAAATTAAAGTTTCTGAAAGACCCGGTTTATTCGGTGAAAAATCAGTAACATAAATTGGACTAAAATATTGATATATTAATAATCTTTTTAAAAAATTTATATAAAATGAGTCTACTTTATATGTAGTTATTTGTCAATTCTTATTATTCAATTTATAAGTAGTATTTGTTTCTCATTTCTTTTATGCTGATGTGTTTACTTAAAAAGAAATGTAAAAAATAATTCATTATTTTTCTGTTATTTTTTTACTTATTTGTACATTGTTCATATTATGTGGGACTTCTTTTTAGTATAATACTACTAAAGTCTCTCCTTTTCACAAAATAATAGTTCAAATATACACCTTTCTGTTTCGGTAAATACATGAGTCTTGGCACTGTGGGAAAAACGCTTCGATCTGTCTGTTTGGCTCCTTTTGTGCTATGCTATGTCAGAACACTGCTAGAAATCTCCTTAGTGAAGATGTATGAGCATTTTAAGTATTCAAAAGGCCCTCATTCCTCTGCTTTTTATCATTCCATTAAGATTTTATAACCATCTTTTTAATGTAATTCCATCCATGAATTTTTACCCCTTAGACTTGACAGGCGATTCTGTGAACATAAACTTTGCCATGTAGAAGAGCTCTTTCCTCTGTCTGCCCTGCTTGTGCTAAAACACACGAGCTACATGTACCATCACTGCTAAGCAGAAACCTTACATCTACCACTTTTTTTCAATGCTATTAGTCACTCTTTACATCTGGTCTGTTGGTTTTACTAATATTTATACAATGGAAGGTATTAAAAACCTTGTAACTCCATTGTACTTGTAACAGCATGTGGAATGCGGTTTAAATAAGTACAGAATTTGCTTTATTAAAAGAAAGTGTCTGTAAGTAGTTTTGCGAGTTTGAGGAGTAGAGAATGAAGAGTTTTAATTGACATTTAATATACTGCATTACAATTTGCGATTTTCGCCAAATTGATCAAAAGACAGCACAAACAGAGCACGCACATGCATTTACTGCACTGCCCCAGTTGTGGTCATTCAGAATTTGCCTGTCCAAAACATTGTCTTTTGTATTTGCAATTGGTTTTGGTGAAACTTTTTTTTTTCTTTTTAGCATCACTTCTTTTTTCATTATGACATGGCTACTTTATCATGTTTTTTATTATCACCGAGTAATTGGTGTTTTTATATTTTCCATACAGAAATTCCAACTGGCCCAGCCAGGACTCAAACCAGCGACCTTCTTGCTGTGAGGCAACAGTGCTAACCACTGAGCCACCGTGCCACCCGTATATATATATATATATATATATATATATATAATTACGTTGTTGTTTTTTTATTTATATACTAATTTAAATTTATAATTTATACTAATCTAAAAACATAATTTTGGTTTTATAGTTTTACTTCTAGTTAACCATAATATCCCCTTGAAATGGTACTGTTAACATACATGTGCCCATACACCTCGATAATTTAATTTCTTGAATTGGGTTTAATTTAAACAAAATCAAACACCCAACCTTTATTATTTATCTTGCTATTAATCATCAACCCGTGCACAGTTGTTAAAACATTATGAACGGAGCCACCAAAGCTGTGCAGTTCACCTTGAAACAAGTAACTTACTGTACAACAATGTACACTTCATCAAGTTCAAAACCAAAGAAATCTTTCACAAAGAATGCTTGTTTTTTTTTCTGTCCTTTTCCTTTCAATCTTCTTTACGCCAAACGGCTTCTTGAAAGTAGCATATACCGACATATCCGTCCTAGCTGACATCAGCCACGCTAACCTTCAAAGCTATCATATTGTCACAAGGACCTCTGCAATGCTAAAAATAATCCTCTCTTTCCTTCACGTTCCCCGTTTCCCCCCTCCTCCTTGCCTTGTCACTTGATTGTGTTATTATTATGCTAACCAAATCCTTATAAATGTGATTTAAGGCTTGGCGGCCCGCGCTCTTGTTTTCCCTTCTGCTGTAGCGATTTATAGTGGCCCAGGAAAGGCCTCTCTAAGTATCCCAAATGTCCTGAGATTACAGCTGTTGCCGATGCCTGATTGAGGCCGACTGCTGTTATTGCACTGTGTTCTTGCTTGTACCCTGAGAGCAGTAAAGCATCAATAAAATCAAAAGCACCTGCATCTTAAATGAAATTTCAATTGAAAAACTTAACAGCCCTTCAAATTGCGGAATTTAACGCAGACCAGTAAAGCTTAAATAACACTTTGCCTCTGCAGACCGAACGAGCGGAGAAGGAAGGAAGGAAGGAAGGAAAGCTGGCCGGTGGTGAAGTAAGGAGGGGTGGTTGGCGTTCAAGGTGACTTGATTGTCTCATGTGGTAAAATTATTTACAATTAAGGAATTTCTCCTGAGAGCCACATTGGATTTGCCGCCGAGCACCTATGCTGGCGTTTGGGCGCAAGCTTTTTCAGTATTCATGGACGCTCCTGAACCTTTGTGGTAATTGAATCAGTTAGAGTGCTGAGTGGAGCAAGCATAAAAACCTGTTAACCCAAAGGTCAGATCTGTGCATTGTTTATTTATCAGGAAGGAGAGCGAGCGGAATCAGCAGGGCCCCTTCGCAGACACAGTAAAAAAATTACCCCCAAAAATAACAGCTAGTAGATGAATGGAGAAATCTGGGCCAGAATCATAAGCAGCGGCCATGGCTGTGGAAAGTGAAAATGGATGAAGCTGGAGCTAGATGACTAATGGGGATTAAAGCTCTTTATTTCCTGACGTCATTTCCTAATTGGGGGTATTATGATAAAGTTGATCTGTATAAAAAGGTCAGTTTGTTTTGATAGTGCAGTGCGTTTGCTTGTATTACAAATTGAACATGCTTGGGTTGCTAAAACATTAGTGAGAATGAATTGCACTGGTAGTGCGATAGTTTATTTGCACGTATAGAATGCATTGTTTTATCATTTGAATTATGCATATTTGGATTTGTGAACTGTTGTAATAATTGCATCCACCATTTGATAGATATCTGCTTCCATAATCAACAGAAAAAAACTTCTTTTTAGAAGTTCCTGGTTTTTATAGTGATTTAATTTTTCTTTTATTTACTTTCTGTGATCAGAAATGAATTGTTTATTAAGATATTAACATATTTATTTTAACATTATATTACAAATATTATTTATCTTCATGATTTCTGAGCGTAATGTTCTGCTTTAATTTAGATAGATTTTCCTTTTGATTAATTTAATGCACCTTTGCCAAATAAAAAACATATTTTATTAAACTTACAAAAAAAAATAAACTTACAAATTTACTAAATATTTGAACAGTAGTGCAAATTACACCTTTTTATCACAATAAATTATTTGATTAATAATTAATAAAGCATAATAAATCTACAATGAGTCAAATGGACATTTCTACTTCTGTTTTAGTGCGTTTTTATTTATCATTCTTTATTTTAATTATGGTTTATCATCATTTACATTTACGCATAACTCAAACAGTACATTTTTTTTTTTTTTTTTTTTCTAAAAATGTCAACAAATGTCACCAACAAAGTTGACTTTTTTTACATCAAAGGTTGTCGGAGCAGAGATCAAGGTGCCAAAATGCAATTCGCTCTCATATAATAAACACAAAAAACACCCATGAATCACAAGCAGAATCCTACAAATGTTTAATAGCAGATATTTATTTATAGTGTGCCTGATTAGTGAATAACAGTAAAGTTTTTGTGTAAGTAACACAAAAAAGTACTGTAGCAAATGTGCCTCCTCTCCGCCATGTCCCTTTATTTTCCCTGATTAGTTTTTATAAGTCATTACCTTGTTGCGGTGGCCGCTGAGCTTTGGGGAGAGAAATGTACATGTAGCCGGTTCTCTCTCCTCTATACATAGTGAGTCAGTTGGGAGGTGATGGTGATGGGAGGTGGAAAGTGGGCCATCTGTGGGGAGACATCAGCAGCCCAGCACGGCAGAGAGAGAGCCAGTCACCTTGATCCACACGCCCTTGCCGCTACACCATTACCCTGCTACCGTGGGATGTAAATGGAGGAGGAAAACATTACCTTCAAATGAGCTTTCATAGGGCCCAAATATCAATCAGATGGCCCAGGCTCCAGAGCAGACAGGAGACGCTTAAAACGCAACAAAACAACTTCACTTCAATTACCGCATCTCATATATTCCTCCTCTAACTGCTCTCATTTTACCCAGTGTTCCAGCTCTTTAACTTATTCTTTTGTTTTTTGGGAAATTTCTTAACAGTTCTGTCACAAAAATAGTATAAGAAATTACTGTAGTGTAAATCTGCATCCGCACACCGGGCCTCAAGGAACGAGCACAAAAAGTGCAATAAACCAATGTGACATTTTGGATCAGCATTATTCTGAAAGCCAATAGCAATGCTGCAAATAAAGACAAATCATCAAAATAGTATTTTCTCGATTTGAACATGCTGAAGGAAATGCCAGTGCTCGTTAAGCAGCAAAAGAATAAAAAAACTTTTATATAAACATTTTAACTATGTCATAACAATATTCACAAAGGATTACTT
>CAIGQV010017386.1:10249213-10267310 GCA_903798115.1 Danio jaintianensis
GGTAGATGAAAGTCAGATTTTGAGATTTTTAATTTGTGTTTTTTTTTTTTTGGTCTATATAAAAAATTCTGTGGGTCCTAAGACCCCATCTTAAAAAAAAAAAAAGGTTCAGATTTACTTTACTTTCTTTTTTTATACATGGGTTTGCATGTCTTTTTGTTTTGTTTATTTGTCCTTACAAACTTTCTGCACAAATTAAAAATGACAAAATCTGACTTTCATCTACCTCATTTGAAAGTCTATTTAACAAAAAAAAACTGTCAATTTGTCTTTTAAATAAAAACCCTTACAGGTTTGAAACAACATGAAGGTCATTCATTCATTCATTCATGCATCTATTCATTCTTTCTTTCTTTCATTCATTCATTCATTTATTATTTATTTCTTTACTTTTTTGCGTGCCTGCGTGTCTGCGTGCATGCATGTGTGTGTGTGTGTAATTATGAAAATTACTGGAGCTGTCCAAGCCTGAAGATCCATGAAGGATTTCTTGATGTTAGTGCTGTCATGATGGCTGTTGTTGTAAGCACTCAGAGAAAATGACCGGGCAGGAAACTTAAGTGATTTCCTCCAATTCACTACAGACCCTTCAGAATCTCGCCTCACACACAGCTGATCTCCTTTAGCCACATAACCTCAACGAATAAATCCATAAAAATAATTTCATATTTGCTTGCCATAGGCAGCCAAGGATTCTGTCCTCTTTGGCAAATGAGCTGATTTGCACAGAGCCTGCTCTACATTTTAATCCAGAGAATCAGGCTGCTCCAATCAGACGGTGTCCTTGTGCTGTCAGTCTCAATGCTGCGCCGTCAGAGAGGAGCTGCATCTCTGTAGATCGTCCAGATCAGCCAGACGCATCAGTCCTCTACTGCAAATCATCTAAAGACATAATAAACTGAGATATAGGTAGACAGACAGACAGACAGACAGATAGACAGATAGATAGATAGACAGATAGATAGATAGATAGATAGATAGATAGATAGATAGATAGATAGATAGATAGATAGATAGATAGATAGATAGATTTATTATTATTTATTATTTATTATTATAAATTATAAATTATTATAATTTTTTTATTGTAGAAAAAGCACATGAAATTTAACATGAAATTACACATCTTTTAAACATTTTAGACAGATTGAATGAATTATTGCTGTTGTTGATGATGATGATGATGAGTATCTATATATTACAAATCCACAAATGCATTTTCAATTAATAATATTAAAATGTGTTAATTATTGATAATGAAATATTTGTAATACATATTATTCATTCATTCATTCTCTTTTCGGCTTAGTTCCTTTATTCATCAGGGGCCGCCACAGCGGAATGAACCACCAACTTATCCAGCATATATTTTACGCAGCGGATGCCCTTCCAGCCGCAACCCAACACTGGGAAACACCCACACACTCTTGCATTCACACACATACACTACAATTATGTATTTATATTTTATTGACCTTTTTCTGCAATGTGGAAGTGCGCTCTTTGTTGCGATTGTTTTAGAACTTCCGATTCATTTGCCTGTATTGGAGAAATGACTAGGAATACTAAACGGCAGAAAACAGTTAAACTACTTGCTTTACAAACAAATGTGTTCATGACTATACATAAAAAGAAGAATATAATAAGAAAATATCAGTTTGGAACATCAAGCAGCATAACTTCCTATTTCAATTCAATTCAATTCAATTCATCTTTATTTCTATAGCGCTTTTACAATGTAGATTGTGTCAAAGCAGCTTCACATAGAAGATTATAGTGAATTGGAATGGTGTCCGTTCAGTTTTTTAGAGTTTAAGGTCAGTTCAGTTCAGTGTGGTTTAAATTTTCACTGCTGAGAGTCCAAACACTGAAGAGCAAATCCATCGATGCGCAGCTCTACAGGTCCCGAACCATGCAAGCCAGTGGCGACAGCGGCGAGGAACGAACTTCACCAATTTGCGAAAGATTTTTAAGGTCTAAAAGTAAATGGAAGTGAATGAGACTGGAAGTGTCCGGAAGTGACCGAACCAGCGACCTTCTTGCTGTGAGGTGGCAGCGCTACCCACTGCACCACTGCGCCACCCGTGATACATATTATTTCAAAATTAATTTTAAAATATACATTTTTATGGATTTGTCCTTTGAGGAATAGTATTGTTGTTTATGCTGGTATTGTTAATATTATTAATAAGAATAATAGTAAGATTTCTAAATGCTAAATATAATTGCAAATTATAATATATTATACTATAATTCATAATAATAAATTGCAATTAATTTGATTTCAGAAAAAATATATGAACACTTTTTCCTATAAAAATGGTTCAAAATGTATTTATTTATTTATATATATATTTTTTTACTTTTTAAATTTATTTTATTACTGTTTATTTAAAGTCTCCGTGAAAGCAAAATTGACTGTTTATTTTCCTAAAACGCATTGTTATTCTTTAAGTAAACAATTCATCCGTGCAAGTTCAAATCCACAAAAAAAAAATTTGTTTTAATAATCTTCAGTCAAATCTGACCATTTACTTTCATGATTTTAGTGTCTCTGTTGACAAAAAAAAGCCCTGCTTCCTACTCAATGTTCCACCTCAGTTGGAAACACATCAACATACTGAAATAAAAGTCTCAGCAACTTCCGGTTCATTCTGACTTTAAGAAAAATTTACATAAAAGGAATGTTATTGCAATAACATAAGCATTTGCTTTTTTTTCGTTCAGGGCCTGGAGCTGTTGACCCACCAGTCCTCTCTGACATCCAATCCAGAAGTGCTTTTATTTCCTGGTCTCCTCCGTCTCAGCCCAATGGCATTATCACCCATTACAACATCTACCAAAACCAGCAGCTAACTACTAGTGTACCAGGAAACAGTACCAGCCACATGCTTTCTCATCTAACACCCTATGAGCAGTACATAATTCAGGTGGAGGCCTGCACTACCGCTGGCTGCACACTTTCAGCTGAGTCCCACACCATACACACCCCTCCAGCACCCCCAGAGGACGTTCCGGCCCCACAGCTTTACTCTGACACCCCCACATCAGTGCTGTTGTCCTGGGCCGCACCACGTTTTGTCAACGGGGAGCTGGACGGCTATACGGTGGAGAGGAGAGTCAGCGGCACCCAGGAGATCTCTACTGTGGCCACTTTACAACCCAATCAGACTCTTACTTACCTGGACAGCTCCACCACACTCAGTCCCTGGAGCTCATATGAGTACCGTATTGTGGCACACACCAGGCAAGGGGGATCCAATAGCAGTGAGTGGGAGAAAGTGACCACCAGGCCTTCAAGACCAGCAGGCCTGCAGCCGCCTGATGGGGCGATTTTAGGGCCTGAATCAGTGCAGGTATGGAATGTTTGTTTATGTGGTACTTAAATGTACTTAAATGTTAGATGTTAGTATCAGTATTGTTAGTTTTTAGGACATTTATAAGCTGTGACAAAGTTTGCGTGTATGAGATATAAAACTGTTATAACAATGTAAAGCTTGTAGTTTGTCACTTCCGCCTAAGTGGATCGAAGGTTTTATAAACGTCAGATAATACTTCAGTTTTTTTGACCAATCAAATGCTCTCTAGTATCTGTCATGCCCTGCCCCCTTCAAGACGCTTAATGCGATTGAACTCAACCACTTGCACTGGCAGAGCGATAAAGCAAAACGCTATTGGCTGTTTTTTTTAAAGGGGATGAGCTACTCTATGTCCCACTCTCTCTTCATGTTTCAGTTGTGATTCCTTCAAACATCAAATAAAAATGCATGTTTCAAAGCACTTCATGGGACCTTTAAAAGTTTAGTTCACTCAACACTTAAGTTTCTGTTATTAATTACTCACCCTAATTTCGTTCCAACCCCCCTTCATTCATCTTTGGAATATAAAGGAAGATATTTTAGATGAAATCCCGAGTGCTCTCCTATCCTACATAGACAACAACAGTTCTGAGACATTCAAAGTCCAGAAAAGGAACCAAAAACATTGTTGCATTTACAGTTTTTAGAGCACACAAAAATGTTCTTGGCGCTTCATATGAATACAGTTGAACCACTGCAGTGACAGAATATTTTGACAGTTTTTTGGCTCTTTTTTTCCATCTTGTTTTCTATGGAGGATGAGATTGCTCTCGGAGTTCATCTTATTGCAAGGTATAAACAGGGCCAGAAAGTGTGTGCATATTTCTTTGTATTTCTCAATCCTGTCCCACCCTCCTGTCAGCACACCATAGTTCCTTATGCCGCCTTTTCTCCAATGAGGTGCAAATGAGGTCTTTGCCGTGATTGTTAGTGAGAAACGACAATATTTCTTCCTATTAATGCCACACCCAGGGCATCCATCATTATTCCAATGACACCCTCGTAGTATGAGAACACTGAAACACATGCTTTCCAGGTCAGTCCATGGCTGATTATTAACAAAACAGCCAATTAAGTCTGTCATAGTGGGAATCCTCATGAATGCGCCCTTGGTCCTCTAGGTAACATTTAAAAGATTGTATTTCTTTGTATTGGCTAAAATAAATGGCAGATTTGGCAAAGTAGATTTGAGTGTTTCAAGTCAAGCCGAAACTGTCAGTATAGTCATGCTGTAATTCCACAGACACGATACTCAAGAGAGCTAGGTAGCTTGCAGTCTTTTGGCTGGTTTACAAGTTGGATTTAAGGGGCGTTAATGTAACCAAACAAGCTTTTCAGCTTAGATCCTGCAGTGTGTAAATACACCCCTCTCTGTCTCTCTTTGTTATTTGTTGTGTGCTAGTGCCAAGAAACATGGACAGAAATGCTTACCACTTCAAACAAAGGCTGCATTTGCATAAACTTGCTTGAATTATTCATTTTCCCCTAACCCCCGGTTTAGTGTATTGTAATACCATTATTATTTCATTAATTTGGTAACTGCTGCATTTGTGTATAACTGGATGAGAACTCTCCTTAATAAAAAAACAACTGTTCGCATTAGCTTACGCTATATTGAATTCCTGTTGAGATCCAAGCGGTCTCTTTGGTGTTTACAGTAAACTCTGTTAGCAAGTTGTGATAATTTCATTTGGAGTATTTTTCATTGGCAGGTTTCTTTACCAATTTGAGACCACTTCAAAATTAATAATAAAACTCAGATTTCTTGATCTTATAGCCATGCAAAACATGATTTATTAGCCATAGGCGTACAATATTAGCTATTAGCATACAATAATCTATACAAACAGCTGCTTTCTAAGGGGCTGTTCACACAGAATGCATTTTTTTATTTAGTGTTATATCATGGCGGAGGAGGTCATTGTTCAGAATATCCTAAGTTATTTAATGTATCTTGAAATGCTAATCGTAACATATTATTTTCCTATTTCTAATAGGTCTGTTATTGTTGTTATTACATCACACTCATAATAATACATCATGTGGACTCGTGGTGCACTGCGCTTTTTTTAAACCCATTCCTGAGCACCAGATCCTTTTTAAAAATTACTGGGAAAGTTGTTCCAGCAGTTTTCCAGAATGGGAAGTTGTAACATTCCAGTAAATTGATGGAATTCGGCTGTGTGTGAATAGAGCATTTCTGAATTTACTGGTAAAGTCATTCTGGTCATTTTACAACATTTTTTGCATTTATTTATTCTGCAAGAATGCATACAATTAAAAGTGATAGTAAAGACATTTATAGGGTTACAAAATATTTTTTAAAAGTGCTATTTTTTTTTATATTTATCAAAAAGTCCTGAAAAGATTTTCAGAATTTAGATTCTAATAAGTGAAAAGTTTTTTATATAATATTCAGTCATTCATTTTCTTTTCGGCTTTGTCCCTTTATTAATCAGGGGTCGCCACAGCGGAATGAACCGCCAACTTATGCAGCATATGTTTTACGCAGCGGATGCCCTTCCAGCTGCAACCCATCGCTGGGAAACACCCATACACTCTCATTCACACACATACACTACGGACAATTTAGCTTACCCAATTCACCTATAGCGCATGTCTTTGAACTTGGGGAGAACATGGGGAGAACATGCAAACTCCACACAGAAATGCCAGCTGACCCAACCCAGGCTCGAACCAGCGACCTTCTTGCTGTGAGGCGTCAGCGCTACCCACTACGCCCCTATAAAATATTATTATGTAATATTATAAATTACGTATTTATATTTTATTGACCTTTTTCTGCAATGTGGAAGTGCGCTCTTTGTTGCGATTGTTTTAGAACTTCCGATTCATTTGCCTGTATTGGAGAAATGACTAGGAATAATAAACGGCAGAAAACAGTCAAACTACTTACAAACAAGTGTGTTCATGACTATACATAAAAAGAAGAAGAATATAATAAGAAAATATCTGTTTGGAACATCAAGCAGCATAACTTCCTATCTTTAAGGTCTAAAAATAAATGGAAGTGGATGAGACTGGAAGTCTCAAGCCAAAAAGATTCCAATGGCGGTGACCGCTCGTCCATAAAGAATAAGGTCAATATATATATATATATATATATATATATATATATTTTTTTTATTTTTTTTTTTTTTTTTTTTTTTTATGCAGTCTTGCTGAGAAAAAAGCAAAACAATAAACAATTGTTAACTCTGCATTAAGGTTTCAAGACCACAAAACATTTGATTCAGTCAGCCATTTCCTTTCTCCTCTCTTTAGATATGCACAATATTTTGAATGTGTCCGTCAAACAGTGACATCTCCCTCGCTCCAGAAACAACCATGCAGAAGCAACAAGCACTGTTTCCTCTGCAATTCCATTAGGATTTCATTATGATCTCTGGGGGCTGAGGCCTCTTTTAAATGTAATGAAAGGAATATTCTGTCTTGGGTCAAAGTCAGGGTGTCTTCCTGCGCTTCACATGATCAAACTCATCCATCTAAAAGCCTGAGATGATGTGTTGTTATGTTGTGCTTCTCTTTCGCCTCACACACCCTTGTGAAACCATTTTACTTTATAACTACATGACCACAAGAGCACTGTTAGTTTCTGATGTCAACATTTTTCAGAGATATTTACAGGTTCAAATATTGTCTCTGCAGGTTACATGGGCTGCTCCTCTCATACCCAATGGAGAAATTGAGCGCTACGAGATCCGAATGCCTGAACCACGCATTCCACACACCAATATGTCTGTGCTCAGCTGCACTATAACTGGCCTGATGCCCTACACCGGCTACAGCATCACTGTCCTGGCCTGCTCTAGAGGTGGAGGTCACGTTGGCGGCTGCACTGAGAGCCTTCCAACGCTGGTTACTACATTACCCACAATCCCTCAAGGCCTGTCGTCCCTGTCGGTAGTTGCAATCAGTGAGTCTTTCATGGCTGTTTCTTGGCAGCTCCCATCAAGGCCGAATGGGCCCAATATAAGGTAAATGATTGATTATAAAATGATTGTTCTGTGTTCGTGACACACATTTAAGTAGACATTACATTTACATTACATTTGTTATAACAATCATATAACAATCATAATTACTACTACTGATTTTGTTTGTTTATTTTTTGCTAGTTTCTATTAATATTATTGTAAGTCTTTGTATGATTTTTAGTTGAAAGGTGAAAAATGTAATGTATATAATAATAATAATAATGATAATAATAATTTAGCTTGCTATTATAATTTTTTGTATTATTGTTTTTAAAAAAGTATTATGATAACACTTAACTTGAAACCTCTAATTGTAAGATACCTGTATAATCATGACATGACATTACTAAGCCAACATATCGTGTCATAAATCATAAATCAGTGTCAATTAATATATTTATAATTAATAATCTATTAATAAATAATAGATTCATATTTAATGACATTTCATTTGCACCACTGTAGTTGAGATTAAGAAAATATTGATGCTGCTATAAAATTCATGACACAAGTATAATGGCCTCATGGCAAATATGTTTATGACAGGTTTAGGACAAGTTATGTTGTCTTTATAATGTGAAGTTGTCATAGCAAAGACATCTCAAACAACATCACCTTTGCATTTAAAATGACATAACTGAGAGAATGACACTTAATGACAGGTATTATAAGCATACATACAATCTCATTCATATTCATGACGTGTCAGGACAGTCTTATGAATGCCCCTTCAAGTGTTACCATTATTACTGCTACTACTAAGTATGCATGTGTGGTTGTAAATGTGTTAAAATATGTGTTTACAGTCTGTACTTATTTATTTACTTATTAGTAATTTATTAGTACTTGCAGTTGCTTATTACTTCTTAGCACTTATTAGTAATAGTATTTGTAGTAGTATATTTGAAGTATACAGATATGGTTATAAAATGTGTTAAAGTGAATGTTTACATTCTTCAAAGTGAAATCACTGGTGACCAAATTTGTGTGCAACTCATATGGAAAAGAGTTTAAAGGAATTGCTCAAATCTGCGGAGATTAATCCGTAACTCGGGCTGTTACATGACAACAGCAAGTGTCTCCCATAGGTTACGAACAGAGAAGCACAACGTAAAAGTTCTTGTTCTTGCTCGCTGTATATTTTAGTCTGTTTTTGAGCTGATTAGGTGGTAAATAAAGGTCTGTTCACGGCGGATGATTAAAATTCATGACTACTTTCCCCGCTGCTGCTCTGTTTGTTTAACTAGGCTTATAAAGCGCACATTAAGCTGAGCTCTCCTGATTACAGGCAAAATTAGCATTACTGTTGAGGGAGAGAAAGAAAGAAAGAGCGAGAGAGAAAAGACAAAAGCAGGAGCGCAGTGAAACGGCGGTGCGGGTGAAATGCCAGGAGGATTGTGGGATTGGAGTGGGCTCTGATTATCTGGCTCTTTCCGCTGCCCTCAGATTCGAGCTGTTGAGACGGAAAACCCAGCAGCCCCTGGCCTCCCATCCCCCTGAAGATTTCAATCTATGGTACAATGTTTACGCAGGAACCAAATTGTTTCATGAAGATAAAGGCCTTAGCAGGTGAGATTACTGAAATTAGCTTTAATGCAAACTTTGCTGGTGTGTACAAAACTGTTTTTTTTTTTTTGTGCACCGATGGCATCTTTTTAATGCCGTTCAAAGATACTTTGAGCAAATATTCCATAGAATTAAATTGTTTTGGCTAATCTTGCTTTGGCACTCCTTGTGTATATTGTTGAAAGTCTCTAATATAAAACACCCAGTTGTTTCTCTTGTATTACAGATTCTGTCATTTAGATTCATGTCTGATTTCATCTAAATGTTTTCAGTCCTTGCATAAGATTAACTTTGAGCTTGACTTTTTGTATCACATTTAAAATTCAATGTCTAATGCAGGAGTTACGAATTGTATATATTGAGCCTAATTTATAATTACATAAAATATGTGTACACTTACACCTGTACATGTCATGTATTTAATATGAAATAATTGTTAATTAGTTAAATAATGATTAATGTTGTTACTAATTGTATTTTAGGTAACACTTCACAATAAGGTTGTATTAGTTAATGTTAGTTAATATATTTACTAAAATGAACAAACAATGAACGCTACATTTATCACAGTATTTATTCATCTGTGTTCACATTAGTTAATGAAAATAAAGTTGCTCATTGTTATTTCGTGTTAACTTACAGTCCATTAGCTAGTGATAGCAAGCATGAATTTGGATTTTAATAATGTTGATGTAAAAAAATGGTAAATGTTATTATTATTTATTATTACTAACTATTATTAATTAATGTTGTACTAATATTGTTCATGTTAGTAAGTACATTAACTAACATTATCTAATGACAGCTTATTGTAAAGTGTGACCATATTA
Source organism: Danio jaintianensis (assembly GCA_903798115.1). Taxonomy (NCBI): domain Eukaryota; kingdom Metazoa; phylum Chordata; class Actinopteri; order Cypriniformes; family Danionidae; genus Danio; species Danio jaintianensis. The sequence continues at coordinate 10,258,967 of CAIGQV010017386.1, forward strand.
TATTAATTAGCAAGCAAGCAATACAATTGTTGAATTCTTATTATTTAAAAAATACAGTAGAATCATTTACATTAATAATTGTACTACATTTAAATAAATGGCATATACATATTATTATAATAAAACAGTATTGATACCAGAAAATGTGTCATATTAAAATAACAATAATATAATAAATTATAATATCATTGTATGACAAATCAATATTTATCATTCCACATTATTCAACAGTTAAACATATCAATCATATAACCGTGTTAAATCGTAAAATATCATTACAAAATTACATTTACGTGACATTAAATGTAATTATTAAGCAAAGATTTCTTTGGTAGTGGCTACAGAAAATTGTCATGTTCACCAGCGATCAAGGACTTCAGAGATCGCTGGTGAACTACAAATCATATACAACTACATTTCCCAGCATTCCGTCACACACACCCGGTCATCACTTACACTGATCACTTCCGCAGCTGCATCCCGTTCACCTCTGATTTGTTGGACTTTAAATATACCCTGCACCCGTCTTGTCTTTGCTCGTTCGTTATATGTCTTCTTGATTTCCTAGTTAGGTTTCTGTTGGTATTGTATAGTTTGTTTTTGTTTTGTCTTAGTTATGATCTTAGTTTAATGTTTTGTTACTTTGTTTTTGCACTATGTCCTGTTTTTGTAAGATGTCTCACCATTAAATGCACATGGATCCTACTCATCTTGTCCTGTCTGCAATACCTCCCGGTAACGTGACAGAAAATGTTCTTGTTTGTTTTTTGTTTTTTTATTACGCTACAGGTACACCTGGTATGAATATAAAGTTGTGGTTCACAATGACGTTGGCTCTGCTTCAGGGGAAGTTGCCACAGGGGTCACACTGGCTGGTCAACCCCTCAAACCCACCAACATATCAGCCCATGCTCTCAATCATACAGCCATCCTGGTCAACTGGTCCACTCCCTGTAAGAGTCTCTGTTCTCTTATTCTGGTTCTTGACCAAACGTTTCAGAAGGGAATCTTGTTTTTTAGATTAGAACTTAGTTTGGAGAATGTACTTTAGTGTGTCTATTTTTTTGGTTTGCAGCTCTGCAAGATTTGCAGGGAAGTGTGGAGGTCTACATCCTGTCGGTTGTATCTGACCAGCACAGCCAGACTCTTACTCTTGACCCCACTGTGACCTCTGTGTTCATCCCTGACCTGCAGCCCAGCACTCAGTACAAGCTTTCACTCACTGTGTCCAATGGCCCTCACAACATCACCAGCCCTGAGGTCAACTGCACGACTACTGACGGAGGTGAGGATACATGCTGCCGGAGGGTTTGATATAGGGTTCATCTGTTTTAGCTGCCAAGACACATGGCCTTAGATACAGTTAAAGGTCCTGTGAAATTAAAGTTAGGTTTTTAGATGTTAGTATCAATATAGTATGTTAGTTTTAAGGATATCTATAAGCTTGTGTGCTCCAAAACAGTGACACAATTTGCATTTAGAAGATATAAACCTGACATAAACATCCAAAGCTTGCAGTTTGTCACTTTCGCCTAAATGGAACAACGTTTTTTGATGTCACCTCATACTTCAGTTTCTCATCAAATCTTCTGTCCAATCATATGCTTTCTAGTATCTGACATGTCCCACTCCCTTCAAGGTGCTTCTTGTTTGCTTTTCGTTGGATGCACTTGAGCTCACTGGCAGAGCTGTGATAAAACCAATGGTATTGGCTGTATTTGTTCTAGGTTAAGTAGGTTAGGCAAGCTAGGTTAATTAGGCAAGTTATTGGATAACAATTGTTTGTTCTGTAGCCAATCGAAAATAAAAATTCTTAAAGGGGTTAGTAATATTAACTATAAAATTATAATTTTTTAAAAATAAAAAACTACCTTTATTCCAGCCAAACTAAATGCTTTTCTCTATTTTTTTTATTATTATTATTATTTATTTTAATTATTTATTTAAATTTTTTTTTTTATTATTATTATTATTATTATTATTTTTTTTTTTTTTGTATTGCCCCAGTAATTGAATTCCTATCCCTTAGATTAAGATTAACAATAATATTATGAATGGTATGATGCAATCTAAATCAAGTTTAATGGTCTTGAAAAAATAATCACACTGTCACGTTAGGCGGTATTGCAGACGGGACAAGGGGTAGGATCCATGTGCATTTATTGGTGAGTCATCATACAAAAACAGGACATAATGCAAAAAAGAAGTAACAAAATAACAAAACATTAAACTAAGATCATAACAAAGACAAAACATAAGCAAAACAAACTATACAATACCGATAGGAACCAGACTAGGAAATCAAGAAGACATATAACGCACGAGCAAAGACAAGACTGGTGCAGGGTATATTTAAAGTCCAATAAATCAGTGGTGAACGGGATGCAGCTGCGTAAGTGATCAGTGTAAGTGATGACCGGGTGTGTGTGACGGAATGCTGGGAAACGTAGTTGTAGTGATGTAGTAGTTCACCAGCGATCTCTAGAGTCCCAGATCGCTGGTGATCATGACAGTACCCCCCTCCTAAGGAGCGGATTCCAGACGCGACAGAAACTTTCCGGAGGGAGGTGAAGCGGAGGTGGAACAGGGGGAGGGCATGGAGGGTCCAAAACAAACACTAACACCAGACTGGAACATAACAGTGACTAGACAGGAACAGGAAATACAAAAACTGTGGGACAAGGAACTGTGGCAGACCTGGAGCGTAGAACTCCGGCGGATCAGGAGCATGAAGCTGCGGAGGACCTGGAGCATGGAATTCAGGCGGATCAGGAGCGTGAAGCTGCGGAGGACATGGAGCATGGAATTCAGGCGGATCAGGAGCGTGAAGCTGCGGAGGACCTGGAGCATGGAACTCAAGCGGTTCAGGAGCATGAAGGTGAAGTATGTCTGGTTGTTTAGGTTCAGCAGGCAGATATGGGTTAAACGCCCTCCGTGGGTCTGGAGGTTTTGGTTCAGGATGTACTGGCGGTTCACCGAACCCCAGTGAGTCAGGAGGCTTTGGTTCAGAAGGTACTGGCGGTTCACCGAACCCCAGTGAGTCAGGAGGCTTTGATTCAGGAGGTACTGGCGGTTCACCAAACCCCAGCGAGTCAGGAGGCTTCGGTTCAGGAGGTACTGGCGGTTCACCGAACCCCAGCGGATCAGGAGGCTTTGGTTCAGAAGGTACTGGCGGTTCACCGAACCCCAGCGGATCAGGAGGCTTTGGTTCAGGACGTACTGGCGATTCACCGAACCCCAGTGAGTCAGGAGGCTTTGATTCAGGAATCACTGACTGTTCATCGAGCTCCAGCGAGTCGAGGGACTTTGATTCAGGAGGTACTGGTGGTTCATCGAACTCCAGCTGGTCAGGAAACTTTGATTCGGGAAACACTGGTTGTTCATCGAGCTCCAGCGAGTCGGAAGGCTTTAATTCAGGAAGTACTGGCGGTACCTCGAACTCCAGCGGGTCAGGAGACTTTGATTCAAAAAATACTGGCAGTTCCTCCAACTCCAGCGGGACTAAAGAATCACAAGCCTTATACAGCCTTTCGTGGCACTCAGATGGCTGCTCCAGCAGCACTGGGGAGTCACACGACTCTGCTTTCCCTTCATGGGGCCCAAGCAGTACCTCCGACTTCTCGCGGAAATCAAACGGCTGCTCCGGCAGCACTGGAGAATCACACGGCTCTGAAATCCCTTCCTGGGACTCAGACGACACCTCCGACTCCTCATGGGACTCAGCTAGCTGCTCCAGCAGCACTGGGGATTCACACGGCTCTGAAATCTCTTCCTGGAACTCAGGTGGTACCTCCGGCTTCTCATGACACCCAGACTGCTGCTCCGGCAGCACTGGGGGGTCACACAGCTCTGCCAACCATTCCTGGGGATCAGAAAAGCCGTATCGTGACGTTGGCCGACGAGGATAGGAACGGAGTTTGAGTTTCGCATTCCTCCTTTTGTTCTGCTGGGGTTCCTCCTCCTCCAAAACAGAAATAGTGAGGGGAGAGCCCGACAACAAAAGGGCAAACTCCATAAAAAAATATAGACCACAATCCTCCTCATAAGCTGGCATATGAGGACGAATTGGGTCTGAAAGTCCTGCTCTAAAAAACATCATCAGCAGTAAGTCTGGATAACTGCTTCTCGGGGCCAAGTCCAAAAACTCCGTAATGGATCGCTCAACGGAGCGATCATCCTGCCGGAGTCTGATGATTTTACCATCTGCTGGATCCATAAGGGCTCGTGCGTTCTGTCACGTTAGGCGGTATTGCAGACGGGACAAGGGGTAGGATCCATGTGCATTTATTGGTGAGTCATCATACAAAAACAGGACATAATGCAAAAACAAAGTAACAAAATAACAAAACATTAAACTAAGATCATAACAAAGACAAAACATAAGCAAAACAAACTATACAATACCGATAGGAACCAGACTAGGAAATCAAGAAGACATATAACGCACGAGCAAAGACAAGACGGGTGCAGGGTATATTTAAAGTCCAATAAATCAGTGGTGAACGGGATGCAGCTGCGTAAGTGATCAGTGTAAGTGATGACCGGGTGTGTGTGACGGAATGCTGGGAAACGTAGTTGTAGTGATGTAGTAGTTCACCAGCGATCTCTAGAGTCCCAGATCGCTGGTGATCATGACACACACTTCTTTAACTGCAGTGAAAAATTGAAGATGATCCGAAGACAATTTGGGAAACTTAAAGTATAAATGTATCGTACTGTGCCCAAATTAATTTTTATTAATAGCTTTTTTGAGATTTCAAAATTAAAGCATTCAAGATTTATGAGTTTAGGTTGGAAATGTACTTTGCTGTGCTCAAAAAGTGTTTAACAGTTCAGAAATGCATTACAGTATACTGCATAAATATAGTTTAGTACCATAAAGTCCCCTAAAAATACAAAGTATTAAATTTAAAATATCTAAAATATAGTACAGTAATTTCAATGAAATAGAAAGTATTAATAAAAAATTTTGAACCCACCACTGCACCAGAGGGTTCATTTATATGTGAATTGTTTTCCGTAAATAAACTACAGAAAGTTTGCAAAGCCTCCAAGTTGACATACAAAAACCTTTAGCTGAAATATGCCATTTACTAGACCACAGCCATCTTTATATGTTGAACTGGGTGGAATTTGGATTAAGATATTGGTTAATTATGGTTTTCCTGTCAACACTTCAAATGTTCCTGTGATTTCTGTCAGCCTTCCTCTCTCTCATCTCTCTCCAGCAGGCCCTGCTCACGGAGATAAAAAACGGATGAGGAGTAGAACTGATTGATTGAATATTTTCCCTCCGCACTCTAAAGCCAAAGCTCACAAGCTGCAGAAAAATTTGCCTTTTCCAAAATTTTGATATCTTGACCTCTGTGCTATGATCAATAGTCATTAAACTGTCCTTCTCTCACTCGGTTAATGTACTGATGCACTGATAGGAAACGGATGAAAGCTCAGCAAACCTCTCGCATATACACATAGTTGTGTCTTACAGATCAGAAACGAAACAACCGGCTTTCCGTAACGTGCCTTTTGCACCCACCTATATCAGTATAATTAAAAACATTAGAAGATCATTTGCTTCTAAATAAAGGTTACAGGTCATTTACCAAAGAGCTTCTAGTGGTAACTTCATTATTTTACAGCCTAAAGGGCAGCTTATTAAAAGCATTGAACTTAAAGATTCTAGTATGCTGCATGATAGCGGGTGTGTTAAGAGCCTGCTAATTAAAAACGGGAATGGAGACGAGGTTGTCCATGCGAAGTCTTGCATTAATAATACAGAGGCAGAAATGATATGGAGAGAGCTGCTTCAGGAGAGTGCTTATATTGGTCGTGTGCGAGTATGTCTCATTGCTCTTATGGCCAGGGACTGGGAGTAACAAAGGGGCACTAAGCATTTTTAAACTAGACTTTTTAGATAATAAACTACTTTTTCCTATATACAGTGTAAAAAAAAAGATCTGTTAATTAACAGTTTCCCTATTTTGTGATTCACAAGGGTTTTTAGTTTATTTACGGTTGTGAATTACTTTATGGGAGCTTGATCTCTTGCCTGTTGACTTTTGATGTTGAATATTCAACCCTACAGTTTAACAAAGTTGAAATAATATAATGTATAAGAAATAATATAGAGAAGAAATTATACTGGCAGTTTATTATTATTAAGTTTTTTTGCACTATAATATACAACACCAACCCAGACAATATATGACTTAAAAATATTTTCAAGAGTTTACACTTAGCTGATGATTGATAATGAAGCGTGTTTGGCATGCTGTCCCGGGAGAGAGCCCTGAGCTCAGAAGATCCTCGAGCCCGGGGCTCCCTCCTTTTTGCAGGGCGAGAGGGGAGATTGAGCTCAGGTAGGTCTCGAGAACTCCCCTGCTTGTTATGGCTATTGACGAGTTTGGAATTGCTGTGAGAGATATATAGCTGACTAAGAGTTTGTCTATGGTGCCAATTTGGATTAGTCAATTCACTTATGTCGCATGTCTTTGGACGGTGGGAGGAAACCGGGGAACCCCACGCGAACACTGGGAGAACATGTAAACTCTGCACAGAAACGTCAACTGGCCTGGTAAGGACTTGAACCAGTGACATTCTTGCTGTGAGGCAACAGTATTAAGCACTGGGCCACCGTGCCGCCCTATCTAGTAAAAGGGAGAAGGAGTAGGGGTGGAAGGGGGGATTCTTCAAGACGAAGATAACTGAGGTGAGAAGCTCTGGTTGTTTATAGTGAGTTAGGATTGATCTGAGTTAAAAGTTGTTGGAAGAAAAATCAAGTAACTTGAAATGCCCCTTACTACAGTACATTTTTTTTTATTATATCTTGTTTTGTTTTTGTGGGTTTTTTTTAACTGTTATAAATTGAGTAGCTTGTGAGTTTACAAGAAGCTCCTCTGATTTAATTTGAAAGCTGCTCCAAGATTGATTGATTGATTCATTCATTAATTCGTTCATTTATTCATCCATTCATTATAAGGTAAAATATCTGATTTTACTGATGATAGTAATGAACTGACTGGTGGTTAGTTATTTAGAGCGACGTTTTTGCATTGACAAAGCACGGCACTTGTTTTCCATTGTTTTTCTATGTAAACATGCACTAGATGGACGTTTGACTTAAGCACACGTCTCGTGCATGACACAACATTGTAAACACACATCACTCAAGTTAAAAGCAGTTTTAAAGAATAAGGGGGAAAATGCATCTCTCAGACCTTGCTTTTTTCATTCCACTGCCCTTCATCTCACGCTTTTATACACAAAACACATTCCATGCGATTGGAATGTCCCTTAGCTTGTTATTTGAGCCGCTTCTTTCTGTTTTAATGCGTTCCGGTAGTTGCTGATACAAAAAAAAACATTTATCCATCTGTCATAACGATCTGCTGCAAAATACAAGTGCTTTAACTTTACTAGACAATATCGCCGACGGGGTCTCTTCACTGGCTGACCTTTATGTTAGCAGGATATCTCCAGAAGAGAGACTTTTCAAGGCTTTGAGTAAGAGGAACAGCAGTCACAGTCTTTAGAGAGAGTGTAAGTGTCAGGACCCCTGCTCTGTATCCAATTCATTCCCCAGCCCGTCATGTCAACCAATGGCTTGTTCAAAGCCTCTGCTGAGATATTTGATCTCTCAGCTGTCATTAGCACCACACTCATGTCTTTCAGCTCTCTTTCACAAACTAACTTCACTCGCCTGCAAAAAAAAAAGAAGCTTTATCAATCATTCCTTTTTACGTTCTTTCAGAGGAGCCTTACAAAGTTGTCAAAATACCTGTTTACTAGAGTCACATCAAGCTGAAAAATAGGCTCTCTGGTTTTCTTTTGTAAGTTGCTGTGATTTGTCATGGGAAAGGAAGAGCTTGCAAAAAAAATAAATAAACTGAAAATGAAAAAAAAAAAAAGAAGGGGGAAATGGTGCAAGCTGTAGAAAGAATCCCCCAGACTGGCCCAGTTAACCCGCTCTGCCCCCGGTGCAGCTCTCCAATCCCTGCGCTCTTCTCCAGGACTGATTCAATTTGCCCACAAACCATCTGCAGGAACCCCCAAAAGCAAAACGGATAGGGAAAGAGTCACACTCAGCTCTTTCTCATTCTGCCATACCTCCCTGATGTATCGCTGTCAGTGTTCCCCGATGTACATATAAAATGATATTATTTATTATTTATACACATGACTGCGCTAAGGAACACGCATCATACAGCCACACATGTTGGTTCGTTATTGGTTTTTATTAGAAAAAGAAAAGCAAGGGTCAAATATAAATAATTACATTTTATGTAATTTATATATCTTTACTGAATACTTTATTAGGTTAGTACCAGGTGTGACAAACGTTTAT
>CAIGQV010017386.1:10267710-10288930 GCA_903798115.1 Danio jaintianensis
GTGTGTGCGTGCGTGCGTGTGTGTGTGTGTGTGTGTAAAAATGTGCAATAGAAATGCTCTAGTGTAAAAAAAAACTGTTTATTAAATTTTCTTTCTTTTTTGTATGTTTTTTTATTTGTTTGTTTGTTTCTTAACAAAAAAATCTTATTGTAATTTAAGTTACACTAGACAAATAAGTTTGGTGAACACACTAAATTAAGTTAAGTTTACTAAAATAAACTTTTTAAAAAATGTTGTGGTTTTTGTTTGAGTCATAGACTATTGCTATTTAGACCGAATAAATTGGATAAAATAAACTGCAAAAAATTGTACAGTGAAAAATAAAAATGAGAAAGAACTGAAGTAAAGTTAAGAAAAATTAAAGAACTAGGATATGAACAGATACTGTATAATCCTTAGAGTTTTGTTTTGTTCAACAGTTTTGTTCATTTCTGCATTTCACCCATGTTTAGGTGGAGGTGTGCACTGTGTACGCATGTGTGAAGAGTAACAGCACTCAGGTGACCACAGTAGAGGACACTCCGGCTGAAATCTCCACACCTCACATGCAGGTGCTCAGCTCCAGGTCAGTCGGTCAAGCACACAGTCTATCTAATATAGATGTTGTTGATCATCTGCTGGATGATTTATCATATTAGTCTCTCTCTCTTGTCCAAATGAATGTTTTACATCCTACACAGCTACTTTAACTATTTTTTTTTAGCTAACATAAAATTTATTAAAATATGTTGTGAATTGCTTGTTTTAAAGATACATGTATATCTCCCCTTCTTGTCTAGCATTGAACTTTGTATAAAATGGAATTAATATGTTCCCTTGTTTTACTTATCTAACATTTAACGTCATGGTTACGTCCGTAACCCACGTTCCCCGAATAAGGGAACGGAGACATGCGTCTGAAACAGACTATGGGAGTGCGTCAGACGACCAATCACTCTGAGAGTAAGAAAACGGGCCAATGAAATGCCAAATTGCATTGGCAGAGCTCTGCTCCACAGCTGGCAGCAATGAGCTATCAGCTATATAAGCTGCACGCTGTGGAGTGAGCCTCAGAATTTTGCCTGCTGAAGAGCCGATCACTCAGCTAACAGCTGGAGACTCAGCTGCTGTGGCCATGGAGACGCATGTCTCCGTTCCCTTATTCGGGGAACGTGGGTTACGGACGTAACCATGACGTTCCCCTTCATACGGGAACTTCAACATGCGTCTGAAACAGACTATGGGAGACTGTATGGAAAACGCCACTGCAGCTAAGCCCGTCACACCCCTGATGTGAAGTTTGCCAAGCATAGCGTGGGCGCACAGCATCACCAGGAGCGCAACCTTCCAACGTCCCTAGGCCCTTAATTACCATTACATGGGAATATTAAATTTTTATCGGGAGTCGTAACGAGCTTTTACCTAGCTAATATAGACTAGGGATTTTTAAATTACGACAGTACGTTGGGAAAGCGTGCCAGTCCCCGAAGGGGGAGGACGCTACGGAGCCACCTGCTACCCAAGAGGGGAGACTTGATGGTAATAGAGCATATGGACTAGCCCTGATGAGGGGGAGTACTACATATGATAAGCTGGTTAGCGGGTAGGGAAGACACGGGTCCGCCTGGTCAGGGGGAACACTCCGTGGTTGAATAAGCGTATGGGGTCACCCCATGGGGGGGGGACCGCACAAGCTGGCACCAAACCTCAGCATGTGGGTAGACCAAAATGGGCATACAGACATCACACTGAGCCAGGCACCCGACTCCTCCGCTGAGTCAGGTGCTGGGGGCCTCGGAGGAATTCTCTAGGGTTCGCCAAGTGGGAAACTTACTAGTAGAACAAAAAATGCGCACGTATCTCCGGGTTAGGGAGCATGGCGCGGCAAGCGTTTGTTAACACCGAGCTTAGTTCCCCTCCGATTGACTGGGGTTACCCAGTAATCGGGTGGAAACCAGCTCCACTCGAAGATTGTAGAATCTCGCGAATGTATTAGGTGTCGCCCAGCCCGCAGCTCTACAGATATCTGTAATAGAGGCGCCGCGTGCTAACGCCCAGGAGGAGGCGACACTTCTAGTAGAGTGTGCTCTCACATTAGCGGGACGCGGCTCGCCCTGGCATTGGTAAGCGAGGGCGATGGCATCAACTATCCAGTGGGCCAACCTCTGTTTTGATACGGCACTTCCCTTCTGCCGACCACCATAACAGATAAAGAGCTGTTCACCAGATCTTACACTTTGCGTTCGTTCCACGTAAAGGCGCAAAGCGCGAACGGGACAAAGCAATGAGGGGGCTGGGTCTGCCTCCTCCGAAGGCAGCGCTTGCAGGTTCACCACCTGATCTCTAAATGGGGTGGTAGGAACCTTGGGCACATAGCCGGGCCGGGGTCTCAGGATAACGTGAGAGTAAGCCGGTCCGAATTCCAGGCACGATTCGCTAACCGAAAATGCCTCCAAATCCCCGACTCTCTTGAACGATGCCAACGCGATCAGCAGAGCTGTCTTCATTGACAGAAGTTTTAATGTTACTGAATCGAGTGGCTCGAATGGAGTTCTCTGCAGACCTGCCAGGACTACAGAGAGGTCCCAAGAGGGCATAAGAGGGGGGCGGGATGGATTTAATCGCCGCGCGCCTCTGAGGAATCGTATGACTAGGTTATGCTTTCCGATCGTGTTGCCATCCACCGCATCATGATGAGCGGAGATGGCAGCCACGTAAACCTTCAGTGTGGAGAGGGACAGCCTACGCTCCAACTTATCCTGAAGGAAGGATAACACAACGCTAATCTGGCAAGTCCGGGGGTCTTCTCGATGAGAAGCACACCACTCAGTGAATAGACTCCACTTCAGGGCGTAGGCATGCCTCGTAGAGGGTGCTCTAGCCTGAGTGATGGTGTTAACCACCGCCGCCGGTAAGTCACCTAAGTCTTCCGCGCTCCGTCTATGGACCACACGTGGAGGTTCCAGAGATCTAGGCGCGGGTGCCAATGGGTACCCCGTCCCTGGGAGAGGAGGTCCTCTCTCAGGGGAATGCGCCAGGGAGGGGCCGTCGCGAGGAGTGTGAGTTCGGGAACCCAGGTCCGGTTGGGCCAGAGAGGCGCAACAAACAAGACCTGCTCCTCGTCCTCCCTGACTTTGCACAGTGTCTGTGCGATTAGGCTCACTGGGGTTTGCGCATGCCCGGTGGCCAGCTGTGAGCCAGCGCGTCCGTGCCGAGGGGGGCCTCGGTCAGGGAATAAAACAACTGGCAATGGGTGCTTTCGAGAGAAGCAAACAGGTCGACCTGGGCTTTCCCGAATCGCTCCCATATCAGCTGGACCGTACCGGGGTGGAGTCTCCATTCTCCACGAAGCGTTCGCTGCCGTGAGAGCACATCGGCTGCACGGTTGAGCTCGCCCGGGATATGAATGGCACGCAGCGAACTCAGCCGCGTATGACTCCAGAGGAGCAGACGGCGAGCGAGCTGTGACATGCGACGAGAACGTATACCTCCCATACGGTTGATATAAGCTACCGTTGCCATGCTGTCCATCCTGACCAGCACATGCTTCTGCTCTAACACCGGTAAAAAGCGGCGGAGAGCCAGAAACACTGCCAACAGCTCCAGGCAGTTGATATGCCAACGCAGACGGGGTCCGAACCACGAACCCGCAGCTGCGTGCTCGTTGCACACGGCCCCCCAGCCCGTGCTGGAGGCATCTGTCGAAGCGATAATATGCCTGGATACTTGCCCTAGGGGCACCCCGGCCCGTAGAAAAGCAAGATCCATCCAAGGACTGAAGGTGCGGCGACACAGTGGAGTGATACGCACCCGGTGTGTGCCCGCGCGCCATGCCCGTCTGGGGACCCGATCGTGAAGCCAGCGCTGAAGTGGTCTCATATGAAGCAAACCGAGCGGCGTCACCGCGGCTACGGATGCCATATGCCCCAGGAGCCTCTGAAAAAATTTCAGTGGAACCACTATGTTCCTGTCGAGCTTGCTCAGACAGGAAAGCACTAGCCTGGCGCGCTCCTCCGAGAGGCGCGCTACCATAGAGATCGAGTCCAGCTCCAGCCCGAGAAAAGAGATCCTCTGCACTGGGCAAAGTTTGCTCTTCTCTCGGTTGACCCGAAGCCCCAACTGGTCGAGGTGCCGAAGCACCCTGTCTCTGTGCATAATCAATTGATCGCGAGACGAGGCTAGAATCAGCCAGTCGTCGAGATAATTGAGGATGCGGATGCCCGCAAGCCGAAGCGGCGCGATGGCACCCTCCGCGAGCCTGGTGAAAACCCGCGGAGACAGAGAGAGCCCGAAGGGGAGGACTTTGTACTGCCATGCTCGTCCTTCGAACGCAAACCGGAGAAAAGGACGGTGGCGTGGAAGAATGGAGACATGAAAATACGCGTCCTTCAGGTCTATAGCTGCAAACCAATCCTGAGGACGGACGCACCGGAAAATGCGCTTCTGCGTGAGCATTCTGAACGGCATTTTGTGTAAATGACGGTTCAGTCTGCGCAGATCTAGGATTGGTCTTAACCCTCCGCTCTTTTTCGGCACGATAAAAAACGGGCTGTAAAACCCACGTTTCATCTCGGCTGGAGGAACCTGCTCGATTGCATCCTTCGCCAGGAGGACAGCAATCTCCTCTCGCAAGACAGAGGCGTTCTCGAGGGAAACCCTCGTAGTATGAACACCCGTGAACCTGGGAGGGCGGATAGCGAACTGAATCGCATAGCCGAGTCTGATCGTTCGCATGAGCCACCGCGACGGGCTGGGCAGCGCTAACCAGGCTGGCAGAGCCCGCGCTAATGGCACCATCGGACTGATCAATGACATGCCAACAGAGGGGCAGCTCGGGAGGGGAGTGCTCACCCCGGGAAGCAGAGCGGCCCGAGGAAGAGCCGAAAATAAGAGAGTGTCTCTTACCTTCCTCCCTGGATCCCGCGATGAGGCTGGAGTGAGAGAAAGGAGCCCGTCCTCTTGCACTCCGTGAGCCTGTGGCGAAGGGGCCCGGCGCTGCGAGCTGGAAGGCGGAGCGTCCCAGATTGGCAGGGCTTGGGTTTGCACATCCGGAGAGAGAGAAATTTGCTCTTTTAAATTGGGTTCCACTGGCCCGGAGGCCAGCAGTGGCGCTTTTAAAGTCTCTGCTGACTGTAGGTGTCCTCGGTCCTCCACCGAGGAAAGAGCAGGTTCCCTCCTCTCCGGATGGCCCGTCTCAGGGACGCTTCGCGGTCCGTTTACCGGACTTAACGGCGCCCTGGGGCGGTGGCGTCGCGGTCCCGCGGGAGGCTCGGCGTTGCCGCTTAGCCGGCGGAGCGGGCAGCGGGAGCGGAGCCGGTTTCGGAACCGCGGGTGGACGCCCTCGGCGAGGAGCAGCCGAGGTGGATGGGGCAGCGGGGAGAGCAGTTTTCCGAGCCCGCTGGTAGATGACCTCACCCATCGCCTGGGACTGCTCTTTCACCGCCGAGAACTCCTGGGTAAAGTCCCTGACGGTGTCGCCGAACAGGCCAGCCTGGGAAATGGGAGCGTTAAGAAAGCGAGCTTTGTCAACGTCTCTCATCTCGGCCAGGTTTAGCCAGAGGTGGCGTTCCTGGACCATTAATGTGGACATCGTCCTCCCCAGGGCACGAGCAGCCGATTTGGTAGTCATGAGAGCGTAATCGGTTGCCGTGCGGAGCTCATGCATCAAGCCCGGGGAAGAACCACCCTCCTGCAGCTCAGCCAACTTCTCCGCTTGGTAGCGTTGATAGGTGGCCATAGCGTGCAGAGCGGATGCAGCCTGTCCCGCAGCAGTGTAGGCTCTGGCCACGAGGGACTCAGATAACCCACACGCTTTGGTAGGGAGTCTGGGTGGACCTCTCCAGGTGGAGGCGCCCCGCGGGCAAAGATTGACCGCGATAGCGCGCTCCACCTGGGGTATCGCCTCATAACCCCTGGCTGCTCCACCATCAAGGGTGGTGAGAGCGGAAGCGCACGAGGACCGGGCAGAGAAAGGTGCCCTCCATGCCTGCGTGAGCTCACTGTGTACCTCCGGGAAGAAAGGGACGGGGGATTTGGAGGGTCTTGCCCTCCTAGCCCCCACGTAACACCCATCTAAGCGGTCCGGCCGTGGTGCTGGGGGACAAGCCATCTCCAGACCCACGGCCGAAGCAGCCCGGAATAACACGGCTAACATGTCCGATTCCAGACCCGAGGCCACACTGACCACCCCGGAGGATGGCAGAGGGTCCGGATCTTCATCGGAGCATGTTAGCCCGCCCTCCGATGCAGCGATGGACATCACGTCCCCGGTGTCATCCAATGAAAGCGCGGCCATCCCGGGGGATGGACCAGCGGTCTCACTGGAAGCTTGGACAGAGCCAGCTGAGGAGCGAGGGGTCCGCGAGCCCGAAGGCGGCGGATAAGCCCCCACTGTAACCCTCAGGTCTGCCCGTGTGCTAACCCCATGGCGGGGAGCAGCAGGGGTGACGCACCCTAATGCCAGGGTGCGCCGCGACCTTAGCTGTGCGACAGTTAAGCCCTCGCAGTGAGGGCAGGAACTGTCCGCGAGCACCGCATCCACATGCTGGACCCCCAGACATATGACGCAATGCTCGTGCCTGTCATCCGGGGAGAGGAAACCACCGCATCCAGAAATGCACGGTCGGAACGACATCTTTAAAAAGACGCGTTATGCGACCGTGTGCTCTCTTAGGGAATTCTGCCCTTTTAGTGTGAAACTGCTCTTTTAGTACACCAGTGAAACGCCCAGGGGACGTTAAACCCAGATGAAACGCCGCTGTTGCGTCTTCTCCAGCACTGGTGATAAGCGCTGACACTTTCTCGCTAGTCAGGTTGGCAGAGTTAGGTCTTCAGTCTCGAGAGAGGGTCTGAAGCATAAATTCTGAGGCTCACTCCACAGCGTGCAGCTTATATAGCTGATAGCTCATTGCTGCCAGCTGTGGAGCAGAGCTCTGCCAATGCAATTTGGCATTTCATTGGCCCGTTTTCTTACTCTCAGAGTGATTGGTCGTCTGACGCACTCCCATAGTCTGTTTCAGACGCATGTTGAAGTTCCCGTATGAAGGGGAACTTCAGTTACACTCTTAAAAATTCCAAATGGGTATTTTTACAGTGATCCCATAGATGAGCCATTTTTGGAGCCATGCTTTGTTCGTGTTTTTTTTGTTTTGTTTTGTTATTGTATTCATTCATTCATTCATTCATTTTCTTTTCGGCTTAGTCCCTTTATTAATCTCGGGTCGCCACAGCGGGATGAACCGCCAACTTATCCAGCATATGTTTTACGCAGCGGATGCCCTTCCAGCTGCAACCCATCACTGGGAAACATTCATACACACTCATACACACACATACACTACGGACAATTTTAGCTTACCCAATTTACCTATACCGCATGTCTTTGGACTTGTGGAGGAAACCGGAGCACCCGGAGGAAACCCACGCGAACACGGGGAGAACATGCAAACTCCACACAGAAATGCCAACTGACCCAGCCGAGGCTTGAACCAGCGACCTTCTTGCTGTGAGGCGAACGTGCTACCCACTGCGCCACCGCGTCGCCCCGTTATTGTATTCAATTTTTTTATTTAATTTTATTTGATCAAACTATTTTCACAGTATGTTTTACGTAAAAAGAGTTATAACTTAAACATTTTCTTAAATAATGTTATTTAAAACATTTAGGGAACCTTATGAAAATACTTTTACACTATTATAACACTATTTTATTTTTATTTTTTTACAAAGGGCATATACTTTGAAGTAGGATATCAGTTTTACTGTTGTCGTACTTTGAACTTCAACTAACTGGTGATTGATCAACATTATTATTATTTTCATTTTGATTTACTGTGACAGTGAAACCGGATCCATCCGATATAGAGACCCAGTATACGAAAACCTTACACATACCACAGTATAAGAGTGTAAACACTGTAAATGGGTTGTTTTGAGGGCGTCTGTGCACCACAATAAGCTGTAATCCACACATTTCCTCCTGTGTTTTCTCTCAGCCTCCTGTCATATCAGCAGTGTGCTGTACTTCTCTCCCAACAGAATACTAACTACTGATCGATTGGCCCGACATGGCTGGCCGTGGCCTACACATGCCCCAAACACTTCATTTATTTGCCACGCTAGATTTGCTGGAGTGGAATTTAATCAATAGCTAATTCATTAATTCTGTCTGTGGTGCTGTACACGGGGGCTGGGCAGAGGAATCGGCGACTGGCTTAAGCTTTGATTGAAATATGACAAGTGCTGCAACCGATGGCTTACCCAATATGAATTCAGCCATTTCTCTCCATGAGGGATTAACGGTGGACAGCAATGACACCTTTTGTAATATAATACTAATGCATTTGTTATAGCAAAAGCTGCTTCCTCATCGTCCCCCAGCATTCCTAAAGAAAGGTAATCATCGATAAAATGAAGTTTTCTAAAGGTATATTTTATCATTTTTCAAAAGAATGGGTTTTAACTGGCATTCACACTAATGAATCTGCCTTGGCGTACTGTAAGCAACAAGTAATTTACTGTTGTATTTTTTTATTTTATTTACTGTTTTTATTTTTTTTAAATACAGACCAAACCATAAAAACAAATAAACAAAATACTAGACAAAAAACATAAACAAACAAGACAAAACCAAACAAAATTACCCCCCCCCCCCCCAAACACACAAAATTAATACTGAATAATACACAAATAAATCTGAATAATACACATAAATACAAAATCGTAAAATTACTGTATGCCACTGCCTCCAAACTCCTCTGATTGGTCCACTGCTTTTGGGCCTGACAGTGATGAGCTGTGCTGCGTGTGAAAGTTGAAGATCTTTCAACTTGTCACGCCATCTAAAAAAACGCAGTGCTCGCATGATCGGCACTTCAAAAAACACGAGACGCAAGTGTAATGGTCAAAGTTGTCCGTCAAGCACGTGTTTACATTGAAAAACAATAGAAAAGTAGCGTGTTGGGAAGTAAAAACCCATTCTGTGTGAACGGCCCCTTTGGCTGTGTGTCCACCGAAGCATTTTGCGAGTATCCCTGCTGTATCGTTTCGAGTTGAAAGCCTTTAGCAGATTATTTGTTGACAGTTGTGTGGTATTGTCCAGCCCCTCCTCCTCTGTGATTGGACAGCTAGCTCAAACTTGACACTGATGGGCACTCTGCCTTTTTTTTAACCATTGTAAGTTAAAAAACGGAGCGCTCAGTACTGACCGTAAAAAGCCCACTCAGCACCTCGCTAAGCTGCATGCACTCAAAAAAACGCAGTTGACAACAACAGAAAAGAAATGTTTAGCTCGAGAAAAAACTATTTGGTGGACAGACACGCATCCTTAAGGCTGAATTATACTTCTGCGTCGATTGATTGCCGTAACCCACGGTGCATGCCTTGCACGTATTTGTGTTATACGTTGTTATATTTGTGGTGTTTCTATGTTCCTCTGTCGAATTTCTTTGTGGGTGATTTTTTTTTTTTTTTTTTTTTTTTTTACACTGGAAGTATCAGTAATGCTACATTACTTTACCTTACTGTACTCACTCCTCTCCTGCGGCTCTCAGCCCTGCCCACACTTGTCAACGCTGCCAAGCTGACCAATCACAGATTTTGCAATATGCGCCATCATGACTTGTTGTTACATTTTGTTGAGAGGTGCACATCATGCTTGGCGTCAGCCATGGTGTAGGGTATGCGACAGTGCCAAGGCTGTGCTGGAACATATGCAACATTACAAAAAACCTGCAAAATCTAAAAATACATGCAATGTACAAATTTAACTCTTACTGGGGATTCCCATCTCTAGTAAATACATTATAAATTAATTTAAAAAGGCAAAAAAGAAGACAGAACCAAAAATATTGTACGCAACATCTATTTAAATTTAATCATTACTAGCCTTCATAAATAAATAAATACAAATAAATAAATAAATATATATATTTATATATATTTTTTTTCCCAATATATATGAGGGATTAATGGTGAAAAGCAATGACACCCTTTGTAATGTAATACTAATGCATTTGTTATAGCAAAGCTTCTTCCCCATCATCCCCCAGCATTCCTGAATCAAAGTAATCATGAATAATATTTTGTGTTGTAAAGGCACAGCATAATCTCCAAACGATTCTGTCTGTACTTTAAAAGAGGAAGCCTTGTCGCATTTCATGAATTCCTAATCAGATACTAAGGTCTGTCAGCTTTAAGTCGTCAGGAGCCTTCACTATCAATTAGCCTCCTCATCAGCGAAAAAAGAGACTCACGCTAGGCGAAATTATGTCATTGGCCACATCTTACGTTTGTGACAAGAGATTTGCAAAAGGAAGGCAAAAAGGAAGCCGTATTACTGAGAGGTGTGGATATTATCATGTGCAGAGAGAAGATGAAAAAGATGATGAAAATAAAAGCACATTTCCATAAGGTTATGGTTGCAGTTAAGAAAGAAATAAGACTCGTTTAATGGCTTTTTTGTTTTGTTTTTCCATCTGGTCTCTTTCTGTTTATTCCCTGCAATATTCCTTCAGACACCAAGCTGCACCGCCGGATATAAAGTGTACTGTTTGGATGGTTTTGTTTTGGAGTGTTTTATTTTGTTTTGGTTTAGTAAGGTTTGATATGTTAATAGTTTTCATGTTTATTTTTATTTACGAAAGTTAGTCAGAGTATAATTCTGTGGCATATAGTATTCATGACATTTTGTTTTTGTGGTTGGTTTTGGTTTCGTCTTGTTTATTCAATCATTATTTTTTATATTATTAAGACTTGAGTTTGTTTGGTTTGGTTAGGATTGGTTGTGTTACTGTTTGGATTCATCATTGTTTTCATATAATTAAATTTTTATTTTTATTCTATACCATGTCTAGTAATCTTTATTTATTTTTAAAAAAATTTGGAGGGGGGGTAGGGTTGGGGGTTGTCCTGTTTATTTTTTTTATTTATTTACTAAAGCTAGTAAGAGTTAAGGTCATATGTTGCATGCATTATGTGGTTTGGTTAAGGTTTATTTCAATTTACCTTGTTTATTTATCTACTTTATTTTTTTTGTATTTTAGTAATGGTTGCATTTGTATGTTGCGTAGAATATTTCTTATTTTGTTTTATGTTGTGTTTCAGTTTGATTAGGTTTGCGTTTGTTTGCTTTTGTCTTGTTTTTTTTACTTAACTTATTTATTGTTTAATTATTTACTAAGGCTTGTAAGAGTTTAGTTCTAATTGTGCATACAACATTTTTTTTGTAATGTATTATGTTGCATACAGTGTTTTTTATTTTGTAGTGTATTATTGTGTTTTGTTTTGTTATTTTAATATTTTTATAGACTGGAAACAGTAACATACTGATTTAGTGCACAGTATTTGTTCTAAAAAGTTATTGCAAAATTTGTTCAAAAAGGTTGTTCTAAACTAAATAATATACTAAATGTACTAAATAAGGATTTACTGAATAATACATACAAAAAAATATTAATTGTAATAAAGCGTTATTCTTGCGTTCCATTACAACTTGACTTTTGTAACAACATAATTTTTAATACATGTTATTTTTTCATGACCTGGTACAATATTTTACCCAATATCTCAAAGTAAGCAGTAGTGAACCAAAATTGCTCGTTTCTGTGGAAAGCCAGCTCTCCTGCATGATGAGTGGAGAGAAAAATCAATACAAGAAGTACATCTGAAGAAGAAAAGATGACACATATCATAACTCATGCTGCACAGCACAATCTATTTGGCTCTAGTATATCAAGTTGTAGAAAGTGCTATATAACGAGGCGATTAGCACTATTTTTTCTTTTATATTACATGCTTCTTCCCTGTGACAGTGATGGAAGAAAAACAAAGTGTTTAGTAACGCCAGACAGTATATACACAGTAGTGAGCAGTATTGTTGAAGGTAATATCTTGTTTACCGTATGTTTTAGATCAGTTAAACTAGAATGGACGTCACCTGGTCGGCCCAATGGCATTCTGGGAGGGTATGACGTGTGGCGGAGGACTCTGAAGCGGTGCGAGGATCTGCAGACCCAGCAGACATTTGCTCCTCAGAGTCGCTGCTCATACCTGGAGTGTCCTGCTGAACAAGACTTCTGCGGAAAGACCTGTTATAACCCTGAGATGCAGGTAACAACTCATATAAAATCTCTGGTGTCCCCACAATGTATCTGTGAAGTTTAAGCACCAAATACCACACAGGTCATTCGTGATAGCTAGTCAAATGTGCCCCATATTTGGTTGTTAGAAAAGCATGGAATTTTTGGGTGTTTCCCTTTAAATTCAAATGGGCGAAGTGGTCTCACACAGACAAAACAGTATTAAAGTCGAATTAAAGTATTAGGGTCGGGACACACAACTCCGACGGTCGACGGCTGGGCTTGGTTGGTCCATTGGTCTGCATCGGTCTGGCTAGTTGGTTTGGTGTATTCTACATGTCGCATTTCGTCTGGGTTAACATTGAAGTCAACTAATCGCTTTTTACAGTGTACCAAATAAACAAATCAAGTCAAGAAGGAAGACAAAGAGGACAGCTGTAATTTCTCTACATTTCTCAAATATTTCCAAACGAAATGGATTATTAGATTATCAGCAGTGGTGGAAAGAGTACTGAAAAATCATACT
This sequence comes from Danio jaintianensis, assembly GCA_903798115.1. Lineage (NCBI taxonomy): Eukaryota > Metazoa > Chordata > Actinopteri > Cypriniformes > Danionidae > Danio > Danio jaintianensis. Next base: position 10,280,293 of record CAIGQV010017386.1, read on the forward strand.
CAAGTAAAAGTACCATTACTTGCCTGAAAAGGTAATGCAAGTAGAGTAAAAGTGTCTGTTGTAAATATTACTCAAAGTATGAGTAAAAAGACCTTTCAAAAGTACTCAAGAGTAGTGAGTATTACGCTGTAAAAAGCTGATGCATTTACATGTAATTTGTGGATGTGTGTAAATGTAACATTCTGTAGTGCATTTATGTGCCCAGCAGGCACACAACATCATAAGACGTTGATATTAGGTTAGACTTAGGTCGTCAAACATTATTTTGATGTCCAATAACGAAGTCAAATGATGTTGATTTTAGGTTGTGTTAGAAAGTGACCAAAATCCAACATCTTAAACCAACGTCATATTGACGTCAAATATTGACATTTATTCGTAGGGTATGGCAACTAAATTCCAACGTCTAATAGACATCTTAGTGGTAACATCCACACAACGTTAAGCTGTAACATCAATAGACGTTAATATTTGGTTGATTGTAGGTTGGACGTTGGACATTGACGTCGGCCTGACTTTGGGTTCTGATGTCAACCCGATTTTCATTTCCAAACAAAATGCAACATCCCCCCCCCCAATGTTGGGTGTAACGTCAATCTGACGTCATGTTAACATCCTGTGCCTGCTGGGTGTTTAAGGCCGTTTTGTCATCATACAGTAAACATCCGTCATCTTCTCATCAGTGACATGCATCTAAACATTCTCTGGGTCAATGCGTGTAAACATTTTTAATGCTTTCAAACAGTTTGCTGCATTTATAAATCGCCCATGTCTTGAGATAGTTCATTATGATGTGATTTACTTTATATGTGCGATTTGATTGGACAGGAGTCACAGGATTGATTTTTCTATTTCCCATAGACAAGAAAAAATAAAGTAGTGACTGCAGGTTGAAGGAAAGTAGTGGAGTAAAAGTACCGATACAGCACTAAAAATGTACTCAAAGGAAAATAAAAGTACACATTTTTAAAACTACTTAGTAAATTACAATTTCTGAGACAAACTACTCACAGTAATTTGAGTATTTGTAATTTGTTACTTTACACCACTGATTATCAGACATATTTGCAGGAGCGAATCCCTACGTGGTGAGTGACAATTACTGTAATAATGGTTCTAAACACTTGCTTGTTTATGTTCAGAACACTTCGGACGTTCTGACAAAAAAAAAAAACACCAAAAACGCAAAGCATGTTGTGCTTTTCATTAGATGAAGAGCTGGAAATGGTTGAGTGGTTGGGAAAACGTAAATTTTTTTAACTACTTGCTCACGGGTATGTATTGCTGTATTTTGTGTGTAAAACCCAACGCTATGGGCAGCACCACTGACCACTTACCACCGTATGGCGGGATTTTCCAAAAACTGCAAGAAAACGTTGATTCTCAAAACTGTAGTAATGGGCACATATTTCCAGTGCACCTGTGTTGAATAAAAGCCTTTAACAAGCACATTCAGAAAGGATTTCTGGAAATTTTGGAAATTTTGGAAATTTTGAAACATTCTTAATATGAACTGACATATAAAGTTATAGCATGATGTGCTGGTATTGACCCATCCTTCAGAAAAAGCATTGAACTTACGCTCATTGGTGAAGCAGTTCAAATTTAACACTTCTTGAACAAATTTCCTTCAAAAATTAAGCTAAGCCACAAGGTCCTTGGTGGCTTGAATGTCAGAAGTCAACTCTTATTGCTATATCCAACAACAGAGACTCTTTTTGTTTTTTTTGTTTGTTTGTTTTTCCGGTGATTAAATACGTTGTAAACCTCCAGCTGCTACAAGCAAAAAATTTTACATCTGGAGAAAAATGCTTTTCTGTGTTGGTATATTTGCATCGAGGACCCAGCTATAGAACTAGAAGAAGTCTGATTTTCATGATGTTTATGGTGTTTAGATCATTCATTTACTTTGTAAACAATTCCATGAGGCAACAGTGACGTATGAGCTGGAGTGTCTGGTGTTTATCTGTGAAGTACAGTGCCGGTGATTGTTTTCAGTAAACAGATTAACTTGTCTTCTGCAATTGCTGCCATCCTGGTGTTATTGAAATACAGCCAACTTGGCAAGCAAACACAGGCCATACATCTCCACCAGCTTAAATCAGACAGTAATACACCAGAGACAAGCACACAAAGAGAACACAACTCAGATAAGGACAAGAGCTCTCAAAGCCGTAAAGCAGTATAATAGAAAAACGAGGCTCACGGAGGAAACATGACACACTAATGTGAGGACGTGTTAATTGAGCTCGTCTTGAATTCAGTATTATCCAAAGTTTAACACCTTGTGAAAGGTGTTTTGTTCAGTTCGTAATTAGTGCTGATAGGAAATATCACATTAAATTGAATGTGTTGCAAGTTTAATCTTAATAGAAAGCCACTCAATAGAATGATTAACATATTCTCAACGTGATTCAACACAATTCATATCGTCGGGGAAAATATAAGCAAGACCATTGTCTTTTTGAGTGAAAGGGACTGTCATTGTCCAATACAATATTTGAATACAACATTCAAATCCCCATGTTCTCTATACAAATATTGATATATGCAATTCATTTGATATATTAATCTACCGAACAACACTCAAAGGTTTTTTTAACTTTTTATGATTATTACTATTTACTATTTATTACTATTATTATTAATTTCTACCTGATAGAATATTTTAAAGAAAAATACATATTCATTATAAATTCATTATTTAAAGAATAAGGTCCCCCATTGTTTATAACAATATTCAAAGGCCCGATGACTTTTTCGGACATTTGTGATTTGTATTTACTTATGGTTTATACCTATCGAAATCCAAAATAAAACTTGTTATAATATTTTCTTAATGAAATCCAGGTCTTTCTCAAATATTCTGGTTTCCAAGAACATGCAAATCCTTCTTTAAAAAATGATGAAAAATTAAGTAATGAGAAGTAATATCTCATTTTGATGTTTTAGATTATTTTAATCAACACACATTTTACAAAATTTGATTACAATGTTTAAAGGTGCTTCTGCTGAATTCAGAATGCCTTGTTTATTAGTGACACCATTTTTCTAAATGTGAAAGATTTGTCCATGCATGTTTTTCATTTTTAACTAACTTTTGAACTCATAATTTTAACTCTAATCCAATAGTGAATCAACAAACTTCTCTGGAGACTTCTTCAATCATTTAGTCCAATTAAACCTGTTATTGTAGGCTTACATTCAGATCAATCTCCATCCAATCAACCATTATCTTTTTACCATTTTAATCTCTTGACAGATCTTCATATTATACTTTTTTTCTCAATCAGGCTAACATTACATTTTGAGGGCAGTTATATATACAGTACAGTATGCAGAAGCTTTTTTTTTATGCTCTGCTTTTACACACAGTGCTTGTAATTCTCCAGAGTTTGATAAACCAGGTTCAAGCGAGTTCAAAAGTTCATCCCTCTCTCAAAGGCACAGCAGAGGAGGTATTTACTGTATGCCATTTTTCTACTGGAAGCTGGGCCAGAAGGTAAGGACAATGTCAGTGGCTCAGGGCAATACAGATTTTTCAGACGCCACAAGAGTATCATCTCAGCGCTGGAGAGAATCTATCCTGCCCTGATTTCTCGCCAAAGTAGGCAGTGGAGTCCGGCTAAATATAGCCCGCCGCTGTGGAGCGAAGAGGTGGGCTGGATTTCTACCTGCGCCTCTGTGGGCCCTCAGGACCAGAGCGTTGCCTCCTCTTAACTTCCTAACTGCCTCGAGGAGTGCAAAACTTTGTTGATAATGTATTTGAATTGCATATATTTTGTGCATGTGCTCTATTGTTTTAGGTTTGCTGCTCAGGGACCGTTCACAACTTAATTCAGTCTCATCAGTGCTGTGAAGAGCGCTATATTCCTGCTTCAGAAGATTCTGGGAGTGTGTGTTGTGGAGGTCAGTTTGTCCAGCCTCTGTCTCAACACCAGTGCTGTGGTGGATATCACGTACTAGTTCCACCAGGTATCTACTGCATTCAGTTCTTATCTTAGTTTGTATTTGTTATTGTATTATATTACAGCATATATTTACGCACATGTGTTTTGTAGGAGAGGTCTGTTGTCTGGACTCTGTGGCGCAGCGTGTATCAGTGGGTCTCGGGGACTCATGTTGTGGTGGGCGTCCTTTCGTCTCTGGAGTGGGACAGATCTGCTGTGGGGGGCGTCTGTATGACGGCTTCAGGTCCCAGTGCTGTGGGGGACAGCTAGTCCCTAGAGAGACAGAGTGTTGTGGGGATGATGAAGAAGGGATATCCTATGAACATGTGTCAGGTGAGCTTTTATTATTTTATTATATGATTATTGCTGAAAAATGGTTCTGTTTTTAGTAGGGATGCACTGAATTTTTGGCCGACGAAAGTAAACGGTGGAAAATTTAATTTGCTGTTTTTATCTAAGAGAGCAAAAAAGTTGAAAGTATGAGGGGGAAAAGACTCCTCCCGCAGTGTTTCAGTCTCATTCTAGACCAGAGGTGCCCAAACTCGGTCCTGGAGGGCCAATGTCCTGCAGAGTTTAGTTCCAACCCAATTAGACACACCTGAACCAGCTAATCAAGCTCTTTCTAGGTATTCTAGAAACTTCCAGGCAGGTGTGTTGAAGGAAGTCAGACAGAGTTTGGGCACTCCTGTTCCAGACATTGTCACTGCGTGGTGTGATTCTTCGCTCAATATTCTATCTGTTTTTACATATCTATGCATGTACTGCACATGCTCACGAGAAAAGCAAAGTCTGCACAAAAAAAACGTGCCCACACGAAATTTCTATGTAGTGAAGGGTACACTTGTTTCTCATTTTTACAATAGCACTACTATGTTGTAACATTGCAAAACTGGTAAAATGATGCCTCTTGTTCACTGATCTGCTACCGAAAAAATCTGCTGATAATATTTTGATAATTATTAGAACACCTGACAAATCTAAAAATGTTTGCCTCTAAAGTGTTTCATTTCATGATTTTCATGAAAGATGGTTGCTCTGAGTATCAGATGAAGTGTGTTTTACTGTTTGTACTGTTTGTCCACTTTTAACTGTTAATATTTGGTATCTTTTGAAGCAGAAGCACATTCATTCATTCATTCATTTTCTTTTTCGGCTTAGTCCCTTTATTAATCTGGGGTCGCCACAGCGGAATGAACCGCCAACTTATCCAGCATATGTTTTATGCAGCGGATGCCCTTCCAGCTGCAACCCATCACTGGGAAAAGCAGAAGCACATCAACTGGCAAATATATTTCCTGAGAACTTCAACTCGTGTTACAGTTATGTGTTATAAAGAGTCAATGGTATTGAAAACTGATCTGATCAAATGCTTTTAACTCTGGAGTTGTTTTAAAGAAGACTCTGTGAACTCATTTACAGGGGTGGGAAAATTAATCGTTTCTACTGTGCATCGTGATTCAGTATCGGTTTAGTAACAGACCAAAACCAGTTATGATGTGTTAATGGTTTTCTGACGTAATTTGGTGTGGTAACATTCTATGGTCAAGGAGTTGAGATGTGTCTGCGAGTAGCATAACATGGTGAGGGAGGTGAGATACGTGTGCGAGTAATTAAAATTTTGCTATTTGTGAGTTTGCTGGGAAAGTCTTTTACTTGCACTGAAGATACAGCAGAATCCAAGATCCCTTGTCATTACTTAGTGCACACTGTAAAGATTTCCATCTCTCTCAAACTCACTGAGCAGGAGAACCCAATGCTGAACATTATCATTGCTTATTTGATGTGTGACACATTCAATAAGTGATCTTTTCTTTGAGCGGGTAAAATTAAAGTTTTACTTTATATGTCTGTCTGCTTGTATTTAATGAAAAAATTGTATACATGAAATAAAACTGAGGATGCATCTAATTGAACCAAATCAATGACATGATAATCGTAATAGACCAGTGTAGGTTCACACCTCTACTTAAGCGTTTTTCACTTTCAATGTGTTGATAAAAACATATTTGGTTTGGTGGTTTATGTAGATTTAAGGGTGGGTTAAGGCGTAAGGGATGGTCAACTGTGTAATAACAAATTACAGAAATTAATTACAGATGTAATTACATGCAGATATTTAATCAATCCAGTACAACGTAAAAACATGTTTACGTTTACACAATAAGTACATTGTAACAAATGATTAATTTCAGTGTAAGTACATATTAGTTAATACCAGCTAATATAAAGTGGGACCCCATATTTTAGTACAGCTTTAAATGAGCCTTATATTTTTGTGTAATGGAAACAAACTACTCACACACTAAAACACACCGCTATTGATGACACAAAGTAAAATTTGCATTTTTGCATGTCACGCTTATCATACAACTATGCATTAATCATTCATGCTTGTCAGACAGCAGCAGCTAAGAATTGTACCGTTTAGACCTTCATTCTAAGCCCTAAATCCTCTCCTGATGCAAAACACAAAAGTGTGGCACTAGTAAACTTTAAATGGGCCAAAGCATGTGCAGCCACTTCATTGAGGCTAAGTTTAGCCTTCACTCCTTAGTGACTTTCTAATGACACTGTGGTGGAGTGTCAGAGGAGCTGAACCCTCTTGGGGTCACTCAGGCTCCCCCGCAGCGTCCCGCTAAAGTGGGCACCTGGGCACAGATGGGCTGGATGGGCACTGGCCCTGATGTCAGCCATCTTTGTCAGGCTGGATGATGGAGCTGAGTCTATCGGAGCACCAGCCAGAGCTGTGCCAAGCCCACAGCAGGCTCCCAGGATGCAACAGAACTAATGGCCACCATGAGGTCAGTGGCACCAGTGTATTTATCATACAAACACACTCTATAAGTCGTCAAGTGGCTCCGGTAGCATCCTGGGATTGGCTCCAGTAATCATTTTCAAGCTTTGCTTAATCACCCTGCCCTCCATATACAGTTTTTTTCAAAGCTGTCCCACACTTTTTTAAAGAAACTTAATCACTTTATTAGTTTCGCCACAAGCCTGAAGTTGTTTCTTTTTTATTACATTTTGTAATTGTCTTTTTGTTTTGATATTTCTTCACAAATAATGTCAGAGTTCCATGACATACGTGTCATATACAAATACATGTACTGTCCCATTCGCATGTGCATACCAATTGTATATGTGCCTAAACTGTACTTACATATACATTTAGTCATTTTCCTTTTGTCCAAAGCGACTTACAATTGAGGAGACATTCAGCAAATCAACACGAAGAGGCAGTACACACAGGAAGTGCTAATTATTACATACATTCACAGTTTACATATGTTTGGTATTACTTTAGTAATAGGGAACAATTCTCACTATTAACAAGTTGCGTATTAGCATGAATATTATTAACAAATTGGCTGTTTACTGTTTATTAGAACATTTAAAGTACATATTCTGCATGATCTTATTCTTCATCCATTCTACATCTACTACCACACTAACTAATAATAAGCAGCAAATTAGGAGTTTATTGAAGCAAAAATCATAGTTGTTGGTTGGTTAATAGCAAAAATTTAACCTTAAAATAAAGCGTGACCATATGTTGTGTACAAATTAAAGAAGAAAATGTTTGGGGGGCAAGAAAGAAAAACTATGTACATACAGGAAGTGCTCTTTCTTTACGTTATTTCAGAAGAAAGCAGAAGCATTTTCACACCGCTCTTCCATCTTAGTGAAATAAGGCAGATGAAGAAGTCATCGCTCATTAAAGAGAGCGTCCTGGGGAGAGCATATGTTATGATGGATAGTACCGTTAGGATAACTAAAGGCCATTTGCCTGGTAGCCACATCGCTGGTGCTTGGTGCTGGGGCTCACGCCGCGAGCTCCACGCTGCTCCTGACTCTTGTCTGCCTGCTCTATTATTGAATGAGCTACTTAACCTTGATAAAGACACCCCGACTCCCTCCAGGTTCCTGCTCTTTTAGCGTCGGCGAGTGTCTCTGCAAATATAAGTTAATGTACAGATAACGCAGGGTATGTCATAAGCTGATATCCTCTTCTGAAATATGTGCTGTAGACACAACAGTATTGGTGAAAGTATTATGAGTGGTTTATTAGCTGTAGTAAGGATGCAGTAGCTGCATATTTAGCTCATTTTTTTGATGATAATTATGGTATGTGAGACCAAGTGTTACAGGGATTTTACCATAGTTAATGGGGTGCTGTTAGAAATGCATAACAGGAAGCATACCTAAAATGATCACCCATGGTAAAACCACTGTAATGCATGGCCTCACATATCTAATTGGTTTTATAAAATGGCAACATCAGCAACATGGAATAAATTATTAGAAGTGAATGATTAATATTACTATATTAATAAACATGGTAACACTTCTGTTTAAGTACTGTAACAATTCACACTATTAACTACTGGCATATTACCTGCCTATTATTAAGATATTAATTGTTTTTTTTGTGTGTTTATGAAGTATCATCTTATTCTACACCCCTAATCCTACCCATAACTTAATCGCACTTACCACCTTATTAACTTTAAATAAGCAGCTAATTAGTAGTTTATTGAACTAATAGTTTTCATTAATGGTTTATTGAAGGGATAGTTCATCCCAAAATTTGCTCTTTGTTTACTCACCTTCAAGTAGTTTAAAAGTTTCTTTCTTTCTGTTCTGTAACCATTGACTTCCATAGTAGGAAAAACAGATACTATGATAGT
>CAIGQV010017386.1:10293930-10304926 GCA_903798115.1 Danio jaintianensis
TCAATTGTGTTGTGAGCTTAATGTTTGCTTTCTGAAATGTTGTTGTGTTGTAAGTTCATGATTACTTTTTGAAATGTCTTGTTGTACACTACTGGTCCACCGTCGGTGTGGCTCTGCAGTTTCCTCTTCTAAAATATGACCAAAGTTGCATAAAAATAAGGATCAGTAAATACAGTACTTTATAGTGCCATAAAATGATGTATGATCGGTGTTACCTGTTGAAATTGAGATTCATTTAATTGCAATGTATGGACTTCTTACACCTTTTCTTACCCGCTATTTTTATGGTCCAAAAGAGTTGATTTATGGGTGTGTTTTGGGCATAGCGTGCATTAAACCAATCAGAGACTTTGTAAGCTAAAAAACTGAACACTTCACTAATGAGAAAATGGTTAAAGACCATCTTAGCGAGGTTAAAGACCATCTACAGAACGAGCCTCTTCCATTCAGCCTCTTCCTTTCGACCGTGGACTAAGGAAACGGTCGTGGATACACTCCACTTAAGACATCCAATACATATTTATTTTCGTAATTTAGTTTGTTAAGCGCAAAGATTTTAAAACTATTTCTATATTCACTTGTAATTTCCTGCAAACGAATAAATGAAAAATAACAACAGAGTGTGGTCAAAAAACTTATATTCAAACACACTTCCTATTCCTAGGTCTCCTATTCTTATTTGGTGATGCATACATCTCTAAAACCCAACAGGTGGAAAAATAAAAAATACAAATTATTATATAAATATGCGTATAATAAATACTTATAACATTAAAGAAATATAAATTGTTATTATCAAACTGACTACAACAGAACTGGATTCCACCAAAGCACCCTGAGATGAAGAAGTCATGAGAGGATGTAGAGGTTTTTATATTTATGTAGACAATTATTATTATTTTTTTTACATTTCAGTCTTTTAATCTTTCATATTTAAAGATATTTGTGTATTTCTGTACATCCCTGTGTGTGTATTAAGCAATGTGTATGCCTGTTTTAGAATTGCATAGGCGCAAAACACTTTGTTCGCTCTTTAAATAACAAAAAAAAAACCTGCACCCTTGACTTTAGACCAGCATTTAGTTGGTCAAAGGTGTGTTATATTTCAGTTGCCTCAAAATAGCAACACACCTTTCCACACCTCCTTTTTCCATGAGCACACAAAGTGGAGCAAATGCATTTGCTATTTAAACAACATTGTGCAAATCATGTAAATGATACCTACGCCGGTCTGAAAACAGCAAAAAAACACTTGTGCTTTACACACAGCGTGATTTAAGTAGAAAAAAAAAAAAACTGGATAATCAGTGATTCTGTCTACACTTGATGTAGCAATGTGAAGGACAAAACTCTGACTCCAAACTCTTGCACAACTTCTGACATAATGGACAAGCGCATTTGAAAAATCACTTAGACCCATTTGTGAAACGAATGTTATAAAAACAACACCATATCTACATGTTAAAATCATAAAGCAGAATAAATTGTGAATGCCTAATAGGAGTTGATCAGAAATAAAAGAAATCAATTATTTACAATGTCATCAGTGAATGCATGAAGTAGCCTATTCATAATGTTTAATTGATCTGATACTTTTAATAAGATTTAAAAAATTTTGTAAATTATGAAATTTCCAATGCCAAATAAAATGCCAATACATGCCTAAACTGTCCCTCATCAGAGAGAGATATATATATATATATATAAATATAAACACATTTAAATGCCAGAACAGAAATGTGTCTCTTTTGTCCACTTAGATAAAAACACACCTTAATACCAGGTATAAACAGGGCCCTAGTCACATTCAGTTTTGACAGCTTCTAGCAGCTGTGGGACTTGCAACAAGTGTGATAAGTTCCTTTTATTCTAACAGTAATGATACTAGTTTTTGGAATAGGTCAGAATAAAGTCCTCAAAAAAAAATTTGATCAACCCAGAGATATTCAAAACCATTTCTTTATTCAAACAAAAATTTCTTGATTTTCTGTCATGTTTATTTGAAGTTTTATGTTCAACCTTAAATCTGCCCCTTTGTTCCTCCTCTCAGATTCCCCAAAGGGCAGTGGAAATATTACTGCTTCCCAAGCACTTTTTGTCACTTGCAACCGCGGCCAGTGGATGAAACAAAAAAGTCAGTTTAATGTGCTGTCCTTTCACCTCTCCCTCAGGAACTCTTGGAATAAATACATGAAGAAAGCAGCCTGGGAACAATGTTTTTAAAAAATAACCATTTTGGTAGCTGTGACATGTTTCTTTTTCTGTGCAGTGGCTAAAGTATCTTTTATTTAACCATGATAAACACAAAATACTATATCATATAACACGCAACTGACAAATGAGATAAACAACTAAAATAGAACATTTTCTGATGTTTTTTTAATCATTGTAAATGTCTGGGATTATCCTGTGAATGACTTTGAATGTGCTCACCCATTAGTTGTTGTTTTTTTTTGTTTCAAAAATTGCTTTTGTTTGTTTGAAGTTTTAGTATCCCAAGGCTTGCGTAAGCCACAGCACACATTTTTATCAGTTGCTCATTGCATGCTAAATATTTACTTATCATTAAGTGAATGAACCTTAATTCACACAGCCTAAGCACCTTATGCTCGCCTGCGTTCACTCGCACTCTAATGAATGTATGCAAATCCATCATAAATCTGAAGATTAGCTAAATCATTTTGCGGTGCTTGAAAAAACAAAGCGTGAGCTAAAAGGGTGCCCGTGTTTTTTTGTGTCATGCCTACACCAGATTTAGCAAGGCTCCCATGTTCCTCTCTATACCTTTTCATAGCTCAACAAAGGTAAAGATGAAGGAAAACGCTTTGTTTTAGCTGACAGGCCAAGGTCAAGCACGCCGAAGAAATTAGAGGGATGTTCCCAGCCAAGAGGTCAGGGTGCCAAAGTTCACTGGTCTTTAAATGAAATATCATGAAAAATGCAGCGGGGCAGGGATGGGACGGGATGGCAGAGCTATTTTGGAAAAATTGTTGAGCTGTTTATTTGCAAGTCATTGGAGCTGAAGTAATGCACCCTGGGAATTGCCACCAAACGCAGCGCTGCAACATCTGCTGTCCCTAAGTGAGTTAGAGCACGTCAGACATCTTTATGTCACTGCAGAGCCGTGATGGATGCGGCCCCTAGAAAACGTTGCATAAAAATCTGCTTCGCCGTTTTGGCCGTTAAGTGAAATTACTATTTAAATTAATGGTGCTGTCACAGTTTATCTGTGCAAAGAATGAACGCTGATTAGGGTATTAAACAATTAGCAATTTATCATACTGGTGGTTGATGGTAATTATAGTAGTGATGGTTTACCCAAGGAAATAAACCAGGAGTCACTTCCTGTTAGAAGAATATTAAACTGCCTTTTCAGAAATTCCATTATTTTTCTCCCTCAGCGTGATGATGCCTAATGCTAATCATACATAATTCAAATAATTCATAATTCGACATGACCTAAAAAATGTTTTCACACAGTTTCACCTTCTTTCTATTTGAATATACAATGTTACTGTACTGTAGTATAGATACAAAGGTTTGAGGTCAATATCTTTTCTTATTCTCACCAAAGCTGCAATTATTGTTCAAAAATGTTGTGAAATATTATTCGAAGACTTTTCTATGGTAGCACGTGTGATGGCAAAGCTTAATTAAAGATATATTAAAAGCTTAATAAAAAAAAATCTGAATTATCTAAATATTTTTTTCTCAGGATTTGTAATTTTAAAATAACAGCAAAGGGAAGTCTTCGTCAGAATTATAAATTCATTTATTGTCACTTTTAATCAACTGAATGCATTCTCGCTCAGTACAACAACAACTCTTTTTAAAAAAAAAAAAAACAATCTTTTAAACAGTGGTGTAAATGCATTGGGTATTTTTTACCCCTTCAGGTGCAGCTGTGTGTGCATGGCCGGTTTGTGTATGTTGAGTCAGGCCTCTGAGAAGGCACTGATGCTTTTAGAGGTAATAGGAGAGGATGCAGATGTGGCTGCTGAGCGCTGATGGCTGATGGGAGGAGACAGTGGCCACATCGCCAGGTGAAGCTGATTGCTCATGCATCACGGCTGTCTGCATCTTTTACATGTCAGCTGCGTGTGTAGCTCGGCGACGTCGCCTGGAAATGCCCATTGAGCTGTAATGGCCACATGTTGGATGCCATGTTCTTGGTTAAAGAATGTGCTCACTGCAGACACATAAAATGAATGCATGTCTCCACTGGCAGCAATACATAACATAGCCACAGTGCCATTTCTAAATGCCAACCAAACTGTATTTTGTTCTTCAACATGAAACTGCAGTTCAATGCTGCATTATGAACATGGATTTGGATTATGATTAAACTGCCCATATTATTATTTTTTTTAGATATTACATCTTAGGACTGGGTGATTTAATCGAGGCAATTTTCATGCACATTTTGTCAGTAAAGCTGGTTCTAGTAAACCTCCAACATGTTCATATAGATGGAGTTTACTACTCAAAGTCCTCGTACACCAATAAGCTACGAAAAAATGGTTTAAATCCAAATCCAGTTTAATCGGTAGATAATGACATAGAGATAATGCTCTGGTTTCCCCCAGAAGTCCAAAGACATGTGGTATAGGTGAATTGGGTAAGCTAAATTTTATGTAGTTTATGTGTGTGAATGAGTGTGTATGGATGTTTCCCAGTGATGGGTTGCAGCTGGAAAGGCATCCGCTACGTAAAACATATGCTGGATAAGTTGGTGGTTCATTCCGCTGTGGCTACCCCAGATTAATAAAGGGACTAAGCCTAAAAAGAAAATGAATTAATTAATAATATAATATAATATAATATAATATAATATAATATAATATAATATAATATAATATAATATAATATAATCGGGTGCTCCGGTTTCCCCCACAAGTCCAAAGACATGCGCTATAGGTGAATTGGGTAAGCTAAAGTTGTCCGTATCGTATGTGTGTGAATGAGTGTGTATGAATGTTTCCCAGTGATGGGTTGCAGCTGGAAGGGCATCCGCTGCGTAAAACATATGCTGGATAAGTTGGCGGTTCATCCCGCTGTGGCAACCCCAGATTAATAAAGGGACTAAGCCGAAAAGAAAATGAATGAATGAATTAATATAATATAATATCATATTTTTACTCCAAACTCACCTCAAAACTACAGTCCAGTGTTTTAAATAAATAAATCCATAGTCATGTGTATATTGGTCAGCTGATTCAATGAAAGCAATAAAATTTTCTGTTTATTCAGTTACCGCTATTCTCTTGTTAAGTCTGACGTCACGTGAAGCGGCTTCCGGGTCCAAGCACTATATCAAACTGTATGGGGAGACTCAACAAATGGTAATAACAAACGTTTACAAAGCGATGTAATACTTTCGAAAATCACGATCGCAATATATATATATCCATACCTAATATCAGATGGCCAGAAAGTGATAAATTTTTTATAAATCGTTAAAATATTGGTGTCTGTGATGCAGCAAGTCCAGAGACAGTTGTGTACACCATGATTTTATATAAAATTCACTTTAATGTGTGATATGACTAAGAAGTGGTCATAAACGAATATTTTCTCAATTCAAATGAGTAGCGGCTTGGACCCAGAAGCAGTATTCTATACATCACGACTTAACAAGCCAATATTCCCCAGGGAGGTTCCTGGGTTTCTTTGTGTGTATTTAAACCGGTTTGCAGGTTTCAGCAAGAGCGCCCTCTGGCCTTCGGAGCAGATTTACTACAAATCACACCATGCTTCCTACAGAAGATGTGCATGAGATCAATTCAAAAGCCCTATTTCCTCTCATGACTTGTGTAGTACAGTTGCTTGTAAACATAAAATGTGCACAAAGTTTCAAAAATGGTAAATGCCTTACTATCGCCAACAAGAAATAACCAACTCTGAATTGCCTGAAATAAGTTATGAGTCTTACTTTCTGCACAAACCTACCTTGTTTAGCATGTTATCGGCTTAATAAATATTATGTTAAATTACAGGGGTAATATTATTCCACTTTTGACAGTGTGTAATATAAATAATATATATTTGAATGTGTGTACCTTTAAATGCAAATAAGCTTCTTATTCCCCCTCTTTCAGAATAGGGCTGGGCCTTTACTGCTCATACTTTGAATAGTCAGGTGTCAACAAAACAGGGGAATCTCATGCTGCTAAACTGTCAGTAGAGATGTCCAGCCATTTATATTCAAATGACTGACAGTATTATGTATAATAAATTGAATAATAAATGTGCTTATGAATTATGCAGATGGTGAGCATTTAGAGGGTGTTAGGGAGTGTCTCAAAAATGCAAACATCCATCCTTTATCAATTTTTCCATGGCTAAAATATGATGTAAAATGGACATTATTCTTTTAATATATGTATTGATTTAGTTCGAAAATAAATGAGACAATTTATTATTTCGATATGATTTATATCCATGTTATGATTACATAAAGTCAGTGCTGTCATGAAATAAATGTATAATTTGTAGGGGTTTTGAACTTTTGTGACACTCTTTGTCTTTGCTCATGTTGGGATCACCATTTCAAGTTTTTTTTCACCTTTGGTGCCTAAAACAATTACAATATTGAATAATATCATCATTCATTTTTTAAATTATGTTTTAGGTGTGTAATATGAATGAGAAATAGCACCAACTGCCACTAATTTGCAATGACAAAAAAAAAAACTTACTCTGGATATGAAGCATTAGAGAGAATGAAAAATTGTTATCGAAATGAATAATACGCTTTTGTTTTGGCATGGTGACCAAAACATAAATATAAACACTTAAAATAAGTGTTTTTAGATCTTGATTGAATATAAGCCTATTGTAGAAGACCTACAAAATAAAAATTTGATTTTTGAATGCAAAGAAATTTGATTTTTGTCAACATCTTTTATGTATATACATTTGTTTAACATAGGATTCAGCTGCTGCGGTGAGCACTACATCAACACATCTACTTCCTGGTGCTGCACGGGTCCCGGCGGTGAGTCTAAAGTCCACGTGGTGGAGAACCGGACGGCGTCGCTGAAGTGCTGCTGGTCAGAAGTGATTGATCAGGAGGAGCAGTGCTGTAATGGAGTGGGCTTCAATCCGCTCACATCTGTGTGTGCTGACAGAGCCCCGCCCGGCGTCCTCATCCTGGTAATTATCACTTTCACTCACACTGACGTATTCATTGGAAGCTCCTTCAGCAATAGGTCTTCAGGATGGAGACTTACTAGAGACTTTGCCCTCATGCTGTTCTGTAGAGTCACACCAGTTACTCAAACTCAGATTAAAGTGATGCTTTGCCTAAATTTGCCCCAACAGATTAGGAAGAGACTATTATCACCTAGACCTTTGACTAAATGTCTGGTCCACAATGTAGCTCTGAACTGCTCTGTTAGTATCTTCGGTTCGATTAAAACAGACTCTGAACTGTTAATGCAGGTGATTTAAAGAATTGTGAATCTTCAAGGCAGCACGGTAGCTCAGTGGGTAGCACTGTCACCTCACAGCAAGAAGGTCGCTGGTTCAAGTCCCGCCTGGGCCAGTTGGCGTTTCTGTGTGGAGTTTGCATGTTCTCCTCGCGTTCACTTGGTTTCCTCCAGGTGCTCCGGTTTCCCCCAAAGTCCAAAGACATGCGCTATAGGTGAATTGGATGAACTAAATTGGCTGTAGTGTATGAGTACGTGCGTGTGAATGTGAGAGTGTATTGGTGTTTCCCAGTACTGGTTTGCGGCTGGAAGGGCATCCGCTGCGTAAAACATATGCTGGAACAGTTGGCGGTTGATTCTGCTGTGGCGACCCCTGATAAATAAGGGACTAAGCTGAAGGAGAATGAATGAATGAATCTTCAAGTAGAGTTTCTTAAAATGTACTTTCTTGATGTGACACCTCAAATGCACATTTATTACAATTAAGCTCACCTTTTTCCTTTGTTAATTTGATCAAGAATATTTTGGCAAATGTCAGAATTTAGGAAATGAATTCTGCTTCTACAAACTGAAATTCTAATTCCTCACTTGACTCACTTGGAAAATTGAGTTTTAAAATATTCTCAGTTATATTCTCTCAATGAATCTAAATAATTGTTAGGGGGTTTTTTTGTTCTGAGGTCATCAAATTATATATCGATGCTAGCATGTGTCAAACCAAATCTGACAACTTTTACAATTCCATTGGTTAATCAACCCTCAAAATCATTCATTGTGACCCTTAACCACAAAACCAGCCTTATGTTGCGTGGGCAATAGCCAAAAATACATTGTATGGGTCAACAATATTGATTTTCTCAGTATTTAGATTTTTTTGAATGCTTCCAGAATTCCAGATTTTCAAATAGATGTATCTCTGTGAAATATTGTCCCATCCTAAAAAAAGTATATTGATTGAAATTGTATTTATTCTTGTATGTATTTGTCTGTTTTTATAACTTTCAGATAATGCAAATCTAATTTTCCAAAAGCTGACACTGGTGATGACTGGTGTTATGTGTTTCGGGGTCACAATTCTAAAAACTCAGTACCCTGCAAACATAACTATTTCCAGTCATTTAGATTACTTATTTTTTAACTAATTCCTGGAAATTGCAAAGAAGTAACATGAAACTGGGGGAGGAGACTATGAAAAGCTTGTAATGTTTCCAAATATTTTTTAAATAATTAGTTAGATTTAGCACTGGTGAATTATGTCCATTGAAAGTGCTAGGTGTTTCAATGAGTTTTAAACTCAAGCTGCCGCCATGCTGTAAAGTGTAGGTTGGAAATATGAGGCGCAGAGCAGTGATGTATCTGCTCCTCTCCTCAGGAAGTAGGCACTTGCAGTCACACTTCATTAATCAGATTTGCTCGCTGTAACACAAGCTCATCGCGCACCCAGCTTGAGCTCACGAGGAAAAGAAAGAGACCAAGAAAAGAAAACTGGGATGGCGGTCATTAACTTGTAATTATGTCATTAAGGGGCATCCGTGCTATTTATTGAGACAGAGGACTCCATACACACCCGCTGGCAGGGGTACTTTGACACACAACAGTTGTCTGATGACTGTTGTCGCTAATGAGTGTGTGTGTGCGTGTGTGTGTGTGTGTGTGTGTGCGTGCGTGCGTGCGTGCGTGCGTGTGTGTGCGTGTGTGTGCGTGTGGGTGTGTGTGTGCGTGTGTGTGTGTGTGTGTGTCTGTCCTTTAGGAGAAGTGTCGTCCCAGTACGGTGTGTCCTGTGTCGGTGGCAGCAGGATCGTTCTGCGGCTTGTGTGATTTTAGCCCGGCGCAGTCCATCTGTACATGGGTACCAGGCGGGCAGTTCCCCGAACACACTCCATCTTCCTCTGCTGCTGCTGAAGCTCCGTCTGTTGTCGCTCACAGTCAGCTCTGCCCATCCTCAGAGGAGCACATATACAGTGGAGTGGCAAACCGACACACTTTCACAGGTAAACAGATCAGCTGTGGTTGTGACAATTTATACCCCTTTTTTAAATAAATTTTTTTCATTCTTTTTTCTATTTAAAAAAATATACAATATTTTGTGCAAAATAAGTCACACTTGACATTAAATAATGAATGATATACTTTAAAAAATGTCTTCAAATAAATAAAATGACTTCAAATAAAATTATAAATAAAAGCTAAAAATATAAAAATATTAAATATTAAAGCTTAATCAAAATATTTATAAATACTATTGATGAGTTTCAATATAAGTCAAATGAATTGGAATAACAGAGTAACTACCAAATATAAAAAAGATATATTTAAAAATCAGCTTTTTTATTAATAATTGTAATTAATAAGTAAAAATTTGTGATCTAAATGTCATGATCACCAGCGATCTATGCAGAGGAAGATCGCTGGTGAACTACAGACTGGTAATGAACTACAAATCCCTACATTCCGCTATGCACACACCGGCTTCCACTTCCACTGATCACACACTCACAGCTGTAAACCGTTTTCTAGGATTGTTTGGACTATAAATGTACCCTGAAAACTTAGTTTGTTATGGAGTCTTTGAACTTGAATGTACGGTCATGTGTGTCTACCTGAGCTTTATCTTAGTTTCGTTACCAGTCACCAGTGATCTTGACACTAAAATTGGGGAATGTGTGATTTGAAAAGTTATTGTGTTTACAATTGACAATGTTTTTTCATATTATTGATAAACTGTCAATTGTAATAACACAATAGCAGTAATTAACTAAAATCAAAATTAAAAATATATAAAATAGTAAGAGATTATTAAAATTAATTACATTTTATAATGCATTTAAACAATTTATATATTTTTTTAAGTACATTAAAGTACATATGTATATATCTTTTTAAGATTTTAGTCAATTATAGTGTGTACACTGTATTTCCTCCTCTACCTCCATTAATGAATAAATTATGAATTTGGTAATATTTTTGTCCCCTATTACTAAAATCCAAAGCCATGGTCGAGAGGAATGGGGTAAAAGGAGGTCACTCAGTATAAGGCAAAAGGAACAGCCCGGCAAAAAATGTATCTCATGTATCCAATAAACCAAAGGGTATATGGCCAACATGTTTTTTATGTAAAGGCATCAAACTGTGCAGCTCTCGCACACACACAAGAAAGTGGTAGTAATTTCAGGCGTTTCTCACACTCTAAAACATCTGTACATTTCATGTGTTCACATGAACAGATGCTTTAGTGTCTATTAATTGCCGTGAGTCATAAATCTCATCTGCTATTTCAAGCTCATCATTAAAGGTTCACTGAAGTGCCTTGCAATGCACAGCTTTGTTCGATGTCTGATATAATTTCAGCTGAAACATAAATACAGGGTAGTAGAAATCAAGTCGCCTCTCCCCCTTTTTAAGCCTCGACTGAGTCATTGAGATAAAATGTACTGTATCTGTTTATGTGTGCATTCTGGCTTTTTTTTCAGCATTCTTAGCTTCCTGCATTGTTATGACTAATAAATGTGGAAGAATTTAGATCAACACTGTGTTGATTATGTTTTATATATATATATATATATATA
>CAIGQV010017386.1:10319926-10332293 GCA_903798115.1 Danio jaintianensis
CTGTGTTTGGGTTAAATGAGAGTGGCCGTCAGGCATACTAAACAGACGTTCCTCCAGATGTGGCGGCACACACTCACTCACTTCAGGATTACAGGTGAAGAGATTTAAAGTGCTTCAGGATTAGAACCAGATTTACAGTTCAGACTGCTGAATCTGCAGCTTTGACACAGGTGCTGGGTTTGACAGCCACAGACTCACACTTTATTTGTTTATTTATTTATTTATTTATTTATTTATTCTCATTAATTCGATGAAAATTAAATAATAATTAATTAATTAATTCAATTAATATTTGAACTGTCTTTCCAATATTTAATGAGATATTATTTACACTTGCATAACTTCATATTTACAAACTCACATCATTTTATACTCACATAATTTCATAGTCACAATTGAAACAGTTTTATTGATTATTTTAATTACAGCTTAAACATTACATGCATAGATCTAATGAATGTGTCCCAAACAGTTTTATATTATTATCTGATTTTTCATTATTTTCCTGTTCATATTTGTAAAACAGCTTTGACAAAATCTTTCCATTGCATAAAATATATAGAAATAAACTTGACATCAAACACAGAAAAATTCCTAAATATTCTTAGGGTTATACTTTAAAATATGATTTTTTTATTTATTTGAGGTTTATGCATTTATCCATTTATTTGTCCATCATTAATTAGTATGAACACAATCTTTCTGAAAGATTCATTCATTTTCATAGAATCAAAATTGCAATGAAACAAAAAGCCTTACTGATTATATTATGGCTATAATATTACATCACTCACAGAAGAGAATGTATTATTATATATAATAGCTATGTGATTTACATTAGCACATTAATACGTTTATACGTATTAAAGTGCTGATAGCTTTTTATACTAATATGCTATATTAATAATAATACTGACTTTTCCAGAATATAATTAACATTTTATGAAATATTTGCATACTTATGTTTAGCTTGAGGTTTATGTCATATACACTAATATAGACTGATATAGATATGTTATATAGGCTGATATACATTTCTGAATTAAGCTATAAGATGTTACTTAAACATAACTGCTACTTACTTGTATTTTATTATCCAACAATGACATTTTAAACTTTTAAATGTATAGTCATGCAACCTATTTTCCTGAAAACACTTTAAAAATATATATTATATGAAATTATATTAACAAGATTTATACATTATTTTAATATTCAATTCATCAGTATCCCATCATTGCAGAGGTGATAGGTGTGTGCGTGCGTGCGTGCGTGGTGTTTAAAGCTAATGCGTTTGTGTGTCTGCAGGTCTGCAGCCTCACACCAACTACAGCTTCATTGTGATTGCATGCACTGCAGCAGGATGCGGAGCAAGTCAGCCATCTATGGGCCACACACTGGAAGACGCACCTGCAGGTCCATTCATATCCACATGTACACACTCGTGAAAACACTCACAAAAATTTTGAATTAGATGATTTGAGTTGATTGTTTCTGATTTTCATTACATGATTATAATATATTTATAGATTATGTTTCTCTACTGCAGTCTGTTTATTTAGTTTATTTAGTTGTTGTTTTTTTCAAGAAAAGCCTATTCAGAGTTTTATTAATGTTCATTACCACCTTTTTACTACCCCTCATCATTCTTTGCACGAATTATGGGTATCACTTTATTTTGAGGCTCCCTTTTGCACATTTTGTTGACTACATGCTAACTAATTCTCATTGGACTTCATGCTTAAAATCTGCTGACACTGCTATCCCAAATTACATTCAACTGACTTTAAGAATAGTTGCAAGTACATGTCAACTTACACTAACCCTAACCCCAACCTAACAGTCTACTTACTGTATAGTCTAATTAGTTGGCGTGTAGTTGCAATGTAAAGTAAAATCAACAAAATGTGTTAAAGGGATCATCAAAATAAAGTGATATCGATTCATGGGATTAACTTCAATTAGATTGTAAACAATCAGTGAACTATTTCTGAAAGCTGTGTACAATGAGGTGTCATTATTCTCCTCACAGTGCAGATGTTCAATGTTAAAAGGCAACTTATTAGAATGAACAAATTGTTTTCAGCAGACCAGGAATAACCCCAAAAGCTTGAAACGTGTTTCTGCAGCAATATTACTGATGTGTTTTATAAAGAGAAATTGTAATAGAAAGAGAAGGTAATCTGAAGGAACAAAACATAGTGAATGTAAAGGAGTTTTGGCCACAGATATGTTTGTGATACTAATTACACGTTAAAGGGATAGTTCCCACCCAATAATGAACATTTCCACACTGTTTGCTCACACTCAAGTGGTTCTAAACTTTTTATGAATATCTTTGTTCCTCTATTAAAAACAAAACAAGATATTCTGGAAAAAAATGTTGGGGAAAAACTGCAATTGACATCCAGTGTTTAGTAAAGTTACTTTTAAAAGCAACTTATTACAATCTTAAGCCTATCTTAATTTTATAAAAAGAAGCACATACTTTTGCATTACTTTTCTTAAAAGGTAACTAAGTAACATATTTAGTTACTTTTTTCTGCTTTGTGGATATTTTTCTCATTTACACATTATTTATGTACAACACATTTTCACCAGAAAAGCAAAGTCCACTCAAATAATGTGACAACAGGATATTTCTCTGTAGTATACTTGTTCCTGCTGTTTACAATAGCGCTACTAAATTGTCATTGCAACACTGGTAAACTGACACCTCTCGGCTCATACACTGTCAAAAAAATGTTTTATTGTCAATAAAATGTGGATATTTTATTTGCTTTCCTTTTTTAAAATCAGTATAATTTAAGTTCAAGAGTTACATTAAACATTTTGCAAAATTATATGATTTGATAGAGTACTAAATATTTATTACAAAGCAGTGCATCCAGATTTTTGGTTTCGGCACAGAATTTTCGACTCGATGGATCCCTACTCTACAGTCACACAACATTTCTTTGTTTCTCAGTAGAAACATGAATTATTGTCACTGGGAACGTTTACACAGACATCAGTAATCTAATTATTTACCTTATTCTGAATAAGACAATATTATGAAGGTGAATATTATAATGCGTTTACATCAGTTGCTTTTAGAATATTTCTTTCTGTTTTTGTTTTACTTGTTATAGTACATAATTAAGCATGATATAAATCGGTTAATGGTGCATTATGCCACATAACACCATTCGATGTGCCCTCCAGAAAAATTCACATATGACATGTGTGACTCAAGCAAACTTTTCTGCTCTTGATGAAGTGAGACTGAGGCTCTTGGAGGAAAGAAGTAAAAATCTAAGTGCCTTGGCATTTTTAACATAAATAGATTGCATTTTTTGGCTGTTGTAATGTTTAATTTGACATAATCTTAGTCAGTTAAGGGAAGCTAATTATTTGTCATGCTATACATGAAAACAGATGATGACGGAAACAAATATCCCTAGCTATAATAGCTATAATGCTCTTTTGATTGTCATTAAACTGTTGACCACTGCCATTGAAAAGTCCACACGACTATAATAGCATGTACTGTAAAGTCTGTTAAAATTAAAGTACATTTTAATTTGGTTTGTGTTTATTTTGAGTATTACTTCAGCCAGATTACGGTAATCAAAAATCTCAGTCTACATTGTAGATTGTTAATCAGAGAATTGTCCTAATGATGTTAATAATGGAATATAGTTCTTAATGTAAACATACTGATTGATATCATTATCGCAATAAATACCATTTAAGCTGATATCACTCATCCCCAATATAATATGTACAAAATGATTCATACTTGTGTCCTCCTGTGTGTCCAGGCGTGTGGTCAATGCCCAGACACATACAGCTGAACTCCTCCACAGCGGAGCTTCACTGGAGTGACCCCCTCAAACTCAATGGCCTGCTCTCTGGCTACCGGCTGCTGCGGGACGGAGAGCTCGTCTTCACCGCCGACCGAGGAAAGATGAGCTACACAGACGCTGGCCTGCAGCCCAACACCAGGTCCTATCTTTCAGCCATCTAACAAGCCATTAGCACTTGATTATTGATGACATCTAATCCTATGTGTGTCTTAAAGAATCCTGGGACTCTACAATAACAGAGCTCTTCAGTAACAGAGCTGCTCTGATACCAAATCATTAAAAGTTTTTTAGCGAGCAGGGAGGCTAATGAGCAGCAGCGCTGGCTTGGAGAGCAGCATTGATCGCGTTGTTCCCCTTGTGACTCGGGAGAGGACAGCAAGCTAACTTTTCTGCTCTTGATGGAGAGTGAGACTGAGTCTCTTGAAGGAATGAAGGAAAAATCTCGCCGGCTCGGCGTTTTCTACTTAAATAGGTTGTCATTTTTTCCCCCCTATATTAAATAATCAGCGAATTCTAATGTTATCCGTCGATTGAATGGGCGTTATCAGTGGTTTATCAGCTGATAGATATGGACCAGTAGGGGCCTTCTGTTATCAACCATGCACATAGTTAATCAGCTATATGAGATATCAAATATCTGCTCTTCTCGCGTAAATCCACCAGAGGCCACTCCGATTGACCTGCCCTCCTCCTTCCCTAAACCCAACCGTCAATTTTTTTCAAAAGCACCAATTAATCCACCCTCCTCCTTCCCTAAACCCAACCGTCAGTTTTTAAAAAAGCAACAAAAAACAAATAATTTACTTGTTCAGCTTTTGTCTTACCTACTTTCTGAAACCGTTCTTCGCCAAACTGGAAACCCGTCATTGCTGTCAACTCCGCACCACGTCATAAGTCTGCCGACGTACACGGTGAGCCACTGGAGAAACTGATAACAGCTCAAAATCCATTCATATGGAGGTAAGCGTGTATACCGCCACGCAGCGTTCGTTTGAAAGACAAAATGCAGAATGAGCCTATGCTGATTATTTATTAAATTATATTATTTCCCATTAATTGTATTTTATTAACGTCTACCCCTACCCCAACCCTAAACCCAACCGTCACAGTAATGTAAAAACTGATCTGGATCTGAACTCTTCTCTATTAGTATAGCTGATAAATTATGTGGATGGTTGATAATGGCCTTCTGAGCCTACCAGTAGGCGCAGTAGGCCCCTACTGGCCCATATCTATCAGCTGATAAACCACTGATAACGCCCATTCAATCGACTGATAACATTCGAAGCGGGTGCAATAATTCCATTCTATTAGGTAATTATATATTTTTTGACTTTGAACAATAATAACATACTAATATTTAATATTATAGGGCAAGCTTGTTTTACTGAGCAAATTTAATGATGTTACAAATTTTGTAATGATATCAAGTAATTATTTCAATAATATAATGTACTATATTTAGCATTATTACATTACAGTATAGCTATTATATGGTGTAATATATCATTAATGGATTAAAGAATTTACTAACATGAACAAACAATGACCAATACATTTGTTACATTTATGACAAGAATGAATTTGGATGTTAATAATGCATTAGTAAATGTTAAACTATGATTAATAAATGCTGTACAAGAATTTTCCATGATTAGTTCATGTTAGTAAATAAATTAACTAACATTACCTAATGAAAAGGGTTATTGTAAAGTGTAACCAAAGTGTTTTACATATTTGTACTTAAGTATTATTAAATTATTTGAATTAATAATTAAAGTATATTAAGTAAAGTATATAAACAAATGCAGTGTTAATTATTTGTGTATAATGGAAATCATTCTATTACATGGTTTAAAATATCATTAAAAAGGGGTATATTAATCAAAGTATACAAACAATTATCATTTTATTTTTTTTGTATTTAGCTAGTTTTTAAGACTTAAAGTCAGTTTTGCAAACAAATATGTTTAGCAAATTGTTTATTTCAATTTTGATTAAGTAATACAGAATAAAACGTCTACTTAACACACACAAGTAAATATGATAATACGATATTTTAGACGTTGTCGAAATCTTGCTGTTTTGTCAGTGCCTCGTTATTCATGAATATATCCAGTCTTAGCATCTGTGAAATCTGTTGGTTGGCTGTAATCAAAAAACGCACACAGGGACGCTGTGTGTGCAAAATAATTGGTTAGTTTGTGCAATATGTTGTGTAAATATTTGCAATGGTTCAGTCTCATAAGCTGCTTAAGATACAGGATAAATCTGTTTGTTTCATTATTTTACAATCAGTGAATCGCAGATTGTTCATCGCATTCGCTCACGTGTACATTTATATAGAGAGAAGGTGTGTGTATATGTGTGTGTTTATCCCATTTTCAACATGCAAATCTATATCTTTCCCACTGATTTGAACTGTCAAAAGCATGTGTCTTCTGATTGGGCCGTTTGGACGGGTCATTGAGTCACCTGACTCATTGTCTCTCCGCTGCTTTTGTTTATACAGTATAGCTTCAAATGTTAGCCATGACGTTTAATTTGCCGTAATTCCAGATGACCTGCCAAAAGGCATTCCCTTCTCCTGTGCTCTTTCCATTTCCTTTCTTCTTCCAATTTAGCTCAGTAAGGAGCGTTACAAAGGCAGACGAGCGCTTCATTATCTGGAGAGGCTATAGGCTGATGTGCGACAGGGGCTGAGGGGGGGCAGGGGGGGTTAGCCAGCACTGCTGCTCATCGATTATTTATGACAATGTTGATTAGCTGTCACTTACCTCACCATCGTGGAAAGTCTCCCTGACGAGTGAAATATTAACCTTTCTCCCTCTGGGGAAACAGGTTAGCTGCTCACCACCTCATATGATGCGCCACTGTGTTTCTTTGACTTAAAGAGGACATATCATGAAAATCTGACATCTTCCATGTTTAAGTGCTATAAACGGGTCTCAGATGCATCTAACAACCCAGAAAATGTGAAAAGGGACAACTTAGTAACTTTGTTTTGGTAAGCCTTTCTCTGAAAAAAGTGCCATTCAGATTTTGCTTCCCTAATGACTATAGGAAGAAGATTTTATTCCAATATTAGTATATAATATTAATATTGTAAATACTGTAAATAAATTCAACTGTTCTGTATAAACCAATTTAGAGAAACAGATTAATAGTATTTTTGCAGAATTGTTAGATTTTCCAACTAAGGAAGGTTACATTTCTCTGACAATTGCACATGCTTAAGAAACAATGAATTAAGTAAAAAATGTATAATATATGGGATTTATGAAATATGGTGTCATTACTTGAAATATTTTCTATTTTGATAAATATACTGTAATATGTAACTTTTTAAAATAAAGTTAAATGGGCAGTGGCTCAGTGGTTAGCATTGTCGCCTCACAGCAAGAAGGTCGCTGGTTCGAGTCCCGGCTGGGCCAGTTGGCATTTCTGTGTGAAGTTTGCATGTTCTCCCTGTGTTCATGTGGGTTTCCTCCGAGTGCTCCGGTTTCCCCCACAATCCAAAGACATGCGGAACAGGAGAATTGAATAAACTAAATTGGCCATAGTGTATGAGAGTGTGTGTGAATGGGGGAGTGTGTGGATGTTTCCCAGTACTGGGTTGTGCCTGGAAGGGCATCCGCTGCATAAAACATATGCTGGAATAGTTGACGGTTCATTCCGCTGTGGCAACCCTTGATAAATAAGGGACCAAGCCGAAGGAAAATGAATGAAGAAAGCTAAATCACTTGTGTCACATAAACTGAAATGGTTTAATTTCTATTGTCTATGTGCTGAGATTTATATGGATTTTAAGTGGTACTGAATCAAGTAATTAAATTACTTTTTAGACAAAATAATTAGAAAAGTTATTTAAATACAATTTTAAGGATGTAATTAGTAATTAATGACTTTTTTGAGGTAACTTGCCCAACACTGCATACAAGGCTCCATAGACTCTCAACATCTGAGGCACTGGGGACATGATGGTTGAATTATATTTTGGTAAAGTGATATATAATTTTGCAAAAAATTTACATGTAATTCTGCTCTCCGTTACAAGTCATTTTTGATATTTCAGCTCCACTTGTTGTATTGTGTTTGTAGTGACAGAATAGCAAGTACAGCAAGTTTCTGCAGGAATGTAATGGAAGTTACCAGATCGGTTAGTGAGGCCAAAATATAGAGTCTTTTTGGCTATGTTTTCTGATTGGCTCTTGTCATAGTTAGGGTTGGGTAAAGGGGATACATTTTCATTACATAATTTAGAAAACACCCACAAGTTTTAAAACACTCAGAAAAATACTCACTGTTGCTCTACAGAAATCTCATTCTCCAGAATACAGTGTGAAGGCTCCGCCCTTATCTGGTAAGTAGCAGCTCCTTAGCATTTAAGTGAACACATACGAAAAGTAGTGTATTTTTACTCATGTTCAAATAAGGCCAAATTTGACAAGGTATAATAAATTATATGTGGGGTATTTTGAGCTGAAACTTCACCGACACATTGAGATTTATTAGATCTTTTGAGAAGGGGCGTAATATGTCAACTTTAAAGTGCGCAAAATATACACAGCTACCGAGACTCATGTGTGTGCTAAACATGCTCTCTGATTAATATAGCTAATGCTTTTATTACACATGATGAGCACAGTTTATAAAACCTGATGTGACTATTTTTAAAGGGATAGCACTGGAACAATAGTTAATGTGGAGGTATTAATGGCTGGCGATGTAGTTTATGGCAAATTAAAAGCCCTTAATGTTGAACATGACCCACATACATTGCTAATGCACACCTTTGCACTGACACCCATCTCTGTTTAAAAGGCAAATCTATCTTGTGAAGTCATGTATGTTTTAAAAGAGCCTTCCGCAGAGTGTTTTTATAACCCACAGCAGGCTTAATACATGCGCATACACACGCGCGCACATACACTTCAGTTTCGATTCATATGCATGTCCATTCAGAGCATCTGTCACGCCTGTCACAGATCACAGTGGAGGGGCTGATCAGCATTGCATTAACAATGTCAACTGTTAAATAGTATCACACCGTATCGATCGAGCAGAGACTTTTCCAATGAATCAAGTCTAATGTAAAAGCAGAATCACAAGAAGGCTTAGTCATCTGAGCAGTTTCCTTTCTTCAGTTATATCAGAAATTTAGTACATTTCATGAGGGTCAGTAGTGGACTAGTCAACTAATTTTAGATTCATTCATTCATTCAGGTGTATACTAAACAAAATAACAACAAATTAACATGGATGTAAGGTTTTGATTCAATTTTAATTGCTGCAGTTTGTTTAAAAATGTTTCATTAACTTGATTAAATTAATTAATAATTGCTTTAAATGAACAAACGTGCAGGGACTTTAAAATAAAATTAAAACTGCCTGTTTTTATTACTGAATGGATCAAGTCTTCTGGACGAGTCTCCTAAAAGAATGATTCATTGACTCATTCATAAAGACTTTCCCTGTTTCAGTACTGGAAGAATCACCATTTAAAACTAATTGCTTTACTTGCATGAGTGATTCACTGACTCACTCACAAAGATCTTCACTAGTTTCATTACTGGATGAATCAGCATTTTTAACCATTTTTTTAAACCAATGAATGAAAAACTTCTCATGTTTTGTTGCTATATGAATCAGCATTTTTTAACAAATCTCATGAATCAATGATTGAATGATTGAAAATGAATTTTTTGAGTGAATGATTCACTCATAAAGACTGCATATTTAATTCCCGGATGAATCTGTATTTTTTACTAATCCCTGGAAGGAATAATTTAATGACATTTTAATTCAATGTATGTTTTATTAGTTGCTGGACATCACCTACTGGCATTGTGATGTAACTGATAGAATCTTTATTAAGCATCAAGTTGGTTCCAAAAGTACCATCAGTGTTTAAATCTGGAAACTAATCTTTTCCTGAGAAACATTTTGTGTTTCCTAAGGAACATTTTTGTGAACAATTTTTGAATAAACAAATTTTTCTTTGTGCGAAGAACATTTTAATATAAAGAACCTTTTTTGTACCTTAAGTTGGGTGTTTCATAACAAAACATTTTGTTTAATTTTGCTATACACTATTATGATTTCCGTTTCAGCAGTTTTACTATTCATTCATTCATTTTCTTTTCGGCTTAGTCCCTTTATTAATCTGGGGTCGCCACAGTGGAATGAACCACCAACTTATCCAGCATATGTTTTACGCAGCGGATGCCCTTCCAGCTGCAACCCATCACTGGGAAACATCCATACACACTCATTCACTACAGACAATTTAGCTTACCCAATTCACCTATACCGCATGTCTTTGGACTGTGGGGGAAACCGGAGCACCCGGAGGAAACCCACGCGAACACGGGGAGAACATGCAAACTCCACACAGAAATGCCAACTGACCCAGCCGAGGCTCGAACCAGCGACCTTCTTGCTGTGAGGCGAACGTGCTACCCACTGCACCACCGCGTCGCCCAGTTTTACTATTGATTTGATAAATTATTTAATATAATAAATGGATGATAAAATGATATATACATTTTATTTATTTATTTTACTTTTGTAAGTTCTGCTGTAACTGTAGTTAAAAGCTCACAAATTAGTTCAAAATTACTCCATATGACATCATTCTATACAAGAAAAGAGAGTTATTATTTTAAGCTCGCATTCATGATTTTAAACTTTGTTCCGCTGGCGTTCATGCCTGAATTCTGAGACCTGAGATGAAAGCTGCACATCCTCAAAATAAAACTGCGCTTGCTGTGAAAGACACGGCTTAATGGCAGAATCAATGCACCTGCCTCTCTCTGGTGGACAATGAATAATTAAACGCAGTGCCGACTCCCACCTGAAATGGAGAATCGCTGAAACAGAGGCAAATTTAACTTCTGTGACAGGAGACTTTTAAGCTAATAGCATAATTTAGTTTCGCAGTTGACTTATTTATCTGCTATCCATCTTTGTTCTGCAGATATGTGTACGAGTTGGAGGCCACCACCGGCGGCGGGAGCAGTTGCAGTGATAGATACGTCATTCAGACCCCCGTCTCTTCACCGGAAAGGATTCCTCCTCCGTATAATGTCAGCCTCCATGGCCCTCGCTCCGTCTTTGTAGCCTGGTCACCCCCAGGTAATGTTTACAACCTAATGCACTATGCAGCCTCTCTATTTAGCACTCACGCAAGGCTGATTTATTCCTGCTCCGGCCTGCAAGAGTGACGGCACGCGGTCAGGGATTTACGAGTGGCGTTGTGTGTAATTTAGAAGGAGCCCAACATGCTCGTGGTGTACATGCATCAGTGCGGGCCGGACGTAGATGGGGCCCACCAATCAATTAACATTCAAACCTAAGTGACAGCTTTTCCTAGCTCTGCTGTGATTTAGGGGAGAGTTGTTTGAGATGCGCTCGCCCTTCACCTGTGCGTGTTCTCCCATCACTGTCCAATCGTGTCCCATTCATTCTCTGCTTCTCCGCTGTTGCTGTGGAGTTGAGGAGACGTTGGCACAAGTACGGATCACGTACTTGCCGGTGCACCCAGTGAAACGGGATCACACATAGATTTTATTAATTTGTTTACTTTTTTGGAGTATACTCTGGGTTCATTTTCTAAAAGCCCGAAAAGTTGAGATCAGGCGAAGACTTAAGTGTAGCTTTTAAGTGGAAAGGTTATAAACACTTTTATAACATGTCAGAAACAGGACAGTCATAATCATAAATCACAGTCTCTCTTCAGAATCTATACAAATGTTTGCTAAAAATTTGTTTTATTAAAGTATTGTCAAATATTATTAAATATTGTTAAAAAAATTATTTAATGTTGAAACAGTATTTATTTATTTTTATTTTATTTGAAATATTTGTTTTGCATTATTCGTATTTTGGTTCAGACACTAAGATAAATGATACATTTGCTGTAAAAATAATAATGCAATTCCAAACAATAATAATATACTAGTTACTATTATTGCTGCTTTAAATAAGATTGTATTTATTCAAATATGTTTTTTAATGTTATTGGTGTTAGTTTGTGTAAAGAAAAACTTTTTATGCAATAATATATTACATATCACTGTAATTGATTTTAAATTAGAATTTTTTATTTTCTTTTTTATTTGTATTAAATTTAGCAGCATTTCTACCTTTTAAATATCTAAATGTGTTTACTGAGATAATTCATTTTCCATTTCGCTTATATAGGTGTAAAACCCAATACAATTTTACAAAACAGTCAATCGTTTTCTGGGAGGTGCACACTGAGATTCACTTATTGCATCAGTTTGTGTTATCATTACACTGATCCTGCATGATCTTCTCATTATTTCTATTGCAAACTGCAGCCCACCGGCCTCCATCAATCAATCAATGGCTCTGTTTACACTGAGAGACTGCAGCACCAGCCTCATCTGCACATCCCACTGTGCATGTGGGCTGAGTGTTCTCTCACATGGAGAGCAAACACAAACTCCCTCTCTCTCTCTCTCTCTCTCTCTCTCTCTCTCTCTCTTTCTCTC
>CAIGQV010017386.1:10358430-10403133 GCA_903798115.1 Danio jaintianensis
TATTATTATTATTATTATTATTATTATTATTATTATTATTATTATTAGCATGTGGGCGACACGGTGGCTCAGCGGTTAGCACTGTCACCTCACAGCAAGAAGGTCGCTGGTTCGAGTCCCGGCTGGGTCAGTTGGCATTTCTGTGTGGAGTTTGCATGTTCTCCACATGTAAAGGCATCCGCTGTGTAAAACATAAGTTGGCGGTTCATTCTGCTGTGGCGACCCCTGATAAATAAAGGGACTAAGCCGAAGGAAAATGAATGAATTAATGAATGAATGAATGAATATTATTAGCATTATTATTATTATTATTATTATTGTTGTTGTTCTTATTATTATTTAAATTGAAATTTGAACTTTATAATGTCAATTTTCTCTGTGTATAACATACACTAACTCTAACCCTGATATGTTTGTTCCTATTTTGTTGCAGGGTAACATTTTTCAGGCTTATGTGTTTGGCTTAGAGCCTTACACCACATATAATATTCATGTGGAGGCAGTAAACGGAGCAGGTCAGGTGTCTAGTCCCTGGACCACCATTCGAACTCTTGAAGCCTCTCCGAGTGGCCTGGCCAACTTCAGCGTAGAGAGGAGGGAACATGGCCGAGCTTTGCTGCTGCAGTGGGCAGAACCTGCTTCTCCTAATGGAGTCATCAAAGTATGTAATCCTCAGTTACTTTATAACATCACTCTTCAGAATCATCCCTCACTTAACACATTCTTCTCCACAGATGTACAACATCTTCAATGAGGACAACTTGGAGTTCAGCGGCCTTGCACGCCAGTTCCTCTTCCGCCGTCTGGAGCCCTACACAGTGTACAAACTCGTTCTGGAAGCTTGCACTGAAGCAGGCTGCACCAGATCCGCACCTCAACAGGTCACCACTGAAGAGGCCATCCCATCCTCTCAACCGGCCCCTACAGTCCAGCAGGTATATTCCCGCAGTGTGGAGCTCTTCTGGTCTCCACCCACTCAGCCCAACGGCAGGATCCTGCAGTACCAGCTTCTGGCTATACATCTGGAGGACGGCAGGGTGCGCAGTGATGAAGATGACTCCTCGAGAGCCAAGATCGTCTTCATCCAGAACGACACCCAGGCTCACAGCTTCTCCTATAATATGTCTGGCCTCCTGCCCTGGAGCAGGTACAAGTTTCGTGTGCGTGTCTCGAATGCGGCAGGGTTTACTGATAGCCCCTGGCTCACGGTTCAAACCAAACAAGCTCCTCCAAGAGGACTGGCTCCTCCGGCTGTCAGTCACATAGAGGGCAAGCCTAATGAAGTCTTCATAGCTTGGATGCCTCCATTGGAGCCCAATGGGGTTCTTCTGACCTATAGGATTCAGAGGGACAATGTTGGCTTCCATTTCAGCTTTGATTCGAGCGTGTTCAACTACACAGATGTGGATTTAAGCGCATACACTCTCTACAGTTATGCAGTCATTGCCTGCACCGTGGCAGGATGTGTTACCAGTGGTCCGACTCAAATCAGGACGCTAGAAGGCGCACCTGCTACTGTGGAGTCTCCTATATTGTCTGGTGTCACATCCTATTCACTCAACGTGTCGTGGACTGTTCCATCCTTCCAGAATGGGGAGATCGTGGTGTATATTCTTAAAGTTAACAACGATGAGGTCTACCGTGGAAAGCGGTTAAGCGTTCAGGTTTTGGATCTTCAGCCTCATGTTTCCTACAGCATTGTCTTGATGGCCTGCACCAATGGGGGCTGCACTTCCAGTTTACCCATTCTAATCCAGACCAGAGAAGCTCCGCCCTCAGGGATGCCCACTCCTACTCTTAAAGTCACAGGTCCTGAATCAGTGGAGGTCACATGGAGAGAGCCTGTCCATCCCAATGGAGTGATAATGGGATACGAGCTTCGTCGAAATGGGAGCCTCATATACACTGGTACGGACACCCGTTATCATGACTTCACCTTGCTGCCCAGCGTGGAGTACAGCTACACCATCACTGCCAATAACAGTGAGGGCGCCACTACCAGTCCTCCAGTAGTGGCCCGAACGCAGTCGTCAGCGCCCTCTGGTGTTGCTCCACCCAGATTACAGGCTCTGGGGCCATTCAGTGTTATGGTGCAGTGGGACCCTCCTGCAAGACCTAACGGTGTCATCATCAGTTATTCGCTTTACAAACGGGACCCAGCTGAGACCAATGTAAAACGCTTTGTTTTCGCATCACACCACAGTGCCTTTCAGAGCCAGAGTTTCTCTCTCAACACACTAAAACCCTACTACAGGTAACAATACCAGAATGCATCATTTTCATATACACTGTTTTTGGTACAGGCAAATACAGACAGGGCACCACAAATGTAAACTATATTTAATATATTAATATAGATCAATTTACAGTTATTTATTTATAAACTTATTTTAGATACATAAGAAGCATCTTTCTTTCTTTCTTTTTTCAGTGTATGCAAGCTCTTTAGTCACTTTAGTATTTCTAATGCAAAAATATTATTAATATCTTAACCATGAATTTTCTCATTTATGGTTTTCTATATGCACAAAAAATAGTAAATGGCTTTATAATAATAATAATTATTATTATTATAAAGTATTATATATTAAATAATATTATTATCGTTAAGATGCTCAGTTTTTTTGTAGTCCTTAATAGAATGAAATCTGTTTTAATGCTCGAATGTTAAGCTTTTGAGAGAAGTTGAAAGTGTATAAATTGATACAAATTTTGTTGTTTCAGATTGTTCTTTGTTAATTTTTGAGACAAATAAATGCGACAAATAAAAAAGAATGCTTGAAGCATCTTTAGATACAAATGTGTTTTATAATTAATACCTGTATGTAGTAACTATTTAAAGTTGCAACTCATATTACTGTATACACTGATTGCACTAAAGAAAGACACTCTGATAAAAAAAAATGAGCAAAGAAGGCAAAAGAAAACCGAATGGAGAATCTTAGAAGAGAGAAATAAATGAAGAAAAAAAGAATGCTTAAAGCATTTTTAGATACAAATGTGCTTTTTTAATTAATACCATAAAGTTGCAGCTCATATTGCAGTATACCCTGACCCCCCCCCCCCCCCCCCCCCCCCCCCCAAAAAAACAAATGAGCAAAGGATGCAATAGAGAGTAGAATGAAGAATCTTAGAGGAGAGAAGAAATCAACCTTGAGCCTTTTCTAATGTTTCCATCCTTGGCAAATTCAAAGACGGTCAGAAGGAGGAGGCTCAAATGAGGGATGACTAAAGTCTGGAGCTGTGTACGTATGTTGAAGTGAAAACCCAGATAAGTGGGGTGATGATAATGGTTCATCAACATTATCAACTCGCCACTCATTGCCTCTTTCAGACGACCTTCCCTTTATTCTCCTGCTCTCTTCTATTCTCTCCCTTTTCTCCTTCAGTCCATCGCCGGTGACCTTCTGAAGGAGAAAACTGCTCTCTGTTCCGCTGATAAATAACACACTTTTTAATGGGATAAGAACAAAAAAGTACAAAAAAAGGATCAGAATTAGGAACAATTTGTGTCTTTTTTTAGTTGGTGTAATTCAACATATATTACAAACTATTATTGCTATTGAAATAATGCTGTAATAATGATATAAAAATTATATAAATGCTGAAATAATGATATACTTACTTACTCCCAGGGCCATTTATATCGAAGTTGATATTTAGCCGCACGACATTGGTTTTTCGTAACATCTAGTTTTTATGAGGTGGGTTGTTAGCCCAACGCTCAACCCCCAACCTGGAGGACCAAGATATACACACATACACTATGGCAATTTAGCTTACCCAATTCACCTACAGCACATGTCTTTGGACTGTGAGGGAAACCGGAGCACCCGGAGGAAACCCATGTGAACACGGGGAGAACATGCAAACTCTACACAGAAATGCCAACTGACCCAGCCAAGGCTCTAACCAGCAACCTTCTTGCTGTGAGGCGACAGCGCTATGAAATAATGATATTATAAAATATATATTTTTTTAAACTTAAGAAAAGAAAATAGAATTCAGAGATGCTGCCTTGGGAAAATTTAAGTTTGTTGATATCTCAGTACGGAAATTAGTGAAATTAAAACCGAAATAATAATACATGAAACCTAAAAACTTCCAAAAAATGTAAATAAAAAACATTACATGAGAATTAAATTGAAAATATAAACTCTACAGTGTTTGATTACCAAAACAAGTGTATGATTACTATTTACATGTTTATAAAATGTATTATTATTATTGTTGGTAATTTCATATTTATTTTACATATTAATATAATGAATTGTTTTGTTACCATAATTTTTTCCATCTATTTAGATTTTTCATGTTTACCATATATTTAGATTATGTGTTTGTGTATTTTTTTTTATCTAGATATGAGGTCAGAGTGGAGGCCTGTTCTCTGTTAGGCTGTGCTGCCAGTGACTGGTCTTCAATACAGACGCTTGAATCGCCCCCTGCTGGTCAACCTGCCCCATTGCTGGAGCTGCAAACCAACCCTAAAGGCCTACAGACCGTCTTTCTGCTGTCCTGGTCTCCTCCAGCCGAGCCCAATGGGAAACTTCTGCACTATGAGCTCTACCGAAAACACCTCTCAGACATGGAGAGCAGATCTGTAACTAGTCTGGTTTACAGCGACTCCTCAACCTCCTGCCATGATGACAAACTCCAGCCCTACACTGCCTATGAATACCAGGTTTTACACTCTGAATTTAATTGAATTTAAAAATTATTTTTACTGGTTTGTTCGATTTTGAGGTTTTATGCATAATTAACTGCATTACACAGAGAATGAACAGACTTTTTTTTTTTTTACATTGTTTACATTGAGTTGTGGATCGTTAAAAGAGGGTCGCTGTGCAGGTTGTACTCTCTAGATTAAGTCAGTGTTATTTATGTTATTAAATATTTATGTATGATAGTATTTAATAATAGTTTAATTAGCTTTTATTTGTATATATTTTATATTTAAATTTTTATTTTAATATTTATTTTATTTATATTTGTACATTTACAGTTTTATCAATTCATCTTTTGTTAGCAGTATTATTTTATATATTAACATTTTTTAAATAATTTAATAAAAAATGTTTTTTAATTTATATAAAAATAATGTTTTATTTAATTCAATAATTGTATATTTTAGTTGTATATGTTAAATGTATATTGATATTATCAATTTTATATGTTCATTTAATTACAGTTTTATTTTTAAATATATTTTATTCATTCATTCATTTTCTTTTTGGCTTAGTCTTAGTATTAATCTGGGGTCGCCACAGCGGAATGAACCGCCAACTTATCCAGCATATGTTTTACGCAGCGGATGCCTTTCCAGCTGCAACCCATCACTGGGAAACATCTACACACACTCATTCACACACATACACTACAGACAATTTAGCCTACCCAATTCACGTATACCACATGTCTTTGGACTTGTGGGGGAAACCGGAACACCCGGAGGAAACCCACGCAAACACGGGGAGAACATGCAAACTCCACACAGAAACGCCAGCTGACCCAGCCGAGGCTCAAACCAGCGACCTTCTTGCTGTGACGCGAATGTGCTACCCACTGCGCCACCGTGCAGCTCCAAATATATTTTATTGTTTTTATATTTTTACATCAGGCTTTTTTTAATTTGACAGTATTTTAGTCTCAGTTTTAGTTAGCAATAAAACACTCTGCCGTTATTATATCTAATGATATAAGTCCAAAATAATGTCTAAGTTGTTTAATATACAATATATGTATTTTTTATTACCATACAAGTTCAATTAAACCATCTAAATTTAAGGGAAAATATTTTACTTTTTACAGTTGTTTAACTTGCAAAAAAGGAAAAAAGCAAATTACAGTATACTTATGCTACAATATATGGTATATTTTACTATGCCAATTAATGCACAAAAAAATAACAGTTATTAATATTTCATTGTTTTCTTTTGTATTTGATTAATATGTTAGCATGAAAGCATATATTTCCTCGGCTATACAGTATGCTTAAAAATGAACAACAAGATAATATAAATATGTTATCCATACATCATTTTTGGGCACTACCGTATTTCATAAATATAAAATCATACCTCATTATTTATTATTTATTCTAATGCTGCATAACATTTTACTGTAATCCTGCATCTAAACATGATTAAAGCCGCCATATAAACCGCTCCTCCAGGAGTATTTAATTAGCATGATTATGTGTTTCTGCAGTGTTTACCGTCTCTCCTTCTTGTAGACAAGCATTTAATCTTACTCACCATATTCCTCGCACCGCTGTCCCCTTACGAGACCTTTCTTAATTGACAGCCTAGCCTTTGGAGCAAAATAACATTAGCATTTGACTGTCAGGCCTGAGAGGCGTGAGCTGATCAGGGCTAAATTGATAGAGTTTACCTGATTGTTCCATCTTATTTATGAGCGGTAATTTATGACAGCTGGCGGGCGGAGCTGAGTGATGACGGACAGGCGACAGGGACATTAATCTGGGCTTGGCTGAATGCTGACGATTACGATCGAAGCCATTGAATTAGCTGTTAGGCCTCCCAAATGTACAAGTATTGGAAAGACCTTTTAATACCTATTGGCTTTCCTCGGGGAGCTTGCTAACTATACTGGATGTGTCATTGAACGTATGTCTGAGTCTGCTTATTTAACGCTGTAAAAATGGTGTCAGAGAGTCAGGATTATGGTTAAAGGGTTAGTCCATTGCAATAATTAAAATTAAATCTTCATGTCATTTCAAGCCTATAAGAAACAACATTTTTGGAAAATCTGAGAGATTTCTGTTTCTACACGTGCCTGATGCTTCAAAAAGTTTGTTAATAGATCAAACCTTTAATCTAAAGTAATAACACTGTTTGGTTCAATTGAATTAATTGTATAAGGTGAGCAAATTTTTTTATGATTTAATATTTTGTTATTAATTTTTAGTTACATACAACCAAAAGCAGCCAGAGAATGCATAATATTTTAATCAGTCATTTTGGCAACCCCTGAAACAGCATTCATTAATAATGTGCTGTTTGATAAACTACACTGTAAAAAGGCTGAGTTTGCTCAACATTTTTTATTTATTTAAAAGAAATGTAAAATGTAACTTTTAGGTTGGGTGTGATTATGACCCAAATATGGGTCATAATCACACCCAACCTAAAAGTTACATTTTACATTTCTTCTAAATAAATAAAAAAATGTATACACTTTTTTTGGAGTGTGACCAAAACATTAACAACAGCTCTGAAATGCACACAATTTATCTGTCAGGCAGACACACATGAAAATAATATTTGTTACAAACCATACAAGTTACTTTTAATATCGCTGTTGACTGTAGAAGGAACACAGTAAATATAAGATATAATTCCAAGTACATATTACTTAAACTGGCGCAGTTAAAGTGTTAGTTCACCCAAAAATGAAAATTATGTTATTAATTACTCACCCTCATGTTGTTCCAAACCCCTGTGGCCTTTGTTCATCTTCTATTTTAGGTGAGCTCCCTCATCCTCCATAGACAGCAAAGTTATGACTTGTTAACAGACCAGAAAAATACTTAAAAACATCCTCAAAACAGACCATATGCCTTCATCAGATCAATCAGAATAGTATAATGCTATGAGAATACTTTTGTGTGCACATAAAACAAAAATAATGACTTTATTCAACAGTTTCTACTTCTCAGTGTCAGTATGTTGTGCGCGTTCATAAGAATTGGGATGTATACCCTCCGGATATTACACTGATGTATTCTTCTGTTTAAAACAAAGCACAGGTGCATCCCAGGTAATACATCAGAGGCACAAATAATTGTGTCACGTAAACGCGTGCAAAAACTGTTGAATAAAATTGAAACCTGTTTATCATATAAAGTGATAGTGTCTCATAATAGAATCTGGAGTAAACTTAATTTTTTATCTATTTTCAAACATTTTCAAGCATCAGTAGTTTTGAATGAATACATCTTTAGTGGAGAAACAGAAATCTGAAAAAAATATGGGTTTAAATTGCAAAATTGGAAATGTGGTTGTCACATCTTCATGTCATTACAAGCCTATAAGAAATGAATTTCTTGGAAAAACTGAGAGATTTCTGCCATGAAGGTCAATCAATGATGACAGAACTTGTATTTCTGGATGAACTAACCCTATTTTTGTCCTAAAGTCATGAAGTTGTTACGGGTTGTTGTTTCATTCTGCTCGTTCTCACACAAGGGCATGTGTCCCTGTGAAATCAAGCCCATCCCATGTTAAGAGGCTACATATTTTATTGACACTTTTATGTCAAATCTTAATTAGTCTAGTGCTCATAACAGAAAAGAGAACTTTTGGCCCTGTGTCCATGACTGGGGGGCGTGTCCATGGCCAATGAGAGCCTGTCTCCGGGCAGATTCAGCTCTGCGGTGAACACCCACATCCATTAGAGCTCGCTCATGAAATACTTTTATTTTCCTGTGTTAATTACAGCTCTGTATGCAAGTGCTATGGTAGCAATAAAACGTCTGAGCCCACACACAAGGGCATGAAGATGTCCTGGCTGACTCCACTTTAAAACGCAGCGGCCATATCTCTTTTCACCAAATTCCTATCTGGAAATCGCAATGATTTATCAGTGAGAAATTAAGGTTATCGCACTTCTTTGTCCTGCGATCATTCATAAGGCCGCTTTTCGGCACAAGCCAACCGTCCGTCACTCTTTCTTCCTCACTGTCTTCCTGCCAACGTGACCTTTTCTCTCTTCGGGTGACACGAGGCTGTTTCTGCGTCCGCTTTCCTTGGCTTCTGTCACCCCGCAACACCTCCATCGCCCCCCCTTCGAAACGTCCAGTTGTCAGTTTGGCAGAGGAACGAGTTGGGATGGGAATGTGAAATCAGCCAGTGTCTCGTGCAGTCCATGCGTATTGCCACTTAGATCTATCATCTGGATTGATCACGGTGTAATTGCCTATTATTGAGGCTAATTTAACCCTATCCACAGGAACATCCATCTGTCGCTGCTATTATAACTGACAATCTACAAATTACTTACTCATGCAAATAGCGACCCCGGCTGACCTTTTCCTACTCTTCCTGTGTAATTATACAAACAGCTCGTCTAGTAAATAAGATTACTTCACCTTTCCATGTGTTCATTTACTCCTTGATGAAGGTGAAATTTAATTTTCATGTAGATCCAGGCTGGAGTGATTGTGTAATGGATGCTGATGTTTTGGCTCTTAATGACAGCAGGACTACTGACTCCTCGAAGTAGATGAATGGGTAGTTTCGTTTCGCTAAAGGCGCCAGGTGGGTGCATCAGGTGAAGGTGACTCCTGTTTAAGAAAGGATGGGCTCGAGTCTCCGTTCTGTCTGCTGGGCCACTGCAGAGCCGGTGTCGCTATCAGATCTGATTTTATATCGGCTCAGCAGGTGTTAGAGAGACCACAGACATCTTGATATATTCACCTGTAACTTTGCATACTAAAGTTCTTTCCTTTCTGTATGTTTAGACTCAACTGCTGGGTCATGACAATTTTTTGAGTGTGGCACTCTTGTAAAAAAAATAATAAATGAATGAAGAGAACCCAGTCCAGGAGACGAACAAGCAGAATTTCTTTATTAAGACGTGATAGATAATCCATAGTCATACAGCGTCTTCAACAAGTCCACAAGTCTGCAAGAGCCTACAGGAGTCTCTTACAGGTCTGCAGTCTGCAAGTTTTATCACAAGTCTGAAAGCAAGTCTAAAATGAGTCTAAAGTGTTTTAGGAGGAGGGTAGTTTGAAGGTGGAGACAGAAGTTTTAGTTGAAGATCTTGTTTTAGGGTCCTGAATAGATCCTGAGGTTTCGCCTGCCCTGACCAGCTTGAAAGTATCACTCAAAGACAAAGGCACAGTCGTTGGGACCCTGCCTTTAGCATTTGCATCCCTTTGGCTCAGCCTGTGCTCAGGAAGCAAGAGGTTTTAATGTCACACCCTAAAAACACAAGTGCATTATGGATGTTAATGTTTGCAAAAGTCCATCTTATCAGTTATTAATTTCTCATTTAAAGTCTATTTAAGTTAAGTATTTGTTAAGTATTAAGTATTTAATGTTTTTTCCTTATGGAATTAACTTTTTTTTGTATCTGACCTTAATTAATTATTAACAGTAATAATATTTGTTTTTATAATATATGGCGTCCAATGATTGTACCTGATTCGACGTACATGATGTACCTGATTTGATTGTTTTGTTGATGATGATGTACCTGATTTTGTTGTTTTAGGTGTGGGCTGTAAACTCGGCAGGTCGTGCTGGGAGTCCGTGGGCTCAGGGTCGCACGGGCCCAGCTCCTCCAGAGGGCATCAGCTCGCCTAAATTCCTGCACATATATGCCACCTCAGCTGTGGTGGATATCAGTCCACCAACAATACCAAACGGCATTGTCAGTCTCTACAGAGTCTTTGCACAAAACAAAGACTCATACCAGTTGGTACATAATACACAATTTATGTATTTTTACAGATATACAGTTCACTCCACTAATAATGTTAATAAATATAAGGAAAGGTTTGGAAAAATGTCTTTATAGTTCAACCTTCTGTTCAAAATATTATCAAAAAACTCTCATTGAGAACAAACAATTGCAAAGACATTTTCAATTTATTACAGTATTAAAAAACAAATGTCCTTCTTAAATGCATGGGTACCCATTTGAATTAATATGAACAAAATATTTTTAAGTTTATTCCCATTTATATTTGATATTTTTGGTACACCTGGGTGATTAGGAACATAAATTGTTCAACCATGACCTACTTTCCCATGCCAAACATACTCAGTTATTTATTGGGTAAAAGCAAAGAAAAAAGCTGTGATTTGCAGTAAAAGGTTGTTGAGCTTCACAAAAGTTATATAAGAAATAATGACATAAGAAAATGGCTCTAAAAAGTAGTAAAACACTGAAAATTTTGTTAGAGTTAGAAGTATTAGAAGTTAGTAGGGTTAGGTTAGTGTTAGGGTTAACCCTAACCCAAAACTACAATCAGATGTCCCCAAATCACCATAAATTGTTTGAATGTATTTCAAGAAAAAAGACTCTACTTCTATCCAAAAAAAACGTTTCATAAGTGTCTTCACTTTTTGGTAATATTTTGAGGTTAAAAAATAAAGACTTTTTTCCAAGCCTTCTTGGCTTATAGTTACTAAGGATGCCCATATTAGTGGAGGGCACTGTATAAAGTGCAACAGTTTTATGTAAACACATCATTGATGTGGTACTAACTCTTATTTGTGCATGGAGCTGTCTGAGGGGACATTCCACCAGCAGACTCTCCATGGTCTCAGGCCCTTCACAGTGTATTCTGTAGGCGCAGAGGTCTGCACCTGTTTCCTGTGCTGCAGTCGAGGTCCCCTGAGCGAGCTCCGCACGCAGGCCTCTGCCCCGGCACAGCAGCCCCCGCCAAGACCCATCGCCCTTACCTCCCGCTCAGCTCTGGTGGAGTGGGACATGCCTCTTCAGCCCAATGGCATCATTGAGAGGTGCAAAGCTCACAGAGGAATATTTATGTCACTTATTTTACTGATCAATAAGACTTCTGAATCAGTTTGCTAGCTCACATTGTTCTTGAGGTGAATAATTAATCCATGGAAGTTAATCTACTAAAAAAAAAAAGTTTGATTTTGTAATCTTGAATCAAAGACTAATCATCTATTTTAATATATTTGATGAATTCCTGAGACAGAAGTTTTAGCATCATTGCTTCAGTTTTCAGCATCAGATAATTCTTCAGCAGTCATTCTGATTTGCTGATTGTATCCTCAAAATATTTTTTCTTAGAATCAATGTCAAAAAAGCCTTTTTTTTTACTGATTCTTAGATTAAAATTCCTTCTTAGTAGAAAGGAATAGCATATATTTATATTAGCATAAATCTTTTGTAAAATCCTACATTTCTTTATTGTCACTTTTAAACACTTTAACGGCTCCGAATTACCTCAAACTTTTAAAGAGTAGTGTATTAAGCTAGTACTATAGTACAAATATTTGTCTGACAATTTTTACTTCCATGTCTGTAGTTGTGAGCTCCAGGTGCGATTATCCTGTCCTCAGCCGCCACAGCCTGTCCCTGTACCCTGTGCCATCGGCCCTGTGGAAATCAAGTTCTTTGGGATGGGGCACA
Source organism: Danio jaintianensis (assembly GCA_903798115.1). Taxonomy (NCBI): domain Eukaryota; kingdom Metazoa; phylum Chordata; class Actinopteri; order Cypriniformes; family Danionidae; genus Danio; species Danio jaintianensis. The sequence continues at coordinate 10,370,569 of CAIGQV010017386.1, forward strand.
GTTTCAACATCAGTGGCCTGCTGCCCTATGCAAACTATGAGCTGTGTGTGGTTTCATACAATAACATGGGCAGCACTGTGTCTGACTGGGTCTCCATCACCACACTCAAAGAACGTAAGCACTCACTCCTATTCGGAACAGTAAGACTGATTGCCCTCAGAAATTCTGAAGCTCCTTGAAACTATCTTCAATGTGTGACATAATTTGTTTATATCAACAAATGTAAACCCTCGAATGATTATATCTTCTAAATCATTTGTATGGAAGCACATTTCCGCCAGTTAAGAAAAAAACTTTTTGCTAAGTATAAATTATAACTTTTTATGAGGTAAAAAGTAAAATTATGGTTTAAAAAGTCTAAATTGACTAAGTCAAAATTACAAGATAATTATGACTGAAAAAAATTGAAACTATGACTTAAAAATTCAAAAATCTAAACTATTGTCATATAAAACAAACTATATGTTATGCTTTTTTTAATCATTTAGAATTTCACTTTATCTCATAATTTTGAAACAGTAAGTTATACTTTTGATTTCTTTTTCCTCATAATTTCATAAATTTTACTTTATAAGTCATAATTCTGACTTGGTAGGTCATAGTTTTGAGTTTTTATCTTGTAATTTAACTTTTTAAGGCATGTTTTTTCTTACCTGGCAGAAATGGGCTTATATAATAATATTTGGGTAAAATATATACCAGTTTATTTTCTTGTGCCTTGAAATTACGAAATTACGGCACATAAATCAATCCTATCTATCACTGTTTTCCCTGTAGCACCTCAATATATGGAGGCATTTGTGGTGCACAGTAACCTGACCTCAGTGTTTGTGGACTGGAGAGGCTCTTTCTCTCTGAACGGACCTCTGACAGAATACAGCCTAACCGAAAGCAGCCTGCGAGTCTACATCGGCTTCCACAGCTCTCTGCACATCCCACGCACCTCGGATAAAAGTATGAACACTGTGTGCCTCAGGCAGGACTCCATTTGGCTCACAGGCCAGACTTTTTTAGTTCCCTTTCGGTATCCTTGTCTCTTATCATCTGTCCTGTCTCTTTTCTCTTTAGCCTTTGCATTTCAAGTGACCTGCACAACTGACAGCGGCAGCGCCAGCTCTCCTGTCATTAAATACAACACGGCCACTGGTATAGGTATGTTTCTTCAGGTCTGCCAAGTGAAGGGGACTGGAGAAACAAAGCAGTGTCTCCATCCTGAATGTCTGAGCAGAGCTGTTCCTCTGCCAGTATCACTGTTGCAAACTTTATCAGAGTTATCACTGAAAAGCCAGTTCACTTTTTGGTTTTGACAAGGAAATTGATGTTTAAACGTCTTTTCAGAATTGCTATATACAGTAGCAGATGGCTACAGTCAAACTGGATGAGCGCAAACTATAGATTTTAACACCCTTATTGTATTAATTATTACTACAGTCAAATGGCCACAAATATAGGTGGTGAAATGCTTTCGGCATTAAACCACCAAAATAAAATGTGATGAATATAATGTAAATATGGCTTTCACAGTGTTTCATATGCTATGCAAATGTAATATAGGAAGCAATTTAAAATTGGCTGTAATTGTATACAAAGGTTTTTTTTGTCCATATTAATTTTGACACCAGTTAAAATAAACTAAAAACAAGTTCATTTACTAGCCTAAAGTCTTTTGCACAATATCTTGCACTGTCTTATTTAAAAGTACTTGTATAGCCTGTCTTAGGTTAAGTGTATAGTTAAGTATTTATATGTATATTTAATATAGTTAGATACCGCTCTGGTATGTTAGTTATGTATAGGTTTAAAGTAGCTTCTACGTCAAGTGTTGTGTTCATATTTATGATTGTTTATTTATGTAGCACCGTGGTCCTGCTAGAGACAGCATTTCATTCCACTATATGTACATATATGTAGGTAAATGACAGTAAAGTTGATTTGACTTGACTTGATAAACAAAAAAATAAAGCAAGTGGAGAATATAAAGCTGATATAAACAAAAATTGAACAGCAACAATTTTACTGAAATTTTGATATGTTAGTTCATGGTGCACTTTAACACGTACAACATTATTAAAGGTCCCATGAAGTTAAAATAAAGTTTTTAGATGTAACAATCACTATGTTAGTTTTAAGGATATCTAATAGTGTGCTCCAAAACAGTGACAGAATTCAAATTTAGAAGATATAAACCTGATATAAAACTCCAAAGCTTGCAGTTTGTCACTTTCTCCTAAATGGGTCAACCATTTTTCAGTTTCTCATCGAATCTTGACCAATAAAATGCTCTCTAGTATCTGACATGCCCCGATAAAAAAAAATGTTATTAGCTTTTTTTTTTAAAGGGGATGGGCTACTCTGTCCCACCCTCTCTTCTAAAAATTTAAAAACTAAATCTTCTAAAAATTCAATTTTTAAAGCACTTTTTACAAAATGTCTCAGTAAATATTTAAATAAGCATGAACTAATGTTAGTAAATCAAACTGTAGAGTGTTACCTTGTAAAGCTTTTCCATAAATTTAGAAGGATTTAAAACAAAGTTAATACAAATACACTTGTAGATGTGAATACATATATCAATGTTAATAATGTGTAATTAATTATGAATAAAAGAAGTTACTTTTATATTTCATATTAAGAATAAAAGCTAAAAATAACTTCCATTTAAGACAATAAAATTTTTTGTATTGATATTAATCCCTGTCTATTGATTGATTGATTGATTGATTGATTGATTGATTGATTGATTGATTGATTGATTGATTGATTGATTGATTGGCAGATGCTGTGGAGTCCAGTTCGGGAGGTAAAACAGGTCTGTATGGCTCTGAGTACAAGTTCTACACTGAGCTGTGGTTCATCATTCTGATGGCGCTGCTCGGGCTGCTGCTGCTGGCTCTGTTGATGGGTCTGGTGCTGAAACGAGCCCTGAGCAAACCCCCCTTCATCAGGGAGAGACCTCCAATAATGCCCCTGCAGAGGAGGAGCACCAAATGTCCACCCAAAGACTCCTATCTGGTGAGAAACATTTCATGAATCTGTATGTTACAGAAGTGGAATACAGAAAATTACGATTATTCATGCACAGATGTGTAAATTCCAATGTGTAATTCCTTCAGATGTCCAGAAGAGGGAGTGTTAACACTTCTCCTCACTCTGTGACAATTCCATTGATTTCGATTGTTACTGTAATTCAAAAGTTTAGGGTCTTTAAAGTAAATTTTTTCAAGGATGTATTAAATTGATCAAAATTAAATTGACATAAGACAAGATAAAAGATATTGACAAGTGACAAGATATTTATAATGTTATATACATTTCTATTTTAAATAAACGTTAAAAACAGCATTCTTCTATACAAAACCATGTTGTTTTCAGCATTGATTTAAAAAAATAGATTTCTTTGAGTTTCAAATATTTCAGTGATTTCTAAAGGATCATGTTACTAATAATGAATGGCTTGTGAAAATTCAGCTTATTCATCACAGGAATAAATTATATTTTTAAATGCATTAAACTAGTAAACCGTTTGATAACAATAAAATATTTCACAAATTTAATGTAATGTTTTAACTGTCGTATTTGATGCAGTCTTTTTAAGCATAAGAGATTTCTTTCAAAAATCATAAAATTTCATGATAACTAAGCCCACAGTAAATGCTGCGTATTGTATCCCTGAATGCAAAGGATGTGACTTGTCTATGTATTTATGTTTGACTGATTTGAATGCTCAAGATAGAAATATTTGTTTTGCACAAGCATGGGGCTGGTGTGCAAATATCAACTTAAATACACCTGGAAGCTAAACTAAGCATGAAATGTGATGTAAAATCATCTCTGTTTAACATATTATTTTCACATACTTTATTTCTCAGATTTATGACTTTGATGAGATTTATGTTTCTTGTAATTGTGACTTTACAATTTCTCACAATTCTGACTTTTTCATTGCAATTATTCATGTCACACTCAAAATTGTGTTTCTGTCTTTCAATTAGAAGTTCTAAACTCTCTGTTGTGGTATAACTCTCTATTATACATATATCTGTCTGTCTTTCTGTCTGTCTGTTTCGTTAAAACTAGTGCTGACAAAAGATTCATGTTTAACAGCACTAGTTTAAACCCATGATAAGTTTTCATAGAAAACACTCCTCGCCTGTACAGTGTGTCATTTCTCTTTAAATCTGCTGTGTGTGTTTTAACCATCTCTGTCCTGCTCCAGAGAGCCTCCTCTGAGCTCTGCTCTAACCATGCTTCTACTGCTCTGCTTCAGCCTGATACACCCATGGTAAGCCCCCCTCTCTCTCTTTTTCTCCTCTTCCCAGTTTGACAATATAGCGGACTCCTCCTGCAGTATAACTCTAAAGCGCTTTGCCATGCACACTGAGGTACAGATCATCAGCATGGCCTGCTGGATTGGCTTGATTTGTCTTCATATAGTGATACTTGCTTAGGCAACATTCACTATTGCTATTTGTAGTACACATTATATTAGGTGGCCTTAACTGCCGTGTACTGAAACATTTGATGTAGTATACTAATTGTGTACAATTGAAGGCAAAATTATTAGCCCTCCTGTGAAATTTGAATTCTTTTTCAAATATTTCCCAAGTGCTGTTTTACATACAGATGTTTTTTTCCCCAACGCATTTTAAACATAATAGTTTTACTAGTTATTTTGCAAGATACTATTATTCAACTTAAAGTGCTATTTAAAGGCTTAACTATTAGTTACACAAGTTATTGGACAACAGTGATTTGTTCAGTAGTTTCTCATTGGGGCTAATAATATTGACCTAAAAGTATTTTTAAGAAAATTGTAAAAAATTTCCTACTCCCAACAATACCTTCAAACCTGTTTGAGGTAAATGTTGGAATCTTCCAGAATCTTGTTGGTTTTTAATGTTAGTAGTACATAGTAGTGAAGGCCAACTGATATAAAATTTGATTACTATTTATTTTAAAGTACATATATGTTTAACAATACAATAAGGTTCTATTTGTTAACATTAGATAACTGCACTAGATAACATGAACTTCAGGTACCAATGAAACATTTAGTAAACTTTTAAAACATTTAGTAGAAATGTAGGCTTTTCAATGAGTCGGGGCTGCTTTGATCTCAGCAGTGTGGACAACATCAAATATTTGATAACTGTAATCCGGTTTGCGTATTTCAAATTTCTTTTTACCCCAAGTGCAGAACAAAAGAAGAACTTAAATGATTAGTTCAACCAAAAATGTAAACTCTGTTATTAATTACTCATGCTCATGTTGTTCCAATCCCCTGAGACCTTCGTTCATCATCGGAACACAAATTAAGATATTTTAGATAAAATGCAAGAGCTCTCTGACCCTCCATAGACAACAAGGGTCATGAGTCCTTCACGGGTCCAAAAATTTGGACCTGAACACGAACAGACTCATAAATGTGTTTTGCACGGACCCCTACCTGGACCCGTTTGGCTACGCTTAGAAGCCTTTCTTGTGACTATGGTAGAGCACATGTGCACATGACATCACCACTCTGTTACCTAATTACCAGATTTTCTATCTATAGGCAAAAGAGCGATATTTATTTATTTATTTATTTATTTATTTATTTATTTATTTATTTATTTATTCATTGTCATTGAATGATGTAAATATCATCAAAAATGGAGTTCCAAAAACTGAAATATCTGATCATCATCCACATCACTGTTTAAATTACACATACATTACCAAGGCAATGACTGATTAGTCGTTATTAGTATTACATTCAGGTTATATTATCTGACCACTGTTAAAAATTAAACACAAGGTCTGCTTCTTGTGGCTGATATAAAGCACGCTTGTCGTGTGTTTTAACCACTTTATTTCCTGCTTACATCCCATCCTAGTTTTACATGTTGCAAGTTACAAAACACATGCAAAGTGCCACCGACTGATCTTGGTGGATGGGGCATTCTCCGAGCCCGATTAACTTGGGTATTACACACAGACCCGATATATTACAGTATATAATATATTTGGAACCCAAGCTTGACCCGTCTGACCATTAAAAATGTAGACCCAAACCTGGACAGGTCCCGGGTCTCAGGTCCACTGTAAAGACCTCTACTTCAATGTCCAAAAAAGAAACAAAAAAACGGTCTAAATTGGGGATCCTGGGGTAAGTAATTACTAACAGAATTTTCTTTTTTGGGTGAACTAACCCTTTAACCAAAAGTAAATAGTAGCCTTTATTTAAATTTAGTTAATGCATTTTTCTAATGCCACCAAATAGATCCTTATTGTAAAGTGTTAACCAAATACCTTTATACATGAATGCCTTTTGTGGCATTTGCTCTTTTTGTGATAGACAAGCCCACTTTCTCTTAAAAATGAATAAATAAATTAATAATGTGTCTTTCATAATGGAGATTTTACTCACTTTTCATTATGTTTTAGGTTTGGTTTTACCATCAATTGGTATTGCATGCCTGCAGAATGTATACATGTTTTTGCTCATGTTTTTCATTGACTACTGCGTGTGACTGTGTGTGCAGTGATTGTTTGTGCTTTATATTGATCTGCTGTGTGTTTGGATGATCAGGGTTTGACTGATACTAAGATCGGAGGCTCTTGCGCCAGTAACCACAGCTATCAGGCCAGCATGTCTGTGCTGCGTGTGCCCAGTCATAGCCAGCTGAGCCATGCCTACTCCCAGAATTCCCTGCATCGCAGTGTCAGCCAGCTGATCGACACTCAAGATAAGAAATCATGGGACACAGACCTGCATGCCACTGACAGTGGAATGGTGAGATAAACGTGTGGAATTTCTGTCATAAGGTATATTATAACAGTGATAATTACTGCAAAAAAAAAAAAAAAAAAAAAAAATTGTATCACCCTTGAGAAAACAAATTAAAACGTTTTTTTTTTTTTTTTTGTATTGCTGACAACTGACTGTAAACTAGACTGCTTGCTTTAAAAGTAAATAAATAAATTGATATATTATTTTTGATCTGAGATTACAGTTAAGCAACAAATACTGTATGTTATGTAAGCACATTTCTGACACTGAATTTAATTTTGTAAATATAATTTTTTTTTTTTCTCACTTGTTTAAAGTCAGAATTGCAGGATTAAAAAGTCATGATTGCCAAAAAACGGCGGAATTGCTCAAAGGAATATATATATTTGAAGATTTTGATGATTTTTCTATGAAATGTTATGTATTTTCTTGCAATTGTAAGTTTAAATCTCACAATTATTACTATATTTCTAGCATTTTTGCAATTTTGGGTATATATTTGGGCAATTCGGACTAATTTTCTATTAATTCTTTGGCCTTTTTGAATTTATATTTGCAGTTATGTTATTCTAGCAATTGTAATTATTTCCTTGCAACTATTATTATTATATCTTGGAATTCTGACACATTTTTTTACCACTTCTTACTCACAACAAACTCCACAATTTCAACAAGTATGACTATTGACTATTATGACTAATTGAAAATAGTTGCACAACTTGGCAACATGTGACATTGAAGACTAGTAATGATGCAGAAATCCAATCTTAACCACTACAGAAATGCATTGTTTTTTTAAGTGAAAGATGTTTCTGAATATTAGTTTTTACGCTTAAACTACTTTTAAAATGAATTTGAAATATTTAATGTATTCTGTACATATGACAGCAGAAAGCCACATATGACCAATCAAGTATTCCAGACAAGTGTGAATATATCATTAAAAAGTCCACAAACATGTACTTTTATGTTAATGTAAACATTTCTGACCTGTGCTTTCTTATCGTCAAAACTGATGCTGACTCTTCTCTTTTTTATGCAGTATGTGGGGGATGAGGACTTTGGAGAGACCATTAAAAGCTACAGCTCAGTTAAGAAAGAGCAAACCATGTTTACAGACACTCACTTGTGAGGTTTTCACACACAACCACAAGTGTGAAGAACACCCATGTTTTTTGTTTTTCCTTGAGCACATTCTGTAGCTCAGTCAATATCGCATTTATAACAGTACAATAAGGCACTAACCTTTATAAATATACATAATTATAAAAGACATCAAATAATTGGTTAGGAAACCACCTTCATTTGTTTTAAAGAATGTTGTATGTAACATGAGATTATCCATATTTTTCATAATGCTGGATTTTTCTTTTGATTATTTTTTTATTGTTATTAGCCAGAGATGAGATGATAATTTATTAGCTTATGTGTAAGTACTGACTACCTCTGACTAACTGACTAACTAACTGCTTCCATTTGAATCCCAAAATGACTTATTTGTGTTACAGCCTGCTTTCAATAAGAGAAATCTTATTGAATATCATGTTTATCATTCACTGTACTTGCCTAAATGCTTACAAACCTTGATTTCCTCGTATTATACCCACTCAGACATGCACGCACCAAGTTCAATTTTTCTTTTACATCCAAACAATTATTCTTTAGCATATTTCATTATATTTCAGTATTGTTGTAGGTGCAAAAAGTGGTTGGTAAATCATCGGACATTTGAAAAACCTTCTGCCTTTGCTTTGAATTTTTATTAAATGTTTTTCCAAATCTGGCATAATTTAGCCCAAAACTCTTAAAGGGGGTCCTATTATGCCTCTTACATTTTCCATATGCTTTATCTTGTAATTTTGCAGATTTTTTGCTGAGAACTTTAATTAATAGTTTAATACTTACACAATGTGGTGACAGCTGGCTTTCTGTGCCTGTTTTGTGTATCTGTGCGCTCAGAAAAACGTATAGGAGTTTAAACTGACAAGACTTCAAAATGTAGGAGTTTTGTTTATTGGTGCCAGAGTAACCGAGGCATGAACTGTAAATGCCCCGCCTTCTTTTGGAAAGAGGCAGAGTACAGCATCTCAATTGCATTTAAAGAGACACATACCAAATCAATGTTTTTATGCTTTTATGCATATCTTTGCATGGCATAGTAAATGATCTGTTGGTATTTTGAGCTAAAGTTTCACATACACATTTTGAGAATTGCGTCACATCTTTGCGAAAAAGCATAAAATGACCCCTTTAAGACCTTTTTTTTGGAACACCGAAAGAGTTAATAAAATGTCTAAACTACAATCATTAATCTTTTTTTTTTTTCGTTTATTAATAGATATATTTATTAATATAAGAATTGTAATAATACAATGATAATAATAATAATACAATGATAATTATTTTAACTGTTAAAAAAAACTCTACCACTACATTTGACTTGAATTATTCACTAATTAATTATTAATATCATACTATACACTTTTAAGAAATATCAAGTTTTTCCTGATTTGGTTTGTAAGTGAGCCACTGGTCACTGGTTTTACTAGTCTGGTTGGTAGTTTAGCTTAGTCTTAATAGTTACTGTAGTTTGATTTCATTTTATTGGACAAAGATTATCTTTGCGGAGAGGAAACAAACTGTTCTGATAATATCTCTGTATTATTATGGCTCTAAATGGAGTCTTATGACTGGCTGTGTAGCTATGAAATATTACCGCAATCATCAAGTATTAATGAACTGAGACTACAAATTATTCATGCCAACATAGCGAGAAAGTCCATCACTTCGGTCTCTACAGACACATGAATGAGGAAGACAGTCGGGTAGTCTCATCCATCTGCTGTCTGTATTAATGAAAATGTTGTGTTGTTGTTGTGCCTGTTAGACTGAGCAATAGCGGATATGCATTCGTGATGATGCCAATGGATCCAGTGTCTTAAATGTTCACGTTAAACTCCAGAAATTGTCATCGGTGTCACATGTGGATGTGCTTTTCATTGTCAGAGGTTGTTTTAAACCTGTAATGTGTGAAGAATAACACTTTAGAATAATAGTCCATTGGTTAATGTTAGGAAATGTATTTACTATAATGACCTAAGTATTTATTATAAGCATTTATTAATTATAGTTTAATATTAACTAATGCATTATTAAAATCCAAGAACTAGCATTATTTAACTTAACATTAACTAATGTTAACAAAGATGGAAAAAATACCATAATAAATGTATAAATTGTTTGTTCATGTTAGTAAATACATTAACTAACATTAACTAATTGACCATTATTTTTAAGTGTTACCGTGTGAATATATTTAATGATATATGCGTTGTTGTTGTTATTATTTCACAAAGACATTAGTGATCAGCACTATCATATAAAAAAGGCATATTTTTACATGATTTTTTTTTTTTTTTTTACAAAAAGATTGTCAGTATTATTTATTGTCACTAATTTATTTGTACTTTTTTTGTAAAACAGCTTTCATTAAGATCACGCAGACATTTGTGTGGTGGTTACGCTATCTTGTAAAGTGCTTTCGTATATGGATGATTGTAGAAAGCTGTGTTTGTAATATTGATGTTTTCAAACTTATTAAAAAATAAGAGAGAGTCTGAGACGCTGCTGAATTTTAGTTATTTTATTGAGCCACTGGAGATGTACAGAAGCCGAGTACCGATCTGTAGTGCATGTACCATTTTCACTAATTTATATTTTATTTCATAAAGTACGATCTGTACTTTCCTCTTGAAGCTGCATCAAGACCTGAGCAGTATTAGTAGATAAAACACACAAAATAATCTCTTACCCGATACAGAAACAGGCTTTAAAAACACATCGGATTGTGACGATATTTCTAAAAGCAAGCAGAAAGTGTCATACTCTTGTCAATGTGATATTCCCCAACACTGAAACGTCTCAAAGAGCAAATAAATGAAATGCATTATTAACAAAATATAAAAGCTTTCTTTAGCTTGCAATGTAGAGTTAGGAGAAAGGCGAAAATCAACTCATTAGTGCAAAATAAATGTGATCAAAACACATGTATGCATATCCAGTTTGACACCATTTTGTAGTAAAGAAAAAAAGATCACCACACACAGGAGCAAACCAGCAACTAAAAAATTTTTTAAAAAAAATTAAAAAAAAGACATTTAGACAGATTTTATAGATATTTATGAGCAATGTCGTTGTGGGAAATGCCACCTGAAACATGCAGTGGCATTTATTTTACTAACTTTATGCTGTTGTTGTTGTTATTATTATTACCTTCATTCTGTTGTCCATTGAACTTTCCGCTACTCATTCAGTCATTGATTTTTTTTTTTACATTTCAGGCCTACTGTCAGAACTATCATAGCTGGTTGCATAGCATTGATCAAATCTCATTGTTTCCTTCATATGAAGTATTTGGGTAAAGGCTTTCATTTAATTACAATAAAAATGATAATCTCACTTAGCAATGGTTGACTACAATATTACCCTACTACATTAGATATGTATCATTGATAGTTAGATATGCACTTTACATTTCTCATGAAAAAAAAAAAAAAAACTGGGCACAAAGTGTAATGGCTGTGGAAAAAGTGACCATGCTCATCATATGACAATGCAAAATAAACTTCATGTCAAATATAAATAATCCTTTACCATGTATTCTTAATATGCAAATGATAAAGTATACTTTATGACATTATTGACAACATCTTGATTCATGTGAGCACTTTAAATACATAGCAAACCTCTACCAGTAAAACTGACAGCTGTCTTTAAAACATTCTTTTCCTTTCCTTTCTGTTCCTTTCCTTTCCCTAATGTCCTCGTCTAAATGGTGTCTTATTCTGCGAGTTACATTTGAATTGTTTCACTTAAATCAGTTGCATAATGTGATAATAATTCAACTAACCCCAACATTAGAATGACAAAAACAAATCCGTTTTGATTTCTCAGCAGTAGCTATCCACATTTAGCAAAAGGCACTGGATAAATGCTAAAAACAGATGCATGCTGAAAGTTCACTGACTTTGAACAGTTTTCAAGGCTCAGTGAAAGAAAGAAAGAAAGAAAGAAATTAATTATGTCAAAGGCTTATGATTCTTGTAGAAGTTCACGGTTTGGTTTGGCTCTTTCATTACAAAGGGTTGAGTGTAAAGACAGACGATAAAGTGCATCACAGTGTTTTGAAGGTCCTGCTAATGGACAGTAGCATCAGTTTGCTAATCTTACTACTAGAGTAAATTTATAAGACAATAGCAAGCCATTACTTGAAGCAATTTATTTCAACCCGTTGTCTTCCATGGTACAAAAAGGGGAGCAGAATGTCTAGACTGACTTTTCCATTAGAGATGATGATAGCAATTCCTTCCCTATACTTCAAAGGTTAGTATCATTAATACCGCTAAAGTGAACTTAATTATTTCTAAGATGTCTCATCTCAGCTGCGTTGGTGTATAAAGGAACACTCCACTTTTTTGTAAAAAGCCTAAATTTGCAAAAGTTAAACAGTTAAAAACAAATGAATCTGTTCAGTCAATCTCCGTGTCTAGCTGGAGCACTTTTAGCTTAGCCTAGCATAAACAATTTAATCAGATTAAACCATTAGCATTTCACTCTAATATTTAAAAAAAGATAGTTTTCCTATTCAAAGCGTGACTATTTGATGGTTCTGTCTTGCAGCATTTGCGTCTGTAATCAGTGCTTTTGGAGTTTGAGAAGCCCCAGTCTCTGTCCACTTTCATTTGATACAAGCAAGAGGGTCAGAGGGACATTCTGTTAAACTTCCCCTTTCTTGATCCATGAAAGATGTTCCTTTAGGTTTTTATTGACATTAAAAATGACTAAAAAGCTTGGTTACATTGATCACATTTTCATTTTAAGGTGTACTAAATTTTAACCATAAAATTTAGCAGTAAGGTTTCAGGCATAATAAAACCAATTCTAAATGGCTGAATTAAACTGATTGCATCTACTGTTCATTTGCTCCAGGGGATGACAAGTTTAGGCAAATGATTCTATTTTTAAGCTTGGAAGAGTGAAAAGAAAAATGAAGCCAACATTTGAAGGCTGACAAAAGCTAAAGAGGCATAAAAAGTGTGATGCATTTGTACTGTGAGTGTGCATTTTCCCTTTAAATCTGTCCACAGTGAGTTTTTAGCTGCCAGCTGTCAGATCTTCACATCTACATCCTCAAATCCTTCTCTTTTGAAATCCTCCATTCATCTACCTTCTTCTCCCTGTCAGAAATTATTGTATTTGGTATGATCTCTATGTATGATGAATCAGTGTAAACCATCACTCACATGCAGAGTCGGGAGCCTTGCGATGGCGTGGGGAAGTGGACAGTTTAGTTGGCGAGGGTGAAGCGGTGCTGGACGAGTCACTGCCGCCTCCATCAGCTCCCGCAGGTGGAGGACTGAGCTCTGGAACTGGAGAAGCCTTTTTCCTGCTTAGAAAATTGGTCTCAAATGTCCCTCTCCTCCTGCAGTCCGCAGCTCCTTCCTCCATCAGATGAGCTCTCCGTCTCTGGTCTCCAGGGCTGTCGGGGGGTTTACACGTGACTGCAGGCTGTGTTTCGGATGCTCTTGATGTACCGAGATCAATGGTCGAGTTTCGTTTGTCTGCGTCCTCAGTGATGTTTTCCCCCAAAGACTGCCGGATCTCGTCCTCGGTGGATGCACACTGGCCGTGGTTCTCCAGCAAGGCTTTGGTCAGGTTTAAGCTGTGGAAGTCCCGGTAGCTGTGAAAGCTCTCTGTGCGTCGAGCGCGGGCCAGCAGGGGGCTCTCGCGGTATGGCCGTAGGGCTCCATAGGTGGCTGTCTCAGGGATGGGCTCCTGAGCCTGAAGCTGGAGACTGGAAAAATGAGAAAATAACATTTTGTATTGCAATAAATCTGAAAAAAACACTGGAGGAATCATTTACCCTAATTATGAAAATTCTTTCAGTAAAAACGGATACATTTCTAGAGTTTTCAGTTCTTATTAATGACACAAAACAAGTCTTCAAAATGATAAAAGTGTGTGTTTAGTCATCTAAAAGCTTGAAGAACAGACTGAAAAAAAGCTTGTTGTTCATAATATCATTTGTTTGTTTGTTTGTTTTTGACTGTGCTTTTACAATTAAGTAGCCAAAACAACATGTTTTATATGTGAAGTAGTAATTTTCATCCTTTAAAAACATGCATAAAAATTTATTTATGGGTGAAAAACAACCAAATATGGTTTTCTGGCTCTTATACAATTTCATCACCAGCATTATAATGAATAATATTTTAATAGGCCTTAAAAAGTGTAGTAAATCAAAAAATGAAAACTCAACACAATAGCGGTCAATGTTTATAGGACTTTTTGAGTCCTATTAAAATAATATTCATTATAACACTTCTACATGCTTCAAAATATCAAATGTTGTTTTGAATTTGTTTTGAATGTATTTTTGAAGTTTATCATAATTAAACGCTTAAGCCAGTGGTAAAATCCAGGGTGATGCTATCTTCCAGACTGGCCAAGTAAAATACGTTATTCCTGCAGCACTCTAGAAGAAAGTTAATCTAATGTCAAAACATTAGTCACTGGACTGCAAAATTACAGACTTGTCGTAGTGCAGTTTCTTTATAGTATTTGTGTACCTGGAGCAGGACTCTCGCAGTCGGCTGTGCTGCAGTACTGAGTGGGCGGGGCTGATGTTGGGTGTGGCACATCGAGACGTGCTCAAATCACATTGGTCAAGCAGCTTCAGCAGCTCCTCCTCTGTTGGACCTCCCACCTCTGCAAACCGGTAACATTATTTTATCAGTTAACCAGAGAAACTTAACCGCTTTTCCTTATTTTCTGCATAGTAATAATCAAACCTGGCTCCCGCTTGGCCTTGTCATCACTCTTGTTGGCCGTGTCCATGGCAGTGGTGAGGTCCCACATCTGGATGCTCCCGTTGGCGTGGCCGGTGAAAAGGTAACGTCGTGGTCTGGAGCCCATGCGGCTCGAACCCTCACACTCTCGGACTGTGAAACACGTGATAGTGGTGCCATCTACTGACTGCACCTCACAGATCCTGAATTACAGGAACAAACATAGATATCTTCCTAAAAAAATATGCCTCCCTTAATATAATAGGTCATTAACTGTGTGTGAAAAAAGGACTGCAATGACATTAAAAGATTAGTTCACCCAAAAATTATAATTCTGTAATGAAAGTTCTTTTATTATGACCTTCAATCATCTTTACAACACAAATTAAGATATTTTAGATGAAATCCGAGAGCTCTCTCATCTTCCATATACAGGAAGGTTTTCGAGACGTTCAAAGTTTAGAAAAAGAAACAAATACACTTTCAAAACATTCCATGTGCCTTCAGTAGTAATCATACAAAAATAATAATAATTCAAAAAAAAGTTTGTTCAGAACCACCAATGTCACTTTAAAAATGTTTAGGATTTCTTTTCTGGACTTGAATGTTTTGGGACCGTTGCTGGAGCTATGGAGGACGAGGGAGCTCTCCGATTTAATCTAAAATATATTAATTTGTGTTCCAATGATGAACGCAGGTCTCAGGGGATTGGAACAACATGAGGGTGAGTAATTAATAACAGAATTATCATTTCTGGGTGAACCAATCCTTTAACTGTAAAAATGAAGCATTTTGAAGTGTACTGTAATTTTAAGAAAATGTAAGCGATAAATGCTAATAACTTGTGTGTTGCTTAAAATGTCCTTACCTTTTCTAAAAATTATATTACACAGCACAATTATCTACAAATAATTTCAATAACTGAATGGTTATCTCAAAAAACTACTAATCTCAAATAATCAAAACAACAATCAAATTATTAATCAATCAATGTGACAGGTCTAGTTTCAACCTGTACCTCCTTCCTGTAGAGGACAGACGAACAAAGAGTTTGTTGGTGATGGGAATGACTTTCTGAATGAACACCTGTTGGTCGTCTCTTTCTCCAAATGGACCTGAATGCAGACATGAAGTTATATTTCACTGGTTTGCTCACAACAGCAGTTCAGTTCACAGAATAATGGAAAACATTAGCAGCTTTTTTGGTGGTTCTACTTATATTGTCAGTTCCTCCTATGAAAGAAAAATACTCCCTCACCGATGTCATTTCCAGAGGAATAGCTGTTGTGGCTCTCTGTTTCCTCCAACGAGATGATCTTAAATGAGGCCAGGGGAGTCGATCCTGGCTGAGTGGAGATCATGCCTCTGAACCGCGTCACCGTCCATGTGCGTACATGGTTATTGTCAGCACACACTTCAACAAAAAAAGATAGATATTACACAGTGGAATTTATAAAAACTTATTTTTTTCAGAAAAACATTGAAGGAATTTTACTTGTTGCTATACTTGGACAAGATTTTGGAGGACCTTAATGGCCTACATGCTGTATATGGCCTAATAAGATCACAAAAATAGACAGGGGCAGAATCGTATGTAAAATACATACAGCCTTGTATGTAAAAAGAAGGATCCTAAAATCAACTCTGAATTTTATAGGAAGCCGTTGCAATGAGACTGGGGAGATCCTTAGATTCTTAGTTCTTGTTAAAAATCTGGCTGCTGCATTCTAAACCATCTCTAACCAACAAAGTGTTGACTGGGGAAGACCAATACTCATACAGTTACAGTAGTCTAGCCAAGAGGAAATTCAAGCATGTATTACACTTTCTATAATTATATTGTCAGCATTACCTGAAACCAAATGCTTTTCCGAAAGCATGATCTTAGTGACGGGGCTGCGGTGAACAGTGAACGTCTGGAAGAGCTGTGGACCTGACCCAACAGTTTCTGGATGCTGTACAATGACACGCACGGCACCTGAGCTGGTCCCGTACGCAATCTCAATCCAGTTCCCACTCACACCTGCAAACACAGAGAGATCAGTGACTGGGCAGACTCACCACAACATTGATCATTAAGTTAGTGTAATTAACTATTATTGGACGCACTGGTTTTAGGAGTCAGGTAGACACTGAGGGCTGTGATGGCATCGTTTGAAGGGTCGTGATACAGCTCTGTCACCAGCAAATCATTGTCCTTCATTCTCAATGGAAACTTCTGCATGTCTGAGAGTGGAGAAAAAAAACAGAGGTATTTAAAATGATGATATTTGAAACAGTAATTATTAGTCGTTTACATTTTTTAATGATATAGAGAAATATATAGATATAGTCAGAGATATAGATATAAATGTATTGCGTATCAGATGGATCTCAAGATAACTTAGGATTATAGTACTTATAACAACCACAGTCACAATAACAATACCACTATTATTAGTAGTAATAATAATAATATAAATAATAGCAACAAAAATGGCACTTATGTGAATTTTAGGAGTTTTTAAAACAACAGTAATTTTGTTAAGTATTATACAAATGTAATAATACTGTAATACATAAAAAATTTAATGCTTCTATGATGGAAAAGCTGACTCATTTCTTATTATCAATATTAAAAACTTATGGAATATTAATATTTATGGAAACTATCACAGTGATAAATTTTTTCAGTATTCTTTGATAGAAAATTATTTGGTAGAAAAAAGTTAAATTATAAATGTATTTACTGGATTTTGATCTTTGTTGCATCATCGCTAAATAAAAATGCTTTTTGTTTTAAAGACTGTGCAATATAATGATGTCATATGGATGAAATAAAAAGTATATTGATGCATATAACGCTCTATCGTTTATTTTGTTTTGTCAAAAAAAAATACATTGTTTACGGTAATACTTTTTCATCATTTAGATGACCAATCTGGATGCAGGCAGAAACATGAATAACAGCATGGTGAAAAACTTACAAGCTTGAAAGTACAATGTTTACATTTTGTTTTTTATTCATTCATATTTTATGTTGGGTCTGCAATAATTAGTTAGCCTAAAAGTTCTTCATAACGTGAGAAAAATAATCATATATGAATTGAGTACATACTTTTAAAATGTCAAAAATAAATAGTACTTTCCATGTGGTCAGTATTAACAGATCGTTATCAGGATATGAAATGACTTTTACCATGATATGAAATTGTTGTCCTATCGTCCCCTTTCCCCCCCCCCCCCCACGCCTTACAATGGATGATATGATTTGTAATCTATTTAGAATTTAATCACTTACACTGATGTCTTCATGCAGTTTTAAATACAGCCACTGATTCTGCCGGTTTTAAATGTCATTAAATACATGCGTCATATACAGATATATTCACTGCAATCTAGGAGAAGTTAAGCAGCTTACCAATATAGTAAATGGAGCCGTTGTTACAGCCCAGCAAGAGGAAAGAGCCAGCAGTGTCACAGCTTGTGATGGGCACCACATCCTGCACCTGTACAAATAAATACATTGTAAACAGCA
The DNA here is from genome assembly GCA_903798115.1 of Danio jaintianensis. Lineage (NCBI taxonomy): Eukaryota > Metazoa > Chordata > Actinopteri > Cypriniformes > Danionidae > Danio > Danio jaintianensis. Next base: position 10,388,705 of record CAIGQV010017386.1, read on the forward strand.
CAATCAAATGTAAACATCGATAATCCCTTAATTTGTGATGATTTAACAACTTTTAAAAGATCAGTCACACAATCAAAGATCATCTGAGATTAGACATGGATTTAAACATTATGATCATGATCATTTAAACAGTATTACAGCACACTGTGTACAGCACACTTTTGATAAGAGAGTTTAGACCCAGAAACTGTTTAAACAAGCTATAGATATACTTGATGATGAAAATCTGAATTGTTTACCTGCCAGTGCTGTGTGACGGCATTCCACACTCCTACCTTCCCCGTGTGACTGGTGGCGACTAGCTGACTCCCGATGAAAAATAGAGAATCAACAGGTACACCAAGACTGAACACACCTTCATAAAGACAGAGAAACATTGACACACAAAAATGGTATTTGGGGATTTCATTTCTGTTCTGTCCACTAATGTCAAAATGATTTTTCAATAGTAAACAGTTAATTTCTTAAAGTGACAGCAGCAACTTAATGTCATTAACATTAATCAGCAACAAAATACAGAAGTACTGTTAGACCTACCTTAAGAATGTTAAGCAATGTGGTATATTTGTGTTGTTGTATTTATTTGTGTTATTGGGGGCAGGGGTGCCGCTAGGAGGTGGAAGTTAGGACGGGTAATTTGTGTGTTTGTGTGTATTATGTGTGTTTTACTGACTGTTCACGTGTGTGGGAACCCCAAGGACAAACATGCATTTGAGCCAGAGATTATAACAAAATAGTATCCAATCAGAAAGCATAGGCGAAAGCATAACTAACACAGTCATGGTAGCACAAAGTGAACATGAAAGTGAAAGCTTGGCGATTTGAGGCAACAGCACAAATTTTTATTTGTTTGATTTGCTCGCCATGTTTATTCTCAGGTCTCGAGAGATTTTGCGAGAGAGAGTAAACACGTTATTAAGTAAACAAACTATGTGCATAATTATAAAAGGTAAGTTAAGCCAATAAGTTTACTGACTTTAAGTGAAATCAACTTGTTGCTTTTAAGGCAACGGGTTTACTCACTTTTTTACAGTAACTAATTGCTTTTTACAGTGATGTTACTTATCCAATACTGAAATTGGAACAGCTTCAAAACAATAAAAACAACAATTTTTTAAAATCTTAATCCTTTATTTACAGTGCCTATAAAAAAATCATCATACCCTGTGAAAATCTCCACCTTTACTCACATTACACCCTGCTTTCAAAAGACCTTCAGGATAAAGTTGTAGAAAGGCACAGATTAGGAAAAGAGGCTATAAAACCATTTAAAACGCTGGAAAAGTTATTTGGACCATGCTTTGATTTCAGGCTGTTTGACAAATAAAGTCATTATTTCAAAGGGGTGTGATGATTTTCTATAGGCACTGTATTCTTTTATTATTCTTATTTTTCTGGCTGGGCCAGGGAAAATTATGGCATGACGAGTGAAAATCTGAACCACTGGCATGACTGGAGTAAGAGTAAAAACCATTTTATAAGTTGCACATAAAGAATTTAAGCATGCATATATATTGTAATTTTGATGAATGCTTTGGCAATATTTCCTTGTAGTTTTGAAAATGGTATCATTCATTCATTCATTTTCTTTTCGGCTTAGTCTCTTTATTAATCTGGGGTCGCCACAGCGGAATGAACCGCCAACTTATCCAGCATATGTTTTACACAGCGGATGCCCTTCCAGCTGCAACCCATCACTGGGAAACACCCATACACTCATTCACACACATACACTACGGCCAATTTAGCTTACCCAATTCACCTATACCACGTCTTTGGACTTGCGGGGGAAACCGGAGCACCCAGAAGAAATCAACACGAACAAAGGGAGAACATGCAAACTCCACACATAAATGGCAGCCGAGGCTCGAACCAGCAATCTTCTTGCTGTGAGGCGACAGCGCTACCCACTGCGCCACCCAAAATGGTATCGAGTATGGATATTTTTAAAATATCATATCAAAGTTAGAAATTCCAGTATTGAAAACACTGCTGTCCACCCACCTATTTCACTTCCATTCCCTCCGTCCTGGATGCTCCACAATATAATTCTGTTATCTGATGATGCCGCCACCATCTTGTCTTTATCTCCATGTGGTCCGCCAACAACTTTAGCATTGAGAGCCACACGCTCAATGGCCCAGTCCAGGTAAGGGCTGGAAAACACCTGCTGCCAGCCTGAGGATTCCTTTATCCTACAATAAACAACCAATATTATTGTATTATTATTATTATAATAACCAAAATTATTGTTTTATGATTAAAATCATGTGGCATGTAGCTTTACCTGTAGCAAATGACAAAATGTGCATAAGCAACTACAATCCAGTTATGATGGCCAGCGACAATCAGCACCTTCCTAGGGTCCACTGGTGATCCTGTTATTGCATTAAACACACAGTACGTTTAAACACCACAAGATATCAAAATGTAGTAGAATAAACTTGAATAACTCTGTAATGGAGTTTGCATGTTCTCCCCGTGTTCGTGTGGGTTTCCTTCGGTTGCTCCGGTTTCCCCCACAAGTCCAAAGACATGCGCTATAGATGAATTGGGTAAGCTAAATTGTCCGTAGTGTACAGTCGTGGCCAAAAGTTTTGAGAATGACACAAATATTAGTTTTCACAAAGTTTGCTGCTAAACTGCTTTTAGATCTTTGTTTCAGTTGTTTCTGTGATGTACTGAAATATAATTACAAGCACTTCATACGTTTCAAAGGCTTTTATCGACAATTACATGACATTTATGCAAAGAGTCAGTATTTGCAGTGTTGACCCTTCTTTTTCAGGACCTCTGCAATTCGACTGGGCGTGCTCTCAATCAACTTCTGGGCCAAATCCTGACTGATAGCAACCCATTCTTTCATAATCACTTCTTGGAGTTTGTCAGAATTAGTGGGTTTTTGTTTGTCCACCCGCCTCTTGAGGATTGACCACAAGTTCTCAATGGGATTAAGTTCTAGGAAGGTTTCGGGCCATGGACCCAAAATTTCAACATTTTGGTTCCCGAGCCACTTAGATATCACTTTTGCCTTATGGCACGGTGCTCCATCGTGCTGGAAAATGCATTGTTCTTCACCAAACTGTTGTTGGATTGTTGGAAGAAGTTGCTGTTGGAGGGTGTTTTGGTACTATTCTTTATTTATGGCTGTGTTTTTGGGCAAAATTGTGAGTGAGCCCACTCCCTTGGATGAGAAGCAACCCCACACATGAATGGTCTCATTGTCTGTTATTGGTGAATATACTAACTTTTAAATTACTACAAATCATCTGTAGACTCATATTTATTTGAATCTTTTCTGTCAATTATCACCTAATTATTATCCAAAGCTTTATCCAAGTCGACTCTACATAAGATTTAGTATACTGTGATTGATACTGTTGTAAATGCACAAGAATGCAATAAAGGCCTCTCCATCTACTTGTTTTCTCCCTCTCTCTTTCATCATTCTTCTCACGCGACTTCACTGGGCACAAGGACATAAAAGGCCTTTTAAAATGACCTCACTCTGCCCACTGCACTACAGCTCGTAAGGGGAACACTTTGTCTCCATGTCACCCCTCGCTCTGTTCATAGCCCTTCGCTCTGTTCATAGTCCAGTCTGCACTGAGAGAGCTGTAGACAGCCCAACTCTCCCAGCTGCTCTCTCGCTGCTACATACAATACAGCTTTCAAATTACAACAAAACTTGATGTTAATATTGCATAGGGTCTTATTAATGCTGCTTAATGTGCACAATAGTTTTTGCTACTTAATATTTTTCTGAATATTGTGATAATTTTTTAAAGACCATATATGATGAATGTATAATGAATAATATATTTCAGAAAATTATTAACTTTTTAAAATATTGATAGTAGCAAATATGTCTTAAGCAGCAAATCAGTACACTAGATATTCAGGTTTGCAATCAAAGAAATTTTTCATAATATTAATAGTAATTTTATTTTTAAAAATTGTATTCCATATTTTTGAACAATAAAACATAGCTGTTATGTTTTTATATAGTTTTATAATGATAAATTCTGACTTAAAGTTACTTTTATTAAACCAGCAAGTTTTTGTTTTTTCCTACTGGAAATGACCCCGTCATCTCCCAAAAGATAATAAGACGATGTACAAGAGGCATCATTGTGAAAAAAAAATATTTCTCAGCTTTTATTTACATTTGAACAAAAACGTATGTCAGAATTTTCCAGGGGTATGAATAATTTTGGGCTTGACTGTATATATACATTTTTCATATATAATAATATATAGCTGTTAATAATTCATAGCAATTTTTTCTGATTTTTTTTGTCAATATATTTTTTAAATAAACATCTATTTAAATTAGAAATCATTTGTAACTACATAAATGTGTACTGTCACTTTTCACCAATAAATGCATTTTTGCTGAATAAATGTTCATTTCTTTTATAATAAACTTTTGAATATTTCCACAAAAAACGATTAAGAACCACAATTGTTACAAAGAATTAAATGTTTAATAATAAAAGAATAAAATGTGAGCAGCGAAAAAAATATATATTTTATTTTTGTTTTTACATTGTAATAGTTTTTCATAATATTACTGTTTTTAGTTTTTTTTTTTTTTTATTAATTATGCATCCTTGGTGAGCATAACAAACTTCGGCTAAGAATGCATAGATTAGATTAGAAAGATTATGTGCCAAGTTATCAGCATAAAACAATTTCAGAGCAAACACTTCTGGTCAGATAAAGACTACTAGATGGTCCTCACAGAATACTCACCCAGTCTGTGTGGTCCGTCTGCCCCTGAGGGTCCAGGCAGAGAAGACTGAGGGCAGGAACGAGGGTAACCCCCCTCTGCACCAGCGGGACCCGAGCGCTCCTCTGGACCAACAACAGCTGAAGCCTGTCCAACAGCACTGCTCCGCGCCGGCAGAGCTGAGCACAAAAATAATACACACATCCTCATGAAAGATATATATAGCAAGGAAGTAGAAATAATAGCCATTTTTCTTTTTCTTCTACAGATCTACTCTCACCTGGTGGAGGGAGGTAGCCATGAAACAACACACTTCCACAGGAGGACCTCTCCAGTTCTTCACAAAGCAGTAAGCGTCGCACTAACCATATCAGGGACAATAGGAACACAAGGCAAGATACACTAAATAATTAAGTGTGCCGCCTTATTTAGTTACATTTAGTTTTACTAACAGATTTTTGTATGATAGACATATTCATACCTAAAGGTGTAATACCATAGAACTCAGCTTCGTGTCGCAGGATGCTTATGTTAACCCCTCTATAAGAGAAAACAGGAATATTACGCACATGGAACTATTTGATGGCACATGTTTTTGGAATATGTAATGGATAACAAAAAAAAGTGTCATTTTTTACCTCAGGTCCAATTCTTTAGTTCGAAGGAAGTTTAAAATGGGTGCAAATGCTGTTGGGTCTCTGTCAATGAATATCTTATAGAAAAAGAATAAGACAGAAAGTTTTTTTATATCGCGATTTTTTAGATAGTTACTTTCTCTAAAAGAGACTTTCAGATGCTTTAAAAGTCTTAATCCATCTTTTTGACCAGTAATACATAGCTGCAAATATTTTTTGTGATGTTTTTCTTATTCTTTCTTATTTTTTTATTATTATTTCTTATGTTATTCTTAAAAAGCACCATCTTTTTAAATTAGAAATCATTTAACTAAACAAATACGTGGACAGTAACTTTTCACCAATAAATGCATTTTATATTTTCCACAAAATAATTTAGAACTGCAATTGTTTCCAGCAAAGAAATACAATGATTACTGTGCATGTTTTTTTTTCTCTGTCAATGAATATCTTATAGGGAATGAGAAAACATCTGACTCACAGTTTGAATTTTATTGCATGTGGAACATATTTAAGCATTATTTTTTATTTTAAAAAATCGACAATGCATATTAAAGAGTTAGTTCACTTAAGAGTGTTAATTCTCCCATCGTTTATTCAGCTTCCACTTGTTTCAAATCTGTTTTGCATTTCTTCTGCTGAACACAAGAGAAGATATTTTGAAGAATGTTGGAATCCGGTGAACATTACCTTCCATAGTCAGCGGATTCAAGTGTTGTCAGTCGATTGAATGGGCGTTATCAGTGGATATCAGCTGATAGATATGGGCCAGTAGGGGTCTACTGCGCCTACTGTTCCTACATGCACATGGTTAATCTGCTGTTCTCGCGTAAATCCAGCAAAGGTCGCTCCGATTGACCTGCCCTCCTCCTTCCCTAAACCCAAACGGTCATTATTTTTTCAAAAGCAGCGATTATTTTTCAAAAGCAGCGATTAACCTGCCCTCCTCCTTCCCTAAACCCAACCGTCTGTTTTTAAAAAAGCAATAAAAACAAATAATTAACTTTTGTCTTAGCTGCTTTCTGAAACCGTTTTTCGGCGGATTTGAACCCAGTCATCGCTGTCAACTCCGCTCCACGTCTCAAGTCTGCTGACGTAAATGGTGAGCCACTGGAGAAACTGATAACAACAGAAAATCCATTCATATGGAGGTAAGCGTGTATACCGTCACGCGTGATTTTTTATGAAATTATACTATTTCCCATTAATTGTATTTTATTAACGCCTACCCCAACCCCAACCCTAAACCCAACCGTCACAGTAATGTAAAAACACATCTGGATCTGAACTGTTCTCTATTAGAATAGCTGATTAACCATGTGGATGGATGATTACAACCTTCTGAGCCCACTAGGAGGCGCAGAAGGCCCCTACTGGCCCATATCTATCAGCTGATATCCACTGATAACGCCCATTCAATCGAGTGATAACATTCGAATCGGGTGCCATAGTGGCTTTTTTTTCTACTATAGATGCCAATGGCTACTAGTTTCCAACATTCTTCAAAAAATCTTCTTTTGTGTTCAGCAGAAAACAGAACTCACAAAGGTTTGAAACCACTTGACGATAAGTAAATGATTGATCTTTTTTTAGATGAATTATCCCTTTAATGTAGTGTTGATCGGGTGTTGTACTATTTTGTTTCATTTTATATATATTTACAAGTACAAATGTATACTTTATGTACTTTATGGTTAAATCAGTGCAAGATACAAATCTACTCACAGCTCCAGTTTCATCCCGTAGTGTTGATATTCTCCCACTAAGTAAACTGGACAGAAACACATTTAGAAAAAAGCTATGTAATGACCATAATACACGACTACATCAGTTTCATTATTAAAGAATGGATAGAGCTTGAAACTTCCTCCAAGTCCAAAGAAAAAAATACTGAAATTGAGCAGACAGTCAAACAACAGCAATGTGGGTGCTGCTTCAAACATCTTATCTTACCTTGAGAAGAAAGAGTCAGGAATCCATGTCAGAGTCTGCCTTGATGTGCTAAATCTGAAAGCATGTAAATAAGATTTATGATGCACTTCCAAACAATTCACTACAGATTTCTCTTTCATTCTGTGAGCTAAAAAGATGTTTACAGATCAAGTCTTCTATCTAAAACACATTGTCATTGCAACATTTCATTTTATTATTATTATTCTTTAAGATGATATAAGGCCCCAAATATGATCACCCTTATTTTAGGGGACCCCATGCTAAAATGCAAAAGGCATTTATATATTTTTTTTTATAAAGACCCAATTTATACAGTGAAATATTAATATTATCATTCATTCATTCATTTTCTTTTCGGCTTAGTCCCTTTATTCATCAGGGGTCGCCACAGCGGAATGAACCGCCAACTTATCCAGCATATGTTTTACGCAGCGGATGCCCTTCCAGCTGCAACCCATCACTGGGAAACATCCATACACACTCATTCACACACATACACTACGGACAATTTAGCTTACCCAATTCAACTATACCACATGTCTTTGGACTTGTGGGGGAAACCGGAGCACCCGGAGGAAACCCACGCGAACACGGGGAGAACATGCAAACTCCACACAGAAACGCCAACTGACCCAGCCAAGGCTCGAACCAGCGACCTTCTTGCTGTGAGGTGAACGTGCTACCCACTGCGCCACCGTGCAGCCCTATATTATATTATATATATAATATTATTTTGAATACATTTATTTTCTATTACATTGTTATGTTTTTACTTATTACTATAGTGCATGTATAAAGTATGTATAGATTAAATATTAATTTGACTTTTTTATTTGACTCATTTTATTGTTTATTTTAATAAACCCTTTGGTCATTTATTTATCTGAATCTCATTTCATAATTTTCTACTTTTTTATAATTACCATTATTAGCTCATTTTAATCCCATTTTTCTTGTACACTGTTTATTTTATTAAATACAATTTTTGCTTTATCAACTGATGCATTTTTTTTAAATATTTGTCATTTTGATTTTGTCATTAGCATTTTCACAGACCCCTAGGCACTGTCCTGTGGGCCCGTGAGGGTCCGGGACCCCAGTTTAAAAATCTCTTGTTGGGGATTTCTTATTTTGTTTTTCACATTCCAAACTAATACATTTCACATTTTGATGTGGTATTTTGGGCTTTTTTCTGAAACCCTGTAGAAACTGTGGATGAAATAAGAAGCAGAATTGTCTTGATCCCGTTATGTAACATAACAGTCCTGTTCAAGACGTGCAGTCTTGAGCTCAAAATCATTTGCTTTATAGTTTGACTGTTGGACACACTGTTCTCTACACAATACTGACTATTGCCTCACGTAGTGACGTAGTCTTTAAACCGAAATACAACAGTTTGGACTCCGAATTTATGTAAAAAGAGAAAGGTCATGACGTCAGTGTACCTCGTTCCCCCAACATTCAGCTGGATGATTTCACCCATTCCAGATGTTGAGCTGTTCCCAGTTCCAGCCATCCTGTCTAAATCCTTACGGTCAGCGAGGAGGAAAACGGGTGGTTTGAAGATCCAGATTGTTCATGGATCCAGCTGGAGTCCTCGGGATTCTCCTTATTCTTCCTCGCGACCCTGCGAACCCATAAACTACGCGTCCCGAGAGAAACGAGTGAGATGGGGCTGCTCGTACACAGTGTTCTCCATATTCAGAGCTTTAATAAACTAATCAAAACACGGCCTTCGACCGTCAAAGGCCCCTTTCTGTAGCCTGGCGGACTCGGGATCGCTCTGTTCTGTGTTGTGGGCGCCATAGAGCGATGCTGGAACACAGTGGACTCATCGGAGCGTCAGCCAATCGGAGAGCGTCATTCTGACACAGGACGCAAACCCCGCCCAGTGTTTTGGGAGTGTGTCTTGAGTAGAAAGCTGGAGGACTTCTCTCGTATCTACACTACAGTCTTAAAGGGCCACTCAGTATTTTTCGTGAGTTTTTAAAAGTTAATATACGATCTGAAAAAATATCAATAAAAAGACTGAAATACAATCACGTGAGGACGCTTGGCTTCTAAAATGAAATGATTTTTTTTTTTTAATGTTTTATTCCACACACAGAAAGCGGATCGACCCCTCATGAGTAGGCTTCCGTGATTGTTACATTTACAGCTAATGTAGTTACTTCAGTCAATGCTCAAGGTGCTTTATAAAACATAAACATCAACAATATGTGACTCAACCTCTTTAACCTACATTTTATTGAAAATAAAAATGTTTAAAGAAAGATTTCCAATGTTTTGGACATAGTCCCTCCAGCGTGTCCTGGGTCTTCCCCGAGGCCTCCTCCCGGTGGGACATGCCTGGAACACCTCCCTAGGTAGGCGTCCAGGAGGCATCCGAAACAGATGCCCGAGCCACCTCAGCTGACTTCTCTCGATGTGGAGGAGCAGCGGCTCTACTCCGAGCTCCTCCCGGGTGACAGAGCTCCTCACCCTATCTATAAGGGTGCGCCCTGCCACCCTTCGAAGGAAACTCATTTCGGCCGCTTGTATCCGAGATCTTGTCCTTTCGGTCATGACCCAAAGCTCATGACCATAGGTGAGAGTAGGAATGTAGATTGACCGGTAAATCGAGAGCTTTGCCTTTCGGCTCAGCTCCTTCTTTACCACAACGGACCGGTACATCGACCGCATTACTGCGGCCGCTGCACCAATCCGCCTGTCAATCTCACGTTCCATCCTTCCCTCACTCGTGAACAAAACCCCAAGATACTTGAACTCCTCCACCTGGGGTAAGGACTTTCCTCCAACCTGGAGATGGCAAACCACCTTTTTCCGGTGGAGCACCATGGCCTCGGACTTGGAGGTGCTGATTCTCATCCCAGCCGTGCCACACTCAGCAGCAAACCGCTCCAGTGCATGCTGAAGGTCCATGTTCGATGCAGCCAACAGAACAACATCGTCTGCGAATAACAGAGATGAAATCCTGTGGCCCCCGAACCGGACCCCCTCCAGCCCAAGGCTGCGCTTTGAAATTCTGTCCATATAAATTATGAACAGAATTGGTGACAAAGGGCAGCCCTGCCGGAGTCCAACATGCACTGGAAACAAGTCTGACTTATTGCCGGCAATGCGAACCAAACTCCTACTCTGTACATACAGGGATGAGACAGACTTAACAGAGCGCCTCTGACCCCATACTCCCAGAGCACCCTCCACAGAATGCCACGAGGGACACGGTCGAATGCCTTCTCCAAGTCCACAAAACACATGTGGACTGGTTGGGCATACTCCCATGAACCCTCGAGCACCCTGGTGAGGGTATAGAGCTGGTCCAGTGTACCACGGCCCGGACGAAAACCGCATTGTTCCTCCTGGATCCTAGGTTCAACCATCAAAAACGGAAGGGATAGTTCACCCAAAAATTTTAATTCTGTCATCATTTACTCACCCTCAAGTGGTTCCAAACCTTTACTTCTTTCTTCCGTTAAACACAAAATAAGATGTTTTGAAGAAAGTTGAAAACTTGTAAATATCGACTTCCAAAGTAGGAAAAACAAATACTATAATGGAAGTCAGTGGTTACATGTTTATAATATATTCAGAATATCTTCTTTTGTGTTAAACAGAAGAAACTCATAAGGTTTGGAACCACTTCAGGGTGAGTAAGTTTGGGTGAACTATCCATTTAACATCCATGTCACATCAACTTTCCTTGTAATTACATTATTTATTTGGGAACTGAGAATACTAATTTTACAAACAAAATGTTTACCCAATCTGACATGATACTAGACTTAAGCTGCTCAACAGTCGTCCTTCTCCTTTTCATACATTTTCAATAGGAGAGAGATCTGGACTGCAGGCCTGCAGACTTCCATTAAAGACATTAAGGTGAGACCCTTGAACACCGAACCCCCAACAGTATGGTACAATACAATATTCACATTGTGTGTTTATCACTATCTGTGTGCACTATATGCAGAGCATAAATTTTTAGTATGGGTCAATTTACTCACTCAATACATGACTTTTTGTTAGGGGTATTTGCATATATGGCAGTCACCCGTGTCATTTACGCTGCAATAAAAGACATACATTGGACACACACAAGTATTGACTGAAACATTTATTGCAGAAAATGGTGTTTTTCAGGATTAAGGCGTCTTTCCTCATTACCCTGTTGTAAGAACACTGCAGTGACAGCACAATTAGGGTTTTTTCCCCCTGAATTTGTTCAAACAAGCAGAAAAACACAACTTATCGATGTATCAATCATGTTTGTAGGGAATAACGAAAGGAGCCTATTCCTTTATTGTTAAACAAGTTTCATTCATAGCATGTAGGGGTGAATTCTGGTCAATTGGGACACTTTTTCTTGGTCATCTCAATGTCAATTGACCTGAATTCACTCTATATATTCCACAACCAAATATCATTATGAATTTATTACATCCTTTGATTTTTTTTATGCTGTAATCCATACATATGTCCCATCTTTAGCCTCCTGATTATATGATTGACTTGGAAAGTCATAGTAATAAATAGCATTATCAAAGAAACTTTAAAGCCAGCTAAAGTTTCATTATAGTTATGAAGGTGAAGTGAGAGGTGAAGAGTACGTCTATGGTACAAGTGACTTATCAGGGCTGATGCAAATCAGAGTCTGGCCATGAACGGCTGTAAAATTCAAATTTGGAAGAACTACTTTTAGTACACTATAGTACACACAAATAACCATGCAAATTTTTTAGGGGGGAAGCAAGCTGTCGGATAAATAGAAGGAACAATAACTGAGAATGGAATGCTTTACATTTCAGATGTGAACACAATTTTTAAATAAAAATAATTTTGTCTTATGGTCATTTCAAAAGAAAAACAAAACTTCTTTTGTTCATAAGGAACACACACACACGTTAAAAAAATAATGCAAACAACTTGATGTGTTTAAGCCACTGGAGTTTGGTCATATCCAAAATTGTACTGCATATAAACAAGAATATTGTAAATGTCAAGTGCATGGAGTGTCACTAAGCCACAGTAATAGCTTTTCTTTAAATATAAATGTGTGTCGGTAATCTGTACTCATTTGAAATTAGCATAGTCGGAGTAGATATCAACAAAATCTTGCACAACTCTGTAGCAGAAGTCATACTGTTCCTGAAAAGACAAATGAAAATATCATAATTTATCTGATATTAGCATATGCTTATTCATTCTCTAGTATATTATTATTATTATTATAACTATTTGAAATATTTGAAATAGCATTGGAGGGAATTATTTATTGTGTTTCACATTCTCACCACAGTTTGGACCATATGTGGTCTCTGAGTCCGTAAACTCTTCACGGTCTGAAATACATCCAGTAATCCTTCAGCTTTGACCCGCTCTAAGATGTTGCTGAGAGCAATGAAGGTCCCGGTCCGTCCAGCCCCAGCACTGATATCCCCGATAATATTAATACAATTAAAAGAAATAAAAAATTTTATGATTTGTTTGACAGTCATTTGCATTCACTTTTACAAGCAAACAAACGTCATTTTAAACAAAATGTGTGTGTGTGTGTGTGTGTGTGTGTGTGTGTGTGTGTGTGTGTGCGTGTGCGTGTGTGTGTGTGTGTGTGTGTGTGTGTGTGTGTGTGTGTGTGTGTGTGTATATACCTGCAATGCACCACTATAGGGTTGTTTCCAGATTGCTGCTGCTGTTTCTGCACTGCGGCAATAATGTCAATCATTCCTTTTCCGTCTGACGGGATTCCAATCTCTGGCCAACCATGGAAGTGGAACTGCCTGACCAGACGTGTCTGTTTCTCCTGCAAACAGCCCAATTTAGCATTGTTGTCGTCGACATTTTTCACACAACAAAGTCAGTTCCTAAGTGAAGCGTATGATGGACTTTTAAACTGACTGAACATTTAACTCACTGATGCATATGACAGCAGCATGTCTCTAATACTGAAAGTCTCGCAAAGTGTGTCTCTCTTCAGCTCCAGTAGATAATCTCCGAACGAAACACTGCCCTCTGCTGGCCAGTAACGCACACACTTCTCCTGGAGAGAAAGTTGTTGAAAATGGGAATGTGCCAGACGTTGAACTGTGAAATGTAAATAAATATAAACCATTAAACTGTACCTGTTCTCTCTCTTTTAGCTCAGTCAGCACCACGATAGAGTGGCACTTCCACTCCCAGACCATACGCCAGAAGTCCTGCACAGTGTGAGCCAAAGGTGCCTGAGTTGCAATAAAGTAATCCTTCTGCCTGTAACCCTGCAAAGGTAAGAATTTGTAAGTTGACGTGGTCTAATGATAGTAATATTAATAACAATTATTATTATTATTATTATTATTATTATTATTATTATTATCATTATTATTATTATTAGAGGTATTATTTACAAATATTTGTGAAGCATACTTACATCTATGAATGATGCATTAATGTAGTCTGTGAATTCTTGCCCTCTTTTCATTGATAATATTACCCTGTTGAAGTCATCTAGTAATGACAAGATAATGATTACATTTGGAAAGAACGAATCAAAAAAGAAAGGAAAGGAGAGAAAGAAAGATGAAAACTTAAGTGTTTGAAAACCAAAAGGAAAGATAGAACAAAAAGACAAGAAAGAAAGGCAGAAAGAATGAGAACGAAAACTAAAGAAAGAGCAAAAAAAGAGGACAAAATGAAGAGGGTGCCAGAAAACGAGGAAAAACAGAAGAAAAAAAGATGGCAAGAAAATAGGAAAGAAAGAAACAAACAAACAAAATTCAAAACAAAAAAAGAAAGAAATTATTAAAAAAGTAAAAAGACAAAGTAAAAAAAGAAAAAAAGACAACAAGAAAAAAAGAATGAAATATTGTATGAAAGTGTGAGAAAAAAGAAAGAAAGAAAAAGGAAAATTATGAAAAAGAAAAACGAGAATGACAAAGCTGGGAAGAAAGGAAGAAAACACAAATAGCAAGAAGAAAGGAAGAAGTAAAGTAAATGAAAAATAAATGAGAAAAAATTCAAACAAAACAAACAACTTAAGAAAGAAATTATTACAAAGTAAAAGTAAAAAGACTGAAATGAAAAAAAGAATGAAATATGGTAAGAAAGAAAGAAAGAAAGAAAGAAAGAAA
>CAIGQV010017386.1:10403143-10465128 GCA_903798115.1 Danio jaintianensis
GAAAGAAAGAAAGAAAGAAAGAAAGAAAGAAAGAAAGAAAGAAAGAAAAAAGTAGAAGGAGAAAAAGTTGATAAATGCTAAATCTGTATATCTGTATCTTCTCACATGGGATGATCTGCAGAACTCTGTTCTTTCTCATATTGGCGGGCAGATTTCCGGTTCTCATGTTCTCCTTCATGATGCGGACATTAGTCAGTTTCTGAGGAGATTCCAAACAAAACAACATGATAAAAAGAAAACAAGGCTGTCCACGTTTGTCACTGTGTGTTTGTACTGACTCATATTTGCCCCTAAGCTGTATAAACTGATGTCTGTGTCTTACTCTGAACTCTTCCTCCAGGCCCACGCGGTCCATGTGTGTGTGCGTGTTGTGGAGTTTATGAAGGTGACCCTCCAGGGAAGCAATGTCTAACTCAGTGTCTCCAAACAGGTAATGCTCTAAAAGTGCCTGGTAAATGAATGAATACTGCATCTGTGGGCGAGAAAGGGAAATATCAGTGGCTCGTCATTGCTGAAATTATGAGTACAATACAGCAGAGGGACTGCAGAAAGTCATTTACATCTGTCTGAATGAGCTGACAGCGCTGCTTTCTTATTCTGGACACAAAGCCGAACACGTCCACCCTGCCTTCAGCGTGCATCATATCCATCATGGCGTCAATCACAATGAAGGTCCCGGTCCTGCCAACCCCAGCACTACACAGACAAGAAATGAGTGCTTAGATCAGTCGTGTATAAGTAGGGCATGAAATGTGGGATAATGAGATCATGTACTCGAAACTGCAGGGTCTTTCCATTTGAATGACTATTTTAGGCAAAATGTTGTTTTTTTTTAGTTAAATTAAACATGACATCAATTTAACATTTATATTGCAGGGTCTTACTGTGTAGTGCACCTACTGTAGATAAGTTACAGTTTGTGTTTCACTGCTGTAAGAGGTTTTTCGCACTATAGCAAATGGAAAAGTCTGTTGTTCTGGCTGAGGTGCTAACAATCCCACATGCAGAGGCTGTTTAACAGCTGAGCCTCAAGACATCTGCGTTGGTGGTTGTTTCTGCATTTACATTTCAAGGCTGTTTGGCTCTGTTTATACATGGTATTAAGATGCTTTTTTGTCAATCTGATCAACGGCACTATGCTAAATAGTAGGTACAAATGATCTGAAACATTTTAAACTTGTCCAATTTTCACAAATGTCCCTTTCCTAATGTGAATTCGCATGTGGTGGATGCATTAGGAAAGGCAAAAACACTGGCCTACTGAATTCCTTAACATTATGGGACTTGTTGTTAAAGTGTGTCAGCTTTAATTAATGCCCATTGACTCTCCTCTCCAAACAAATAGGAAAGCGATTGAAAGCAGACAAAAAAGGTGGTTTAAAAAAAAACAACAAAACACATTGTGAAGGGATAGTTTACCCAAAAATATACTCATTATTTATTCTCAGTGGTTCCAAATGTTTATGAGATTCTTTTTTCTGTTAAACACAAAAGAAGATATTTTGAAGAATGTTTAGAACCGGTAACCATTGACTTTTATGGCAGGAAAAACAAATGCTATGGAAGTCTATGGTTAACGGTTCCCTTTAAAACCAAGTGTAGACTGGTCCATTGTAATAGTTTAAATGTTCAGCTTTTGCCCAGTTAACAGCACTGAACTCATTAGCATGCACATAATGCAGACCTATAAATAAATCTGATGACTGTAGTTTGTGACATATTGAATGTGGAAGCTAAAATATTTTACTGCTATAATTAGTGTTGTCCACTTGTGATGGAATTGACAGAAATGG
Organism: Danio jaintianensis; assembly: GCA_903798115.1. Taxonomy (NCBI): domain Eukaryota; kingdom Metazoa; phylum Chordata; class Actinopteri; order Cypriniformes; family Danionidae; genus Danio; species Danio jaintianensis. Next base: position 10,404,937 of record CAIGQV010017386.1, read on the forward strand.
TAATACCAGGTTTAAAGAGCCTTACATCGTATATATTCTGTTGGTCTGAAGGTCAAATTCATATAACCTAGTAGAACATGAGTGAAATCTACAGGTTGTATTTTATCACTCTCACATGCAATCCACAACTTCCTATTGGAAGACTGGACAAAATGTTTGAAGCACAAATGTGAGTGACCGCGCCTTTAGATTGTACATTACATATATACATAATTTAAGAATAGCTTGCAGTCTTACCTACAGTGCACTATGATTGGTCCGGCATGGGCAGGGTTGACACTCTTGACTTTCTTGAGGAACTTAAGCATGCCAATAGGAGAAAGGGGTACGCCAAAATCAGGCCAGCTGGTGAAATGCAGCTGAGTGACCAGCCTTGGAGGTCTGCAGCCTTCAGCAGCGTGCTGGAAAATCCACACCACATATAACACAATTTAATGACTCAACAAGAGTATAAGATATTCTAGGCTACTAAATACATGTGCTACAAAGTTTCTGTGGGAAAAGACCACTCACATGCTGCACACAGAACTTCCTGATGGTATAGTCCACCAACACAGTAAAGTCTTCCATTGCCACCCTCACACAGCCATAGATCCAGCAGCCCTGCTCAGGCCAGTATTGATAGCACTTCTCCTAAATTCCACACACACAAACCACAGATTTAGATTTTATTCATCATTTATTTAGCTAAATACTATATTAACTTGTTTCATATTTTATATGTCCACCTAATTCTGAGCTGTTTACTGTATAATTCTTATCAGACATGTCTACTGTGACTTTGGTATTGTTTACATCTGGTATTAAATGCAATTTTGTTTATCCAATCAAACCTGGACAATGCTAAATACTGTACACGTGCCATTTTTTTTTCATTCTCCATTGACAAAGGTAGACAAACAGTACAGCGCTTCTACACCTCAAATAAATCAGTAAAGTGATTGAAAGTGGACAAAATAGCAGTGATGAAAAATGTTAGCTATAAACAGGAATGTGTCTCATTGTCAACCTGTGATTCGATCAACCAAAATATTAAACAGGGTCTTTATGATATCTTGTCTCACCTCTTTTCTCTCTCTTGTGTTGGTCAACATGACTATAGTGGCACATTTATGCTCCCAAACCATCCTCCAGAAATCTCCCACTGTCTCTGGTTTTGGGCCTGAAAATAAGAAAAGATATTGAAAACCAAAAGACAGTTGAAGTCATTCTACAAGGTTAAAATCACATTACAATATGGTTCCATTTGTTGACATAAAAACATATTGACAGATAGCTAAATTAGTTAAGATGGACAGACAATGAAATAGTATTTATTAATCATTTATTAATCATAATGTTAATTCACAATATTTCTCACTATTTAAAGTTGTATCTGTCAGTGCTATTTATTTGGACCACAGCTGACACAGACAATAATATATGTATTTTATTAACTAAAATCTAATTGCTTCTTGTTAGTATATATTAGTTGAGAGCAACAATAAATAGAAAGAAATGAAGAACGAAAACATACCTTGAGCTGCAATAAATTTGTTTTTTTCTCTGTAGCCCTATAGGAAAGATAAACAAATCCATCAAGAGACTCAAAACCAAATTTAAAATCTTGTACAACACAATAGTATTAAGGCATAATAGCAACATTTTACATACTTTATTAGGTGGCTTGTTCCAGTAATGGAATTAATTCATACATTTGAATACAAATCACAAAATATACTCACATCTATATAAGATGCATTTATGTAATCTGAGCCCATATATCCATCTATGTGTGAAAGCAGCACTCTTGAATGGTCATCTGTGAAGGAAATAATATACAGATTTGTTTTATTAACTCTATGTCCAACTTCCCCCATGCAATTAGTATTGTGTTGTTAAAAAATCAGAACAAAATCAGAACAGAACAGAACAGAGCAGAATCAGAAACAAAACAAGCTTTTCCATGGACAGTTAAAGCAGGAGTGTCTGTGAATGAGTTATAAAGACCTACATGGCAGAATATTGGGGTATCTGTTCTTTTCCCTGTTTTCTTCTCTGCTAGCCTCCTCAAAGGTCCCACAGCCAAAACCGCAAGGCAAAGACTGTAAAAGAGACGCAGTGGAAGAAGAGTGGAAGAAAACAAAATTGCGAGAGTGTGCTTGTAGAGAATGATGAAGTCTCTGTGTCTAAGCTCTTACATTAAATTCTTCTCTGAACAGTTTGCCATCATCTGCCATGCGGAGGCGAAATTCTTCCTCCAGGGAGTCCAGCGGGATGGGAAAATAACGTTTTGATGGAGACGGTGATCTGGGGAGGAGCACCACAGTTTGTTCTGACAGAAAGAGAAGAAAAAAACTTACAGATGCCAAACTTTGTTCTAAAAATACAGGCTTAATACGGTTAGACAAAAACTTACCTTGATCTTCCAGAAAGCCATTTGGCAGCTTCTTGTCAACTGAAGTGACAAGATCCTTCCTTTGCTCTCTAAACCTGCGGGATTTAGAAGTAAGACATTCACTGGTGGATAAAACTAATTTAAAATGTCAAGAAAACACGAGTGAGAGTTCATAATACACACCAAAATCTAAAGGTCTTTCTCATGGGAGATTGTTTGGGTCTCTGATTCCTCAGAGCAGCTGAGAGAGAATGACTCTCCGACACACTATCACAACTGCTCAAACATTTCACGACATGTGCAGCTGCTGCTGGAGCAACTCCACAGGGTCGGCTCATAAACACACACAGACGCACACACACACACACACTTGAGTATGTTATAAACTCTCTTGACTTCAAAGGTGGTGACAACTACAACTAAGCCATAGGCTGAATCACTCAAAAACAGCAAACCGTTTTTTTTTGTTTGTTTGTTTGTTTGTTTGTTTTTTTCATCTTAACCAATTGCATGACTTTGTTATCTGTTGGACTAACCAATGGCAGACATGGAAAGTGTCAGGAATCCTGTTTAAACTCTGTCATTATTTTTCCATGCGGTGCCTCAAAATTTGAAAAAATGACTAATTTAAAACATCTTGTGAAATAGTAATCATGTAAATAACTGTTTTATATTATGCCTCTTTTTTTCATTTACCCTTCCTCGTGTGGTTTTAAACCTTTATTAGTTTCTTTCTTCTGTTGAACACAAAAGAAGATATTTTGAAGAATGATGGTTACTGGCAACCGTCGATTTACAGAATAGAAAAATAATTACTAGGAAGTCATTGGGTACCAGCATTTTTCTAAATATCTTATTTGGATTCAACAGAAGAAAGAAACTCAAATATGTTTTGAACTAATGAATGATGTGAAAATGATGGATAGGTGTGAAAAATGCAGTGCTGAAATCACTTGCACTTTAGATTTAAATTTAGAAGAACACTGGGGAGAAGTATGTGTTAGTTTTGGAAGCAGGAACAGTGAAAAGGGAAGATTTTTGCAGGTACTTCAAAGAAGATGTGGAGGAGTCCTAAAGGAAGTGAATCTTTAATAGATATGATGATTAACATTACGTTGGAAACTGGTGAGATGATCTTGTAATAGCAATTGGAGTTTTGGACAAATCTGCACATTACCTATTTTCCAGTACATGTATTGTAAATGTTGTACTTTAGTTTGAGAGAGACACTAAAGTCTACCTGTTTTTCACCCCCCAAAAAAATTTATTCTGTCATCATTTACTCATTCTCAAAATGTTGTTGAACAAATAAATTTATACTAAAAAATGTTGTTAAAAAAAAAACAGCCACTGACTACCATATGTTTTGTTCTTGTTATGGATGTCAATGCCTGTTGTTTTCCAGCATTCTTAAGAATATCTTGTTTTGTCTTCAACAGAAAAAAGAAAATCATAAAAGTTTAGAACCGCTTGAGTGTGAGGAAATTGTGAGGAAATTAAAATTTTTGGTAAACCATCCCTTTCTATGTTTTTACCTCAGAATGTAGGCAACAAGTAGAAGAAAGATGATGAGCAGCAGAGAGGTGACAAGGCCTGAGGCTAAAATATGTGAGCCCTGAGGCGCTGGAGACTCTGGACACAGAGAAAGACAATGGGACTGAGTCAGGTAAGATTGTCTACAGACTTTATGGAAAGCCCAGACAGAATCTGGAGATTTTTTTTTTAAAGAAGAAAGAAACACACAATTCTGTAGAATGGATTTAAATGGGATAAAATATGTCATAACTTCACTTCTTAATTGGCAACTAAAAGCCTTTTCTACAACACTTTATGGTAACACTTTACAATAAGGTTGTATTAGTTAGTTAATGCATTATTAACATGAATGAACATTGAACAACATGTCTGTTAAGCATTACTTAATTTTTGTTAATGTTAACAATATTCTTATTTATTTTCTAGAAAACCAGAAAAATTAAGTTGGCTTAACAAGAAAAATTAAGTTAAAAAAAAACTAGAAATATTTACTTGTGGTAACAAAAAAAATAAGTTATAAGAACTACAAAAATTAGGTTGCATCACCTATAAAAATTAAGTTATAAGAACTTGAAAAATTAAGTTGCATCACCTATAAAAAATTAAGTTATAAGAACTTGAAAAATTAAGTTGCATCACCTATTAAAAAATTAAGTTATAAGAACTTAAATTGGGTTAACTAGAAAAATCAAGTTGGGGCAACTAAAAAATTAAGTTGCAGCTACAAGAAAAATTTAGTTGGGTCAACTCAAAATACTAAGTTGGGGTAACAAAAAATTAAGTTAACTTGAAAAATTAACTTGGGGCAACTAGATTATTAAAATTATAAATTATGTTATAAGAACTAGAAAAAAATATTACAAAAACTAGAAAATTAAGTTGGGGCAACTAGAAAAATTATGTTGGAGTAACCAGAAAAACACTTATAAATTTTGAATTAGTTAACATGAACAAATAGTGAACAACGACTCAGTTTTAGCACTACACAACCTTTGTTCATTTTAACTTACTCATAAACTGATGTATGCTAATTAGAAAAGCTTAGGACAAGATCAAGGTTCCTAATCAAAGTCGGGAACAAATGAGTTCTAAATGGATATTGTTTTAAAGTGTTAAAGTGGAAACTTCTACTTGCATGTTATTCATGTTTTTGGACAAAGCATTTGTTAAGGGAATAGGAACCTTGCCATGAAGTGTACAATATTGCAACATTATCTAATGTGTTACTAACATGTGTTCATGTTAGCATTAACTAATTTGTTAACTAATGTATTAATTAACACATTGATATATGTTTAGGTAACATCAATAAAGATTTACTATTACTGAATAAACGTGTTGTTGATTGTTTTGTCATATTATCCAGTCCTAAACAAATTTCTTAGTGTATGTGTAAGTAAACATTAACTAATTAAGCTGTCAATGTAAAGAGATACATTAGAATATTCTGACAGTCCTGTCAAAGCAATGTTCAGCAATGTTTATACTGTTTCTATACATTAATTTCTATTTTAAGATAAGTTTGTAAAGGTTTATAAGTCAAAATATGAAGATTCCAAAGTCCAAACATGCCAGTTCTGTGAATATTTGAGTTTTGTGCATACAGATTACTTGTGGGCATGTTTATGAATCATTTTGAGTGAAAAACAGATATCTGGAGATGATATACTGTACCTGTGGTCAGGTTTCCATGAGAAGAACTGTTTGAAATGAGAGCTGCTGAAACTAGAAACAGGACCATCATGACTATAAGGAGAGAAAACAACAAAACAAACAAACAACGATTTGAAAATCTCCAATATATGCCTTAAATAACTGACAATTTACCATTTATTCTGACTGTATGAGTTGTAATGTACTGTCAGTTCTGAAGAAATTAGATATACTCAAATGTGCAAAAGCTTCAGAAGAAATCCTGTTAACCTGTATTAACAACCTGTATTAACCTACATCAATCTTCATCTCATCCCATTCAGTCAAAATCTTCCCTCTACGTGAGCAAGTCTAAAATTAACTTCAATTAATGGTCCAGAGACTAAAAGGTCTCTGGAGATACAAGACCATCTACTGCACACAACCAGGAGCAATTGAGACACTCTGAAAGTAGGCCAAGACTCTTTTTTTTTTTCTTTACCCCAGATATGATCACACTTTTATATCTAGAAATGTACTGTGTGGAAATGCATCTTGCAAATGACCATTTCTGTAATATATAAAATTAACATGTAATTGGATATAGTGGGGTTCAAAAGACAAGACTGAAATTATTTTCTAAAAAATCTAAATGGGTCAAAGACGAGGAATCAAACATTAAAACTATGAATGTGTAATAAAGATATAAAAGTTGTTGTTGTGCGGCGCAGTGGGTATCGCTGTCGCCTCACAGCAAGAAGGTCGCTGGTTCGAGCCTCAGCTGGTCCGTAGTGTATGTGTGTGTCCGTAGTGTATGTGTGTGAATGAGAGTGTATGGGTGGTGACGGGTTGCAGCTGGAAGGCCATCCGCTGTGTAAAACATATGCTGGATAAGTTGGCAGTTCATTCCACTGTGGCGACCCCTGATTAATAAAGGGACTAAGCCGAAAAGAAAATGAATGAATGAAGTTGTTGTTGTCCATACAGTACATGAGAATGTGTCCTGTTTATACTAAAATATCAATCAGTGTAACAGTAGTTTAAAAATGTCAGAAATATAATTTTAGAAGTATAATTATATTATTATTTATTAAAAGAATCTGTAACACTTTACAATTAGGTTGTTGATGTTAGTTAATAAGCCTTATATTTAATAATATGAAGGAACAATGAGCAATACATTAATTACACTATTAATTCATGCTTGTTAACATTAGTTAATGCACCGTGAGTTAACATGAACTACTGTGTTTTCATTAACTAATGTTAACAAACATGAATTTGCATTTGAATAATGCATTAGTAAATGTTGATCTATTATTAATAAATGATGTACAAGTATGTTTCATGTAACATATTAGCTAATATTAACTAATGAAACTTTATTGTAAATTGTGACTATATTTAAGGATCACAGTGCAGTCTCCAAAAAAACTAATTCATTGTCAATTTACTGTTTATACTTTTGCACAACACAATGATTTATATATATTTTTAAATGTTGAATTTTGACAAAGTATTTTATGTTTGTACAATTTATTTTAAATGCAGCAACTAACCAAAACAGTAACACTTTACAATGTGAGACATGCAGTTAATGTTACTTAATGTAATTATGAACATGAACAAACAATGAACAATATTTGCACAGCATTTATTACTCATAGTTCAACATTCATTTGTGTTATTAAAATCAAATGCCATGTTTGTTAACATTAGTTAATGAACAATGAGCTAACATGAACTGACAATGAGCAACTGTATTTTCATAGCATTAACAAACATGAATACTGTAATAAATGTATTGTTCATTGTTTGTTCTTGTTAATAAATACAATAACTAACATATGTGCTACATTATAAAGGTTTACCAATAAAACAACTGCATTATTACATGTCCAACCTGTGAGAAATCACCACACAGTAAATCTGTTACATAGCCTGTCTACGCCTGATCCTGTGTGACTTTATCAATGGCTGCACAGAGGGATTTCAGATATTAATCCTTTCAAAAGCTGGAATAAATCTACACACAACCAAACATGTATGAATTCTGTCTGTGGAGATTAGAAAATCAAACATTTCACATGAGTGTACTCACAAATATGAAATATGTCTCAGCTTCTCAGTCCATGGCTTTCAAGACAGAAGACGTTAATTATTATGAGACTTTTCCAGAAGGTCTCCAGAAGTCATGATATCTGTGAAGGCACTTCAGTCCTTCAACAATGTAAGAGTGCAAGTTTTTTCATTGTCCTCTCTGGATGGGCTATCCTTAGATAGCCACTGCCTGCAAAGAACAAGGGAAAAGGATATATTAGGAGAGGGATGTTTTTATGCTTTTTTTTTTTTTTGCTTTTTTCTCATGAAATGTGCAGGACAAGCAGAGACAGAGGGAGAAATGTCTCCTCTTGTATTGTGCCAGTTGAACTGTCACCCCAAAATCCATTTCAGAAGATCTACTTCTATTGAAAATGCTATAATGTAGTCAAGCATGGCAAACCTTATTCTTAGGCCTTATGGATTATTATATATATATAGTCTGTGATGCAGTCATGAAAGAGCGAACTTACTTTCAACCCAGATTAGGTTTGTTCATGACCGATCTATTTAATCTTTATTATACCATAGAAATTACATCAGTAACTGACTTCAGTAACTGATTAAGTCAAATATAATGAATATTTAGGCTAATATAGGGCTAATATAAAGTTCACTAAAGTAAAATAGTGAAATTTAGTCACGTTGGTTAACAAATGTTTTATTGATGTCTTTAGCAATAACAAGAGAGGTGAGATGTTAATTTGTGTTCATTTTTTTATATAATTTCACATCAAAAAGGTCAAAACTGTAATGTGGGGTGCTTGGGTTTGGCAAATGAGCTTACAGCTATGTAAAAGCAAAGTAAAATAGCACTATTTCACATAAATACAATGTAACAAATGATTAATTTGTTAAGGTCACCTAAAATAAAGTGGGACCTCTAGAGCCTTTTAGAGCCACTCATTATAGCCATTTGATTTCCAAACTCTCATGACAATGAACCATCATTTTATCATTTAATTTAAATGTCAATATAAAAATACATTGCCTTATTTACGCTCTCATGCTAATTTTGAAACGTTGATTTTTATATTTTTAAAAATTGCAATGAAATGTAATATGATGGGATCTTTTCTGTAGCTGATGGGATCTTTTCTGTAGCTTTTCTGTAGCTGTAGACATGTGGTATAGGTGAATTGGGTAAGCTAAAATTGTCCATAGTGTATGAGTGTGTATGAATGTTTCCCAGTGATGGGTTTGCAGCTGGAAGGGCATCCGCTGCGTTAAACATATGCTGGATAAGTTGGCGGTTCATCCCGCTGTGGCGACCCCAGATTAATAAAGGGACTAAGCCGAAAAGAAAATGAATGAATGAATGAGTTTTAAAACCACATGCAAGAGAGTAAATGATGAGGTTTTTAAATTAGAATTTTTGGGTAAACTATCCCTTTAGGTGGACTTTCATTCATTTCTAGATAACTATTCATTTTACTTAATAAAAGCAAACATAAAGTCACTTTAAATTTGCCCCAAAAAAAGTCAATACATTTTCTTAAAAGTACAAATTGTGCATATCCTCAAATCGTTAAATTGTATAACCATAATTTATTTTTCATGCTCTTTCTCAATTGCTGATTGTGGATTACATTACTCAGTCAACACAGGGGCTTCCACAACTGTGGGAGTCAGAAAGCTGTTGTTAATGTATGACTCAATGGCCTTCATGACAAATTCTCATGAAAAAAATCATGCAGACAACACCAAATGAAACACTGAGTCACCAGAAAGATGAAACAACATACTGACACACTGCAAGAAACAAGCAGCATCTCAAGCAGTAAAACCTGATCTGACTGTCAATACGTCGTGACCTTGAAAAAAATGTTGCAGCGCTCTGCAGATCTTTCATATGGAAATTGAGCGTATGTTGTTAGTGCTTAATAGTTTGAATAAATAACAATGTGAGGCTAATGAATAAAAACGAGTCAGAAGCTGCAACATTAAAACCTGAATTCTGACTCTTCTTTTCTTTGTTAGCAGTAACAATGATGTAAATATACGCCTTGTGCATCGATTTACAAACATTACATATTTGTCCAAAAATGTCTTTAAAAAATGAAAATAAATAAAGTATACATTTATGGATTTTTACACTTTCAAAAATTCTTTCATTTAAGATTTTAGCCCTTTAAATGACATGTTTCACACAATGCTGCTGTTGTTTTTTATGCAAATAAATATATAAATTCTATTATCTTCATTGTACTAAAGGCACAGGAGATGTAGTTTAGATCATTACATTTTTGGTAAGTCAGTGACCAGAAACATACATTTGATGCATTGCTTATTTACATGAAAATTCTACCACATACAAATTTTTCAGTAAATACAAAAATGCTGATATCCACCAACACACCCGCATAATAATAATGACAAGATTTTAATAAATTTCCCATGTAGTCCTCAAAATCAGAAATACAGGTTGTGTGAATTTCTTTTGTGATTTATAAATTTTTCATTTTTTTATTTTTGCCCTAAAGGCTGTGAGTGGAACTGTTTTGGTACCTAGTGTAAAACATATAAGGGAAGGAAATGTGAGTGAAATATGAAGAAAAACAAAACTTTTCGCCAAAATGTATGCTTTTTGCATTGACACTGCCATAATGATCACAAAAATGACCATAAGGATGCACATGGTGTAAATATGTATACACTTTACATAAATGTTTACAGTTTTATTTTAAATATAATTAAATAATTTACTGAAAAAAAGAAAAACAGAACAAACAGAACCCCTTTCTTTCTCTAATAGATTAAATAAGCTCTTCATGTTTCACTGACCAGGACTTTTGAATACAAAACAGGAAGAGATTTTAGCCTTCAAATCCAATAGACTTCCTGTGTTAATGGGGGTCTTTAGATCTATAGCCAGGATGTTGCCTCCTGTTACTCCCTGTTGTTACAGTACAGTCCATTCAGACGCTTTGGTTTAAAATAACATATTTAAATAGTGTTAGATTTTGTTTTACTACTAAAGAGCAACTAAAGACTCAATTCCAAGATTATATGCAAACCGCAAGTGTGTACATTTTGTGCCTAATGCACTAGCACATTTGGAGTACATCCCAGATATGTAAAACATATGTTTTTCACTCATGGCATTAACTGAAATATTCGCTGAAGTGAACACAGATTAAATGGATTGTAAAGTGTTCCTACTATATTACCATTCATTTATGTGTATTGACTCCCCCAATCTTAAAGAAAAGCCTTACTCCCCAAACATGGAAAACTCTCATAAATGGGTCACGGCATGCTATATCTTTTTATTGTTGACTTTGTTGTTGTCGTCGATTGGCTTACAAGTTTTCAGGGTTCTGCCCTGTTGGCTACTCCTATAACTTTGTTCCTATAACTACCAGCTGTAATAAACCCTAAACTGCATGGTAAACAGAATTATTGTCCATTAATAAAAGAGTTAAATTTCCAGTATTTCCAGTCTTCTTTCCAGCACACAACTACATACTGTCTACATATAGTCTTCAACAACATCTGCTTTTACTCATTCTCAAACAGTTTGCAGCTGAGGACCACAATAATTTGTGGTCAGTGTTGTGAACATGTCAAGAAGACATGTAAGCAATATCACTTAAATATCACTTAAAATCAATGCCATTATTACTGTTCGTATCACTGTGCTGAAACTTATATTCAGATGTCTAAATAGATATGTAGTTTCCAACACACAATGTAAGTGGTAGGCAGGTCACAACAGACTTGGTCATCTGACCAATCAGAGCAGATTCTCAGAAAGGAGGTGTTTAGAGAGACCAGATCTGCAAACAAACTATTTCAAACTATGGGATAAAAGCTGATGCCGCAGTGTACATTATGACAATATGAATTCATTTGTTTTATTTTGATGGATATACATTTTTTTTTGCAGTAGACCTCCAAAACTAAATTAGAAACCTTTAAAATAATAGATGCACTTTAATGGCTGCAGTATTTGTAAAAATGTATGTCCAAGTATCCATGTGTTTTTTTGAAGAACAGAAAGCAGATTGGATGGAGGTGGTCACTGCGCATGGAGAGATGCTGACCAGCACACAGAAGGCTGACTCGGCAAAATAACTGGCCTCTACGCCAGAATCTGATTGCCAGTGTTTATTTTCAAGTATTAGAGAGATGTGTTTAACACAGAACAAATGCAAAAGCTCATGCATACTAAAAAGCCCCCACAAGCTATGAGAGCTTCTACTTAAATTAATTTCTTATGCGCATTACCAGCCTATGACTTGCAGTCTATAAATTATCCAACTAAAATTCACTTAACCTTCACAAACGTGGTTCACCGCATCAGTAACGAACAACTCCTAAACCAATATAGACCAAAAATCCATAATCTTGGCCGAATCTCTAGAAGCAAAATGATTTGTAACAACTTCACATTACTCCCGTGCAATCGAATGTCCTATAATTAGATTAAATCGATGAGAGACCTGAAACATAATCACTTTAGTGGAAAAGGTCAGAGGCATTTGTTTCTTGTGAAATATCTACTACCTGAGATTACATTATGGAACGGGAGCAGACCATGAATCAGATTTCAGTAAGTCTTTTAAATCTGCCATTTCATTTATACTGACCTCCTGGCCTTGTCCGCTATGACGGTCTTAAACCTAAGTGTTTACCAACATCTTAAGCTGACAGCTTAGAGTGCTGTGCATAAGTAATTATGAAATTAATCTCCATTTAAGCGCATGTTGCTTTAATCCTGCCGGCTACTGTGCTCTCGCTCTCTCTTTCTCTCTCTCGCAGAAATAAGGTCACATCACACAATTGTTATACATATTGCATAACCTTCAGAAAAATGCATCTGAGAGATATGCTAATATTATTAAAATCCATTTTTAAACATGTACTCTTAGCGGTAATGGGATTTAAATACAGTGTGCTTTCTATGGAAATGCTTTTGAGTCCTAAAACTGAATCCAGCTTTAGAATCTCAGTGGGCAAAAGATGTCTGTATAAATTGTAAATAAGATCTATTATTGCAGTGGATGTGTGGCTTTATGAGCCTGTAGGTCATAGCGCTTCTCTACCTAAAAATGGATCGCAGGTCTGGTTTGAGTGCAAGCAATAAAACGAAACTTTTAAAAGGGCGGAGAATATCTTTCTGTTTCTTTATTTGTTGACATCAAAGACTATTCTACTAAAACTACTGAAACTAAAATTACATTTGCATATTCCAGTGTACTCTTGCCTATACCAATAATTATGCACGGTGCAATTAACATATTAAAGTTTGATTTCAAGGACATCTTTGTTTGCTTTAGTACAATGGATCACCACACGATGTCTAAAATAATTTGAATCTGAGTCTTAAAGCAAAACCGTTTGAGAAGCTCTCCTTTAAAGCACCATTTGCTGCAAGAACAACTACAACAATAATTGATAGCATCCACACCAACCATTACAAGGTTGTTTATTAAAAAGGTACTGCAGTTTTTTTCACTTTAACACTTTAAATATCTAAGATTGTTAAAGCAGGATGAATGTTCATCAGCTGGAAAAAATGTTCTGTGTTATTGTCACAGATTGTTCTAATGCTGTTATTGTTTATTTTTTAAAAACTATATATCCTTATCTTTATAATAATTGTCTTTGATATGAAAGGATCATAATTGATCAGCCTTCAACTCCAAGTGCAAACTAAGATTGAAAGGTTTTGTTTTACCCTCATAAAGCTGTGTTAGATAATAATTACCCTCCTAAAGCTATGCTATGTTAGATTTTTTTCCCACATATAGACATATATTATAGTGTCTCTAAAGCAAATCTGGCAAATGGAAGAAGAATGAAGATGAGTATACCAGCATCACTCTCTGTCTGCCTCACCCTCAAGGCAAAATCTATCAGCCACTTTTTCCATATGTCACATTTACATAAACAACCTCATGTCAGCTGCCTCATGCTATATGTTTTATCTTCCACTAATGTATGAATAGAGGGATAACATAAATAGAAGTGATGAAAAGGTCAGTCAGCTGTTTTCATCCATATGATATTTTAGTGTAAGAAAGGGATGCTGATAGAACAATGCAAAAACACTGGACAGTGTGCAAATATTCTCCTTCTAACCCTCGAAAAAGGCAGGAACATTAAAATTAATTTAAATTAAAAACTGAATGTAGATATGTTTTATTTTTAGGACTTCAATGTTTTATATTGTTTTTATTTTCAGCACATATTTTTATTGTATCAGAATGTAAAGATATTCTGCCATATTCTTTTTAAATCAAGATGTTTTTGTGGCATATTTAACCTGTACTCGAGTATTAATATATTTACTTGAACTCTTAACTTGTTTACCCCATGCATGTATACAGCAGCCATTTAAGGGTTAATCTCTGTCTGACTGTACGTGCTGCCTACCTAGACAGCATTTTTGAGCATTACAGGCGTGTGCAACATATAACGTTTTTTTCTATCATAGTAGTGGTGCGAGACAGTTTTCAAAAAATTAAATAGGTTTGGAAACAAAATAACACTGTTATCCTTGTGAACAAATCGTGCAATTGGTAAATTTACAGTAATTGCCTGGAGTGTAAAACAGACAAACGTAAACCGTGTTCACGAAACCTTGTGTTTGCATGTTAATTCGAGTATAATGTTCAATAGCAGAAGAATGTTTTTATTTTCTATTTTATCAACTCATTAGCAAAACGGACGTGATCGAGGCCGTTTTAAAAACAATTGCTTTTTACCGAAGAGATGGCTATCGAAATGCATGCTTTGGCTCCCTTCAAATTTAGAAAAGCCACGCAAATGATAAATGGATTTAAACCCAAATTTCATTTAGTAATAACTGCAATATTACCAGTGTGGTGCCCCGGTCCATGTAAAGCGTTGGTAAAATCCAGTGCTGATGGTTATTGAGGATGCTGTGCGGAATGGTGTCTGTGGTCCCTCCTCTATACGAGCCGGTGCTGTGTGATGATGATGACGCCGGTGCGTCACGCTCAAATAATGGGAAAAACATTCACCTGAATTTAGTTACTGAACACCGTCAATTATTTGGCTTAAAAAGGCTAGTAATAACAAAAAAATATGAGTACTATAAACCGAAAAAGAAATAATAATTTTAAGATATGAAAACATTTCTGATTTATAAAAACATTTTTTTAATAAGGTGTTGCTTTTAAAGGGGTTTTACTAAATTGATTTCAGAATTTTAAATAGTTTTTAAGGGCGCGCATGTACTATATTAGACATTGCTAAATATGGTTTAAAATGGAAATGGATATTTACAAAAATATAATCATTTAAACAGTTATTTTTGAGCTGTTACACTATTAAAAGAAGAAGAAGATGAAAAGAAATATGTCCTTGTCAGCAGTAACTTCTTTAAAAGAAATATTTGACTTTTAGATACTAATGCAGGTATGTACAGTTATGAATATGCATTTTTAAGGAAGTAAAATACACCCTTTTGGGTAGATGAGGTAAAATGATGAATAAAGATCCTAAAAAAGGGGTGGACAGGACAGATCCATTTATTCTGAGACTATAAATGGAAAAAGCAGAAACTCTTTTAGACAATAATATTAATATAATTCATTCATTCATTCATTTTCTTTTCGGCTTAGTCCCTTTATTAATCTGGGGTCGCCACAGCGGGATGAACCGCCAACTTATCCAGCATATGTTTTACGCAGCGGATGCCCTTCCAGCCGCAACCCATCTCTGGGAAACATCCATACACACCCATTCACACACATACACTACGGACAATTTTAGCTTACCCAATTCACCTATACCGCATGTCTTTGGACTTGTGGGGGAAACCGGAGCACCCGGAGGAAACCCACGCGAACACGGGGAGAACATGCAAACTCCACACAGAAATGCCAACTGACCCAGCCGAGGCTCGAACCAGCGACCTTCTTGCTGTGAGGCGAACGTGCTACCCACTGCGCCACCGCGTCGCCCTAATATAATACAATACAATATAATATAATTTAAATAGTTAAAAGTTGCAATAGTCAAATTTTCCCCAATATTTTTTTCCCAATAATTATGCACATAAAGAGTGTAAATTCACAAACATTTTACTTGACCTATAGCATACAGTATGCAGCAACATTATGTTCTAATAGATGATCATGCTGTGCCTAAATAATGATTGGAAACATCATTGATCCTTGTTTTTTGCCTGCAGCCTCAGTTAACAGATACAGTACAGTGTTTTATCATGATGTTCATCTCCTGCCCATCAAGCAGATATTAGGGTAAAATGTATGATTAACATGATCTGTAAATGTTACCATTTGTTAATCAGCTGTAAATATCTTTTTCTTTAGCCTATTACATTTGCATGCATATCAGAGCTAATGAAATACTGACCTTTCTGCTGATGCCCCTTGTAACTCTGCAAACAATATCTGTCTATACACTGATGATATCATTATTTCTTTAGCTGTGCATAATTTCATTTAATAGAAATAAGAATTGCAACATTGGTGTGAAAAAAACGTTTTAGGTAGAATATATTGGTGAAAAAAGAATATTCATACATGACCATTGCTAAAGAATGGTGACAAAAGAAAAACTATCCAGTAAACTGCAGTTCTGTGAAAAAGAAATAACATCTCATCTCAACTGAGGTCTGCAGAAGAACAAATCTGAATACACAACATGTCAAACCTTCAGGCAAATGAGCTAAAGCAGCAGAAGAAGAGTGTACCAGTGACACTTATAAGCTGAAAACTGAGGCTACAGCTCACTCTGCTTCTCCAAAAATTGGACAACAGAACATGAGAAAAATGTTGCCTGGTCTAATGCAACATTTTGGATGGTATGGTCAGAATTTGGACAACAACATTGAAGCATGAATCCATCCTACTGTATCGACTGTAAGAGGAATGATGTCAGAAGGGTATTTTCTTGCTCACTTTGGCCTCTTTCTAACATTGGCCTCTACTAAGCATTGTTTAAACACCAGAACCTGAGTATTATTGCTGACCATGTCCATCTCTTAATGACGGCATGTGTGTGCTCATCTTAACACAACTAATTGTAGCAGATTAATGTGCCATGTCACAAAGCTCAAATCGACTGGTTTCTTGAACATGACATTAAAGGGATAGTTAAAAATGAAAATTCTGTCATCATTTACTCATCCTCCACTTGTTCCAAATCTGTCTGGGTTTCTTTCTTCTGCTGATCACAAAAGGAGATATTTTAAAGAAAGCTGAAAACCTGTAAGCATTGACTTATATTTCTTTATCAGCTTTCTTAAAAAATTGTCCTGTGTTCAACAGAATAAAGAAACTCATAAAGGTTTATAACCATTTGAGAGTGAATAAATAATGAGTAAATTTTCATTTTGGGGTGAACTCTTCCCTTAATGAGTTCAGTTCACTATATTTAAATTGTCTCCACAGTCACCCTTTTGAATGTAGTTGAATGGGCAATCCACACCATTAATGTGCAGCCAACAAATCTGTGGAATATGTCAATATGGAGCAAAGCCTCTGAGGAATGTTTGCAGCACCATGTTTTATCAGTTTAATGAGGAATTAAAGCATTCTGTAGGAAAAATATATACACGATACTAGCAAGGTGGCTTCCGCTCCTGCAGGTGTCGCTGGCGTCAAGTTTCGGTTTCAACCCAAACAGAGCGAAGAAAACACACGAGCCTGTCAACAAGAGAGCTGTCTGTCAGTGTAAGCAGCAGAAAACACATGTAGAATGTTGGAGAGGGAATAATTGAAAGAGATATGGAAGGATATTAATAGGAAAACTATATGGTGTGGAGACTTTAATGCCCACAGTACTTTATGGGGAGATAAAAATGACAATAATGGGAGAGTAATTGAAGAATTTATAGAAGAAGAAGAGCTAGTTTGCGTTAATGATGGAACAGGAACTAGATTGGATATAGCAAGAGGTACAGAATCAGCAATAGACATTACATCAGTTACAAAAGATATTGCAGATAGGTGTGAGTGGGAAGTTTAAGAGGTAGTACAGTTGGAAGTGATCATTACCCAATCAAAACTCAAATAGGTATAGAATGTGAAAAAGAAATTGAAGTAAGAGAGGAGAAGTGGATTTTAGAATGGGCAGATTGGGATATATTTAGGAAAATCATTGAAGATCGTCTGCAAAGGATTGAGGATAATATAGATATTGAAAGTATGTGTATAAGAGTTAGTAGTGGAATAATTGAAGCAGCAAGAATGGCAATACCTAAAACTAAACCCAAGATAATTAATCAAATTGTTCCATGGTGGAAAGCTATAAAGGAGAGAAATAAAGCATTTAAAAAGATGAAAAGGACACATAACTTAAGGAAAACGATTTAAAAAATCAAAGAAAGAATACTGGAGACAATTTTGTGAGTCTATTGGTAGAACAACCCCAGTAGAGAGAGTATGGGGAATGATAAAAAAATGAAAGGAAATGGAAAAGAATATGGATATCCAATGCTGATGGATGGGCAGAGGGTTATTATTATTAATAAAGAGAAAGCAGAAGTCATAGCAAGGACATTAATTAAAGTACACAGTACAGACAATTTAAATCAAGAGGAGAAAAGAGGTAGGGAGGAAACTTGTGGAAGATATCAGTTTGATTTAGGGAAAGATGACGAGGACCAGGTATTAAATATACATTTCTCAGGGACTGAGCTCAGTAGGGCATTGAAGAAACTAGGGAAAACAGCTCCAGGGAGAGATGAAATTTGTTATGCTATGCTGGAAAATCTAACTGATAAAGGAAAGGAGGTACTGTTGAGGTTATATAACAAAACATGGGAAGTGGGGGTTATTCCAAAAGAATGGAAAAAGGCAGTTATCATTCCCATTAATAAGCCTGGGAAAGATCCCAAACAGCCAACCAGTTATAGACCGATTGCCTTGACATCACATATGGGGAAAGCTATGGAAAGAATGATTAATGACAGATTAGTTGAAACCAAAGGAAAGATAGAAAATTACCAAAGTGGATTTAGGAAAGCCAGAGGGACAATGGATCCAATTTTAAGGCTGGAGGATGATATTAAAAAAGCACATGTAAACAGGGAATCAGTTATAGCAGTATTTTTAGACATAGAGAAAGCTTATGACATGTTGTGGATAGATGGAGTGTTAATTAAACTTAACCAGTTAGGAGTTAAGGGACATATACTGAGATGGGTAAAAGAATTCCTTTCAGAAAGATCCATAATAGTAAAAATAAATGGTACATTTAGTGCATACTACAAAGTAGAAAATGGTACACCACAAGGGAGCATCAGTAGCCCTTTTTTGTTTTCTATAATGATTGAAGGGATCTTCAAGGAGATAGAAAACCATACAGGAGTTGGATTGTTTGCAGATGATGGTGCGATTTGGAAAAGAGGGAGAAACATAACATTTATAATGAAGAAAATGCAGCAGATATTAAATACAGTGCAGAATTGGGCAGTTAAGTGGGGATTTAGAATATCTCAAGAAAAAACTAAAGTAATGCTATTCACCAAAAAGAAAACAAGAGGGGAATTAAAATTGAGATTGAGGGGTAAAGAGTTGGAGAGTGTTGAATCCTTTAAATATCTGGGACTGTGGTTTGATAGGAGACTCACATGGAACATACATATTAGAAAGATGATCGACAAATGTAAGAGAGTGTTAAATGTAATGAGGTGCCTGTGTGGAGTAGACTGGGGTGCAAGTAGAATAGCATTAAAAACTATTTATACAGGGCTGATAAGATCAGTAATTGACTATGGTTGTATGGTGTATGGATCAGCTGCTAAGACGTCATTAAAACAGTTGGATAAAATCCTAAATCAAGCACTAAGAGTATGCTGTGGAGCAATGAAAACCACACCTGTAGCAGCATTACAAGTTGAGATGGGAGAGATGCCTTCACACCTTAAGAGAGATCAACTGGCTGTAGTATACTGGGCTAACTTAAGAGGTCATAGTGACAATCATATAGCACAAACAGTTCTGATGCAGTGCCAAGAAAGAGAGAAACAGGATGTTAAAAGTTATGGATGGATAATACGACATAAAATAAATAATATGGAATTAGACACACTAACAATGTCTCCCACTGTAGTGTTTCCAGTAGTTCCCACATGGCTGCTTAGTGATTTGGAAGTTGATTTTGAAATAATGAAAGAAAAACAAGAAAGTGAGATTGACAGTAAAAGAGTGGAAAATTATATAAGGGAAAAATACAATGAAACAACTGAAATATACACAGATGCATCAAGAATTGGACAAACGGTAGGAGTGTCATACAGTATTCCAAAGTTAAAAATTGCAGCTGCAAAAAAGAATCAGTAATAACTTAGCAGTTTATACAGCAGAATTGGTGGCGATATGGTTAGCTCTAAAGTGGGTTGAAGATAATAAACCAATTAAAACAGTCATTGCATCTGATTCAAGCTCAGCACTTGTAAGTATTAAAAATTTAGTATCAGAGTCACGGCAGGACATAATTTATGGAATAGTGCAGTTGGGAAATAATCTCATAAAATCAGGAGTCATCATTTCATTTTTGTGGGTACCAGCACACATAGGGGTCAGTGGGAATGAGATGGCAGACAAGTTGGCAAAACAAGCAGCACAGCAAACTACGATAGACATTGACATCAAATACAGCAAGTCAGAAATCAAAAGTATTGTTAAAACTAAAGTAATGGGAAAATGGCAACATATATGGAATAATGGGAGTACAGGACGTCAATATTACACCATACAGAACAAAGTCGGAAGAGGTAGGGAAACAAGGAAAAGCAAACAGGAAGAAGACACGTTCACAAGAATGAGATTTAATCACACAGCACTCAATAGTACATTACACAAGATCAATAAACATGCAGATGGGATGTGTGAATGTAATAACCAGGAGACTATAGAACATGTATTGATGCACTGCCCAATATATCACACAGAAAGAAATAGACACAGCTACAGAAAAATCAAGTGGAACCTAACATAAAGAACATGTTAAAGTTGAGCACAGGTGATGTGTGTTTTAGATATGTATATAACTTTTTGAAAGACACAGGGTTAATTAATAGAATTTAGTAATTAGTAGAGTAGTTATCTATAATAAAATAGGTGTAATATGCAGAAGCAAAGGGTATTGATTTTGAGGTTTTATTTATAAATTTTTTTTTTACTTTTTTGGTTATTTGTTTATTATTATAAAAAAAATTCCACTATAATAAATACATGGGTTAGTTGACTCCTGATTCACACTCCAATCCAGATGGTGGCGGTAATGCTCCAAAAAAGCTGGTTGCCAACCGCCATAAAAAAATCACAAGAAGAAGAAGAAGAAGAAGAAGTAAGCAGCAGAAATGTCAACAGATTGCCTTCGTATAAACTAAAATCCTTTAGGCTTCAGAATCAATGTGAACGTTTCCCGCTGGTAAGTTTTGCAGGCAACAAAAACTGAAAAGCTAGTGTAAATTGCAGCGTAGATTGTGCTAACTAGAGAACCTAACGTTACCCATCTGTCAGTACAGCTTATTGTAAACGATAGTTGTTGTGTTATAGCCTTTGTTATTTATTCCAACCCGTAAATTCACCGGTTGAAAGCGCACTGTCCTGCATAACTGTGTATAGAACGATGAATGTGGAAAAATATGGGAATATGCTCTGTTGTTTTGTATCTGAGGCGTGGTTAATGTTATTAATATTGACTTGTGGGTGTGCTCACTATTTAGTTCCCTAAACAGATGTTTGGACATGTTGTGTTGGAAAGATCAATAACTAGCTTTGTTTCTGACTGTCCACATGATTGAAATAAGCAATAAAACTCCACAACACAAGAACCTCTTTTATTATGATCAACAAAGCATAAACGTTATATAATCTTGTACTTGGATTATTTTTTGTACAGATTTGAGCATCAGTGGGAGCACAGATCCACGGGTGATCATGGCCACCCATCCAGCAGTGCTGCCCTTGAGGGAGTTTTGCCCGCTCTACTATCTTCTCAATGCCATCCCTGCTAAAGTCCAGAAAGGTTTTCGTTCAGTGCTGGTTTACTTGACTGCATTGGACAGCAACAGTGATTATATAGCCATTGGCAGCAGCATTGGCATGCTATACCTCTACTGCAGGAGAGTAAGTCAGATGAACAAATACAATTTAGAGGTAAGTCTACCTGGCGCTTCCTCCACTCTCTTCTGCACATTCACTGTTGATCTGATCTGTATTTTGTGCAATACTCTTTTTTTAATAGGGTAAATGTGAGGCTATTACTGCTGTGAAGTTGCTGAGTTGTTTTGATGATCTTGTGGCTGTTGGGACGGCATCAGGCCGGGTTGCTTTCTTTCAGCTTGTGTCACCATTGCCTGGAAGAAATAAACAGGTACAGGTTTCATCTCTGATTACAGTTTTTCAAGTAAAGCTTTCATTAATTAAATAACTAATTAAATATTTTATTTCTATTCTATTTATTAATTTATGCATTGTTTACTTCTATATTTTGTTTTAAACTCATTTTTATTTATTTTAATCAAATACTGGATTTGCCACCGAGATGTCAATAAAGTATAATATATATGTAACATCATCACTGATATAATTCTGTATATTATTACATAACTTTATTTAAGGTCTGTCGAGGAAAAGCATAAAGACAGACTTGTCGAATTGATAATGTGATTTTGTTGTGTTGTTGCAGCTGAGAAGGTTTGATGTGGTGGGTTTGCACAAAAGCACGATTACTGCATTAGCGTGGAGTGCTAATGGCATGAAACTCTTCTCTGGCGATGATAAAGGGAAGGTGGTGTACTCTGCTGTGGACCTGGACCAAGTAAGCCTTTAATAAGGAATTGATTGGAACTGTTTCAGGCATTGTGAGAAAAGAGGCAATGATGCATAAAATTTTATGATAAAAGTATTTTTGACCTTGGATGGAATTAGGAACGTTTAAGGCGGCATTATGAGGCACTGTAAAGAATTTTGATTTTGTGTTACTATATAAGGACTGAACATCTGAATATGTGTGTACATTGTTTATTTAGGGAGTCTGTAATCCAGTGGTCCTCTTCGAAGAGCCTTCAGCAATAGTACAGTTAGAATATAGCCAGAAGGTACTTCTGGTTTCATCCTATCAACGCTCAATGCTTTTCTATACACAAGAGCAATCACATCAGCAGCTGGGCAGTAAACCACGTAAAAGGTACAGCATCTTTAGTTCATCATGACATGAAAGAGATCTATTATTGTCAGGGTTGAACTACTGACTTTAAGCTCCATTCTTGATATTTGTCTTCCTTTTTATAGCAATGGCAAGTTTGGAGCCTGCTTCCAGCCAGCTCTGTGCAAGCAGAGCGATCTGGTGGTTTACGCAGCCAGGCCAGGGTTGCGTCTGTGGAGGACAGATGTGCGAGGACGTGTTGGGGAGACTCATGTCTTAAAGCCCCTTTTTAATCAGGATGTACCTCACTTTGAGCTGTTCCCACGCACAGGTCCCACTGGTGGATACAGACCTTCAGAAAGACAGTTGGGAATGATCAGCTGCTTCCTGAAGGAAGGCTGGGTCCTCAGCTGGAACGAATATAGTGTTTATGTTGTGGACTGCACCAATCAGGTGTGAATGGACACTTTTGCATTTATATTATTTGCATAATTGAAATTATGATAATGCAAACATAATTTGTGCTGTCGTTTTGTTTACTCACAAAGGTCATCATTGGAGGACTGGAAAGCGGTGGAGATATAGTGTCTGTGTCATGCACTGAGAATGAAATTTTCATTCTGAAAGGAGATCGGGACATTTTGAGGATCTCGAATTGCCCTGAGGGATTGGTTTCCAACTGTGAGTTGCAGTTCTGCTGCTATAATGGCAGTTTTGTCATTCACTTTGCTCTATCAGCACTTCTCGTATATTAAGGAAAAAGCATCTTTTGCCCTTGGCACATTAATAACTGCAGGGTTTTTATTCAGCAATCCTTAACAACTTCACAAGTTATTGTTGTTGATTTGTATCTTTCTTGCTTTCAACTAAAAGTTGATATTTATGGTCTTATCAGGCACACTATTGTTGAAATGTTTAGGGTCAGTATGTTTTTGTAATATTTCTTTTGTTCTTAAAGATTGCATTTATTGATAAAAAATACAGTATCAGCAGTAAATATTGTGAAAGTTAAATATCTGTTTTTCTTTTCAATTGAATTGAACTTATTCCTGTGATGACAAAGCAACATTTAAGAAAGCTATTATTTTATTCTTCAGTCAGTGTAGTAGGATTTTTCATATATAATTCTATGCTAATTTGGTGTTTAAGAAACATTTTAATGCAGACATTGTTTTTGCTGCTAAATTAAAATCTAAAATCTGCCATCAGTGGCCTCAAAATGTAAGTGACATTTATCATTTTATGGCCAAGATGGCATAATGTACTGAATAATACCAAGCTGGACTTTTAAATTATGCTTTCAAGTTTAAATTAATTTGAAATGATTCCATTGTTTCCCAGTGATGGGTTGTGGCTGGAAGGGCATCCGCTGCGTAAAACATATGCTGAATAATTTGGCGGTTCATTCCGCTGTGGCGACCCCTGATTAATAAAGGGACTAAGCCGAAAAGAAAATGAATGAATGAATGATTCCATTGTATTTTTTATGCATCTAGTGTGAACTCCATTAATATGCACAATGTCAACAAACTTCTTGTGTTAAAAATTTGCTTAAAAAGCACTTTTAAATGTTGCTTGACAGTTTAGAGCCACTGTGTCTTATCTATCTTTCCTTTTCCTCCTCAGTATTAGACCACTCCTACCGTTTTACATCTCCTCTTTCCCCACCCACTATTTTGCTGCCTCCTAATGGCGCTGTGGAAACTGCTCAGCCAATCAGAACTATGCCCATCATCACAGAGCAGGACACTCAGGCCAATCCCAGCTCAGAAGAAGTGCATGATGGCGTAGAGGAGTCAGAGGAGGTTCAGGAGGAGCAACATCCTGAGGAGTTCAGTCATGCGGTCGAGGCTCTGGAAGTGGCAGAGGACTTGGAGCAGCAGCGGGCCAGTTTAGGTACAGTAGAGTCCCGCAGCCGCAGCAGCTCCATCACTTCATGGGACAGTGCGCAGGGCATGTTCACCACCACTGAGGCCTCCACTTCAGAGCTCTCCTCCAGCAGATACAGCGCCATCACCCAAGAAGACTTCCAGCAGGAGCTCGTGGTCAAGGCCATCAAGCTGAAGAAGAAAGGCAAGAGGAGACGGCAAGGTAAGTGTTTAGGATCGGACAGTAGTGGATTTCGCAGAAACCTAGGGAATCGTAATATCATTCAATGTTCATTCAATAATGCCTTGAAATGTAAACATTGGCACTTGCCCAGTATGGAAAATTATGCCAATCTGCTCTACAGATAAGATGAGGTGTTGAATATGAGGCTGCAATAACTAACTTGTCTGCTGGGAGTGCAAGTAATAAGATCTGGTTAGCAGTCTGGTCAGTGTTACCAGTTTGAAATTGCGAGTACAGTGAGAAAGTGAGTGAGCACTGTGCCCAATGTGGTTGATAAGCCCACTAAATGCCTGCTATCAGTAATGTGAATCTGTAGCTGTATAAACTTCCCCATGGGTAGCGCAATACATATGAATTTGTTGACTATAAGCTAATGGAACTGGCAAACGCAGAAATTTATTTTAAGATTGAAAAACTTGTTCTTGTTTGTTCTGAGCACTGTAAAGTTTCATGAGTAAAAACAAACACTGCGAGTTGCCAGTGATTTTTGCTTCTACTTTAGTACTGTATAATGTCATCAGATTTCTCTCAGCTTCTCCAGTAATGGACACAAACCAAATAAAACTTAGTATGGATTTATTTTATTGCAGATGACCTCTAGTAAGAGCCTCAATAATATCAAATGATGTGGTGTATAAATTTGATTATATTAATCCATTGATGTTCTTCAATTTTTTTTTTTTTTTTGTAATTGTAGATAGTGGGAATCGTGTGTACGAGCGCAGCAGTTGGTCGGAGAGCATTTTTAGCCAGGACGGTGCAGGCAGTGACGTTCTGAACACACCCATGAGTGAACCACCTTCTGATCACACCAGCCTCCTGTGCAGCAGCCTTGACCTAGATGGAGAATACCACAGTTCAGATGCCTTCCCCATCCAGAGCCCATCAGAGCCCTTACTGAACCAAGAGCCTTGTCCGGTTGCAGTTAACCAAACAGCACAGACCTCACCACCTTGCCCCGCATCTCTGTCACTAGACATGGAGTGTCAGGTGTACAGTGAAAACGTGTTTGCTGAAAATGAGCAAATCACAGCTACACCTGATGTGGACATGCTGCTGGAATGTACCTTCTCGTACATGCATGCATCTGATGAGCAGGACATCATGAAGGAATATGTGAAGGAGCACAAAGACGTACTGGAGGATTCAGAGCAAAATTTTAAACAGAGTTTACATGAGGACTTTAGTTTGGACTTGTCCTATGATCCCATAAGGCCGCTGGGTTACTCCCCGGAGCCCGAGCCATCGCCATCTAGTGACGAGGAGGACATCTATGCTCATGGGGTGCCATCCAGTGCAAGTCTGGGGGATGGACTGAATGCTCTGAGCTTGCAGAGCTCATCTGTTGAGCAGAAAGAGGATGAAGAGACACAGCTCCTCAAAGCTGACCAGGTCAGAGAGCTAACATATCAGATCCGGAGACCTACTTGTTACCTTTACAATTTAAAAAGTTGTGTAATATACACTACTTTTAAAAGGTTTAGGGTCGGTGAGATTTAAAAAAAAAAAAAAGTTTTTAAGAGAGGCTAAAAATAATAAAAGTATCAAAATTTTATTTAAAATCACTGTATTATTTATTATGTATAATATATTTTTAAATATTATTTATTATTTAATGACAGTTTTTCAGCTGCCATTACTCCAGGTGCCACGTTTAAATGTCATTACTTTAACCATTTCTTTTTTGTTTTTGAATATTTATTTTTAGTGCTTTTGCCTTTATTATGACAGGACCAGTAGCTAGATCGGAAATGAAGTTGAAGACAGATAGGGGGGTTGGATTGGGAAATGCCCAAAATGCAGTGGCACTATATGTTGGCACACTACCCACGTGGCTATATGCACTCATTATTGCTTTCTGATTAAAAGATTTTAAAAAACTTGCCCAACCCCAAAACATTTAAATGGTAGTGTATATGTTGTTGATAGTCTTTATTACCATATATAGCTCAGAAAAGTAAATAAAGAGACCACTTGTTCAGTGTACATTTGTGCTTTGTGATAATTTGTCTTTTCAAATAATGTTATTATTTAGAGCATTTATTTGCAGAAAATGAAAACAGATCATGTTTAATTGTTGGGAAATAATATGTATATATACTTATTTTACATTTACAGATATGAATATACACATATTTTTCAGATCTAAAAGCATGGAGTAGTTTACATTGACCTATTCCATTTTGAATGTTAAAATTCACGTTAACAGTAGTTTATAAAATATGTATTTTACTCTGAACTTGCACCTATTAATGGCATATCCTTGTAACTGTTGTTAATAACAAATTATAAATTGTCTTTTGACTTTTTCCACAGCTGTATATTATATTCATACCGTGTATTCATATTATTCTCTTTCTTTTTTCTTTTGTTTATAGTTGGCTGAAAGTTGGATGGGTTACAGTGGGCCTGGCTGTGGCATCCTCAGTCTAGTGGTGACGGACAGGTATATCTGGTGTCTGGACTTTAAAGGAGGCCTCTTCTGTAGTGGTCTTCCTAATGGTGGCTTGAGCTGGCAGAAATTTGAGGAAAATGTCC
Source organism: Danio jaintianensis (assembly GCA_903798115.1). Lineage (NCBI taxonomy): Eukaryota > Metazoa > Chordata > Actinopteri > Cypriniformes > Danionidae > Danio > Danio jaintianensis. Next base: position 10,432,334 of record CAIGQV010017386.1, read on the forward strand.
ATCAGGTTGCTCTGTCTCCATCAGGTAAACGGTATACATTTGATAATAAATAAACATATCAATATTAGTACACTGTGTTCTCGACTCAGCATTTACATCATTGCTCCTATAAAATATAAAGCGGTCAACGAGATCTGCAAAAATATTTTTGAAATACTACATTCCTACTATATTTTTGTCTAAATAAATAAACATAAGAGATTTTCTTCAGAAACACAGAAAATGTATGTTAAGATTTGTTTGTTCCAAACATTCTCAGCAACATTAATATTTCCCTTTGAGTTATTACTTTATTTTATTTTGTACAAAAGTACAGTTTTGATCTGATTTTGGTGGGGTTTTTAGGCTCATTGTTGTGGAAGGTGGAGCAGAAGACCATGACTGCGTACGCTTGTGGAAAAGTCACAATCAAGGGAAAGAGACACTGGTACAAAGCCCTGGATGACACCGCATTTGTGGCACTTGGTGATGACACTGCCTGGATCATTCGTACTAATGGAGACCTGTACATACAGACAGGTATGAGAGCGAAAACCTCACATTGCAATGAAAGATATATTCTTTTTAAGAATTATGAACATATTGTGATCAAGTAAAACATTTAAATTATGCAAAAATGATTATTTTCAAACAGTCCCCATTTCAAACTCTTAGCATTAGCTGAACCAGATGCTGTTTCTGGGGGCTGATCGTAAATTTGTGTATATTTAGAAAATACTTCTTTGAAGTAAAAATGTATTTTTACTTCAAAGAAATGACACACAATCACCACAGACCACAGTAAGAAATCTGCTTCATGTTATTGCACTGTTTGACCACTATGTAGTGCTGTATGTCTTTGAAAAGTACCTCATTCTGTTTTTTCAAAAGATAACTCATTGTTTACTCACATATATTGTTGCAAAACCATGTTATTTCTAACATTCTGAAATTGTATTTCTTCCATGAATCACAAAATGCTATTCACGTTTTTCTATGTCATAGCGTAGAAATAATAAGAAATGTGCACAAGCACTATAAACCCTTTTAAAATGATTTAAATAATACTTTCATTTTTGAAAAACTAAATCAATAACAAAAGAAAAACTAAACTCATGTGCCATTTTTTTGTATAATTATTGTAGGTGTTTTCTTGTCACAGATTCCTTTGCTCCAAAGGAATGCAACTATGGGCTGAACTCTGCTTTTGTATTATGCAATAATGAAGAATATAATAGGCTACACTCATTCTCACTTTACCTGTTACTTGCAGCTCTCTTAAGGCAAGACATTGCAGGTGAATTAGGAAAATAAATCAATTAATGATTATCACCGTACTTCCCCAATAGATTGTTGAATGCAAACATTTTTTGTAGTACATTGTTTCTAAAATATTAGACATTATTTCATTAAATAAACACTAATTTGCATACATTTATAGCACAAAAATATGAACACTGGATGAAGTCAAATTCAAAATTCTTGTCAGTCAAATGTTTTTAACAGAGGGTGTTTTGAGATATGTTGCTTTATAATTCAGAAAAAACTGAACAAGCAGGAAAAAAAAGTGTATGATGAAAAAAATTATGCATGAAACATAGACTGTGGTATGATTGTATACCTCCTTTAAAACCTTTAGCAGGTGAAGTGAAGATTTAAGGCTTAGTGCGGGAGAAATAACATCTTTTTTGTTGAGAAAATGTCTTTTAAAAATATTTTATGTAATTGAGATCTACAGACACAAACTGATTAAATGCAAGACACATTTAAAAGTGTATTTGGGATGTTTGTTTTAGATTAGACTTAACACACTTATAAACAACTTATAATAAAGCCGAAAAAGATTTCACCTGCAGTGTCTCAACCTAAATCCTTATTTCTTTATGACTCCAACAGTACTGTAAACAGATTATTATAAACACACTATTGGCAGTTTCTGGGTTAACTGTAAAAAAGGAAACCATTGCTGTATGTATAAAACAGCTGGAATAGCACTGTTGCCCTGTGTGTGTCTTCAGGGCTGAGTGCGGACAGGCCATGTGCGAGGTCAGTGAAGGTGGACTGTCCGTGTCCCATGGCACAGATGGCAGCACGGGGCAGTGTGGTGTGGGCACTGAGCGAGCAGAGGGGTGTGTTTTACAGAGAGGGTCTTAACAGCTACTGTGCAGAGGGGGAGCACTGGAAGTATGACACCGTCAGGTATGTTTGTCAGCCTCATTTTCTGTTAGCAGCTTGCTAAAAGTAAAGCAACCATTCTCTAATGGGTTTAATTCAGCACCCAGATTTTACATTGGACATTAGGTTGCATTTCATCTAGGATAAAAGTTCTATTCACTTTATTTTGCAATGCCAACGTAAGCTTTTTCAATGAATGTGCGAGATTCAGTTCATATAGGTAAATTACTTTGCAACAATGTGGAGTGAATGTATAACAATTTTTTTTTTGCTATATTTTACCATACTATAAAAACTAAGTGTATTTATTATCATCATAATCTAATAGGTAAAGTGTGTATAGGTTTTCATGTAGCATAGAGGAGATTATGTTTTGTACATGTCCACATCTAGCGAAATGACAATAAAGCTCACTTGACTTAGTAAAATATGATTGCAAATACCAGCTTGTGATATCAAGGCATATACAAATTTTTGTGACATAGGAAGCTTTTCACATTTAAGTAACCAAAGTCTGCATCAGCTCTTAAAATAGTTGGATTGTATCTTTTGAAAAAGTAGACAAAAGTGTCCTTAAAAACTTTGCAATTTGGGGTTTCACTTTATTTTATGGTCTCATGGATACTTACTTACTGTAATTTTACATGTAAATAGTGAGTTACATTAATGGATTACATGTACTTACTATGAGGTTACGTTTTAGTTTAGTGTAAGTGCATATTTTTATGTATAATTCACTGTTGTTACCACATGTAACGTGTCCCCAGGACACTGTAAATTAAAGTGAATTTAGTTTTTGATATTACATTTCTAAGTAGTAACTTATCAAGAAGGAGTAGTTTATTCAAAGGTTAAAAAACAGGCTGGTTTTTAATGCATATTTAACACATTTAATTAATTTAATTTAATTTAAGACATTTGCCTGTTACTAAATTTTGAGCTTTCCTTCAAAATACGCCTATTTATTTTAATATCATAACTATTTACAATTATATGGTTAGTTGCATTTAATTTTTTGCATGTAGCACTGAGAGCATTGAGATACTGCGTATGTGTGTCCATAGTGAGAGCCAAGGTCTGGAACCCATCTGTATTGCTCTGGGTGAGAACAACACTGTCTGGGCTTTGGACACCAGTGGAAACCTATGGTTCAGAATGGGGGTGACTGCTAAAAAACCCCAGGGTGAAGATGACCACTGGTGGCAGGTACATACTGGAACATTCAAATGCACAATATAATGATCATAAATATAATGAGTATAAATGAGCACTTTTTACGGCAAGTTGTTTAACACCCTCTCTGTAGACAAATAACACATTTTTGGCATAAAAATGCTAATTATGCCAAGAGCTTCGATTTCAAGGATAAAAGTGTTGTTTCTTGCAAGAAAAGGTTTGGATTTTTTTAACATCATTCCTGTGAAACTACAAAGTTGTTGTCTTTGTGTTTTATTTTAGGTGAGCATCACAGACTATGTGGTGTTTGATCAGGGCAGTCTTTTCCAGACTCTGATCCAGGCCACTCAGACTGTGGCCACAGTCACCAGAGCTCCTGTAGAGCGGGTAGCTGAACGTCTGCGCGTGGCCTTCCTCTCTCAGCACTCCCAGTGCCAGCCCAGCCTTATCAGTGTCAACACCAGTGGTGTCTGGATTGCGTCTGGACGTAATGAGTTCCACGTTGCCAAAGGCAGCCTTATTGGTATGAAACATTTATCTTTGTTTTTTTATTTGTAAAGTACCATAGCACATGCACATAATAGAACACATAGTCTTTCAGTTATAGTATACTCAATTCAGACCCCACCCCCCCACAATATTTTTGGATTCTTAAAATGCTACAGATCCTACACACCTATGAGCACATGCTTTTTAGTGGCATCTCTTTAACCAGTTTATTTTTATCAACAGTGCCTGTATTCTGCTTAAAAGTTGCCTTTGCACTGTATACTTCTCCAAAATAAATGATAGATAGAACAATTGAAGGTGAAGCTAAATCAAATCACTGACTGTTGTTGGTGGTAATGGAACAGCGTAACTATAGTGGTTTCCTGGGTTATCCTGTAAACACAGCAGGCAGCACTGGTTTCTGTTTTTGACACCATTTGTCACTAAGGAAATAAGTTAGACTGTTTTTTCAAGTAATCATTCAGAGATTTTTTTTTATTGGATATATATATTTATTATAACACAGGATGCTTAAAATCTTAATATTTATTTTGTAAACATTTTTTTAATCTGGACTAAAAGGTCAGAAAAGAAATATGACAATGTCATACTGTTATGTTTAAAATTATAAAGTTCTAATGTTTGCTTATGCGTTTCATAAATTTGATGTGCCAAAATTTGCTCCAGATATTTAGAAAATATAAAAAATTGAAAAAGGTTGTTTGAAAACTCAGTGGGACTGTCCATTTGATAGCAATGTGTAAAATCAACACAAACACATGGGTTCACGGTTATCCAGTGTCTGTGAATTTTCTCTTCATAAGTTACATGTATTTTTACTGGTTTTAAACTAGAAATGTGCACATATTTGAATCCCCTCAAGGTGGATGTCTGAGTAGGTGGCTTGGTTCAGTGTTATAAACTAGTGCAAAAACAATTCAAAGTGGATCTGCAAGCTGCTAATAATAATGAATTGTTTATTTTAATGCAGGGACCTATTGGAAGAGCACCGTACCCAGAGGAACCGCCTCTGCCACTAAATGGGCCTTTGTGTTTTCCTCCGCTGTTCCAGCCAAAGAGGGTCTGTACAGTAATAATCCTGTCTTTCTCTTAACGTTACACCTGTTCATTATCTGTTGTCTGGCAGAAAGCAGTGAAAATATTTTTGTGCTGCACAGTTCAAATCTGTATCTTCATCTATGTTAATTTGTCTCCACAGGCAGTTTCCTTTGGTTAGGTCAGAGCAGGAAAGACCTGTTCTGCATTTGGGACCAGGACCTTCAGATGCGGCCTTTCACTATTCAGTTTCCCCCTGACGTGGAGATGGTGCAGCTCTCGGCCTGCCGTGATGCATTGTGGGGTGTGGATCACTACGGCCGGGTCCACATTCGCACTTTATCAGCCAGCTGCTCTACAGGAATGCACTGGTCATTACTGGACCTCAACCAGCTTGGTGAGAGACTTTTCTTTCTATAGATAATAGTTTTATCAGTGGATCACATGCTGGCTAAATTTAAAGTGAAAACACCAACCCCACCAACCCCGCCCCCAGCAATGGTATATAGAAAATACATTCTATATGTATTTTATATGCATTTATATGTTTTGATACTTTCATGAAGATAATTAGCATTTTTTTATATCAAATTTCCAAGGTTCAACTACAAAAAACAAAATTAGATAAAACATTTTACTGCACTGTACAAAAGTTTGAGATTGGTGTGTGTATTAATGTTGAACTGCAGTTTGATAAACTGCAGTAAAATTAGAATTTGTGAAATATAATTGTAATTATTGCATTATTAATTGAATATTAGCTGTTATTTACAGTGTTTTCTGTTATTTGACTGTTATTTCAGTATATTTTAAAATATGATTTATTGCAGTCTTTTTTATTCCAGTCTTTAGTGTCACATGATCCTTCAAAAATTATTCTAATATGAGCATTTGGTGCTAAAGATTTTTTTTTTATTATAATCTTTACATATTTTACCTTATGGTTGTAATAATAAAAATATATCTTTATAAATATATATAAAACCATTTTTGTATATTTTTCTTAAAACTATGATGCTTTACTTTAGAATTCTTTGAATGAAAAAGTTCACAATAACATTATTTTGACCTTTTACTAACTTTTTTTATCTGGGTGAAATTAGACCTGGATGTATTCTCAACCCGTTATGTAAGATTCACCAGATGTTTTATTTATTTTTAGTTATTTTACTGACGGCAAGGAAAGGACAATATCTTCCACAGCAACATTTTTGTTTTTGTTTGCATTCAGTCACGTAAGCATTAGTTAGCACTTTGTAGCCATCCCTATGATGACACGCAATTGAAATAAGTAACTCAAATGCTGCCGCTCCTGAAGGTCTCGAATGCCGTTTGCACTGGTCATATGTGAGGGAATGACGCATGTTGGCCATACCATGTTGAAGACCCTCTCCTGTTTCTCCCAGCTCAGATTCCCTTGTCTCCTGGCTGTCCACGCGCTCTGTTGCCGACCTACTTCTGTCATATTCACACATAACCAGCCCACTCCCACTCAATATATATTCCTTCTAGACACTCTAAACCATCACTTTTATGTCTTAATTTCCACATCTTGAACTGAAATGTTTGAAAAGCAAGCCATGTTTCTTTGCAGAAATCCTGCCTGTTGCTAAGAGAGCTGTTTATATTTTTTTTAATGCAAGCAGGTGGTTCTTGCATAACATGTTTTGTAATAAAGCCGGTAAGCTAACTGTCAAAGGTCATGGGATGTGGATCAATCCTTTGGAATTGAATATTGTAGTGATTAGGCTACAGGAATGCATTAAACACACATTGAATCAGTGAAATTTGGTAACAATGTCAGACTCTCCCGAATGCAATCAATGCAGCGTTTCATTGCGAAATGACAATGCAGGCTGATCTAATCTGATTACATCAGACATATTTTAATTACACAGCTTACACTTCAGTGCAATCAGTGTAAGTCGTTTGTTTATTGAGTATGTGTGTGTGTGTGTGTTTGTACTTTGACAGTATGTAGACACAAATAGGCAGAGGCATGTGATGAAGCAGCTGTAGCTCTGACCGTCTCGGGTTGTTTTCGGGTGGGCGGCAACGTGAAAGATGAGTCTGGGTGTACGAGCATTTTTAGATTGGGTACAGACTGGGCACATGATGTTTTTGGTGCTGTTAGATTTGGCGTGCCAGCATTAGGAAATTTACCTAATGATTAATTGTCTATTGAATGTGGTCATAATTTGGGGGGCTTTGACAATTAATTGTGCTTTTTAGGGACTTTGACCGATTAATTTTGTGTTTAGGGAGGCTTTGTATTTAAATTGTGCATTTTTGGGAAGCTTCATCAATTAACTTTTTGAGGGCTTAATTATGCGTTTTGAGGGCTTTGGCACTTAATTGTGCATTTTGAGATGCTTTGGTGATTAATTGTAAGTTTTAAAAGCTTCGACCGATAATTGTTCGATTTGGAGGCTTTGGCAATTAACTGTGTATTTTACGAGGCTTGGTAATTAATTGTGTGTTTTGAGGGCTTTGACCATTAGCTGTGCATTTGGGAGGCTTTTGCTGATTAATTGTGCGTTTTGGGAGTTTTGCCGATAAATTGTGCGTTTTGGGGGTCTTTGCCAATTAAATGTGTGTTTTTGGGTGTCTTTGCCGATTAATTGTGCATTTTGGGGGTTTAGATGATTAGTTGTGTGTTTTTGAGGCTTCTGTGTTTAATTGTCTGTTTTGGGGGTTTTGGTGCTTTATTTTAAGGGGGGGGGGAGGGGTGGGTGCTTCGACAATTTATTGTCCATTTTGGGGGCTTTGATGATTAATTGTCTATTTCAGGGGCTTTGGCTATTCATTTTCCTTTTTGGGACAATTAACGAGCATTCAAACCCCAGCAAAGTGACTGTGAAATTGAAAGTGCAAGTAAAAGCGCTTAAGCATTTGAAACAGTGTCTACTTACTTCAGTTTATGCAACAGACCCATTTTAGACTCGGGCCTATGAATGGACTTTGTGAGGGTTATTGGAGTTCATCAGGTCTTGTTAGTTGGAAATACTCATTCTTTAGATTCTGGATTAGTCTTGTGAACCTTGTTCTGTGCTACTTGTTCTGTGGTGTGAGTCGTCTCATTTCAGGAAAACTCTTGAAAGCAGAAAAAAGGCCATTGTGTGAAGTGAAGCATCAGCTCTGCTTTATCTAGTTCTGTTAGTAATGAATCAGCACAGTGTGCAAAGAGCTCTTGCGGCCAAAGGCCACGGGTGTGACGACATGTAAGCAATCTATTGTTTTCATTTATTGTGTATATCAGGCACCCACAGTGTTTTTTTCTTTCCTATTGATTTCGTGTGTTTCATTCCATCTCACCCACCTCAGATTGAAAATGGGCTACTTTTTATTTTAGCAGTCATGCTTAAAATGTATTTCATTTTATATAACACAATATCGGGTAACAGGTAAACGGTTTGTTTAGGTATTTATCTTGAGCTGTTTTTCTTCAGACAGTGTCTATATTCTTAATTATCTTAATTCAGCTGAAAGATAAAAATCATTCTTATAAAAATGTATAAATAAATAAATATTAAATAATATACCATAAATATAACAACGTAAATAATATTGTAAAGTATTATTACAATTTGTCATTTTGTCCTGTAGGAAAAGCTGAATCGCTTTTGATCAATTATATGCATTTTTATTTTACAAATATCACTGCCCCAAACCTGTTATTTTAGTAACCTGTTAACCTGTTTATTTTATTTTTATTTTTTTGTAATTAGCCTATGTAACGACCTGTGATGGAAAGTGTGACAGACAATAAGGAGACAATGTGTGTTAGTGTATCACATGTTATGTTAAGATTTGCTATCAAAGTCCTCAACATAAAGTGCCATGACGTATAAATGTCATGTCAAGGTTTCTCTATCATATCATAGTGTACAGACAAAAGACCCGCCACATTCCTGCTGAATGTAGGCTGATCTCCAAAGGTCACACAGTTTGAGGCCCCGGATGTCCTTGGGATGCTGCTAGATGTGATGTATGATTTAAAGCTGAACTCAGTCACACAGTCTGTCCTGTCACTCACCCTCAGCTGAGAATATTTACAGTATAGTCTGGCATTTGAGGAATTGTAATGTTTGGATAGTGTCATTTAAAATGAACATTGTGATAAATTGTTTGGTTCATAGTAGAGATTTGATTGATTGATTAATTGTTTATACCTTATCTATGGTCCGTTATGTATGGATATCATTAATGTGCATAGTTTTGCGCATACTGTACTCTCAAAACATGTACAGCAGACGCAAGGGAAAAGTAAGCGAGCACGTATGAGTTTATTTATAACTCTTCAGTTCAATGCTTGAAGAAACAGAAAGGGGCATCAGTTTACCATCTGGGGTTATAGTGTTGTGTTGTGTTGTGTCATCCATTGTGGACAGCATTGTCAGATAGTTAATTATCTGAAATGGATTTGCATATCATATCTGGTACATTTTGCTCATGAATAGGTATTATATGAATATGAATAGGTATTATATAAAAATACGTGGAGACGGATGAAGTGGGCTAATAACCAGATTCAGACAGAAACTGCAGACATTGTTTACTATTTCTGCGAGAGAGAAAAAAGTGGCGGATTTATGCAGAATGATTTTAGGAGTATATTAACTAAAAACATTTTAAAACATGAAATAACATTTTTAACAATAAAATAAGAACTTTTTTTACTTTTATTTAAGGTTTATAATGCAAATTAGAACCACTCGTTTGGTTTACAAACTGTATTGTAAATAAATCGTATAAACATTTACAATTTATTCAAAAGTATTACTGATATTAATGAAAAAAACTGAATAGATATATATTTATACACCATTATATTAGTAAATAAATAATGGGCTTAAAAAAATCTACAAATTCTGTGTGGGCCTACTAATAACTAAATGGTATAATCCTTTTAAGCATCTCGGACATTCATGAAAATGTCTTGGCCTTTTCACAATCTCCATATTTTTTTAAATGACTAATATCCCATGACTTACAGTAACAAACTATTTTCTAGCAAGGATTTATTAACATTTACAGCAGTTGTTGCATATTAGACATTACATTTAGTCATTACATGGCTCTATTAAATGATACTTTTTTGTACATTTTATTTACAGTAAAAACTGTTTCTCTCTTGCATTTTGAGTGTCATTTGCATATCCTTTCATGCTCTTGATAATGGTACTTAAGTAGACACATCTCCAATTATTAGGGTGATCAATTAATTGACCAATAATTTAAAAGAGGATCAATCTTGGATATTTTTGGTAATTTACATTAGTAGTTGTGAGGTTTTAATCATTTATTTTTGTATGCAACTCTTCTCTTGTTGTTTGTGCTACAGACATTAAGGATTGGTATATGATGTTTTCCTCATTGACAAAAGTTTTGGCTGCCCTTAAAATCTCATAACTGACACTAACATGCTAATGTGTGGCAGTCATATTTCACTGGAATATTGTAATGACATGGGAAATCTGTTGTTTCCTCTCAGGTCATGTGAGGTTTCTCAGTTTGTCGTGTGGCAGTCAGAACGTTTGGGCTTGTGATACTAATGGAATGGTGTATTTTCGGGTTGGAACTCAACCTTTGAACCCCAGCATGATGCTCCCAGCCTGGATCTGCATCGAACCTCCTGAACAGGTCAACAAGCTTTATGAATTGTACATCACTTACATTTTTGTTAAAAGTTTAGTATTTTTGTATTGTTGTCATTAATGTTTTTTTTTATTATTATATAATTTGATATAATTATAAAAATAAATAAATATATAATTTTTGTAAATGTTTATTTTATAATATGCTATAAAATGCTATTTTAAACATAAAAGCTGTAAAAACTAAAAGCTATAAAACAGGATAAATGCAAATATTTTCATAGCAATTGTCTGAAATAAGTTAAGTTTAAGATTTATTTATTTTTTACGTTTTATTTATTGACTTAACTGAAAATGTTAGCATTATAGTTTCAGTTAACAAGAAAACTTTTGAACGTTAGTGTAGCACAAACTAAAGTCATTTTTAATGTGTACTTAGTATCAACCCTCATGAAAAAAATCCTCAAAAAAATAAGTATATATATATATTTTTTTATATAATTTCTAAACCAGATAGACTGTTTACAACAGACTGGCCAAATCTGATTCCACACTGAAATTCTGTTTAAAGCTGCATTCATAAATAAAACTGATAAAAAATTTAAATTAAAAGACAAAAGCACAGTTTTGAAATGATGTTCACTCATCAAGCAAATTTGTAACAAAAAAGTTACATACTGTAGCTTTAAAAGTAATATTTTTAATTCACAGTTCCTACCATGATCCAGTGCAGGATTATTTATCCCACTGAACACACCATATAATAGTTCACCAACCTTATGTGCTTTTCTTTTCCTGATGTTTTCTTTGAGCAGCCTGCTGGGCTTCATCTGGTGAAAATTCAGACCAGTCCTAATGACCGCATGCTGTGGGCACTGGACAACAGAGGCAATGTGCTCGTACGTATCGGCATCACTGAGGAGATGCCTGTTGGGACGGCCTGGGAGCACATTCCTGGTATGCCACCATTATGTAATCTCATTCAATGTTTTAGTGTAATTTTTTTTTTGGACTGAGACTTTCAAAATTAAGTTCATTTTCATAGGTGACTTTCTGACTGGTCCTTGTTTTTGTTTTTTTCTTCTTGTAGGACTTCAGGCATGTCAGTTGGTTCTGAGCATGAGGACCTCTTGGGTTCGTCTTGCTAACGGTGATGTGGCTCGTCGATACGGAATTACAGAGAAAAACCCTGCTGGAGATTACTGGAAGAAGATCCCGGGACTGGCCAGCTGCCTCGCTGGTAAGCTTTTAGGATAATTTTTTTTTCTCTCCTGCACTGAGCCTTAAATCTTCAGTTCTTCAGCACTTACATACACCAAACTTTATTTTTATTCATATCTATATTCTAAAGGTTTTTTAAAGGTGCTTTAAAATACAATAGCTATGTTTCCATCCAAAGATGCGATGTAAAACTGGAATATTGCATAAAAGACTTAAATATAGCAAATAAAGCAGCGTTTCCATCCAATGAGAACAAATCATCACTTCTGAGTAACTGGCGTCCAACATCAAAAGTAAAAACAGAATTTGCTACGGTAGGAGAAGCTGCGCGAATCTTTTCTTTATTTCATAAATTACTTGCGCCTCAGAAGACAATGCCGACACGCAATAAGCACATGGTGGCGTTTGAAGGCGTGAGACGCGGAGCACAGATGCTCTTGACTATTCTGAAGGTAATTAATAATATAATAACACTAGTACTGAAATGGTTAAGGCGTTTTAGAATGACAAAAACAACATTTCAGATGTTTTATAATGTGGTCAGCAGTTTTTATCATCACGTGATCTCTTATAACAAAATCACATGACTTTTTTTAATGCGCATACTGGAATTTGTTTGGTAAAAGTGTTTCCATCGTAGTTTGTGCATTTTTATTTATCGAATAAAAAGTTTATCCTACTCAGTTATGCCTATATGTATGCGCATTTTCAAAATTTATGCGCATCGTGGCATTTCCATTAACCATTTTTTTATGCGCATATCCAAAATGCACATACAAATAGGTGGATGGAAACATAGCTAGTGATACAATGTTCAATTGCTCTCTGATATCTACGTGGAAGGTATGTGGTTTAGGTAAGTGCAAATTTTATTGAGATTTTACACTCAAAGGGATTACATGAAAAAGAGGAAACAATACTGTTTGAGGCTCACAGTGTGACCATTTCCATGTACTGAACTCTTATTATTACTACTCCTATATATAGATTTTCATTCTATGGCACTTTTAACAGAGGCATATGTTCCTACATAATTTCCCTGATTAAATGCAAGATTTTATTCTACAAAAGACGTTCTGACCATTTGCAATATTTTCTGAATTATGAAGATATAAAACAATCTTTCTTTCTTTTTTTCTTAAATATTGCACAATGTTAAATACTTGTAGATGTAGTTTATTTTGAAAAAACAACAAACAAAAGAAATTGCCAAAAAACCTCTAAACCTGTAAAATCTCTATTATTTCTAAACTTCATCCGATTTTGTTCAACTCAATTCAATTCATCTTTATTGCTATAGCGCTTTTACAATGTAGATTGTGTCAAAGCAGCTTCACATAGAAGTTCTAGTAAATTGAAACTGTGTCAGTCCAGTTTTCAGAGTTGAATTTCAGTTTAGTTCAGTTCAGTGTGGTTTAATTTTTGCTGCTGAAAGTCCAAACACTGAAGAGCAAATCCATCGATGTGCAGCTCCTCAAGTCCCAAAACCAAGCAAGCCAGTGGCGAGGAACAAAACTTCACCAAATGACGAAAGTGAAGAAAAAAAACCTCGAGAGAAACCAGGCTCAGTTGGGCACGACCATTTTTCCTCTGGCCAAACTTCCTGTGCAGAGCTGCAGTCTAGGTGCCGGGGCTGGAGAACACTGGACGTCCATTGTGAAGAAGCTGCAGGTGTGAGTAGGTCACCGGCGGGTGTACAGGATGCCCCACAGGAATGCAGAGACTCGTCTGTTTCTGGGGTCTTTCAGGAATCAGTCTCATGCGCTCCAGGCCTCCACGACCACCACAGCATCTGCTCAGGATACGGCCTGGTCTAGGATTATGGAGACCTCGGGATGATGAAAAACAGACTAACATAAGCGTAGATGCAGTTCAAATTAGTGTATTTTGGGAAGTGTTCCCGGCTCCAGTTGCCCTAATTAATGCAGCCTAACAATCCTTTAGAGAATTTGGATTTCAAAAGCATTTGTGTTTTATGTGTATGCTAATGCAAAGAGATGTGTCTTTAATCTAGTTTAAACTGACAGAGTGTGTCTGCCTCCCGAACTGTACTAGGAAGGAGGTTCCAGAGTTTAGGTGCCAGATATGAGAAAGATCTACCGCCTACAGTTGATTTTGATATTCTGGGAATAATCAATTGTCCAGAATTAATTGAGCATAGTGGACATGAGGGGCTGTAATACACCAGGAGCTCCCTCAAATGCTGGGGAGCTTAGCCGTTCAGGGCTTCGTTGTGTTAGAAATGTATGCCAATCTGTGGCCTATTTAAACATAACATTTGACAAAACTCGTAATATAATAATGTTTGAAATTCTCAATGATGGTCAAGAAAAACAATCTAGAAAAGTATTGTGATTATTAGTTGTTTTTTTTAACCTTATTCACTAATAATAAAAATGAATATCTGCACATGTTGATGATGTAAATCGAGCGAATGCCTCTCTTTTGCAGTGACCCCGATGGATGAACTGTGGGCTGTTTCTCCGACTGGGGCTCTGAATCAGCGGCTCACCAAGACTCTGCAAAACAATAGGAGTAAAAACCATGTCAACGCAGGATCTCTGAGCGGAGAGGAAATGGAGGAAGAGTGGGAGGTGATTTAAATGCCACAACTTGTGTCAAAGCATCCCAGAAATCACTGTTCTGTAACATTTCTTTCTAGGCACTTGACTTATTTCTGCTTAAAAGAGTAGTTCAACTGAAAAAAAAAAAAAAAAGGAAAAGCTGTCATCATTTACTTATCCTCGTGTTGTTTAAATTCTTAAGAGTAGATTATGCACTGTTAAACCAACAAAAGGTGTCTTACTTGAGAAAAAAAAAAGAATACCATGTGCACCTTGTGACCAGAAAATGTTTACCCATTTTGTTTAATCTAGCACGTTATTTATTTAGTTTTAAAATGTATATTCACCGTTAGATCGATTATTTTGTAACTGGTATTGATCTGTGAAGGAGACTCCATTTATGCATTACCAGTCAAAATTGGGGTCATTAAGTTTTTTTTTTTAAAGAAATTAATTATTTTATTTAACAAGGATGCATGAAGTTGATCAAAAGTAACAGTTTTACAAATAAATGGTTCATTTTAGTCGTCAATAATCCTGAAAGTAGTTGTTTTCACAAAAATAGCAAGCAGCACGGGTGTTTTCAACATTGATTATTATAATAAGATCTGTTTAGTAATGTTTCAGTCAGCTTATTAGAGGGACACGTGATTTTTGAGCAGTTATAAAAAATGAATTGGCTTTATAATTCAGAGAACTTTGCAAATTTTGGATGAGTAAATTAAAAGTTGTGCTGTGCACCTTATCAAAATCAGATTAACATTAATCAGATTTGAGAAAATGTAAAAAGTTTTAACTAAATCACCACTTTATGACCATTTTATGACCATCAGATAACACAGAGAATCTGAAGTATCTTTACAGCAGCCTGTCAAAATAAAAGTTTGGTTTAATCTGACGAAATGGTGACAAATATATTACTATCATACAGCAGAATGTAGTTCTCAAAGTTTTAATAACATAAATGATTTTAATACAATGTAAGTAATACAAAGTTAAATTTTTACTCAAAATTATATTTGAGAAAAAATTCTAATGTTTTTCTTAAAGTAATTTTAGTTAAATGTCATACTTTAGTTTAAGGTGTCTTTGTTACAGTGTAACTATTCATTTAACTTCTGAGTAACATTGAACATGTACTTACTATGTGTTTAGGGTTAGAATGCAGGTTAGATTTAGGGTTAATTGCATGTAATAATGCATAATTAGTTGTAATAACTAGAGTAACGTGTACTAAGGTCACCTTAAAAATAAAGTGTTACCAATAGTTGTTAAATTGAATAAGTTTGATGACTTAAGACTAAGAATTAAAAACAGAAAAGGCTGAATCCAGAAAATGTGGAAAAAGTGGGGGAAAAATGTGGGAAATGTGGGATTTAATGTTAAAATGATTTTGTATAGATCACACACAATGTTTTGCAATTACACTTTGATATGCGTTCAAATAAAAAAATACTATACTGAGCTATTTTAAATTATAATAACATTTCACAATATTACAGTTTTGCTGTGATTTTGATCAAATAAATGCATATTTATTTTTGTGATTATTATTTTTAATCTTATGGACCCCAAATTTTTGAATGGCATTGTATCCTAAAGCACTTTGCTCGCTATACATAAGGAAATATTTCATATAAATCCATTTTAAGCTGTGCTACTGCTTCAGAAGAAAAGATCATGTAAATATCTCTTATTCGACCAAACACATTTCACTATATCATCATAGGTAGAGGAATTATATGTCAAAATATAGTTAGACTAACAAACAAGAGGGCATTTGGAAAGGCAGAATGTTTTAGAAATCTGATCATCGTCATTGGAAAGGGAAACTAGGCTTAAGTTGGCTTTCGTCGAGGATGTAAAGGGATTGAGCTTTATCTGTAAATACACTTGTACCATGTTAAATACTTGACAGGAGTAAAATCACAGTAGCATTCGGCACATATCTATACTGTAGTCATGTGTTCCAGTTTAATGTGAGTTCTTTTAAAACGACCGTTCGACTTTTAACTTTTAAAACAGAGCAGTTATTTGAATTTACTACTTGGTTGATAGAATCTATCATAGTCTGTTATGAATAAACTGTATATTAATAATGCCGGACAAGCATTCCTCATATACGTCCATATAAAGAGCTCATCTAATCTATCATAGATAAGATAACGAAATATGAATTCAGCGCTAGATCTGATGTTTCATTTCCTCACCTCTCTCTCTTTAGTGTCTGACTGTGAAGTGTTTGTCAATCTTCCTTTTTGACACCTCAGTAATGCATCATATGCAAATCATCGAATGACCATGTAAGCATTGCTGCAGTTTTAGCTCTTTGTATGTTACGTTGGCTGTTGTTTTGGCCTATTGTGTGCCAGTAGTTTCAGTTCTGCACTTGTAAGTCAGATTAAAGTGATTAATGTGGTACACCGGGCATGTAATGCTAAGCCAGTGTGGTTTAAGTGGTGATGCCGCTAAATGTGAACTCACATATTAGACTTAACATGTACGGTCTTTACTCCATGCTTAGTCATGACAAACTTCCAAATAAAACGTTTACAATAAGTGGCTCAGCGTGATGTGGCTTATTTTGCAACTTTGTTGAATTTTTTCATCAAAGAATCTGGACAAATATGCATCACTGTAAAAAATATATATATATATATATATATTATATTGCAACTGATTTAGCAGAGGCATTTGCAACATTTATAATAAGAAGAAATTATTTCGATAAATATTTGGGAGTGTGTTAATCACTATTCTAATAACATTCTTGAAAGGTTTTTTATAGAAAGTATGCATAATGCATGTATACATTTCAACAGTGACAACCACTATTCAGTGTATTAGAAAAATTTGGGGAGTGTATGTTTGTCACCAAAAGAATGTACGTTGTGGAAATATAAATGCACACACACAAACAAACAAACAAACAAGGCTTCCACTGAAATAGTGCTTGAAACCAAAACATAAATTCAAATGTAAACTGTATGAATATAAATTTTGTATTGCAAAAATAATAACAATAATGAATTCGATTTTTTTTTTTCTTTAAATAAATAAAGCAATCAAATAATGCAGTAAAATACAGTGCATGGGATCTGCTTTATATTTATTATGTCTCATGAAGTTGGTTGAAAGAATGTCCTTTGTGATAGATGAAAAAGAAAAAAAAAACATAATAGAAAAGCTTTGATTTTTGGTACCTTGCACAATCATCATCACAGTCATTGCTCCAGTTACTTAAATGTAGTTTTAATGGCTTTATTATCAATTTAATAAGAATGATTTGCCCATACTCATGTTATAGACAGGCATAAACACATGGTGTTAAAGACAGATGTGTTGAAGTTTTGATTAATACAAGCCATGAGCCGAATAAGACCCATTAAGACAACAACAAATGCAAAAAATATATATTTTAATAATTTTACAGCATGTTTCACAATGCATTCCTAATGTACAACACCAAACTATTGACATATTTACAAATCCTTCCGCATACACACAAAACCTGAATACTTCAAGAAACAACCGAGTCAAGCAAACAATGCAGTTTATTAGCTTTTCAGTTCCATCACATCAAGCCTGATCGAGCCTGAAGTCCAGGGGCTTCAGGAAGTCCGGCAGCGAGTCCAGCTGCTCTGTGGGAATGGACTGACTGAGCTTCTGCATGGCCTGCACGAACAGTGATGGAGGCGATGATCCGCAGAGCCACTGGAAGGCCTGCTCTCCTATAAGAGCCCTCCACACATCTCCATTGTCCTGCAACTGTCTCTTCATCTGGAAGCGAAATGTGGGCATGAACAGAAGGAGGTAACCAAGGCAGATGCGCTTCGTGCGCCTGTCAAAGTCACTCTGAAAGATCTGCTGGAGTAAACAGTCCAGAGGGGTGTTCCCTGTCAGGTCCGTTGCGTAAGGGCAAGCCCCGTGACCCAGCAGCAGGATCAAGCACTCGGGACGCACCAGATCACACGCGAGGTGCAGCGCGGTTTTGTTGCCGTCCGTGTGAACGCATCCGTGCCGGTTGAGGAAGCTCTGTTTCTCGCAGTCTGCGAGCTCTTTGATGGTCTCCATTATCATTTTGAGGATGTTGATGCGGTTGTAGCGTACGGCGATGGCCAGGTGTGGTGCAGTGGACGCCTGGCAGCAGCAGAAACTTCTACTGGGCATCTCGAGCGCACGGGAGGAGAATATTTTGAGTAAATAGCGCGCGTACGGCTGGTGATCATGAACCAGCGCGTACAGAAGCGCCTCGGACGGGGAGTACGCGCACGCCTGTCCGTCGTCTTCCCAATGAAACACCTCCATGGTCCTCATGTCCTCGAGGACCCACACCGGCAACAGGTCCCGTACAGCCTGGTAAAATGCGAAGGAGGTTTTTTGACATTGTTTTGGGGATTTATAATCCGCGCGGCTGTCGTACATCCCCAAATCCAAAGGCATTGTTGAGGCTGTTTGGATTTTAAAAAATGCAATTTAACAGTGAATACTCAGTGCAGATACTGAAACATCTGTGGGAATATAAATACGAGAAATAAGGCGGTAATCTCGTACGCTAGGGTCTAAAACCGCTCAGCCGCCTTCAAACCCCACTATAAACTCAGGCGAGAGTTTATATATGCTGGGCAGTGCGTGTTGCTTTGCGCATATCTCTGCGCTCTTTGTCATTGGATGCGAGCGCGCGTCACAAGGGTACAAAGTGCTCCAACTTTTCCTTATTAGTGTAGAGCACATGCGTACGTATGTTTGGGCGCTATCGAGTGACCCTCGCGCATTCAGTACATTCAACACGGCTCTTACATAATATTCCACAGGCTGAGCCATGCGCGCTTTCACGGCCTGATCTGTTTATCATCGTCGTCGCGATCTGAAATGGTTTATTGTTATGGGTCAGCGATTGACTGATTAAGTTTTCCTTGATGGTTTATTAATTGCTTAAACAAACAATTAAAAGAGGTTTTTGGAAGTCAGCGGCAAAAGTATGTAGAGGTACAACTGAAATATAATCCGGTTTAAGACTCCAGACTTGCGGAATGTTTGAATAAAGTACAGCAAAAGTACAGATTTGTGTTCAGGAGCAGGTGCGCCATCTAGCGGATAACAGTTAGGATCGCATTTGTTTAAAAAAATAAAAGTTCTTTATTGGATTTGATGGTTGATAGATCATTTACCATACACGGGACCTTTTAACTGCTAAAAAATGCTTTGGTTTTTGGTTCACTTCATGGTTCAAGGAGGAACCAAAAATAATTTCTCAGTGACACTGCTGTCAAAACACTACAAAAATTCTGTCACACTTGGGTTTGTGGTCAGAAATGGCCACACAGAAAACTAATGTAAAATGAATTTTGTCTATTGGAAACTTTACTCTTTACCACATCCAAAATCGTACTGAAAGCTATTTTTACCACGTCAACCTGGAATTTGTAAAGCCAATTGATTCATGGCAACCAAAAAAATCTACATTATTTTATTTTTTTTACTTTTTTCTTTAACTATAATATTAATCTACTACCAATTGTCTTCTTTAAACTGAGACCATATTTAAGACCAGATTTATAATACGTCTGCATAGTTGGAATTTCATTTTTTGGTCTATTATCAAAAAGTGGTGTGGAATAAATGTAATATAGTTCCATACAATCCCCTAAAAAACAACATTGACTGACCTGAACTAAATCCTCGTAATTGGGAAAAATTGTCAGTTTTTCCATCAATGCAAGGACTGCCAGAGGACTGAAAAAGTAAAGTTTATCATTTCAAAATGGACAAAATTACAAGGAAAAGATTTTCTGTGTTTTCAATGGCATACTTAAATATATTTTGTAAATATAAACAAATTTTGATATCGATGGCTGCAACACACTTCAAAAACCTTCAGACAGAGGGATATTCAGCACGGTGCAACATTAACTTTAATTTTCAAAGTTTAATTGTTTGGTATTTGAGAAAATTATTAAGTCTTGTTCGAGCAAAAATATTTCCCAATCCGACATGACTTCAGCTGCTCAACAGTGGTCGTCATTGTCTGATTCTTCTTTCGCTTGATGTAATAACACAGACTATGAAAGACCTCATCATGACTGCTAAATGTGTCTGCAATCTCTCGTCACATAATAGATCTCAATGCGACCTTTGCACATATGCCAATCACTCATGCCATTTGTTTTGCTGCAACTTTACATGACAGACGTTTGCTTTTGCATCTGCCGCTCTTGAAAGGCTGGATACTGCCTTGGTATGTCAAGTTTTCAGTCTCAAAAAACATTTTAGCCATGAGATGAAATGTGGACTCCTCTGACCCCAGCACACATTCCACTGTGTTCTCAATTATCTGAGATGAGCTCTGGTCCTGAAAACCCAGTGGCATCACTACACAGAGCTGATGTATAGCTGTCTTCTGTGGCTTAAGTGGCTTTTCTTGATGCAGCAGCAGACTGTTTATAGTGGCAATGCTTTAGCAAAGAACTCCTGAGCCCATGTGGCTTTATTTAACAGCACAAATGGTTTCATATACAGTGTCATCTCAAGAGATTCAGCTGAGGTTTAAATTATTTAAAATATAAAATACTGGTCAGTGCCAATAGCCTAGTGGTTAAGTGCGCCAACATATAGCACCATGGTGCTCACGGCGACCCGAGTTCGATTCTCGGATTCCCTTCCCCTCTCTCTGCTCCCAACTATTTCCTGTCAATTCTCTGCACTATTCTATCCATTAAAGGTTAAAAACCCCTAAAAAATAATTCTTTAAAAAATATATATATAAAATACTGGAAAGAGGGCGACATGGTGGCTCAGTGAGTAGCACTGTTCCCTCACAGCAAGAAGGTTGCTGGTTCGAGCCCCGGCTGGGTCATTTTTGTGTGGAGTTTGCATGTTCTCCCCGTGTTGGCGTGGGTTTCCTCCGGGTGCTCCGGTTTACCCAACAGTCCAAAGACATGCGCTATAGGTGAATTGAATAAGCTAAATTGGCTGTAGTGTATGTGTGTGAATGCAAGAGTGTATGGGTGGTTCCCAGTGCTGGGTTGCGACTGGAAGGGCATCCGCTGCGTAAAACATATGCTGGATAAGTTGGCGGTTCATTCCGCTGTGGTGACCCCTGATTAATAAAGGGACTAAGCCGAAAAGAAAATTAATGAATGAATACTGGAAAGAAATGATCTGTACTTTTGTCAAATAAATAAAGGTTAAAGAGAATTAACATGATATTTTCTTGATTTTATTGCAATTTACAACCTTTTCAGAATTTGTGTTGCAATTTAATATCATGCAGACTCCAATGGAATAATTTCAGAGTACTCATAAATATTTGTTTTTAAACCAGTGGTAACTGGTTTCCTCAGCTGGTATGACTTACCTTAACACGTTGAGTTTTACAGTTAATATCGAGGTACTTACGTAGACTAGTCAACAGACAAAAATGCAAGCCATTGACCACAGAGGGGTCATTTTCTCCTTTTATGTTCTGAATAACATAACTTTCATTGTAGGATTCTTACTATTTTAAATGTCTTTTTTTGTGAAGAAAAAAAATTCATAATGAAAATAAAACAAGCTAAATAGTTAAACTAGAAGGTAAATAAATTATATTTGTTTGAAATTTGGGACTCAGTCATAACCACTACCTATCTGAATCAAAACCACATGTTCTAGTTTAAGTGAGGTTTGAACTAGGTTTGAGTTTGTGTCTGCAGCTGCACCTTTTTTTTGTTACCCGCAACCATAAAAAGTTATTACTGCTGGGGTTCAAGCAAAAACAAATGCTTTAGCGAAAACCCTTGTAATCTTTAGGGACATTTTTTTTTTTTCTTTGTTTTGTCTTCTTTATTTATCATTTTTGCTGGGTTAATGCATATATTTTGGCACATAATGTGTATTTTTATTAAAATTATAGCATTTCACCCTCGTTTCCTTATATAAATCTACTGGACACCTATAGGTACAAATTGTTATTTACAGTATGGACCTTCAGGACAAAAACGTCCCCATTGAATCACATTAAAACCTTAATATTTCATACCAGTTCCATTTACTGTATGGTAAAAAGTCACACATTAGACTTCCATTTTCTTGGCAAGGTTTTAAATCTTTTTCAGCCTTGACCTGTGGAGCAAGTAAATGTTTTTCTGATTTTTGAGCACTGCTGGCCAAAAGAAATAAAGTCATGTAATTATAATTAAGTGTGTGCTAGCGTTATGGATATTAGAGTTTATATGCTAACAGTATTGTACGTTTCTGAGTTTTTGTGACACTGACTGCACACACATTATCCAATACATTAATAAGACTGCATTTAATATATGCAAAATAATAGATTTTATTGCATTTCATTACAAAAAAAACTGTGACGTTATGTAGACAAATTGTAATTAAAAGGTTAAAATCCTTAAAATGAATAAATTCTTGGTATTTATCATCAGAACTGATGATGACTCTGTAGTAAAGGCAAAAAGGAAACAAAAACGTTCACTCTGTTGTCATTTTTGTTCTCTTGTAACATTGTTTGTTACATATTGTTACATATGTTAAATTGACGCACAAGGTTTAAAAGAAGGTCACTTACTGGTAAATCAGAATTAAGAACTATTAATAAGAACATTAACTAATATAGAGGGGGAAATCATGCTTGCTGCACTCATTAGACAGCTGGATTTTCACTGAATAAAGTACTGAGTGCCAGCCAATGCAATTGCTCATAGTCGTCTACAGCTTTTGATCAATGTTTTTCAGCTTGACCAAGAGAAAATACCTTGGTTATAGGCTAATATTCAGAAGAAGTTTAAACAATTTGTGACTTAAAGAGGAACTGACGTTTGCTAACGCAGATCAATGTGTGTCTGTCTGTGAGTGAGTGAGTGAGTGAGTGAGTGAGAGAGAGAGAGCGAGCTAACGCTAGAGAGCAACGGCACTGCTAGCACTGCAGCCGTATGTGCTTTTATCTGCATCCAAAGACAAAACTTCTTTTATTAACGCGACCGATGGAAATATAATGCAGTCGACGCACATTTTCAGATCTTCGTAGCCCCGTATTAGCAGTTGGGGGAGTTTGCATCGGTGCAGTACGCTGTTATTTGTTTCCGATTAGAGCAGTTGAGCTGAGTTAGCTTAGCTATAGCAAGCAGTCAGGGAGCCCAAGTTCCTTCAAGCATCTTTGCGTTTTGCTGTCAAGATGCCCGCGATGTTAGAGAAGGGCACCACCGAGATTTCGGGTAAAAGGAGGGGCAGGAACTCTGTGAACAATCCGACCAAAAGTTTTACTTCAAACGGTAACAGTAACAATTCATGGGAGGAAGGAAGTTCGGGTTCCTCAAGTGATGACGAGCATGGTAAGTCATGGTGGTAGCCTCGGTCTCTCTTCACAAGTTCATGCACTTTTGATGAATGTAATCAGTCCGTCTCGTTTGTTTCTTTATTCCTCTCAAGGCGCGGGCGGAATGAGAGTTGGACCGCAGTATCAGGCAGTTGTTCCCGATTATGACCCCGGTTGGTGGCTTTTGAGCGTTGGACAGTTCATTGACAGCACAGGGTGGATGCCGTGATAGCCTCAAACACTGTCCGTTGTTGGGAATAGTTCGTCCGTTTAGTGTATCTTCATAAAGAATAATATTTCTTATTCCATGTCTTGGTAGCGACTTGTATGTAAAGTGGTTAAGATAAAGTTAAGACTCAATCAAAAGATGAAACCGAAAAAACTTTCGTTGGTTGACTAGTGTTTGAAACTTGAGGTGATGCTAATGAGCACTAAGTGTCAATCATTGAGTATTTTATAGGTTAACATCATTAAACCGTTCTCATTTTATTTAGAAACATCTCTCTGTATTTCGGGGATCCACTCATTTTAGATCATAAAACTTCACGTTTCTTTTTCAAATAATTGTTCAAATGTTTGTGAGTTTCACTTGGAAAAAGCAGACGAATACACGTGGTCGTTCTCATTTCATATATTTAATTTAATTAGATTTACTGTTCACAAAATTGCTGAAGTATTTTTTGTATGATTGTATTAGAAGCTTTGTGGGAAAAGGCATTTAAATAAAAATTGATGCATTTGTACATTGTTGGTTTTGTTTGAAATGCAAATAGGTGGATATGTTCTTGTTTAATCCACTGATGTCTCTCTTTTTCATCAGAAGTAGCAAAGGAAAGCCATGAGAGGGAGAATCTGGGAATGCTGGTGTGGATTCCAAAGCCAAGCATTCCAGAGGCCAAATGTAAGTCATTTGAGGTTGTTAATTGGATGTATAAATGAGTCATTAGGCAGTAACCAGTTAAGAGACCATAAGGGATGCATTTGTATAGCCAATGAATTTTGAAACAAGTTAATGTTTTCTTTATTTCTATATAACACTTCCTAACACAGCAAGTGAGATTTAGCAGTTCAACAATACAGAGAAAATTAATAATATCTAAAATAGCCATTTCCCCCCTATTGTTTGGTGAATCTAATGACTCTGAAATTAAGTAGTAAACTATATTATATGAGGAAGCAGATTATTTTTTGTATACAGTATTTTTGTTCCATTCTATGAAGTATTCTTTCTTTTAAAATTTTGGGTTTAATATTCAGATTAGTTTTACCTTCTTTTTTTTGCAGTGGATGAATATATTGCAATAGCCAAAGAAAAACATGGGTACAATATGGAGCAGGTAAAGTCACTGTTTGAAAACTTTCATTCCTTCTAAAGCAACAAATGTAATGTTAGGTGTGCAATATTTACTGTCTGTGACAATATCTTAGTAGTGTTAACAGTGTGAGATGACATTATTCCTCACTTTACAAAGAAAACAAACAACAACAAAACATATTGAGAGTCCAAAATCATTAAGTGCAAGATGAAACTTATTAGATTGCAGTTAGAATGACATAATTATGTAAATGACTATAATTCAGGTTATGAAAGCAAAAATATTCATGCATATCTTTCAAAGTCTGGCCTTCGGTCTGGATCTAGACCCAGAGAAAATTAAATCCAGACCCATCTTCATTTCATATTTCAAGAGCACTAATTTAAAGAGATTTAAAGAATAGATGTACCACTTTGATAAACGCATGTTAAACTTGTAATCTATTTAGTTTTTAAAGTTTTGTAATGTTTTTTTATGTACGTTTTTTAAGTTCTTTAAGTGTAAGGTTTTTGGTGGCGGTCTGAAATGAAAACAAAGGTGATTATTTTAAGTTTTCCTGTCTGAGGTTGTAGTCATCACATCCAGTCAGTGTATGGATGGGTGAGGATGTCAGTATCCAGAAAAGAAAAGTTTTAGTATAAATAAAATAGATTTCAAAGATGATAGGACATAGAGGAATGTGTTAATTTTGCTCCAATTTAGCACAAAACTGTTTGATTTAGTATTCTGATAGTTGGAGTTGTGAAAATTGCAAATGTCAGACGCCGCTATGAAACAAAAGTTTAGGCAGCTGATGGAATGCAGACAGTGCCATTTCTCACAATATACTGCTCTGTATTTTGTGCCATGTTAATTTTCAAAAATTGCTGACATTTCAATTTTCACTTGTCATTTAGCCAGTTTTAAATGCAAAATGCACTTATTTTTAAAATGATTTATGTATGTATGGCATATTTGTTATCTATTTCTCTCTCTCTCTCTCTCTCTCTCTCTCTGTCTCTCTCTCTCTCACAGGTGTTAATTTCTAAATATAAGTGTGTAAGCGTAAATATAATTTGGAATTTGTTCAACCAACATGAAGTTAGAATTGAGTCAGTTACATATTAGTACAATATTGACAGCAGTTTTTTTGTTTTGTTTTAAGTTTCATACAAAGCCAGGGTAGAACATTTGTGTCTCGGAGAGCAACACTGTTGGGTTTTGCTCCTGAAACGATTTCTGAATTGAGTAATTTAATTCAATAATCCTTTCTTAAAGATGGTGGATCCATCCAAAATTGCAATGTATGCACCGAACATTTAGCCGCCCAAAGTTATTGGTTCAATTTTCGGTTTCAGCCCAGAATTGTAATCTCAGTGCATCCCTAGAAATTGCAATCTTTCTTGAGTAGGTACTTATCTTGAAAAAGAATATTCATAAATATTGAATATGTAAATGTAATCTGTATGTACAACTGTCACCATGTTGTCATCCTGCTATTTTTTTTTTTTGCCCGATTTTTCTATTCAGACATAATTATTTTGTCACATACTGTTTTTCACTCACTGTTAAGTAGGGAAGTATGCCATTTCAGATGGAGCCATTTACTTGCCTATTGAAGAGCTATTTTGAACAAACATTTAAAATGCAATAGACAACTCATTGAATCACTTGTATAGATGGTCATTGCTGTGACCTTAGTGTCGTATTTATATATTCATCATAAGCTTGGGGAAAAAATAGATATTTTGTCAATATTGCACATGCCTACGTACAATGTTGTTGTTGTTGTTGTTTTTCTAAAGGAAACTATGTATTTGTGTGGCCTGTGTAGTACCCTTTCCACATGTCCAAATAAATGTTTCCTGTTTTCCCATCGTTAAACAAATCAACTTTTTAAGTCTCATAATGTGGTTCTTTGTTTACCAGGCATTGGGCATGCTGTTTTGGCACAAACACAACATTGAAAAATCTTTGGCAGATCTCCCCAACTTCACCCCTTTTCCAGACGAGTGGACAGTTGAAGACAAGGTGCTGTTTGAACAGGGTTTCAGCTTTCACGGAAAGACGTTTCACCGCATCCAGCAGATGGTAAGTGAAATGGCTGAAACTGCGACTGCAATTAAAATAAAACATGCACTTGAGAGAATCGGCATCTTGTACTGAAGTGACAACCAATCACGAGGAGCCTCAGAAATTCAGCTTAATAATGAGCAGTCTCTGATGCATATGAAGACCACATGGGTTCTGTCAAGTCCTAAATTCTAATACTTTGGCAGAACTACAACTGAATCACTGTCAGCTTTGATCATGGGTAATGATGTATTATTATGGTGTGTCTGATGTTTCCATTGTTTAGTGCTTGAATTTTTTTTTTTCCAACTGATTTTTTTTTTCTACCAGCTTCCAGACAAGTCAATTGCAAGCCTGGTTAGGTTTTATTACTCATGGAAGAAAACGCGGAGCAAAACGAGCGTGATGGACCGCCATGCACGCAAACAAAAGAGAGAGCGAGAGGAAAGGTCAGATGTGGCATGAAAATATGAATATGATGTTTGCTGTCTCTTTTTGTGTTTTCGTTGGTTCTGAGAGTCTCGAGACGAGTTGTGCTGTCATGGAATGCTAGCATGATCTATTTTTAGAATGCTTTGTAATTGTTGAAAAGGAAATGTCACTTTTTAAACATTGATTCTTTTTTTTTTGTGATGAAGTGATGAAGAAGAAAATAGTTGCAACTCTGCAGGGGATGCAGAATTGGAGCCTAATAAGGATGAGAAAAAAGAGGTAATGTTTTTTTTTTGTGCATTATCACATCATAATGTCTCATTAGTGTCACAGTTTTGCATGGATATGATTAGGTGGTGGTGGTCTAAGCTGAAATAATACATTTTATTTGATTTATTTTTATACATGATTTATTTACTTTTTTATTTGAAAGAAATAATTATTATTCTTAATTTTCAAAGTTATTTTTAGGTTACTATTTCAGAGTGTTTTCTGCTAAATTATCACTATGCTTTACATATATATAAAAAAAAAAAAGTTTTCATAAATATATTTTTTCATCATTTATTTTCTCTTTTAAAGGGAACTTCTGGAACCGAGAAACAAGAATCAAAACCTGCAGTTGTGCAAAAGGTATGAAACTAAATCTATTTTTCTGATCGTTTATTTTTTTTATGTGTATTTCTAATGCACTATGCATATGTAAATTTACATCAATAAACATGTTTTTATTCAAAGTTTTAAATGGCTGTTTCTGATTTTGCAGCCAGCAAATCTTGCAGAGAAGCCAATGCATGTAAAGAAGGAAGCCCAGGGTCTTGCAGGGAGAAACCTAAACAGGGCTAAGAAGAAACCTCCCAAAGGAATGCATTTAAACGCTGATGATGTAACTGCAATCTCCAGCAGTGGCCCGGCTGCAGTTAGTGTGCTGAGAGGGCTGGATATGGAGCTCATTGCCATAAAACGACAGGTTGGAGTTTTATTTCTTCTCAACACTTTCCTTCAGGGAATTATATTTTAAATTTTTAAAAAGTGACAGTGATTTTAGTGACTATAGTGATAGTTCAAGTGATAGTTCACCCCAAAATGAAAATTCTGTCATCATTTACTCACTCTTTACTTGTTTCAAACCTTTGAGTTTCTTTCTTCTGTCAAATTAAAAACACAGCTATTTTGAAAAATGTTGGAAACCTGTAACCATTGAGTTCCATAGCATTTGTTTTTCCTACTGTAATAGTCAATGGTTACAGGTTTTCAACTTTCTTAAAAATTTCTTCTTTAGTGTTCAATAGAACACACACACACACACAAAAAGAATAACGGTTAGGACCCAATTAAGGGTGAGAAAATAGTGATTCAATTTTAGTTTTTGGGTGAACTATCCCTTTAAAGTCCCTAGTGTACTGTCAGTGATACTTAGATGTAAAAAGACATTTAAAGTACTTGAGCAGCAGTGTTACTGAACATCCTAAAACTGCTGAGAGCAACATTTACAGAAGATGTAGCTGCATTTTCTTGTCAATAACAATATAAACATACAGCTAAAGGGATAATATTGAGAAAACATGAGGTGATGTGATGTAAAGATGTTTGCACAAACTCTGCAATTTAACACTCCATTTTGTGAATTTGATTTTATAGCAAAATTGATTTTATAGTTTTATAGTATCAAATAGGAGAAAAATGTCAGAGGAGGAGGAGCACACTTGTTTTGCAATCTGCATGGTCCAGTGGTAGTTTTCCAGACTTTTCTGGAAAGTTTGCTTTGGCTAGCAGACTTTTGTTTTCTCACGCTTGTATATCAGGCCTATAGGCAGAGATAGATGTAAATCTGACTGACAACAATGTAGTTTAGAAGCCTAAAACAAACAAAAAATAATAATTTGAAAATGGTGTGAATAACTCCAACCTATTTACAGATTCAGAGCATTAAACAGCACAATAGTGCCCTCAGAGAAAAGCTGGACACTGGTGCGGATGAGTTCAGGCCATCTGAGGTAACAATATTCATCTTCCTTTAGATTTCCCACCAAACTCTTTCACAGAGGCCTATCTTAAAGGAATAATAGTTCACCCAAAAATTAAAATTCTGTCATCATTTAATCTCACGGTCACGAACCTCTTTCACTTTCTTTTATTGAAAACAAAAGAAGATATTTTGAAGAAAGCTGCACAATTTACTTCCATCGTATTTATTTCTCCTACTATGGGATGTCAATGGTTACAGGTTTTCAGCTTTCTTTAAAATATCATCTTTAGTGTTCAACGCAAATAAGAAACTTGATAAAGGTTTATAACCGAGTTAATAGTGAGTAAATTTTCATATTTGGGTGATCTATCCTTTTCACAACGTTATGTGTGAATGGTATAATGGAAATATGCTTTGCTTTCTTCAGTCGAATCAGAAATTTAATACCCGCTGGACCACAGAAGAGCAGCTGCTTGCAGTGCAAGGTAATTTTGACTGCATTTCTCAAATGTTTGTGGGTCTTACGGGATAAGGAATGAATATTTACATGACGAGCATTAAAGTGGTGCAATTCTGAACAATCCTCTCTTCCCTCTCTCTAGCTATAAGGAAGTACGGGCGGGATTTCCAGGCCATTTCTGATGTGATCGGCAACAAGTCTGTGGTGCAAGTCAAAAACTTCTTTGTGAATTACCGGCGTCGCTTCAACCTGGACGAGGTGCTGCAGGAGTGGGAAGCGGAGCATGGTGTGGAGGAACGCAAGGGTTTAGATGAAGAGAAGATGGAGGTGTCATCTGAAGACGGGACGCCCTCAGGGCCTGCAGAAATTCAAACAGAGGTCACTAGATCTTTTAATCTCAGTTTCCCATCAGTACATCGTAATAGTTAAAGGGAAAGTTCACCCAAAAATGAAAAATTACTCACTATTAACTCACCCTAAACTTTTATGAGTTTCTTTCTTCTGTTGAAAAACAGAAGAAGATATTTTGAAGAAAGCTGAAAACCTGTAACCATTGACTTCCAAAGTAGAAAGGAGATACAAGAATAACTCATGGTTTTTTGCTAAAAGGTGAAGACCCCACTCAGTGTTTGCTCCGCATAATTTCTCTTACAGTAAAACACATTCTACTGCACTGCCCTGCTTTCAATGGCTGCAGAAGGCTTTTTTTGCATAATATTAAGGACATTTTTAACAAAGTGTCACCAGAAATTTGTTTTAGAATTTTTGTCATGTATTAATGTAAAAAATCTTATTTTTTAATTTATGTATTCATTTCTTTGTTGTTTTTAACCATATGTTTATTAATGAAATGTTCTTGCCATCAAAATAGCCTTTGACATGGCATTAAATAAAAAAATCATCATCATCATCATCCACAGTAGGAAAAACTAATACTATGGTAGTCAGTGGTTACAGGTTTTCAGCTTTCTTTAAAATATATTTTGTTTTTAACAAAAGAAAGAAACTCAAAGAAATGAAATGAGTAATTGATGACAGAATTTTAGTTTTGGGGTGAACTATCCCTTTAATGGGCTTTACCCACCAAAACTGCTTTAGATTCAAGCGGGGCTGGAAATTCTGACTCTAAATATATTTTCCCTGTGCATCTGGTCCTACCAATCAGTCACATTTGAGAATAATCATCAAATGATCTCTTTCAGGAACAAACGCCAATGGAAACACAGAACCCTTCGGTCTCCTGAGTTCTCCAACAGCGGTCAGTTGAGCTCAGATCAGTTGATATTGCAGCTGTACGTGAGAGGCATTAAGGCTTCAATGGCCTCAAATGAAGTCTCTTCGTGATGGACATTCCCCCCCCAAAAAATAAACCCTCTGACTTTCACTCCCCTGCTCATTCTAGGACTCTGTACCAGGTGTAGCCGCAGGGGGGGGGCGCAAACTTTATCACGGTAGGAACTAGGACACTTAATCATCACTGCCAACAGTAGAGTTTCTGTCTGCTCTCTACCCGTCTGGCACTCCAGCAGTTCTTCCAAAATTATGATTGGGGGAATAACATGTCCATAAACCCACCCCAAAGCCATTGGGACAGTTCAATCGAATTGAATTGTGGTCTTGAAAGAGCTCATGTCTGAGGGAGACACTTGACCATTTCCCTTTCCTGAAATATTCAGAGTATTTGGTCCTAATACAACATCCCTTTCCAGTTACATTTAGATTTTTTTTGTTATTGTAGCATATTATCTAGTCATTTTTTTATTTTAAAATAGTTTTTAGTTGATCTCCGGTTGGATTATTAAGCTATTTATTTCCATAAATCGTGAATAAGAACTGCACTGTTTAGATAAAAAGAAATGGCAGTGCAGATGAAATTGAGAATTTTAAAACCAATTGTAATATACTTTTAAAAATGAAATGGATTGCAGCTCATATATTATTCAAGCACACTGGTTAGAATTAGGTTATAATATATAAATGTTTAATCATGGACCCTTGTACATGGTGTATTTGAAATGCATTTTATCTCAAAAGGTTTCTTGGCTGCGGATGTTGATTGTAATGACGGCCACAGCAAAGGGTTGTTATGGAATGGGAGTATTTGTTTTGTTGTTGCTTGGAACTTTTAAATCTTATTTTAAACTGTTTTTGCATGTGTGAACAGTTTCTTCATACCCAGGTCAACCTTTCTATGCCAAGTGTAGTTAAGAATTTCAAAATATGGCATTTTTATTTCAATTCCATTCTTGTAGATGTTTTTTCCCCCAATACATCCTTCATTATTATGGTGTTTGGAGGTATAAACGGTAGATACACTCATATTGTTTCTTTTGTATGTTTAATTTGATAAAGGAATAAGTTATTTAAAATACGTGCACTCACTTGTTTTGACCAACATTTTCCCTCTAATAGCTGTAATGGTACCATACAAGTGTGAACTCCTTTTGAACCTTTTATGTGTGCAGATAACCTGTATATGGTTGGGTGAAATTCTGTGTGTCTGCGTGTGTGGGTGCAGCTGATGTGCTCATAGACTGGCCTGTATATGTAAGCAGTTTATGTCACATTAGTCATAATAAAATTAAGGGATTCATACTGTCAGATGTCTATCTTTACCCTTGTTCATCACATTTGGGAGGTTTGGAAGGTCGTTTGGTTAATCACACTATTAAGTATTAAGAATATTAAACATTAGCAATGACAAAAATGTTATGTTTCTCAAAAAAAACATATATATGAGAAAAATAATTTTATGAAGCAATACAGTTTTTGTGATATTGCCATAGCTGTGCATTTAAAAAAAAATTCTCATAGTTTTATGACTACAAAAAGAAATTAAAATTAGAACAGAACGTCTGATAAAATGTTTATTAAATGTTGCATGCACCTCAAAAAATAAATACAAATAAAATTGTGTATGTATGTGTGTGTGTATATATATGTATATATATTAATAAATGTGTATATATATATATGTATATATATTAATAAATGTGTAT